>OX401979.1:12500-612500 GCA_947859335.1 Tortricodes alternella | reverse complement strand
TGCGCCCATTTTCCGGTCAATTTGAGCTTAGATTTAATTAATGTTAACGTAGGATTGTAATTATAGGTTATACTATAATTATAATCCTACATTAGTCCATAGTAATTCGTCGTTACATCTCTAGGTCATTTTATACAAGTTAGTTTGAATCATGCCTCAGTTAGGATCAAGAACACAACAAGTAACAAGAACTAACAAGTTAAAGTAAAAGTTAGTGCAAACAATCCTCCTCCTCCTCCCCTCCTCCTCCTCTGCTGCACTGGGAGTGAAGAAATAGCATAGAATGCGTGCAGATGCTTATCATCCTGGCATGTCGTAAAAGTCGACTAAGGGACGGGTCCTCTCCAACATGGTGGACTATCTGTATGGACGATGGGCTGATCACCTGTCACCATACGGTTCATCATACCATCTTAGGACTAATTCATCGATCGTGGCCACAAGTTGTCTTGTGGCTCTGCCCACCCCATTAGGGATTTCGGGCGTGATGCTATGTATGTATGTAGTTTGAATCATGCCTCAGTTAGGATCAAGAACACAACAAGTAACAAGAACTAACAAGTTAAAGTAAAAGTTAGTGCAAACAATCCAACTGCGAAGTTATAGTTATTTTTACACAAAAATTGCGAGTGAATTCAACAAAGATAAATGTTTAGAGAACGTCATTAAGTTCCATGAAGTTAATACCCACTCAATAAATTGCCTTTATCTACACCCATATCATAAAACCACCATTGGTTAATCAAAAACCTTAGGAAATGACCACCATTTTGACAACCAATTAGGAAAAACCAGTGCTGCGATAAAGAAATAACATGACTTCTTTATCGTTTTTAGTAAAGAAAAGAGATTAAAAGTTATTGATACGAAACGTCAATTCAGTATGTTTTTTTTAATATAAACTGCACAATATTTGATCTCGAGTGACGTGAGAATAGAGACTTCATCCGTTTGTCTATGGTTTAAAAAAAAAATGGTCTTGACGGAGGATCGCCATGTTGGCTTTTTGCTGAACGAAAGTAGAATTGTTTTTGAATTGAATAGAAAAAGTTGTTTGTAATTTAAATTTTAGTTGAAAATATGAATAGTAAGTAGTCTTCTCGGAGTGTGTGTGACGTGAAAATGCGCCGGATATCGGAAATATGCAGCCACGATTGCAACAAATAACTTGTTGCCAGAAAATATTGTTTCTGAACCCATCATGGAGGATTTATAATATGTGTGTAGATAAAGTTATGTATGCAACTCTGCATAATTTGGCCTTAAAACACACGTGCGATCTTATTATGAAACTCGCCTATCGGCTCGTTGCATGAAAACCGCACTAGTGTTTTAAGTCCTATCATTATGCAACCGTTGCATAAACTACTATTTTGTGTCTATCATCGCGAGTGTTATTTAGAATCACAACTATAATTAATGACACTCACGACAAAACGGTGCCAGAAGTGGCAACATCATCAAATCGGTCCAAAAGCTTGGTAGCTTGGCTTGGTTGGTGGTGGCTCAGAGAATTTCTCCATGCAGTTTTTGGCCACTACAACTTATATCAGTCATCGTAGCTAGCTTCTGAAAGATAGAGCATTGTAGGTTCAGTGTGCTCTCTGGTGACTAACGTAGCCAATTATTGCAGCAAATGTGCCGCCAGCACCCCTCTGGAAAAGTTATAATTAATAACCGCAGGTGGTCGGGTCTTTCATTCCTGCTGCTAAGTGTCAAGTTCCTTCAGTCTTTTCTCTGCGAAGGCTTGCACCTTAGTTTATACAGTTCGCCTCCACGAGCGATTTTGAGCTGACGTTTCCTCAGTGCAAGGACTATTTAAATGTGTTAGTTTTGTGCGATATCTGAACCTGACTAGAGAGACTTCATAGTGTTCTCTATACTATTACGTTATTGTGTTATTTAATATTGTTTATTTATTTTACTATTATTATTATTATTTGTTTGTTTTTGTTTTGGCTGTTTGTAATTTTTTTCTATCTACGCATTGTCTTCTCTCGTCAACTCGAAGGTTAGCTGGAAGAGATCCCATTAGGGATAAGCTTGCCTGTGTACACTGTTTATGTCATAATGCAAAATTTTATTCATGTGCAATAAAGAGTTTACATACATACTATATATTACAGTTTTTCACATTCGTTGATTATTCAACAATTGCTCTTATTTTATTTATATTAGTCTTAATAATTATCATTTATTGCTTTGTTACTTTGTAATGTTTCTGTTTAATTTTATTTGGGTTTTTATATATGATTTTAAATTAATGTTTTGACTTGAAAACATGTTTTTATACTGAGTTTCTTGCGGCGCTTCTTCTCAGTAATGATGTTCCTGTCCGGAGTGCTGGTAGATTCAACCAATTTTAATTTAAAGAGCCCACAAGTGGCCAATTTGCTGAATAAATTATTTAAATGAAATGGGTCAATATCACATCAGGAATTAAAGACCCGAACGTCTTCAATTCCTCGCGCTCACAACAGAGAACTAATGGATATTAATGGCGCAAATTTTCTCAAATAGCGGTGATAGCCCAGGAGATGCACCGGGGGTCAGCGCCTTATAAGATAGACCGACGATCTGGTCAAGGTCTGTGGAAGCTGATAGACACAGATGGTATGCAATAACCAGCTAAAATTATGCTCATAATGCTTGTGATGAAACGGATCCTCATCGATTGTCATTCACAAAGCATGCAAGTGGCAAGTTACAAGATAGAGGCATTAAAGGTTCACCAAATTTTCTTAGGACTTTCAACGTTCGTGTCGCATTAGAATAGAGTTTTATATTGCTTGGTATGTACCACAGATAGTTTGGTGGGACGTTAACCAGGAGAAACGGGTTTTACGGGACAAACGAGCCAAGTTGCTTACTAAGCCACAGCACGTTGCACCGACGCCTTCGCGAGTAGGGTGACATTGCTGTATATTTCACTTGAGAAAATGTCATTGAAAAAAAAAAGACCCCTACTGGTCAGGTATTGAGGTACCTAGCAGTCTGCAGGTGATGCTGCAACATCACTTCAAGGTTATCACGTTCTTGCAATTTCATTGAAGTAACAGGATACTAAATTTCGCATTGATCACATTTGTGGAAGTTGCTCACATCCCTTCATCAACTAAAAAAGAGCTGATGATCTTCAGACAGAATAACAGATTTTCTTGAATCCTAGCTAAGAATACTTTCGATTATGACACCCTTCAAACAAAAAAATAATAATAAATGTCTGGGAGCTAAAATGCCACAGAAAGATACTACTTATATGTAACACCCCTTCTTTTAAATAATATGCCGGAAAGTATAAATAAATGATCTAAGAAATGTCAAATATAATTTGACTAAGATTTTAATGAGTAAATGTTATTATAAGATCGAAGAATACTTCAATGACAAAAAGCTCTATTTGTAAATTTAAATAACAGGAACGAATGAAATATAATGTTAAATGGACAAATAAACATAATTAAAAAAATGCATTCTAGTTTATGTACCTATTTATTCGATCGAGATATTCAGGACATTTCTGTTTGAACGCCATGGACACCCAAAGCAATGGGATTATTCTAAATTCCTCTTAACAGTTCGGGACGCAAAAAGTTTTTCGGTGCTTACTGCACTACAGAGTTATAAAAGCGAAACTACACAACTACTTTAATTTATTCAAGGACTTGAAGAATCATATCTGTGCCAAGAGGCCTTACAAAGAACCAGACATTCCGTCCAACATCAGATAATGATGAAAAAAGCAACATGAAATTCTGCGAATAGTTAGTTTTACCAGAAGCATTATAAGGTCAAAAAATTATGCTGCTAGTTTCATTCACTACTAACTAAATTTACCTCGCCCGAGTAAAAATATGGGGGCAGTTATGAAGGCTTTTTTGACTGTTCTCATACTGATTAAGAAAAATTTTTGATACATAGATGCTGTCAAATTAACCTCATCATATTGAACCCAATTAAAAAATTATTTATTCGTTCATCGTTTGAGTCAGTCTTGTCCTCTAGTCACAATTGGTACCTAAAGTCCACGCACGAGTTGAGTGCCGTTGGGGCCTGCAGTAAAAGGCGGGTGCAGCTCCCCCCGCCGCCCGCACGCCTCGCCTATCATACATTGTAGTGCTGTTACAGCACGCAGCTGCATCCGCCTTTTACTGCAGGACCCGGTAGCACTCAACTCGCGCGTGGACTGTACTAGAATGCTGTATAAACATATCAAACCAGAGCTATATAAGTTTGAAACTTAAAATTATACAATGCCAATTATTAAATATTTAAATCGATCGCGTTTTGACGCTTTGCAAGCATTTCGGTTTTACAAAATTAATTGAAATCCATTATAAATATTTTAACTTTTGGAGGTACTTAACCATAAAAATGTACGTTGAATTCAATATCTCTCATTAATTTGATTGAAAGCTTTCTTAAATTAGGAAGTAAATAAGCAAGATAACATTATTTTATAATTTTCTATCGTTTGCGACAAAATTTTAATAAGAAGACCTAAGAATATGATTTCAAGGAAAAGCTTTTAGGGTAATTATTTTCAAGGTACAAGTTAAATATTTGTACAAATATTTACTATTTCCAGTACCTACAATAAGCAATATTATTAAGTAAACCGACTAACAGACTCGATCGACCGATTGCTCAGGGACTGTCGTTGGACTGCGAATCTTGAGGTATTAGGCTCAGGTTTCAGTCAAATGCTCATATTTATCTTAAAATTAGGGCTGCTATTTTCACTGGTTACGTTATTTAATATAATCATAATCGCTTTGCTTTGTTTTCATACGAATTTTATTTCTATTTTGGAGATTGTGCCGTGGGTTGCAAGAGTTGCTCCCATCTACCTTTTATAATCGTATCACCAGACACACGGATTATTTCCATACCGACAGGATAGAGTTTCTACCTTGTTATACCAGGCGATTTCATCTCTCCTATTACGTAATTCTAAGGAATGGAATGATCTCCCTGCGTCAGTCTTTTCAGGTAGTTATGATCTGGGTTCGTTAAAGAGGAGTGTAAAGAAACTTACTCAAAGTGAGTCTTTGCAGCGATGCAGTCGAGATATAGTCGCAAAACGGCAGCCATGTTGTCGCCACAAAAACACGATTCTGCATCACTACTATCGCCATACAGTCGCGATCGGGCATCGGTACAGACGTGACTTTTCATTGCTACTGTGGTGATGCAGTCGCGCTGTAGCACTGATACAGACGCACGCGGTCCCGCTTTGCTATTCCCTCCCCAGCAGTAACCGCAGATGCAGCAGATACAGTCGTGTATTTCCATCGATACAGTAGTGATGCTGAATCGTTACAGCGCGACTGTAGCGCTACTGCATCGCTTCTCTCACGCGTTGCAAATACGACAATCGACCAAATTTCGCGATACAGTCGCGCGTTCAAGAAACGCACGACTGTATCGTTACAAAAATTCGCAGTAGGCGAGCGCCCAAAATAGGCATTTTCTGGGCAATCGCGTTAGACCTTCAACTCATCATCACTTCCCTTCAGGTGAGACTGTGGTCAAACGAAAACCCATTGATAGTAAAAAACCGGACAAGTGCGAAATAAACTTGCGTTGAGAAGGTTCCGTACATGATTATATGAAATGTCCTATGTTACATTATATAACTTACACTTCTTTCTAATTTACCCCCCACGTTTAAAATTCATTTATTTAAGTTACACGTCCGCGTTGCGGTCACTGTCTGACCCTATAAGGGTTCCGTGTTTTCCTTTTGAGGTACGGAACCCTAAAAAGAATATAAAGTAACAAAAAACAGCGGCATTTCATTACCATAGCAAGGCTCGGATTCGTATTTATCGAGACCACATGTTACCACTTCATTATGCATGTTAATAACATGATCAGCAAACAGCAATAAAACTCCGAAACAATGTTACCGGGTACTTTCAAGAAAATCTGTTTAAATTTCAACATTTTCCCTCCCCAGTATGATGCAAGAACAAATATGCGGATTGCGCAAAATTAATAATCGTGCGCAATTTAATATAGCGGTTTTTTACCCACAAGACAGGGCGATCTTATTTTATTAACTGTAAGGCTACATTCTGATAGTAGCGGTGAGCTTTTCATACATTAATTTTAGTTCAATTAAATTGTAAGCGGGCTGCTAGAAAATTGAAAATAAGAAAATCACAAGAAATATAAGATACGTACATTGACCGACCAGTTGGCTTAGTGCTTTCACTCTGTTGGACTAGAGATCGGAGTTCGATTCCTGCTAGAGTGAGATAGTCATAAGTAGTCAGTACATGTCAACGCATACTTGTGTTTGATTTAGGGTCTGATCATTAGTGCACTTTTGTGTTATTCACGGACCCGGGATACAAGGTTATCGTTTTAGCCGTTATTCAGTTTCTCATAATGGTTTTTACCCGAGTAGTGCCGGGAAAGAATTGCACCATCACATCCCTTCCTGTGGGTGTCATAGGACGTGATTGAGGTGATTCGGTTGAAGCGTTTGTGGGCGGTAAGCTAGCAACCTGTCACTGCAATAATATCACATAGTTTTTGAACTACATCTCCATACTTTAAGTAAAATGGCACGGAGCTAGCATGTTTGTGTGCTTGGCTTACTGGCTTGGGAGTACTGGCGTGACATGGCGTGTATGTTGTTGATGATTTTATCATTTACTGAAATAAAGTATTTTAAAATTGTCGATTGATCACATACGCGTTTGTCAGCGTATCGCTCGCGACCTCTGAAGCGTGTCTTCATCATATACTCGCAATAAAGGAATTATATGCCAAGTGCTTTCACTTGTAAATAGTCCCGAACTCCAACCAACAAGCGCAGCCATTCATCATCTCGTAATCTGAGCGAATTGACGGACAGATTTTCGTTGACACTCAGAAGGAGATTTTAGAATTAAGTCATCAATTTCAGAAATTAGGTAAATTTTACTAAGCCTATTTAAAAATAAGATTCCAAACTAAAAATATTTTTAGGATAAGTGAAGATTATACTAACTTTTGTGAAACTGTCAAACTTATTAATGCCACACTGCTTTGACGTAAAATATTTTAGGTTTCGTGGATAATTTGTGTTATGAATATTCAATCGAATCAAGTAATGCCATTTTTAGAATGAGATATTTGGTATATTTTTTCTAGATTTGACGCTAATTCACAAATATTTTAGCAGAAATGCCCTACAGATTTTCAACGTCTTTCAATACGACAAAATAACAAATGGCATTCCAGACTTTGTAAAATAGAAATCCGTTTGACATGACGTCAAGCCGGGTCGAGCCGCGATGCGTGTAGTGGAATAATGGCAAGGCAATAACACCGAGGAGGGAGAACTCGCGATTGTGTTCAGGATACGAAACGGCATTCACTGTGAAAAAGTCTTACAGAAGGACGGGGATTCGATATTTAGTCTAAGTGATGCAGAAACCGATTGGATAGTTTCGTTTTCTGTTCCTTTTCAATACGAACTTCGCAAAGCTAAGACAAAACAAACGGATAATGTAATTTTATCTATACTCGTATTCCGTTTCGATTCTTAGAGGGGTGTGATTCTCTAAAATTAACATTTCGTTCATGAAGATAATATATATTATGTTAGATTTATTTTCTGATATTTTTATTTCCTTGTACAAACATGTTCGACCGCCTTTTTTCTTGTATAAAAAATCCGGTCGCCTTATTTTCTGATTACTTGATTTTCCATATGAACTATTTCGTATGGGTACATTTTACTTTTTGCAAAATTTCATATTCGCCTTTTCACCTAATCGGATATGCGTATGCAGATGCGCTAACCTTTGCGAAATGTAAAATGTACGCATACAAAATGGTTCGTATAGAAAATACAAATATTGGAAAGAAAGGCGATCGGAATTCTTTATACAAAAAAATTTAAATATCGGAAAATACATCTAACAAAATGATTGTCGGATGAAACGAGAGACGAGATATTTGTAAGAGAGTAACACAGCAGACATGATGAGCTATTCCAACCTCACGTTTGTTTTAAATAGATTCGCCGTCACATGGGTCAAGTTAAATTGACTGTTTACAGGTTATTTTTGCCCTACATTTCTTACTGCTCAATATTAGGAAAGTATATTATAAGTGTGCTTAGGTATCTTTGCGGTATTTGTATCTTTACGGTTTTGTGTGATTTAAATGTTTATGATAGTTTGCACCACCTGCCTTTGTAAGTCGCTTTTATGCTATCTATTCTTTCGAAAGTCGCTTACTTAGCAATAAGACGGCTCATTGTTTACCTTGTAACTTTTCTTTGTCTTTTTGCGATATGTTTGAAGTGTGAAAACCACTTCAAGAGTATTTGTATTGTATTATATAAGTGAGCAGTTGTCAAAAAAGAAATGCTTAGTTAAGAAATAAATTAACAATTATTAACCTGATCTGTTACAACAATACTGTATCCGTTAAAAAAATATCTAATGCTTGAAATACCAATGGCATTTCAAAGGTACGCATCGGTGACTGAACACCAACAGTTGATTTAATTTGACGGCTGTAACTGTCTCCACTACACCCAAACATCGTCTATACGCGCACGCAACAATAACGCCAATCCAATTTAAGGTGACGTGAAATACCGTGCCGTCCCCGTGTCGTATCTAAATGCTGACGTTTGCTACCTTCTGATTGATGTCCTAATATGCTCTCGAGATCTGACGGCAAGAGGCAAACTACGTTTTATTCGACTGTAATTGAATTATGCGATCTATTATTAACGGACTCCAAAAAGGAGGAGGTTCTCAATTCGTCGGATCTTTTTTTTATTTATATTCCCTGTTTACTCGGAGATGGTTAGACCGATTTAGATCACTCATTTTTTTATCGATACGGTATTCCTTCTTGTTGGTCCCGTTGTAGTCAAAGATGAAGTATATGAGAAAATCTATGAAGAATTGATGAAACTCCTCAAATATTATATAATTCAAGCAGTTGCGTTCCAGAACCATTATTTAGTGAAAACCATAGTTAACTTTCCGCTTTTTAACTATGGTTTTCACTAAATAATGCTTCTGGAACGCAACTGTTTGAATTATATAATATTTGAGGAGTTCCATCGATTCTTCATAGATTTTTCTCATTTTCTCAATGATAAGTATTTCACAGGTGGCGATTAGCTTTCTGTATAAGTTTGAGAAGCACTTTATGCATGTGGTAAAATAGAACCGAGTTTGAAGAACCAGGAGAACTCCTCAAATATTGATGTCCTTGCTCCTTGGATAGCAATGGCAGCAATTGGCATTATGCTATTGTTTTGCTTGATGTAGTAAATGCGTGTCGTTAAATCACATACGATAATAACTTAAAGGTAAAAAATATAAATAATAATTTTACATTAACAAAACCGACTTCAAAACCCCTTTGAAAAGTAAGAAATAATTATTGGCTTTCGTAAGTCATTTACCTAGAAACGGCAGATATATTACTAATTAAGTGATATATTAAATATATCGAAGTCGGTTGCAAGTAAATTATCGTCGGTGCGAATTACAAAATCGCTATGTGTTTTTGGTCTACTTTTCAGGAGACAGTTAAAACTGTTTTTTTCTTTAATAGTTACTTAACATGCGTAGTTATATTTTTTATGGTAACTAAGTAACTTTTACATCAATATAAATTAAATTAAATTAAATTAGTTAATAATAAGTAATAGTAATATATGACGTAAACGGAAATATTGGTACACAGCGGATTTAATTTGTAACATTAAAAATCGCTATGTAACTAGCGGTCACATGACTATTTTCTAAAATGATGTTTTTAGGAATATTTTGCTACATAGCGGGTTTTACTCACTATATTTGAAAATATCTGACTACTAAAAATCGCCATGTGTAAAAATATGACAACAATGCCGATGATATAATATCGCTATATGCATCAACGAACACATAGCGAAATAAAACGACCACTTTCTTAAATGCGTTATTATTTAAAATTCGCTAACTGCCTAATTTCACATAGCGAATTTATCAAGGTACATTTTTGCCTATTAACACACAAACCAGAAATGAAAACAATTTTTTTTTTGTGGGCAGATGCAGAAATTAAAACCGACACGTTTAGTGTAAAAATAAGAAAAACCGCAAAAATACACATAGCGATTTTGGGATTCGCACCGACGTTATGGTAATACATCCTCATACTGTGTTCATTTTCTTCCCACCGACTTCGATATATTTAATTTATCACTTAATAAATAATATTATGTCTCTACCGTTTCTAGGTAATTTATTTACGTAAGCCAATCATTATTTCTTACTTTTCAAAGGGGTTTTAAAGTTTTTTATTTTTTATTTTAGAGTTTCTAACCCGGCAATAAAATCAAGGAAATTTTGCCATATTGACAGTATTAAAGGGATTTTTGTATAATTGAGAGTTCACGAAAAATCAAAACTGCGTTAAACACCCGTTTTTATGATCGTCGTTGTTGTAATCAATCTGGTAGATAGGCATTAGAAGTGTTTTTTTCGTTTTCATTTCTGTGTAAAGAAAATTTTTAATCATTAATAAGAAGCGTGTTAAAAAAAATCCCGCTTGAATAATTTACAGTTTACAATTTTACGTAAAAACTAAGGCCACTTGGATCAAATTCTTGAACATAATTAAATTTATAAGACGAAGGGTAATTCAGGGTCAAACCGATCCATACAAACTTCGTGCAACTTTTTTCTGAGGTTTTGCAATGGAGAAGCCTTTGTTTTATTTGTTTTAAATAATTATAAATCAAAGTGGAATTGCTGCCTTGAGTAAAAATAAGTATGCTAAAAATAAAAACACTTCTCTAGTGCAAAAGCACTCAACTTCTCAACTCTCTGCTCATGTGGACCACTCATGCGCAATAGAAGTATCCACCTGGGGCGACGCGTTGTGCACCCCGAAGAGAGACAAGATGTCACTGCCCAAAGCATCTGGAACTTCCTGGATGCAACGGGATTAAGCAGTGAACTATAAGAAAGGGCTGCCAAAGTAGATCAACAATGGTCATTGGTTAGCAATGGTTAACCTTCAATAATAATAATAATAGTGTGAAAGCGCAGACAGAAAAATCGCACAAATTTGTATGCATAGGACGTGGAGGACCGTTGGGTCGTGGGTTGGGGCTTAAATTTCACATTTAACGATTTAAATCATATTTATGACTTTGCAAGCCGCTCTAAGACTATAATCTCGTAAAAATCGCATTGTATATTACAAACACGAAGACAACATTTATAACTGCGATGCTGTACAAGATAATCACCTAACTAATGGCATAAGGAGTACGTTTTTTTGTAACCGTCTATTTTGTCAACCGTGCAACTTTGTTTTACTTAGATCGGCTTCTGTTAGGTACATTCAACTATTTTAGTTACACGGAAAGACAAAGAGCACGTGTCTTTTGTGGAAATAAGTCACAAGTGTGCATCGCCTGAATTCTCGCGTTTGTTTAATAAATTAGGTTTTAAACGTTACTGACGACATTCTGTGTATACATAAACAGTGATGATACATATTTGTAAGAAAATAATAATTTACTATAAAAAAACCGGTTAAGTGCGAGTCTGACTCGCGCGCCGTGGGTCCCGTACTTACCTATGAAAAACAGACAGTACCTTGTAGGTACACTAAAAATAAAAAATGTGCGAGTCTGGCATTTTACGACTCTGGTATCCTGAGAGTCTGCCATTTTGCGACTTTGGGATCGTGCTAATCTCGTATTTTGCGATTCTGGTATCCTGAGAGTCTGATATTTTGCGACTCTGGTATTCTGCTCTGGAAGGTGTAGCGTTCTGGGAACAAGTCTGCAGGCAGGGAATTCCACTCCTTAGCCGTTCGCCAAATGAATGTTGAAGCGTACCACTTAGTGCGAATTCTAGGAACATCCACAACATAGGGATGGAATCCCAGCCCACGCCTAGTCCCCCGATGAAAGAATGGGTATGGCGGAATTAGTTCATGTAATTCCATCGCACACTCTCCGTGATATATCCTGTAGAATACCGATAAGCAGGCAACTTTGCGGCAGTGTTCAAGGCTCTGCAGTTTCGCCTCAACTAATTCCGAATCACCGATGAGATTCTTGGCACGTTTTTTAAAGAGTCTAAGGTGGCTAGTTGGTATTTCGCTGATCCGTCCCATACCCGTACAGTACTCCATACACGACCGGACTTGTGTGTTTGTTGGTATAACTGTAGCAGCTGTCCCTGGGTGAAGTACCGCCTGACCTTGGAAAGGATGCCAAGTTTCCTGGCTGCAGTTTTAGCCATTGACTCTATATAACTGCCGAAGTTCATATTGGACGACAGATCCATCCCGAGAAGCTGGAGATGATCAGCTATCGGTACGGATATGTCACAGAAAGTCGGAGTCAGATCGAAGGAACTCCGTTTTGCAGAGAATAAACACGCCTGCGTTTTGGCAGCGTTAAATCTGACAAGATTGGCGTCGCCCCATTCGAAGACAGCCTTGAGTGTCGAATCTAAACGACTAACCATGGACTCTCAACAAGACTGGATTTCATCTCCACCGGCCTTTGCATTGGTCAAGTATCTATCCATAACTGTGACTGTTTACCACCTACCTATGAAATAAGACCAAAAATAACTTTCGCAAGCTCTTATCTCCGTGCAATCGTTGAGTGTGATACGACTTTGCAAAGGTTATTCCGTTAAACTATTTTTGTTGTGATGTGAGTAACTACAAATTTACAGTTTTCGGACTTTTTTCTTTACTTGTGCTAAAAGACATTGCATCTTGCCAAATTTCATGATTCTAGATCAACAGGAAGTACCCTATAGGTTTTGATTCTCATGCGAGTATCATTATGTGGCCTAAACGGCCGTATCTTTTGATTGCAGTGATTTAGAAAGTTGAGTTTTTCACAGCTCCAGGAAATTACAGACCTGAGTATTTGATATTAATTTCAACTTGATAACTTCACGCGTTCTTTAGAAAAGGTCTTGACACACAGACAGACAAAGAAGTGATCCCATAAGGGTTCCTTTTTTCCTTTTGAGGGACGGAACAAACAAAACAAAACAACAAACCCGCCTGCATAACGAATGTAGTTGTTGCAGTTGTAGTTGATTTACTATGTCTTAAAATTTTGTTTTATCTGAGACCGAGGCTCACGGTGAGTGATCAGATGACAGGTGAATTTTGTTAATGTAGCGGTCATTAACTTAAATAGTCTTTCATGAGAAAAAAAACCTAATATTACGCATTCGCAACTTATCTTTTACATAAACTTTTGCTATATCTGCCTCTGTCGAGTCTTTGCATCAATCATAATCCGATAACACCATGTGTCATAGTTTTCTCTTCCGATGATACTCGTCTACGTCAGGGCAAAGTTGTCACTGTATTTAGGTAAATTTAATACAAAATATTATATATATGCGCAAGATAGCATAATAACTACGGTTTGCTCGAAAGAGCGGCAGGCAGCATTATAGATTGTACCGTGACCGTGACCTCAACCCTACTCCGACGTAAAAATGCATCTATGATCCACTCTTATTTCCATAAAACTATCATTTATTTGAATAAGTAAAGTCGCAACCAAAAATGTATCCATCTATTCCCAAACTCACAAACGGAATATTCCGAATAAATACAAATCCTGCGGAATATTTCACAGCGCCGTCTCGCTACGGTCGCCTCGTAAAATATGAATAACAAATAGTTACATTCGATTGTTTCGTGCATGACCGAACACGACCGATGCATTTTGCTTTGTTATCCACTTCGCGGCAAAATCCGGACCGCTTATTCTGAATATGTAATGCGACATTTTTATTTGGAAAAATTAAAGCAGTTAAGTGTACGTTTTAATGTCCCGTATCGGGATTTTACGGGCGCCACGTCGTTCAACATTCGCGTAGTATCTATAAATTCTATACTACTGATACATGAGTTTAATGACGTCTGTATTTTTAGTAACTCAGCGGAATTGCATAATATGTATTTGTGTACAATAATTCCACATTTAATTTGAAATTTCATTTTTCTTGTATTCATCAAATAAGGTTTGTAAAGGGGCTCGTAAACGGGCTAGTTTTTCGGTAATTTATTGCTGCAATTCGGGTTATCGCCAGAAAGATTCCGTATTACATCACTAATGGGGACAAAAGGTTTGAATGTAAGCTTTTGGGGATAGCCCGAATTGCAGCAATACATTGCCGAAAAACTAGCACGTTTATGAGCTCCTTAATATTTTAAAGAAGTTATGAAAAAGAAAACAATCAATGTCAAAGTAAAATTATGACATAAGTATTTAACATAATTATCCGTTACTTTCTTGTATTTTGAACGGGGTGGTTTTATATTTTGATCTGATATTTAAACGAGTTTTTCGCAGTTTGGATTTCTAACTTCGTCAATACTGTGCTACATAAACTTAAGTTTCAGTTTGTTAAAGGAATACTTGAACATTCGTCGCTAAGAATTATGGCGGAGTCTAGCAATAATTTTGGTTTGCTTGAAAGTCTAACGAAAGTAGTTTTGAATAGTGACAGTGATTGATTAAATCTATAGTAAGTAAATAAATATTTATTTAATTACATTAAAGTACAACTAATTTACCTTAAATACATACATAGCGGTACACAACTAGATGGCCGATTCGGCGAATTCTCTAAAAAGACGTAAATGTATCCGCGTGTGTGTGTGTGGGCCATACTAATTTCTCCTTCTCCGTTACATGTATGGAGCGGGGAAGCGGGGGTTGAATCTTGCGCGGGGCGGAACGTGGCCGCACTGCACGTAACAATATTAATTATAGATTCTGCGGTTATCATCATGGATCACACAAACAAGATAAAGAAGCGGCAAATATGGATGAAGTCCAAATAGTGTAATAATATTATTATACCTAAAATTATATCTTTGTTAAAAATTGTGTTTATACATTTTATTATTTTTATAATATCGTGTATAGTTTCAAATGTTTATAAAGTAATCAGAAAGCAACCCAGCTTTTTCTACTCAGGCATTAAAAAACCATCTTTGCAGAAATTTTCTTTCCGCAATATCAATTTCACCAATTTCAGCTTTGACAGACCTTAAATTAATAACTCATCTCAACCGCATACTTCCGAAACATTTTTACAGAAATTTCATTAGGCGCCAACTCGGAAACTTCGGATCCCCGACTCTGCTCATTAATTTTTAGCGGAAAGTTACAACAAGGTCACAAATTAGAAGTTGAATATTCGAGAGTAAATCATAACTTCGCGGAGCAATTACCATAAATCTTTAACCCGAAAGGGTGAATTTAGAGGTATACCGAACTTATTCGCGGGAGGATAAAACATGCAAACTACTTCGATCATTACTGCGAGTTGGTCTGCGCGGTCATGTTACAAACATTTATATTTTTACTTGTCATATGAATAAAACTGATGATGAATCTACTTGCACTAGCGTTTCGAACTCAACCATTATTACTCGTACAGATGACTCTCTGCTGATTTTTTCGCGATGCGCAGTAGCGGCCAGAGCACCACCATAAAGTAAATATAATAATATTATTATTTACAATCACATAATGAATAAAATCTTTAAAATGGTCAGTCATTTTAAAGGTTAGTGTCGGATTTACTTGTTTATGTTACCGGACCCCAAAGACTAAAACGAAAAACTAAACTCCTATGTCTAGGCATATCGTAAAAGAACTTTTTTAAATTGCATTTATATAACAAGCTTTTTTTCCCATTGTACTTTAATATCGCAATAAAATGCGTACACAAAATTTCGTGTCTGTGCTGTTGACCGTTGAAGAGTTCCTTTATCTGGAGCTAACCCTGGGTGTCGATTCAGGTCATGTTTACCATAAAAATACATTGTCATTAGAACTGAATAAATATGTAAAAAATCAGCTCCGTGCGATAAGAGGAAGTCGTTCTAATTCAGCTTGCAAGATTTGACCCGAAAATACATACATAACTACAAAGTTACATACAAAAATTGCAATTTAAATAAAAGCTTGTAAAAATATAGCAGTCTCACGTAGCAATCACGACTGATTAGGCGTGCGGGGTATGCGGGGTGAGGGGTTTTACGCCCCACTGCGCTTCCTGCGGAGCGGTACCTCAACAAATTATCGCGCTGAGGTAATAACATTATATTGTCCAGGAGTGCACGTAAAATGACGTTATGAATAAATGAATGTGATATTAATCTCAAGCCACGAATCAACAATCAAAATATAATTCAACATGCAAGGAAAGTAAATTTTACACCAAATCAAGAGACCAGAGCACTACTTGACGCAAGCTGAGTAAACAAGCAGAAAGCAAACAGACTTGTGTGGGACGGGATTTACATTTGAGTCAGCATTTGTCTAGGTAAAGGTAAGATAATTTTACCTAACCTAGCTTAAATATTTGTGGAGATTAATGTGTTTGCGGTTATGCTTTAATTACGACAAGTACTTAAATAGCTCGTTTTTATATCAGCTAGTGAGTTAAAAAGTGAAATAATATTTAAAAACCGGACAAGTGCGAGTTAAACTCGCGTGGAGAGGGTTCCGTTCCGTACATGATTATCTGAAATTTACTAGGTTACCTTAAATACCATAGACTTCTAATAGGTTTTCCTGTAATCTATAGGCAAAGATCTATTTACTATATTTTTTTCAAAATTTTAGCCTCAGTAGTTTCGGAAATAAGGGGGGGGGGGGAATGGTCATTTTTCGCCTATTTTCCTGAATAACTTCTAAAATATTTTACTTAAAATTCAAAAGAAAATATATTTAAGATCCTCACAATAAGCCCTTTCATTTGATATGTCACACGATATAGTTGGAATAACTTTTTTTTTAAATTTTCTAGTTTACCCCCAAAAAGTGGCCCCTATGTTTAAAATTCATATATTTACGTCACGTGTCCGTGTTGCGGTTACCAACTTACATATGAATACCAAATTTCAACTCAATCGGTCCAGTACTTTCGGAGCAAATTGGCTGTGACAGACGGACAGACAGACAGACAGACAGACACACGAGTGATCCTATAAGGGTTCCTTTTTTCCTTTTGAGGCACGGAACCCTAAAAAGTGTATTATTCTGATTCATAAAATATGCCAGTGCTTTTGACAGTAGTCTTAGTGATACAGAAACTGATATCGTTCGTAATGAAGTGCTTTTATTTCGTCACTTTCCTTTCAATGTAAACTTCGCAAAGTAAAACAAAGACACAGCAAAGCGATATGATATACGTTACCACTTAGCCAGTGTCAAGAGGAAAAGATTTCCAGAAAGCTTGCGTTGAAAAAAAAGTCCATTTTATTGTAGTACTGTGAAGCCACAATAATTCGTACGATTCCTATTCTGGTCGGAATAGATTTAGAAGAGTTTAATTAATATAATATAATTATACATATATTGTTATATAAATACGAATATATGCAAATGATTAACACAATTATATATAACTTGCAAAATGTTTTATAATAAAATATTTTTTCGATATAATAAACCCACCAAATCCGTTCTTTTTACGGCAAATCCGATAATTTTCCTTTTTCCCTGAGGCGTCGTGGAGCACTCAATGGCTTTCATCCGATGACATTTATTCCCACGCCGCCTAACCTGTGACGAAAAACACTACAAATATATTTCCGTTTTGGTGTTCAATAATGTTATTTATGCAACCCATGCGTGGCCTCGTGGAGAGAGGGTCACCGGTTCAATCTCGACTCGTACCTCTGAGATTTTCGGATGTCATGTGCGGAATTGAATTTTATATTTATCACGAGCATTTCGATGAAGGTGGTCATCATCATCTTCATCAGACTTAAAACGTCAAACTGCAGGACATGGGCCTCCCCCAAAATTGGGGGGATTTTTCAAACTTACCACGCTTGGCAGGCGGGTTGGGTACTCGAAAAACGCTGCTGCCCATCCTTCGGTTGGTCCCTCTGTCACCATTTACGACAACTACGGGAGGAGATCATGATATGAAGGTAGTGAAGACAAAGGTCTTATAAAGGCCTGGCTTGTTGCGCTCTCTTAATAATATGAAGAAACAGAAAATCATCTTCAATTACGTCGTTCTGCAGGCACACATACACTCACACACATACATACATACACACACTCTACCACACACACACAGAGACGCGCATGCACGCACGCAAGCATGGTCACACAAACACTCACGTACGCGTGTACGTATGGTTTGGTTGCTCGTTTCTTTTTGATTGCTTTGTGGCATTTAATTGTTGTATTTTATTTTATTTTTTTATCTTATTTTGCTACCGAAATAAAGTATACAATACTAAATCGCACTCGCGGATCCCGAGATACAGGCTCAGCCTAGTTCGGGGTCTAACGAAAACCGCTTGTAATGTAAAATTCTTCTTATATCAATGAACATTATTATATTTATTACACTTTATTTTCTTAATTTTCTCATTTTGAACATTATTTTATATTATAAAATAGCATTATAAAATAAAAAAATATATAAAAACGGTGAACCACCGACCGCGGAGCAGGGCCCAAGCAATCGGTGACTAGGGCTGCAGATAGAGGAACCTGACGATGCGTGCAGAGTCCAGGAGTACCGCCTTCTGTATCCGGCCCTTGATCCGACCACCTAGCGGGAGCCTCTTGAGATGGTGGTCGAGGCGGGTTACCCTTGTTTCATCGAAAAAATATTGACAAATTATCACTTCCCAAACAATTTTTTGTATAATTTCATTTGTCAAAATATTATTTAGCAAATGAACTCTTCACAAATAACTCTAACGCAAACCTAATGTTTGGCAAGTGAACGTTCCAACAATGACTCACTTGCCTACTGGTACTTATACCAAATTTCATGAAGTCAAATGTTTCAGTTGGCATAACATATTTTACGGAAACAAAATAAGGCAAAAGCATGTTTTATTAAGGGATGAAAAAAAAACCTCGAAGGCTAAGCTAAGCGAAGGCTTTGCTCTAACTTGCTTCTAACCTAAATTTATCCGACTCGGTTCTGCTCTGACCTGCGCCTCTATTCGGGAACTCTAAGTGATGTTGTAGCGACTCGTTAGCGACATTTCTCATCCCATTCTTCCGCACGACGCGTAATCCGTAAGAGTGAGATGCGAGTCTCGCTCACGGGTCGCTGCAGGATCACTTAGACGTTCCCGAATAGACGCCCTGCATTGCTCGCTCGCTTCGCTTGCTCGCCGCAACATATTATTACTTCGTATTTGCTGTTTTTGTCTTTATACTTTTTATCATAACAATTCATTTGACTAAATGATTATTGTCAAATGATTTTTTGCTTTAATAAAACATTTGATAAAAGACCAAATGACTTAATGTCGTTTTCCGTAGTAATATTCTGCTGAGTGAAAATTTGACCAAATGAAAATGTGCGTACTAAAATAATTCCAAAGATTGCATTGGCAAAAAAACGGTTGCTATAATTTGTTTGGGAAGTGATAATTGGTCAAAAGTTTTTCGATGAAACGGCAGGCTCCCGGTTGAGGCTCTTCGCTATCAGTCCGTTCACAGACACAACTATCGGGACTTTATTATTATTATTATTATAAGTAATTCAAAGATGAGTGTGAAGTCACCAATCCACACTGGGCACGGGGACGACAACCCAGTCCTCCTCACTATGAGAGGACGCCTGTGCCCAGCAGTGGGACGTATACAGGCTGATGATGATGATGATATTATGAACTTCGTGGGGTGGGCTAAACAAATGCTGTTTTTAGGCATCGTATACATTATTATGATGATACCATAGAAATATCGAAGTGCACGGTAGTGCGCACGGGCCAAGTTCAAAGCGATCTGCCACGCGAACGCTGAACATACTTTATTTTACAGCACTAGAAATAAACACGGCCTTACTCACGAATTATTGTCAGAAATAGTCCGACATGTTTCGGACTCGTATGGAGTCTTTCTTCAGGTGTTGAGTGCAGTCGCGGTCAAAGCAACCAAAGCAGCGTACTGTCCGCCGCGCGGCCCGCTGTGCCCGAGCTGAGGGCGCGGGGGCGGCGGGGGGTGACACCGGCGTTGTGCTGTACTCGGCTGCTGCGGCTCGTCGTCGATAGTGAACTGCAGTAAACATGCCGAGCTGAATGCGAGCTAATGTCACACGAAAGGTTTAATTTTTATATACTTTATAGCATTTGTGTAAGATATGATTGCCCTCCTAAAAAGCTACCGTCTATTCAGCTTCTAGCACTTGCTGCAACCAAGAAACCACTTTGTTGGGTAGCGTTCTACTAGTATTACTTCTAACACTAAACAATGAGCTAGCCAGTTATATTGTGTATGTCATTGTCCTGGTACCTACAACATATTCATATTCATATTGTCCCCTGATTTATTATTTATTATTATTATTATAACTGTGAATCTAATTATAATTTATTAACAACCAATTGTAAAAACATACCTATGAACACAAATAAATGATTTGATTGATTGATTGATTGATTGTGAAATTAGAAACCTTAAGATAGCAATGGTGAAAAAAAAAGTAACTAGCTAATACAGCCAGAAAACCACACTATTTCGCTTTTTAAAAATAGGCAAGCGATGAAAAGCACCTAAGTCGATGTCTTCGCAAACTCAACCATGACAGATCGCTCTAATGTATTCCGTATCAACGCAAACAGTGTGTTGGCGCAATCCAGCGCCATCAATCAAGTTGAGACAACTCGCTCTTCTACAGCGTTATCTATATACCGGGAATATACCTGCACATAGTGAATATTGACGACTGGTAGCGTAGACTGAATAAATTATTCGGAATGCGAAATACGCATTCACCACGCACTCAAACACTACAAAGCTAAATAATACATTACGAATGCGTAATTCTTTTAGTTAAAAGGTTCTCGTCGAAAAGGGATTTTTAAATAATAAAAGAAATTAAAACAACAAATAAATGTTTTATTTACTTTACGCAAGTGAATAGACGTCATTTACCAAATGTTATAATAGCAATCGAAAACTTCAATACTAAGAATTTTGGAGACTCGGATATTCTCTCGAATGAGAACAGGCATGGAACAAATATGTTTACCTCACTTAACATCTTATTTTCAGTAATAGGTAATTGACTGTTATTTCTTGGTAGAAAGTGCAAAAAATATCCGACTTTTGACATATGCCTGGAATGGAAATCACTCAGAATGTAAGCGAATTATACTGTCGTATTCAATGTCTAATGCGTTCAATACGTGGAAACGCTTCCGGTGACAGGTTGCTTATCCCACTTCCTGTTTCTTGCTTCCTATTAAACCTTCCTAATATGTATGTTATAAATAAGACAGTGTTTGTTTGTTCCTCTGCCCCTCGAAACGGAGCAATGTATTGACTAAATTGTTTGTACAGCGATATTTGGAAGGCCGAAAGAGGACATTGGCTAATTTTTATAGGAAAAAAAGCATGCGGACAATGCTGGTTTGAATCCGAGTCGAGAGACCACTCGTCATACCACTAGACAGGGGTGTGATTCTCATGAATTCTTGGGTTTAGAACGGGAACGGGAAGAACTCGCAATGTCTATTTACCTTTTTCTTAGCATGTTTGTAGCCTAGCGCTTGTTTCTTATACATTTTTATTTTTATTACTACCTATAAAATGTTAAAATAAACCTCCAGGTCTTTTTGTAATTAAATTCAGTGCACAAACTCTATTGTATGTATAGTTTGCATATGACTTTATACGGTGTTCTGATAATAAATAAAAAATACACGCTTTTGTTAGTAACGCACTCAGAAGTACAAAAGACCCTCATCGTCAAGGTAAGTAATGTAATTAATGTATTGGACTCGTCAAAACAAACCAAATGAGCCCAAACTCGAAGGGTTTACTAGTAGTCATTGAAGAGTTCGACTATCCACCTCCTGGCTCCATGGACAGTCAGCTCGATGGTACCATATAATTATTATATATATTGTGATTCGAATGACATACAGTTTCAAATCGTTACTACAATTAGAGGTAGGTTAAAATTGACTCCTAAGATTTTATTATTAAATTGTTTGTAAGTTAGTTCAAAGTGAAGCTAATAAAAGCGTGTTAATGAAACTTCGTTCATGAACTTACAGCCGAGCCTAACTTGACCCGTCAGTGCGTATAAACTACATGTTAGTGCGTGTCTTCAACTTTGGTCATTTTTGACGCTGCCAGCCACGGACCGGACGTAGGTACTTAACTCCGCATAATGCCTAGGAACGCGCGGGTCAATTTATGATTTTCGTTCGAAATGTGAGACGAAATGAGCTGGGCTTCTATTCGGTCGGGACTGCTATAGTAGTTTATGCAACGGTTGCATAATGATGCAATTTGGCTTCCGACCTAACCGTGGCACGTGCGAAGCTATCTTCTCCGTTCGGCAACTGCAGGAAAAAAGTAGAGAACAGGGTCGTCAGCTGTACCTCTGCTTTGTTGACCTGGAGAAGGCTTTCGATAGTGTGCCCCGTGAAGCTCTTTGGGTGGTATTAGGAAAGCTTGGTTGCACGGAAAAGTTTGTAAGACTTCTCAGACTTCTGCATGACGACATGTAATGCTGCGTCGCTGTAGACGGTGAACAATCAGTCTTCTTCCCTGTTACCTGTGGGGTGAAGCAAGGTTGCGTCCTAGCTCCTACACTGTTCGCCTTATACTTTGCGGTAGTGGTCCGAGAGGTCTTACAAACTGTTTCCCAAGGTGTCCGCATCCGCTTTCGCACCGACGGCAGCCTTTTTAATTTGGCTAGGCTTAAGGCTCGCACCAAAGTCTCGCATGCATTGATCACAGAGATCATATACGCTGATGATTTGTGCTTCTTATCAGAATCCCCAGACAGCCTGCAACAGCTGATTTCCGTTTTCCACCAAGCCTGCTGTAAGTATGGCCTGAAGATCAGTGTCAGTAAGACAGAAGTAATGTCCCTGGACATTCACGGTCATGAGACACTGACCATAGAGATTGGTGAGGATGTGCTGAGGCAGGTGGATAAATTTCGCTATCTGGGGAACACTATTACATCCAAGTGTGACCTTGGCGCGGAGATCAACGGTAGGATCGGTGCTGCAGCTGCGGTATTCGGAAAGCTGTGTTTTAAGGTCTTCTGCTCACATGACCTGAAGCTGGCCACTAAAGTTTCAGTCTACATGTCAATTGTGCTGCCAAACCTCTTGTACTCCTCTGAGACTTGGAGTGTGTACCGCCGCCACATACACGCTTTGGATCGTTTCCACCTTAAGTGCCTCCGTTCCATCATGAAAATCAGATAGTCTGACCGAGTGCGTAATACCGAAGTCCTGCGACGAGCCAATGTCGGTGGCATTGAGGCCTACTTAATGCGTCGGCAGCTTCGGTGGTGCGGTCACGTATCACGTATGGCGGAGGACAGAGTAGCGAAGCGCATCTTCTACAGTGAATTGGAGGAGGGTAAGCGGAAACAAGGCGGACAGCTCCTCCGGTACAAAGATGTCCAAAAGCGACACATGAAAAGATGCAACATAGAGCCATCCCAATGGGAGCGTTTGGCAGCACAACGGCCAGAATGGCGCAGGGTGATAAATAGCCGTGTACGCGAGTTCGAGGAACAGCGTAGGGCAGACCTCGATTTTAAACGCGACGAGTTGAAGGCCCTTCCGCCTGCTGCCATTAATTATTTTTATGAAGACGGCGTTCTTACGTGTTTCCTATGTGCACGGAAGTTCTCTGCAAAGATAGGCTACATAAGCCATCTCCGGGCGCATGAGCGCCAAATTGCCGACTAGGAGTCGAAGCAGTCGCCATGACCGAAATCGGTCGGAGAGATCATCATCATCGCATAATGATAGGCATTAAAACACTAGTGCGGTTTTATGAAACGAGACGTGACGTGATTTACACTGATTTTGAAAAAGCCTTTGATCGTGTGGATCACGTCATCCTGCTAAGAAAACTATACTGGCTGAGCATTCGTGGCGACGTGTACAGGTGGGTATGCTCCTACGTTGCAAACAGAAGACAGGCTGTCGTGCTTGGTGGTTGCAGGTCTGATTACGTTGACGTCCCATCAGGGGTACCCCAGGGGTCACACATTGGTCCTTTGCTATATAACGCTTACCTATACGATATCTACAGCGTATTTAAACACTCTAGCTTTCTAATGTACGCTGATGATAAAAAAAAAATACGTGACGTACCTAGTCAAGTTGCTACTTAGGCCAGTTGCAACTCAAAAAAAATTGTGGACCAGTTGCTTTTTAGACCAGCAGATATTTAGACCAAATGCGACATAGACGAGTTGCAATATACATGAGTTGCTAATTAGACCCCATGATCCTATCCCTTTTTAGACTATTTATGGTCTGTGGTATGATGGTTCAAACCTAAGCCAATTTTAATCCGTCTCCTTTGCCATCAAACAACGTATCGTTGAGTTCCTCTTGCTGATGAGAAATTGGGTTAGTACTGATGCATTAGTTGCTAAATGGACAATAATGTTTGACAGGAATTCAAATGAGGCCATAGACAGCGTCCCTAGCAAGGTTGACACAAGTGAATCTCTCTCACACTAGTGCCGACAAAAGCGATAGTCAGAGAGATAAACGGGTTTAACTTATCCCCGTGTCTGGCATGCTAGGGCCGCTGAAGCCCTCGGAATCTGTTCTATTTTCTATGAAGAACTGTAACGTTCATAGAAGAAAGAAAGGATATTATAGAGTTGAAGATTATTTAAATGATAAAGAAGCTTGGCCAGCTTTGAGGCCAAGAAACGCAACAGTGTAACCTCGTAGTGTCCGGGAGTCTGTATGTCGTTTCCTGGCGCTGTCTCCGTTTCCTATTGTGTCTCCTTAATAAACTGTTATTGACCTTTTGGCTTAATAGCCAATAATATTTGTATTATTAGGACATGAAATGTTATATTTCAGATTTTTTTTGATATTTGGAGACCTTACATCTCCATCTTTATACTTGACCATGGAGACTGTCTACATCTCCATGTAACCTAGATTAATCAATTTAGATGTTTTCTCTGTTTTAATATTATTCTTATTATTATGACCCTTAGAGACTTTATACATCTCTAAGGCACTTAAATTTACTTGTTCAGACGCGGAGACTATACATCTCCCTTATTAGTTGTATACGATAATTCATTTGTGCCCATTAGGTTTATTTGTTGCACTTTTTATGTTAGTTTTAGTTATATGTAATTTTAAAGTGGAAAAAAGACTTACTGCTGAGTTTCTTGCGGCGTTTCTTCTCAGCAAATGTCACCTTTCGAAGCGCTGGTAGATTCAGACATGTAAAAGAGCCCGTGAGGCCTACTTGCAAAATAAATATTTTCATTTTCATTTTCATTTTCATAACTCCAATTTATTATTTATCCGTTGATATAATATTCTCTTATAAATAACATCTACACTACTACTTATTATTTTAAACTCCAAAGCTGTGCAGGCACACAACATATTAATTATATTAACTCCATCTCCGCTGTGGCCTTTGTAGAACTAAATTCGGCGTTCCCGAACGGCAAACACTATTTCAATTTCGGAACCGCTATAGACTATGAAAAGCAAATAAGCTTTTTTTTCAATCCCACCACGCATGCGCGGCCGTGGCTCCTTGCAGCCTTCCTAGTTGACGACTGAACAGTTGCCGCTCGAACGCCAGCGTGGGCCTGTATTCCGACGTTTATAAAAAGATCGCGATTCCGAATTTAAACTTTGGTTCACGAATGATTAGAAATGGATGGTTTGGATTTTTTCTTTTAATTTATTAATTGCCTGTGCTTTTTAGATTTTCTGGAAAAAATGTTGTGGAATATTAATGTTTGGAAGAACTTAGTGATGAAGTGGCAAATACAATTTATTGTGTACGGAATTTCAGTGTTGTTTCGGTGCACGGATTCTGTGGGTAAGTTCTTAGAAAAATCATAATGATGATAACTAAGCAATGGATTATTACCAAATATCTGTTTATTAATTAATTAAACTACGCACAATGTTTTATTTTATTTGTGTTAAGTGGTAAATATACAATGTAAAAAAGTAATGAATTACGTGGGTGAGCCTAAAATAGATTAAATAGAAAGCTTAGCCATTTCTTCTAACACTGTGTTTAAAGAAAACTGGACATTATTAAGTTTTCGACGAGGGCTAAATTGGTGAGGTTTTTTCTGAAAAGATTTTAAAAGAAATTGCGTTTTATTACAAAACACATTACACGACGAAATATTAATATGCAATGAGTTTTGGAGCCGCCTCTATGCATGTACTTGTTTGGTTTTACATATTTTGGTATTAATTATGTGGAATTTTAAACTTCAAAGTCCTCTCAATTTTATAATGTTGTTTTAATCTGAAAGGTTTGCACTACATACACTTTTTTTCTTAAAAGCATCCACGCTCGAAATTTCCCAACAACAAAGTCAAAGTCAAAGTCAAAGTCAAAGTCAAAGTCAAACTATCTTTATTCAATTTAGGCTTTTACAAGCTCTTATGAAGGTCAAGGAATGAATCTACCACCGGTTCGGAAAAAATCCTCTACTGAGAAGAGCCGGCAAGAAACTCGGTGAGGTATCATTTTTTCAAATCAGTACACATATAAGTCAACAATGATGTCTACAGTTTTATACAAATCTAAGTATATACCACAGCAGGTACGCTCATCGAGACCCATAAAACATAGGACTATTTCCAATTTAATAGTAGTAAAACACATTAACAGACGATCAAATTTGGTACGGGCCACCAAATTATTTTAACTAGAGAGTAGTCTGCCGATAAATTGTCGGCAGTGGACTAAATCCTTGGTCCGGCCCGCAACGAATTCCGACCGTTAATAGTATTAATTTACACTAAATTTGCGTGAAGATAAATATATTTTTATTTAAATGTCATCATGAGCATAACCTGGTCCACAAAATATTGACGGAATGGTTGACAAGTAGAAGTAGCGCGTACACTTATGGGATGTATCAGCGAAATACCAACTAGCCACCTTAGATTCTATTGAAAAACATACCAAGAAGCTCATCGGTGACTCGGAATTAGTTGAGGCGAAACTGCAGAGCCTTGAACACCGCCGCAAAGTTGTCTGCTTATCGGTATTCTACAGGATATATCACGGAGAGTGTGCGATGGAATTACATGAACTAATTCCGCCATCCCCATTCCTTCATCGGGGGACTAGGCGTGGGCTGGGGTTCCATCCCTATGTTGTGGATATTCCAAGACCAAGTAGCTTCATACATGCGAAAGAGCCCATGTGGCCTAGTTGAAAAAAAATATACAAAGAAGACAATAAATAATGCCTTAACAGAGGAGTGTATCCGACATCATCTTTAAAAACCTATTGAAGTCCCTTCAGTAGCTTTTCTGTGATACCTGTTCAAAAATTAAAACATACCTACAGACAAATAAACACACAAGAGTTCTTATAACAACATTTTTGGTTATATTACGTTCATTTTATCCCCTTATGTTATCTTTTATCAGTAGACACGTCATTTCTATAAATGTATTATGGTAAATTGTAAATTTACTCGCGAGTCAAAGATCAAACAATTTACTCGTTGGCTCGTTGGCTCGCCTTGGATCCAAAGAGTCGACTTTGGACCGCGGGCTTAAGATTTACAGCACAAACAGCCAGCGAGCCAATCCGCCGGCTTATAGGACCGTGGATTCTAGATGCTCTGTTGGCAGTTTGTTTAGCCCTTTGGCTCGCGGGCTTGTTGGCGTGATTTTGCTTGCAAATGTATCACTCCTTTAAAACAGGGCAGCCATCACTCGTCCATCTTTATTCCTTTTTACCCCTAAGTTGTGCACTCTCTAGAACCCCGAATGTGACTAATTTGCTGATATCTATCAATTTACAGGCATCCCTTCGCTTTTTAGTTACTATCATGTGATTTAACGACACCCATTTACTACATCAAGTAACAATAGCATAATGCCAATTGCTCATCACCATTTACAAACTGTTGCTATCCAAGGTGCAAGGATGTCAATTTTCGAGGAGTTCTCCTGATTCTTCACCACTTATTTTATTTACCACAGGGATTTTCATAAGTTGCTTGCAAACCTTATACGGAAATCTAATCGCTACCCGTGAAATACTTATCATTTAGGAGTTCATCCATGGTCTTCATCAACAGTTAAACTTTACCAAATAATGCTTTTGGAACGTAACTGCTTGAGTTATTACAGAAAACACTAAAATTGCTATATGCGTGCCTATAATATTTGAGGAGTTTCATCGATTCCTCATAGATCCTCTCATCACATGTCGATTCTGACTACAACAACACTAATCTTACCGGTTAAGTAAAATATTGTTTTCAAATCGGCTCATAAATGATAGAGTTCTGAGGTTACAAATATAAAAAAAATACACAATCGAAT
Source organism: Tortricodes alternella (assembly GCA_947859335.1). NCBI lineage: Eukaryota > Metazoa > Arthropoda > Insecta > Lepidoptera > Tortricidae > Tortricodes > Tortricodes alternella. Next base: position 584,138 of record OX401979.1, on the reverse strand, counting down.
AGACAACCTCCTCCTTTTTGAAGTCGGTTAAAAAGAACATTCAACATTATGAATACATAAAGTTGCATATATATTTTTAATCACTATATCATAACGAAGCAACCTTATACAATATTCATGAAATACAAAATTGTCTCGGAACATAACTCGATATCAGCAGCATCAATATTTTTGTTATAATATTAACTTGAAATTTTAAATGTCAGTAGTACTATTATTATTATTATTATTATTATATATTTATTTTTCAGATAACAAAGATCCATTATTATAGCATAAGAAGCACAATTCAATAAAAATACAAATTACAATAATTAAGATAAAAGATTAAAATTACAGAATGACTAAATTAATTAATAAAATAAACTAAGTCCGCATGTGGGTTTATTAAGGCTGCAGCCCAGCGCCCTTGCAAAAAGCTGTCAGGTCGGTCAGCCAACACCCTGAGGATGTTGTTGGAACTACTCTGTATTCTGCTTCTGATGGACACTATTTTCTTACGCATTGTAGCGTGAAAACCATCTACGCGATTTTCGGCAAACATGGCTGATGCGCTGCAGAATCTAGGTAGTCCCAACAACACTCTGAACATATTATTATATTGTACACGTAGGGCGTTGATAGCCCTTTGGGTATAGCCAACCCACAGGCCGCCGGTGTAAAAGGATTGACAGAAAGACTTGAATAAAGTGATCTTCACATCATCTGTACAATGCACGAACCTGCGGGCCAGCATGTTGCCCCGTACCGCCAGCGCCCTACGCTCTCTCTCCATGTCACAATCGTCCTTCAAGTCACTAGTGACCACATGACCCAGGTACTGAAACTGGTGCACCCTATTTAAATCCTGGCCATACAGTCGTATGGGTGGCACGTAGCAGGGCGAGGTGCCGCGCTCTGCGAACACTATTACCTCGCTCTTTTTGCAATTATATTTGAGCCCGTGCTCTTCGGCGTATGATTCGCAGACGCGCAGCAGATCCCGAAGTGCACAAACCGATGGACTCAGCAGCACCATGTCGTCCGCATAGCTGATGTTATTGACCATCTGGCCATCTATGGAACATCCCGCATGCATGCTGCTGAGCCCAGCGATCAGCTCGTTCACGTACAGGCTGAAGAGTTTTGGTGACGTCAATCCCCCTTGCCTCACCCCACATTCCAGCCGATACGTGTCGGAGGTGCGCCCCGCCCATCGAACACAGTTATCTTGGTGCGCATACCAGTGCCTAAACAGTCCAACAAGCTCTTCAGGCAAACCAGTAGCCCTTAGCTTATCCCAAAGTATCTGATAGGAAACCAGGTCGAAGGCTTTCGAAAGGTCTAGAAAACATCCATATACTGGAGTCTTTCTTTGTGTATAGTACCTGACAGTCTCCTTGAGGGTAAAAATAGCGCTTTCAGTCGAAAGTCCGGCACGAAAACCGAACTGAGCGTCATGTAAATGTAAATATTTATCCAGCTGTTTGTCAAGGAGACCGTCAAGCACCTTGGCCATGACTGTAGCCAACGAAATCGGCCTATAGTTGTCCCTATCAGATATGTCACCCGTTTTATTTTTAACAATAGGAACGACAAGGGTTCGCATAAGGTTTGATGGCATGTACGTGTGTCTGATGCATAGGTTAAAGAACATACTGAGAACTCGGGGTAAATCAACTATATCACTAACTATATCACGGCAAAATATAAAATATTGAGGATTGCTACAAAACCATATTTTATTTTATTATTCGTTGAGATGGTCTTTGACTGACCGCATCAAGCTGCAACTGCATTGCAGACTACAATCTTCTATTTCTTGACGAGACCGCTTGAGCAGTTGCGACCGCTCCGGGCGGCCAGCGAAATGTCTTCGTGCGTTGAGTTGCAATAGGTACATACACACACTGCTCTTGACTTCTCGAGCTGTCGACTGCTCTAGTGCACTTATCTCCCTTTTATATAGTCAACTTAAGCCATATGAATTATATATTATATATTTCAATATTTCTAAAATAGACTCCGACCAAATAACTTAATTAGTTTTGGTATTTCTAGATAATAATTTCAAATCCTGACAGCGGCTTGAAGTCTTGTAACGAAACGTATCTCCCGCTGCCATACAAATGCATTAATATATAATGCTGATTTATTTCCCCCTGCGATGTGAAAGCCAAAATGGCTTTATTGACATTTCTTATAAAAATGAATACATTTTTTCACGTTATTTTCGTATTCAAATTTTTGCTTTGACTTCACACGGTGTCTATGATGTAACGTATTCTCAATCCATTGTATATTCTTGGTATATTTTTACAAAAGGTAAAGATTGAATTAGTCCGTCATCACAGAGGTAACTTTTTTATATTTTGGAACTATATAAAGGGGTGTGGCACTATACCACAGAATAAATAATAGTACTTACGTACAGAAGTTGCACTGTCTAACAAAAGTGACGTTTAGGTAACAAAAACGTGCCTAAACGTGCCCTCTCTCTCTAGCGCATAACCCGTGCTCTTTCGCGCGAGTTACGTGTAACACTAGGGTTGTCAATATAGTAGTAGGTACTATTATTTATGCTGTGACTATAGCGACAACATATTCTGATTATAATATTTTAAGCGTACGTAATGTATTGTAGTTTTTTTAAATTATATTTCATTTATGACGGTCCTTACAACTCATGATACGCTATGCAGTTTTTGAACTAGTTAACGTGTACTAGTAGGATTTTAGGATACCTACCTACCTAATTATAATTGTTGTGGCAATACACAAAGAAAATGTTGCGCCGCGGCGGCGCGGAGTGCAAGGCTGATAAAACAGCTTGAGAAAGTACCTACTTAAAGAGCCAATGAATACCTACCTATCTACCTATACGGCTAAAAGGTGGGTATTGAATCGCTCTAATTAGGATACCGCCACAGTACTATTACGTATTCTGTGATACCGACGTAAATACCTAGCCACGTTATTCCTACAATCCAGCTTGGCACATGCAGGTAAATCTAATTGGACCTCAGAATAGATAATAGGTACTTACTTACGTATTAAAAAATAACATCGTGCAAAACGTAAAATCTTATTGAAAAAATAATTCAACACTTACTTTTCACGGACTTTTGGCAACTTAAAAAATGATAGGTTTACATTGTTCATTTTATTTAAACATCCATAAACACTGCAAGTAGAATATTTTTTTATATTTTGCCATTATTTCACTGTTGCGAAAGTACTATTGCGGTAAACAGACACAACTGTTTCGTCAGACGGCGCGTGACGTGCTCGCTCGGCAGGCGCAGCCGTACGAGTTATGGACCCCGGGGGAGAAACGACAGTAGGTATAACCGAGCGCTCGCGAGCGCAGTGCAAGTCCACTGACTATACCCACAGACTGAAATACAATACATACCTACTACTAACGCGCACCGGCTAGGACGCTTTTGGACGATACGGAGGAGGGTCTGAAGTATAGAAAAATTAAAGCAGTCGTTAAGATATATCAGGAAAAAGGGTATCATATCAAAACTTATTTGAATGTAAAGAACCGCATCCAATATTACCAACCGGCGTGCCACGCTTAAGGTATCTTCATTTTCAACATAGGTCTTAATTAGGGTTCGGGTTCGTACCAATAATCCATTAATTTTATTAAACGGAGTACTGAACAATTGAGTTATTCACTCAGGAACTGAGGCCAATTTGAGCGTATGAATGGAATGAATAGGAGTAATTCGCATTTACGATTCGAATGATCTTGGCTTTATAGCGATTACGGCTCTGTTAATGATGTGGGTAATACCGTAAGAAAAATATAGCGGATGTACGAGTAGGTATATCATTTTAATTGAGTAAATAATGAATTTATCTTTGCTCGACATTGCGTCTGAAATAAGGAGATCCGCCAACAGGACACACTTAGCCCGATGAATTGCTAATTGGCAGTGGGCGCAGCACATTGCGCGTAAAACAGAAGGCTGATAAGGCCGAAGAAATCTCGAGTGGCATACGCAAATCGGAAGATACAGCATGGGCAGACCAGCCACAAGTTCCAGCCAGAAAATTGCACATGGCATGCGAAATTCGCAGAGGTGCGCGCCGGTATTTGAGCCCGCGATCCTCTGCGCGAGAGGCTGCGCGCTAGAGCACTAGGCTACCACTGCACTGCACTAATGCCACGGTTTAATAGTAATAACTTGATATACAGACATAGCCTAACTTTTACCAGCAGAGAAAGCTGCCAAACTTACGGGGCTCGCCGGGTTTTTTGAACGCTGTGCTTTGTGTTTTTGAGGTACGTAGGAGGTGCGTAGGCGCGCCGCCTATTGGTTTTTGCCTCTATTGTTAGCAGCGGGGGTCACCCGGTTATGCGGAGTCTATTGGATATATGGTCTGTGAGTTGATATCTTATATGTACTGTTAGGTTTATTGATTTTTGTATCATAAATAAGTTAAAAAGAACATATATTTTATTCTCTTAAGGATTTTAGAATATCAATTGTAATAATTTAAAGAGTATATCCATTGATTATGAATCCAACCCCGTACTTCCGTGCCTGGTGATATAAAAAGGCTTGACGGGTAAAAACGGCGGTTGGCTGTTATTGAGTTTTGGTAGAGTGAACGACTTGAAGGATTGAAATAAATATAAATTATCCAAAAGAAGGAGTTATTATTATAGTACAGTCATCCACCACGATATTATTTTAAAACATGCACCATTATCATTCATTTTCGACACGTCGTGAATAACAGTTAATTATTTATCAAGGTATTAATCAGCAATTCATAATTTTTGACAATTTTCACCAATTCACGGCATTATGACATAAATGATTGAACGCATACGAAATAATGATGCTCTTGTCTGACTGACTGAATCGTAAATTAACGTAACTACATGTTTTACTTTATAAGGCAATTATTTACATTTACTAAAATATTTTTGATATAAGAGTGACAACTAACACTTTGAAATGACCCTCATTTTATAAATAGATCTATTGAATATAGATCCAATTCAACATTTAAAGTGGTACAGAAACCGATTGTTACGACAATGTCGGGCTGTTACTTTTTTTTTTTCAAGTTCAAGTAAGAGAAAGACAAAGCAAAGAGAATAGCGAACATAATGTATAGCTTATCCGACGTCGAATAAGGCCCTGATTTCGTTATTGCCAAGCTTAATTTAAAGTAACCATGATACATTTTGGAAAGGATAGTCCCGGCAATGCAAAATCTAAATAGGAGCCAAGAACTTTACAAACTCGAGTTTTTGACAAAAAGTTCAAGGAATACAAGTAAATCTTGGCACTGCTCTCTGTAATATATGGGTCTTATTTAAGTTTTACCCTTTTACAGAAAAGTCCAAGACAAAGAACACATAACTATTTTGCAATCTCAATACTATACAAAAATAAGCTACGGAACTTCGACGAAGAAGCATGTCCGCCAAATAATTAAGAAAGCGTTTTATGAATTTCAAACAAAACTTTGAGTTGGTTTAGAAACTAAGAGCGTTTGTCCACCGCCGCCGTCACCGTGAAATTAATTTATTTCGGCCCAAGTGCGAGATGACGTGACGGCGATCGTTTGTCGACCGTGACCGTTCTCAGTGGGGGAGCCAATAATGTACGACCACGGAATGCACATACCGATAATTTGCGGCTAAAAATGTAGACGCGGATTATCGGGTCGTGCATTATCTGGGTGTACAGTATTGGCTTCCGATTATCATCTCGTACCGAACTTGTTCAACCTGATAATGTACGGCCAAATAATGCAGAGCCAGATAATACTCGACCCGATTATCGGCGACTATCGCTTTCAAATATTGTGGTCGCCGATTATCACCCCGTACTACTAATGTACAGCCCGATAATGCACGGTCAAATAATGTACGACCTGATAATCTGCAGCCAACAACCTCAGACAACTACTGTTGAGTCACTAGAGTGAAAACCTAAGGATGCACTAAGCTACGAGTAAAATGGTAAATGGCAGCGAGCGAGCGAGCAAGATGGGTCGGAGCAGAAGTAACTCGGATAGGTTAGGTTCGGAAGGCTAAGGCGGGAGCGAGGCTTTTTTGTAACAGCCCAGAGCTATGGCTTTTGGCTTCCAGTTATCAGGCCGTACATTATCAGGTTGTGTATTATCACTCCGTGCTGCAAATTTACGGCCAGATAATCGGAAGCCTGTGGACCCGAATTATTGGGTTGCATCTGGTCGAGCTTTACTGGCTTCCGATTATCGTCTCGAACAAGTTTTGTACAGGCAGATAATGCTCAACCCAATAATTCGCAGCCCAATAATTCATGTACATTGTGGTCGTGAATTAGCTGGTCGTGCATTATCGGGATGTACATTAACCGGACCCCTCAGTGGTTCAGTCTGTTCTAGCTGTCGGTAGGTGCGTTTCGTCGCACAATCTTATCTTTGGCTACTTCCTTGGCTTTTTCCTACTACCAAACTTACTGGTTTCTACAATTCCATGAGTGTATAAATATCGTAATTGAATTTTTTAACCGACTTCAAAAAAAACGAAGAAGCCTCAATTCGACGCGTATATTTGTATATTTGTATATTTTTTATATGTATCTTCACCGATTACTCAGATATGGTTGGATCGATTAGCATAATTCTTTTTTTAAACGATAGGGTATTTCTCCAAGTTAGTCCCATTGTAATCAAAGTTGAGGTCTGATGACAGGATCTACGAGGAATCGAAGGAACTCCTCAAATATTATAGGCACACATATAGAAATTTTTATATTTTCTTTCATGACTCAAGCAGTTACGATTTAAAATCATTATTCGGTGAAGTAGAACTGATGATGAAGACCACGGGTGACCACCGGAACTCTTCAATGAAAAGTATTTCACGGGTGGCGATTAGATTTCTGTATAAGGTTGGGAAGCAACTTATGCTCATAAAAATTCATGTGGTAAAATAGAACCAGTGATGAAGAACCAGGAGAACTCCTCAACGATTGACGTCCTTGCATTTTGGATAGCAACATTTTGTAAAGGATGATGAGCAATTGGCATTATGCTGTTGTTGCTTGGTGTTGTTGATGTGTTTCGTTAAATCACATATGAAAATCACTAAGAAAAGTGTAAATTTAAATTAAAATTTAACAAATAAAAAAACCGACTTCAAAAACCCTTTGAAAAGTAAGAAACAATGCCCTTTGTAAGTAAATTACCTAGAAACGTAAGATATATTGTTGATTACGTGATACATTAAATATTAGGTCCTTACATATGAAATTAGCGTTTTGTCGTACTAACCACTTTGATCTGAAATATCTCCTCTTTGGGTAAGATTTCCAAATTCACATTTATAAATTCATTTAGCTGGTACATTTGAGTTTTGAAAACAGTCATTCATTAGTTTTTCCTCATTATTTTTTTCTTTGGCGTCGCTTATTACCGCACAATGGAAAACATGAAATATCGGTATATTTACGAGAACGAGTTCTATCGTGGCACCAGTGCTGCAGAAACAGCTCGAAGGATTAATGATGTGTACGGCGCTTGTATCGCAAAAGAAAGCACGGTACGTTTTTGGTTTCAAAGGTTTCGTTCTGGAAATTTCGACCTTCCGAACCAACCCCGTGGACGGCCGGAGACCAAAGTGGAAAATGAAGAATTAAAGGCTATTGTGGAAGCGGATCCATCACAAAGCAATTCAGAGATAGCTGCAGGCTTCGGGGTAAGTGATAAAACTGTATTTATCCACTTGAAGCAAAAGGAAGAACTAGCCGCTAAACAACCGAGATTGGTCAATCGCTCTAGGCCACTGCTGCTTCACGACAACGCAAGACCACACACTGCACAAAAAAGCAACCACTAAGTTAGATGAGATACAAATGGAATTTCTGCGACATCCACCGTACTCCCCGGACCTTGCTCCAACAGATTACCATTTTTTCCGGAATTTGGACAACTTCTTACAAGGAAAAAGATTCAACTCCAATGCGGCAGTCCAAACCGCCTTCAAAGAGTTTATTGATTCTCGCCCCCATGTGTATTTTAATAAAGGGATCAATAAACTACCTATGAGATGGCAAAAGTGCATAATTGACAACGGTGCATACTTTGATTACTTAAATATATTTTACAAAAAAAAAATTGACCTTATATTCCTCCCGTACAAAACGCCAATTTCATATGTAAGGACCTAATATATCGAAGTCGGTGGCAAGTAAATTAGGTAATCCATCCCTCATACTGTGTTCATTTACTTGACTCCGAATTCGATATATTTAATATTTCACTTAATGAACAATATATCTTACGTTTCTAGGTAGTTTACTTACAAAGGGCATTATTTCTTACTTTTCAAAGGGTTTTTGTAGTCGGTTTTTGGCCAGTTTTATTAATATTTCGAAGCTAGACAAGAGAAATCGGGTAACGGCGTGCGGGCGCGGCAGTGTGTGAACCGAGCCAAATGTGTTTTGTGGTGCCAGCACTCACACAAACACACAGCACAAACTCGGGCCGACTTCTAGCGGTAGCGCCGAACTACTTACAATCTCGGCGGCCGAGATGACGCCGCTCGGATGACGGCGGCCGTGCGATGGACAAGAGGCCATAGTAAATTGTATGTTTCGTTATATCGGCAATGTCATCTCATCTCGGCCCGATGACAGCGGCGGTGGAAAAACGCTCTAAAGCAGAAGCAAATGAAGTGGAATATTGTGCCGTTTTGGGACAGGCTGAAAACCTACTCCTAGAATTTGACAAACTAATACGTTCCTTTAACCACATTTGTCTGAAGCAATTTTTTATTAATGTATCATTTAGGCTTCTAGGCAATACATGGCCTCATCGATCTTCTGCAAAATAGCTAAATAACAAGTCTTATAAAGTGATAATAAATTTAAGTTTCTTTAATATCTGGATGTCACGCAAATGAATAATTATTTTAACGGCAATTTCCAGGACATTTTGAGCGAAACCGCAAACAAACAGCAGCGAGTTCCGGTAAATGATTAGTATTATTGTTGTTAGAATTGTTTATTATAATTGCATAACATAAAAATAAATACATAAAAGAATAAATAATAATAATATCTCAGACACTAGCACACATTGATGTAGTCGGAAACTAGGATTCCCTGAACTATGGATACTAGACATCGAGACAAATAGTACTTATATAGATAAATACCTGTATACGTTTATTGTGAATACTTAATATCAAATTAAAAAATAACATCACGAGACTATGTCAACAAGGGAATCAGTAAAGTTTAGAGACCAAAATGTTGGAGCGCGTTTGCGACTGAATTTCGTGCACCGAATTCAGTTATACAATTCGTGTTCTCCGGATATGGTGCTTGCAGTATAGTTACTTCTAATTTACTGCTGATTTTACTTGCCACAAATAGAAACAAATCTCATTAAGAATATTTCATAAATAAACAAGCGCCCGAAAAACGGCAATAGGCATACTTTATTTTTTATAAAGTATTTATCCTTGTATTCAGCTTCATTACAGAACCACGTCGTTTTGTTTTCACTTCCTCCTAGGCTATAAGTAAATCACAATAATTAGTTTAATGGCACCTTTCATTACTTTAAATTGTTTTTTGTACTTTATTATTATTATTATTATTATTTTCATGGACGTAAAGTAGTAGTATAACCAATCGGTCAGGTAAATGGCCATAATCTGGTTTGCTTCATACTTCCAAAGGAAGGTAAATAAGAAACATTGCTAGTAAAAAACCGAATAATTACCAATATTACTAGAATAACGTCTTATATATAGGCCTAGGGCCTCTATTTGATACTGCTGAGTGATTTAATTTATCGTGAAATGCCAAAACCGCGAATGTGTCGTTATTTTATACGAGTTTAATATTAAATCCGCGACTTTGTATTCATTCTATTAATTTTAATAACGATAAATACTTAGTAACTAAGTCTGTTCGCCGAAAGTTGATAAATAATATGAAATCGTCTCGAAATAGAGACTGTCGCTTACCTATCGCAAACTGTATGACGGCCGTCGCTGATTCACCGCGTACACTGGGTTTCGTGGTACGAGGCACGCAGTTGTTGTCAAGCGCGGCGCCGCGCTGGGCAGGCAAGCGCGCGCACGCGGCGGCAATATTGTCATTCCGTTCTGGAATACGCTTCGAGTGTGTTGTTCGGGAGTTCGTGTGTTGTTTTACACGAAGCAATTGAACGTTTCATAATAAACGTCACCGACTCCGATTCTTCCTCCGATTTTGAGACTTCGTCATTGTCTACGTCCGATGACATGCCAGCGATGGGGCATATACAGGTTATTCAATAATAATATTCTATGTAAAAAAATATAGTTTGTCCTTTTAATTTTTTATTATCAACTAAAATAACTAGCGGGCCGCTATTTGTAATGAGTTAAAAAGCCCTGTTTTTTTTATCAGCTCTCGTCGAACAGACTTAAGCATTACCAAGTAGAGATCCAGGTGTTTTTCTAGGCGTATTTTTAAAATTAGATATGATCCAATATCTTGAATAGCTGATTTTATTTGCTTAGAGAACCGTTCGATATTTTAAAGACGTTTATTGTTCGTTCCTTTTGTTGATATAGCGGAGTGGAGCCGTGGCAGGGAATAAAATAATATTATTACGTTATTTGCCGAGTTAATAGGTAATATTGGTTTAAAACCATTATTATTCAAGACGAAACTTAGTATCTGTTGTAATACTTCTAATTGCCAAATTATTTTATAAGTACTATTTTATTTTATTTATATAAATTGAAGACTCGGTTAGCCTAGATTGTAGTGACCCTGCCTCCAAAGTTAGCGGTCCCGGATTCGATACCCGGGAAGAGGAATTATTCGTGTGATGAGCACGAATATTTGTTTAGTACGAACATGACGAGCACGAACATTTATGTTTATAGTAAATACAGGGTTTAAATGCATAATTTCAAAGGTTTAGGGTTTGATACTTTTTTCCATACTAACTTCAACCCCCTGTTTTACGCCCATCCAGTTTAGTTTTCAAAAGTGTCTATATCCTTTTTCGTACCCGTTGCCCTTAATATAACATCGAAAGCATCATTGAAATCTATCTAGAAGTCTGTCTAAACATTTTAGAAATTTCTGAACTATTTTTCACTTATGAAGGACATTTCGGAATTTGTGGGTTCCGGAAAGTTCAAGAACTCGTGCAAACAACGAAAACTTGTGATATTTTCTTCGAGCACTATTTTTTAAAACGACAAAATTTTTAAATTGTTAACCGACTCAGTGGGTCCCAAGATACAGGCTCAGCCTAGTTTGGAACCCACCGGATATTACTTCTTTAATATTATGTAACCTTGTGATTTGGTAAATAAACATATTCTTATTCTTAAATAGTTTAGAAGGATTCGACTAAAACGCTTTTGGGAACCCTAAGAAGTACACGCAGAAGAAATAAAACCGGTCAAGTGCGAGTCGGATTTGCACACCGAGGGTTCCGTACTATGCCAATTTGGCGTGGACTTTATGTTAATGGTGTAACATTTTTGACAGTTACAAATAAGTTGGCAGACTGTTAAGCTGCAACGGTATTTATCTGGTCTAATTTCAATTATTGTTCACATTTCTATAAAAGAACACCATTGAATTGATATTTTTGTTGTTTAACCATGGAGTATAACCTAAAATCAGGCCTAATTTGATAGCTGAAACTTGAGCCGTTTTGGAAATACAGCTGGAACAAATTTGGTCTAAAATCAGCCAATTTTTAGCGTATCACTGCATGGGGAGCGTCTCAGGCTTAAAACTTTTTGACATTTTTATATTTTTTTAGAATTTTGGTCATAACAACACAATACATATTCTGTGAAAATTTCAACCTTTTACTTTTTACCGTTGCTGAGCTAGAGACTTCTGACACACGGACAGACGTTGTAGGCTCAGTAAAAGGGTCCCGTTCGGGTAGGGAACCCTAAAAAGAAGCTTATACAATGGTGATATTAGAAAATAGCATATTGTTTCATGATGTTGATAAATGTATAGGAAATGCTGAATGGGTTGAAGCAACTAATGTAATAACAGAGCTTAATCCTAGACCGGAGATTCACAAAAGAAGGCTTTTTGCGCGCCTTTGTGAAGCTCCCCATTATGACGGCATTGTGGGACTTCAGCCAATAAGGGACAGGTACTTGTCCTGTAATTCCCTAGATTTATTGTTATTTCCGTCCTAGAAAAGATTAAGGAGAGTTCGCGGTTTTGTGTTAACTAATAAATGAAATAGCCAGTCAAGTGTGAGTCTGAGTCGCGCATAAAAAACAGACAATACCTTTGTAGGTACGGAACCCGAAAAATTAAAAAATGAGTTTCCACAACCGAATAATAATATACAACCTACCATATGATTTGACCGAAGGTGAGGAACTTAGGTTTCGGCAGAGTTTTTCATATCCAAAACCTTGAAGAAGTTGTCTAGGGCTAGGCAAATCTATAAACCTTCGGAGCGATAACGTCGCCCTTCACATCACCTAGTTGCGGCAACATATTTGTAGTCAGTCTGACATTTTCGTACAAGATTGAAGAAGACTTTGTATACTCGTAGATGATTTGGCACCGCTGGAGAGCCTGTTAGGTCTAGAAATTCAGGCCTCGTTCGAATATAATACTTTTTCGTAGACCTCAAAGATAATATAAAGCTAAGAAAAAAACATTTTCACAATGGGGAAGATACATGAAAATCAAAATGAGGTGTAAATGATATAATAATTAAAGTAATGTAAACAAAAGCATATTACAGAAAAAAGCAGCGCCTCTATTCGGGAACGCTAAGTGATTCTGTAGCGACTCGTGAGCGAGATTTCTCATCTCACTCTTCCGCGCGACGCGTAATGAGTAGGAATGGGATGAGAAATCTCGATCACGAGTCGCTACAGAATCACTTAGCGTTTCCGAATATAGGCGTAGATCATTTTGACTATTCATTTTTATTTCATTAAGGGCCAAAATTAGCAAAAAATTACATTGTTTTTTAGTTTATTGGACATCCTCATCAAATTTATGTCATGTTTTATTTCTACGATGTTGGTCTACAAACATTTTTTTGGAAATAATTGCACATTTCGTTTAAACGCCATACACTCTCTACAAACGACAGCTGTGACGTCATAGCTGTTGTGATTGGTATAAACAATGACTTTTCAAAGCTTCATATCTCATAAAATAAACAACATAATAATGTTTTGCTGACACAAATCGGTTTCTATAACTCAATACTTTCCAATAAAAAATGAAAAAAAAATTATGCATCTTCCATAATATAATTATCTTTAATGTCACCGTTTCTTTTGCTCTCATTATCAAACTTCCTACGACACTTATTAGTAACACGAATAAGGAATGAATAAGAAAATTCTAACATGGAGCTTCTATTTATTGTATTTCCTCGTTCTACTTTATTCCAATCACATATCAAAGCATTCACTGTTTATATTTTTGCCTCCATTTCAGAGCAATAAACTCCCATCAATTGTATTTTCAGATCGCAATAAAATATCTTAAAAGCAAGAAGCTTCCTGAAATCTTCGTGGAACTTTTTCCCTGTTTCTACCTTGACAATACCTACTTACTTTATTTGTTTCTGAAATTATGTTCTGTTCAATTTATGCCGTATTTTTATGTTTTGTTTACACGTTGATTAATTAGTCTATTATTAAAAATGCGTTACGGGAATATTTAAATGCGTGTATCAGGTTTGCGTTCCGTCATAGCATTTTCCGTTGGCATCCATTGGCCAACAGTAGGGAATCCGTGGGGATATAGTTAGTAGTTTGCCCACATAAAACTAACATAAGACCAACATAAAAAAAAGATTATCAATAATGTCTCATGACAGTTTTTAATTTGACAATCTCACTAAATTTAGGTTTCAGTATAATAAAAATGTCAACTGGAGTATGGCTTTCTAACTGTGATAAAATTTCCTTCTATCAAGCCTATTAATATAGATAGAAAACTAATCGTATCGATATTATGCTGTAGGTGTAAACTTCGATAGATGTCAACTCTCGATGCTCGTACGGATTTTAGTCGCACGTTACTGTTACCAGAAATCATAATGTGTCCGTGGTAACCGCTATTAACCGTTTAATTTCATTCAACAGAAATGAAATTCATAAAATACCGCTTTCTTATATACCCGTTCAAAGTCTCAACCTGCGCCTCTATTCGGGAACGCTTAGTGATATTGTAGCGCCTCGCGAGCGAGAATCTCATCCTACTCTTCCGCACAATGCGTAATACGTAAGAGCGGGACGCGAATCTCGCTCGCGAGTCGCTGCAATATCACTTAGACGTTCCCGAATAGACGCCGTGTAGTTATTTTCGATTCTTTGAAAAATTTACCAATTCCTTAAGTGGGCACACTATGATCACAGAATATGTAATAGTACTAACGTACAGAAGGATTACTCTCAAAACCTTTTTGATTTTTGATTTTTCTTAACATTATGGTGTAACAGTTACAACCAGTACCCGGCTTTGGAATATTATCCTGGATATATTTTCCTTTTATGCCGCAGTTAACTCAATGCCTTTGCCTCCAGGCGGAGCAGCGGCCTGTTTCAACAATTTTATAAAATGCATGGATATTTATTTTAACAAGCAAACATCGCTCGGGAAGTTCGTCGAAGCCCAAAGCGAATTGCAACATTCCAAATAAACGGATAATTTAAATATTATATAAAGTAGGTTCATTTATTTAATGTCTCGAGTAGCTTGAGTGAATATTTTTATTAAAGCACTCAAAAAACCTGTATCGGCTTTACTTTTACTTCAACAAAAACTATTTGATTTGGCAAAGCGAGAATAATAATTATAATGATCATATTTTTTATAGAACAAATCTGAAATCCTCTTTAAACAGTTGTCTTAAGTTTTTGGTCTATAATTAATACGCCCATACTAAAAACTTGACTGGTTTATATTGTACGTTTACTTATATAATTCATCCGTTTTTGATTTTCCCCACACAGATGACCGCACAGTGCTTCTCGTTCACTCCGGTGCAAACAGACAGTGACTGATCACTCAAGGTCATTGGCTCTTGTCAGCGTTTTATGTAATAATATTGTAGTTTCTTTTTAAAATAAGATCAAAAATGTTTTCTAAATATAGTAGGCTTACACAGTTTATTGGAAAACACCTTGGAGGCGCAAGTTATTCCTCAACTGATCTTGACTGGTAATAATAAAAAACGTGTTATTAGATGTCTGCCTTCTGACACTTCAGTATCATTGTGGATAAAAAAACAAAATTATATAAACCAGGACCGCTCGGTCAAAGGTATCTAACTATTACTACCACTGTGCCGAATCCTGTCAAAAAGGGTGCCAGCGGCAAGCCTCGGCATAACACTAAGTATATTCGACGTTGTCTAAGTGGTATTGTAACCAATTTGTTTATACGTCGCTGTGTAGTCTTTATCTTGTTATGCTAGAAAAAGATAGACAAAATACAGAAATATACCAACCGATCGCCTACAATAATGCTTCGAAATGTTTGACTAGAGGCCCTGAAGTTCGATTCATAAGTTCTTTGCCGTGAGTTTTTTTCGTAAAAGCTACAATTTTGCACTAAAAAGAATATTGTGTCGAATTTTAATGCTTCTTTAATTTCAATCCTGGAAGATTAACAAAAGAAAACGTTTGAAGAAAAAAATATGTAAATTAAGCGGAAAAGGTAATTCAATAGAAGAGAAGATACATTGGTAAGGATGACTGGATGTCATTCTAAGCAAAGTTAATTATTTAATTTTACCATTTTATTAAATGTCCCCCAACTGATGAACATTTATTCTTACAAATTAAACAATTTAGAATTTTAGAATTTTACCAGTAAGAAATTCTACAACAAACCTAACATCTTCGGTCCCTGGAACCTAAATAAGATCCGAGTTCGGGGTCAAACTCGGCATCGCTCAAATCAACGATCAAAATTGACAATTATTCAGTTTCTCCATTTCCATTTTCGATGCAATAAAGTTCAAGCCGCAGATACGAGTACGTTTGGATAAAGTTGTTTAAGTACCACTATTTGATGAGGGTCTTGTTATTGAACTAATGATATTTAATGACTTTGATTTATTTATAACACGGTCTAAGCTAAGATAATTCTGGATCTTGACTCCGTGAACAGAAAAGACCAGATCTCTAAGACATAAGTACATAAGCATGTTATGAACCCAGTATCTGGCAGACTGCCAGAACTCGCCACCTCACGCTTCGTAGTCCACCAGAAACCACGACGGCAACTAACTAGTCAGTCAAATGATATATTTTCATTTAGCTTCTTACTTGGTTTAACAGCTTACTGTCTCGCGAGTGGGTTGTAGTAGACAAAAGAGACTAGCACCCTAGTGTCAGCTGTAAGATGTCAGATGTTTCGGCTTAGGAAGTTTGTGACTTTTATTATTATAATAACGTGTGTTCATCAATATTATTACTACATATATTATACAATCACAATAATGTTTATCTACACCCATATCATAAAAGCTCCATAGTGTAATCAAAAACCGTAGGAAATGACCACCATTTTGACAACCAATTAGGTAAAACCAGTGCTGCAAAGTTATTCCCGTATCGATTTTAGAATAGAAATGAGATTAAATTTGGAACAGCTGTCAAAACTCAAGTGGGTCTCTATTCTAGTATCCATAGATATTAAAACAGTTATTGATACGAAACGTCAATTCAGTATGTTTTTTTAATATAAACTGCACAACATCCTCAAAACCTCCTCCTGCACAATCCATTCGATTCTCTATGATTTAAAAAAAATTGGTCTTGACGGAGGATTGAATTGCCGCCATTACTGCTTTCTTGATGGTTTTTTGCTGAACGAAAGTAGAATTGTAAAAAGTTGTTTGTAATTTACATTTTAGTTGAAAATATCAACAGTAGTCTTCTCGGAGTGACTGTGTGATGTGAAAATGCGCCGGATATCGGAAATATGCAGCCACGATTGCAACAAATAACTTGTTGCCAGAAAATATTGTTTCTGAACACATCATGGAGTAAGTATTTATAATATGTGTGTGATAAAGTTATGTATGCAACTCTGCATAATTTGGCCTTAAAACACACGTGCGATCTTATTATGAAACTCGCTAAAGCTCATTCATGAAAACCGCACTAGTGTTTTAAGGCCTATCATTATGCAACCGTTGCATAAACTACTATTATTAAATGGAGAACACAGGAAAATAATTACAATACTAAACTATTTATACACGCTCGCCGCGTTGCCGCGTTGAATAGCGATGGACAACCTTTGCACCAGGAATGACCCAGAGTGGGGGTCGAGGCCCCTCTCTCGTAAACGACGTCTGATTTCACTGGGAAATATTTTAGCGTCAGAGCACCAACAACCGGTCGTTTCCACCGCATGCGGGACAAATAAATAGCTTCCAAGTATGGAATACCTATCCCTTTTCCTAATAGCCACCGCTTCGAAACTGCTGACCAAGATGCGAAGTGGCAAAGGTGCTGACACACGTAGCATTCCAGAGTAGGCACTTTCCTTTCTGCCAAGGCACCAAAGTCAAACCATCAGGCGTTTTGCCATCCGACCGAATGAGACCTGGAGGCGCCATCCGGATAATGTCATTGAGGGCGTGGTGGCGGGAAAATCTTTCTGCACACCGACAACATTCGATTATTAATATGTAATTATTATTTTATTATTATTAGATTATTAAGATTTTTCATTTTAAAATCTTTCATTGTTACTAAATAAATTAATTAATATGTAATTGTTTAATTGATACGAGCAAAATAATGATGTTGGTTATAACTTGAAGGTTGCTGGAACTAACCTAATAAAACAGAGGCAGGCACACTAACTTTGCAGTTATTATCGTCATTCAACGAATGGATGTCCACTGCTGGATATAGGTCTCCTCCAAGGACTTCCAGAACCTTCTCAAAAAGCACCATTATTGTTGCTTACGTCTATCCCCCCAGCGATGTAATTCCGCAGCGTCAGCGGAACGCCCGTTGTGGTCATTTGCATTTGATATTCTGGCAGACGATAGAAAACCCATTAACAACTTCGCTATGGCTAATTTGCACGCGAAGCGAGGAGTGAACGGCATTGCTGTTACGAGAATACTGGAGCGTGATCCTGTTAAATAACACTTCATTCATGGACTCGCCGGCGAGCCTAACTTGACCCGTCAGTGCGTATAAACTATATGTTGGTGCGTGTCTTCAACCTTGGTCCATTTTCGACGCAGCTATGACACGGACGTAGGTACCTAACTCCTCATAATGCCTACGAGCTCGCGGGTCAATTTATGATTGTCAAACGATATGAGAGACAAAATCAGCGACGAGATTTGTTATAGAATAACAGCTGTCTACGAGACTGGCGGATTTCTGAAAATGTTGTAGTTCATTTCGTGCAATGTTTTAGAATTCAGAGATTCGCATTTGATACTGAAGTCAACTCAATTAGTGTTTCAGCAATACTAAATCACTGTTTGTGTGTTTAGCTATATGTGGTTTTGCGGTTCGAGTTGTATTAAGATGAAATAAGCACTCACACAGTTAAAAAGCATGACTCCAAACGAGGAATTACATTCTCTCGAAATATTTCGTAATTTTTACGATGTTCACAGAACAACACAAAATTTTGCTTGACTTATTTTTGCTACAATGAAAAAAAACCATTGCTAACTAGAAACAAAAATATTTAAATTAAAAAACACCATTAAGATTAAAGAATAAAGAATAAAATTTATTTTCAAAGTTATCAAAGTCACAATTTAACAATTTTCTTAAGCTATAATTTTTCCTTAACGCTAATATCCGACGGACCCCAAACTAGGCTGGGCCTGTATCTTGGGCGTCCGGGGACAGCGGTTGTTATGGTAGAATTGTATCTTTATTGATACTAAACATATCTACTAATAGATAAAAAAATACGTGTGCCTGAACTAGGTTGTTCCTGTGATTCAGGCAAAAAAGACTTACATATAAACTATCGTAAATAATCATGTGCAATATACAGTTCTATTCTTAATAGTTAGATAAATTACAAAACGGTATAACTAACGAAATAATAACATAATGTCAATAGACAGTCGGTTGATCTTAATATAAAATAATAATAATTGCAAATTAAGTAAGACATGCAAGAATCCGCGTCATCAGAATTCGTAAACTGGGTTGAAGACAACGTTGCAAGTTTATTTACAATAATTTAGAGATTTTTGCGTGCAACTTAGATTAGGATGAAGGTCAGTGGAGCAGCTTTGTGATGGGTTAGTAACTAACTCAGTGCTGTTGATGGAAAAAGACGACTCTTACAACGCCAGGCGCCCTCAGGCTCCCTCATAATCTATCGAGTTGATGTATCTTTTCTCAGCAATTTTTTTTGCGGGACAGTCAACGTCGCCAGTTTTGTGATTGCACGGCTTCTTGAAGTACTAACATGTAGCACATTTTAATGGCTCGGCTTTCTTCGCGCAGTCCTTTAGTTCATGACCTATTTCACCGCAATGGCCGCAGATATTGGCCTCCTCGCGGCATGTCTTGGCCGCATGACCGTACTGCTGACACTTGTAACACCTTGTCACTAGAGTAAAATGTCTGACGGGGCACGATGACCAATTCACAAAAACTCTGTCCTTTGTAATTAGGGCCTTGCGTATATGTGCAGGTACTTCAATTATATAATTACAGGTCTCAGCGTCCTTCTTACCCGACTTATGACTTAGCTTAATAGTGGTCAGAAATGTCTCAAGTGTCGTACCTTGAAGCTTGTCGGCTAAGTTTTGTTGGAATATACAATTGAACACGTCTGATTCCTGCATTCACGCAGGCACTTCGATTACAATAATTCTAGGCTTGCGTTTAAGTGGTTCATCCACAGTGAGGCCCGAAGTCGTCAGTTCAGCCGACTGCTTCAGCTTCTCGATGTCGTCCTTGGTGTCGGTGCTGATGATAACACCGCCGTTATTTGTCTTGCGCAAACCTCTCACGTGCAACTTCATTTCTTCAAGTCTGATGATTTTTTTGACAAGGATTTTTGTCTCCTCGCTTGAATTCGCTTTATCCGTAGGGTAAATTGCTACAGAGCTGATGATGCTAGGCTGAATAAAGTTGTCTGCACTTTTTTTGGCTATATCGGCAAAGGAGACTGTGACGGGTTTTGAGGACTCTTCAATACTTTGTTTGAGGTCTTGAAGTTGCTGCGAAAGGTCACATTTTTCTTTAAGGGCTTGAAGGGTGATACGGGGCTGAAAAGTATTTTCTTTGAGGGACTGATACTGCACGGCCATTTGAGATGTCCCATGACCCACTTTACGGCACAAATTATTAATCCTTAATTTCTGGTCCGAATTCAGTTTTCCTTCAGATGCTATAGTGCACACCTCATTTAGGCACTGCTCGATAGCCTTCATCCAGTTTTGGATCTCAGGCGTGGACACAACTCCAGGAGGATCTTCCTCCTGCTGGGCGGGCGCGGGCGCGGGCGTAGCCACTCGGGGCGTGGGCGCGGGGTGCGCAGGCATGGGTGGCGGGCTGCGGCGCATTAACGAGCTCCGGTTAAATGGACTGCCGTATATTTTTCTATATTACACACTGAACATTAATAAGTCATAGCAATAACTCACTTAACACGAATACCGAAATGACACAGATAATACGCATCGGCTTAATGTAGAGCTAGGTCACGGTATTGCAAATGATTGTTTAATTTAATATACTAATTAGCCGACACGTCCGATCGCATCAACGGCATAATGTAACTTCACATAACATTAACTAAAAAACGAATTGTTCTTTGTGGGAAATGAATTGTTTATGAGCAACTTTAACCATGGATAGGAAGTAGGTTGGAATGGAACTGTAAAATCTTTCGGTTGTTTGGTTCGACTGTCCAGACCCAACCTCTCCAAATGGCTATCCAAGGCGTCATGACGGAATACAGCAAGGTTGCCAAGGAAACCTACCACCGATAGTATGTTGCTTGTTTTGCACCATCTGGGATCACGTGTAGGGACTCGAGAGTAAAACCCACGGACGCAAGCAATTTCAATCCCCAAAGAGTTAACCAGCAGTTCTGTTAAAACAATTATTTATTTAGTATGATAAAGGTTAAAACGCGAGCGCTAACATAATTAGAGTACTAATTACGTGCGTCGGTATATTACAATTTCTACAACATACTACACATCTCATCACATATTCCAGCGTATTTATAATAATTCCGAGTAAATTGCTTCGTGTGCTCTAATTGTGCGCGTGATTGTGTGCAAATTAATGAGGATATTTGAGAAAATCCGCTTAACGTCTAGTCCCTTCAGTCAGTCATGGTACAAATGTAGAAACCTAGCGTAGACAAGTCTCAAGATATTTATATCATAAGATTTGTATTAATTTTGGAGTTGGGTCGTTTCTTTTTGTTATTCCTGGACCTAAAATACAGGTTATCCATGTTTGGGCCGTCGGATGTGGCGGTGTTAAACTTGAAAAAATTATAAATTGAGCTCCTAAGTAAAACAATAAAATAAGTAAAAAAAAAATAAAGATTCTAGAAACAAACTGCAAACAAAAGAAACGAAACAATGAATCATACAATGTGAAGTCGTAAAAGTTACCTGGAAAAATAAAATGAAAAAGGTCCGAAATAAGAAGAAAAACCAACAAAGGTCGTATCGGACCTTTAAAATTAAAGTGTTTACTAATTATGTTCGTAACAACAAACTTAATGATTCAGTACTTTGTAAATTTTAAAGTAATTGATCTAATACAAAACTGACTACGTTCAACACTTGAAATAAAAACGGATTAACTAAAGATTTATTGTCAGGAACGGCCCGACATGTTTCGGACTCGACATTATATTTTACGTGGGGCCGCGACTGCACTCAACCCCTGAAGAAGTACTCCACACGATTCCGAAACATGTCGGGCTGTTCGTGGCAATAACTCGTGAGTGAAGCCGATTCTATTTCAAGTGTTCTACGAAAGTTTTAAATTGACTTCGTTGAAGCTTAATATTTAAGTCATCACATTATCTACCTTCGTTAGGATCAATTTCAACGATTTGAGTTTTTGTCATTGTTTTACATCTTTTGTCACGATGAGTATTATTGTTATTTTTCTAACGTAACTTTTTGATCGTTATCGTATAAAAGTACAGAATTTTAGACGTTGTTAGATGGGTGCCTTGATCGCATTTTTCATCGGTACGTTTGGCAGCTTTATTTGCTTGTAAAAGTTAGCCTTAGCGTCTTTTTTAGGGTATAGGGTCTGCGTCCTTTTATAACGAAAGTGTTCTTGATGGGATACAGAATTTGAACGAGTTACAAAGTAATCTCGACCTTCACACTAAACTATCGTCAGGTGTCGACTTTTCGACGGTTTCCTAGAGCTTGAAACTTGCGGTGTACTAAGAGCGATTACCTGCCCCCGTTGTCGGCTGGCGGTAGATTGATCGCTGCCATTGCTGCGATTGATGCTCATTGCTCCGTTGTTCGCTGACGCAATCCTACTTGACATATTCCCCGCCAAGTTTTTGCTAAGCAGTCATTAAGCGGGATTAAGGGTTTGCTTTGAAATTCTAGGTATTGATTAAGTGGCTCTACATTGTTTCTTAAGATGTTATCAATCATTTAAAACCGTTTCAGAATTTGAAGCAACCATTATTGAGCCATGTCTGTTGCTTGAAAGGCAAGCTTTGTAAACAACTTGTTAATAGAATTGTATTCAAAGGTAAGTTTGAACAGAATGCCTTTCTTGAGTCTTGAGTTTTACAGCAGAATACGGTCAAAATAAGAACGCACGTTGCATTATTTACGTGACTGACATTTTCACGCTTGAATTAATGAAGTGAAACCTCCAAAAATAATAACAGAAGTTCACTAAAAAAGCTCCAGTGCTAGTAAAAACCCGACATAATAAAGCGGGTATTTTAATAAAACTGGCACGACCATTATTTTCCCCAAAAACAGTCAGTCACATGTCAACCGAGCGGGAATAAAGTCGGTTGCGAAACACACAAGTATTATTTATCATCCGGCGGGGTTATCTCAAGAGTGCTTTCATAAAAACGGCTATGGCGCCATAACAAATGGCCATGGCCCACCCTTTCACTGTTCACTAAATTACTGGCAATTTCCCGGTACTTTATAGAAAAACACTCTGTCTTTTCGGCGGTTAGGCATTGAAGGAGATTTATCGGCGAATTGGTTAGTGATTAATTCAGAAAAAACACAATTTACGATTGGGAAGTTGGAAATATGTCATGTTAAGGAAACGAATTATTAATATTACACATGAATGATTTTATCCTCCTAAGAAGGTACTCATAAACAGCTGTAGCGGCATTTTTTAAATGAATCGTGCTTAAATAAATTTTTGTTGAATTGTACAGGTTTAAATGCGAGGCTATTCCGAAAAAACGTCAGGAAAATATACACCGAAAAGTTTGAAATTTATCAAACATTTTTAAACGTTTTCAACTCGGAGGTATAAAGTTATAAATATTAAGTAGCCACCGGGAGCTGCCAGGTGCACACCTTCCTGGCAGCCTTTTCTTACTGAGTAAAAATTAACTAACCTGCGACAGTATGGCAAAGTATTTGAATATAACTAGTTGTGCATCTCTTGATTGTTTGAATGATATGATCCGTTGAAAAAGGATATACAATCATGTTTATGAATATTTTAACAAATTTAAATACCCGTGTTTTCAAAATGCCAACCGCAGTACCAATAGTAGTCGCAGTAAACTAATATGAGTTTAATATTTTTGAGATTTAATGACATCGAACCGATACATTTTTATTAATAGAAAGGTTCCCTTCACTTTGTTCTTATATTTCAATACACTCAAAAGGAAATGATTCAACATTCATACCACTTAAACCATATCGAATAAAGGCACCAGCTGCCAAGCGTTAACTTTTATTGCAGGTCATGAAAGTCTGTCAATTTTTTATTAATTTACGAGTGCGAAAGGGATAAATGTTTTATTTGTGATAAACATTAGTGTGTTAGGACAGCTGCTAATTGAAGATCCGCTAACAGATCGCCGTAAACACACGATTTACCAACCGAGCCGGAATGGACAAGCGATATCCCAACGCCTTTGTTGCTAATCGGGCCCCATCATCGTTTTCCGATATCAGTGTTCCTACACAAACCCGGGACCTCGAAATACGAACGTTCTCATTGTTAAATTTAGCGAAGTTATGTAATTCAAAACGTAATAAAAACCGGACAAATGCGAGTTAAACTCGCGTGGAGAGGGTTCCGTTCCGTACATGATTATCTGAAATTTCCTATGTTACTTTAGATACCATAGACTTTTTTATAGGTTTTCCTGTAATCTATAGCTAAAGAACTATTCATTGCATTTTTCTTTTTCAAAATTTTAGGCCATGTAGTTTCGGAGATAAGGCCAATTTTTAATTTCAATGGTCAATTTTCGCCTATTTTCCTAAATAACTTCCAAACTATTTATTTTCAAATTCTAAAAAAACATATTCAAGATTGTCACAATGAGCCATTTTATTTAATATGTCACATGATATAGTTCGAAATTATTATTTTTTTAATTTTCTAATTAGCCGTTTTCTAATTAAATGTACCTGAATGAGTTTTTCTAACTTATGTACGTTACCTTCCTGTTAATTGCGGTAACTGATGCTCTTACGGTGAGGGAAAACACCGTGAGGAAACCTGCACATTTGGGTAACTAAATGTGTAACCATGATCCAATTGGTCTGGTTCCCCGGGCTACGGGTTACGGAGGTCAGACGGTAGTCGCTCCACTGTGATAACCCGACCTGCCAAACCCGGGATCATGGTCAAAGCGTACCCCGTAGCGTAAGCGTAGACGGGAAAAAGCGCTAGGAAGAGAATTTTTCTAATTATCGCCCCAAAAGTAGCCCTCATGTTTAAAATTCATTTATTTACGTTTCACGTTCCTATTGCAATCACCGACGTAAGTGATAGTGAGGTGATAATGTAAATTATGTGTACCAAATTTCAACTCAATTGGTACAGTAGTTTCGGAGCAAATTGGCTGTGACCGACGGGCAGACAGACAGACACACGAGTGATCCTATAAAGGTTCCATTTTTCCTTTTATGGTACTGAACCCTAAAAATCGGTCAATTGCGAGTCAGACTCGCGCACCGAGGGTTACGTACTAAGCCAATTTGGCATGGTCTCAATCAAACTTTGACAGTTGCAATTAATTTGGCAGATTGTTAAGCTGCAGCGGTAATTTTCTGGTTTGATTTCTATTTTTTTTTCACATTACCATAACAAAACACCATTGAATTGATATTCGTTGTTTGACTATGGAGTATAAACTAAAAGCCAGAAGAAGAACGCGGAGACCGCAAACGGGATTGAGGTAGCGAATGAATTTTATTTATTTAAAATAAGTCATGGCTAGCTAGGGAATATCAGATGTGCATGCACGAAATAATATTACAAGTAATTACAATAAATAAATGTTACAGTTACAAGCAGGGGCCCATTGCATAACTACTTGTAACTTGTAATACAAGCGGAAGCCTCTTTTCGACTTCTTTTGATAGAAAGAGACTTCCGCTTGTATTACAAGTTATAAGTAGTTTTGCAATGGGCCCCAGGTACACGTAAATAATTTCCATACTTTATAAAAACTTATATACAATACTTAGTAGTAAACCCGCAGTATTGGAAGAGGAAGGTAAACATCTAGTCGTTTCAATGGGAATTCCAGAAATTTGACTTGTTTATTTCTTTTGAAAATACTTATTCTTAACATATTTTGAACTTGAAATTAGGTAAAGAAAATAATTTCCATACTTAATACAACATAATTTCAAGTTCAAAATATGTTAAGAATAAGTACTTTCAAAAGAAATAAACAAGTCAAATTTCTGGAATTCCCACTGAAACGACTAGATGTTTAGCTTCCTCTTCCAATACTGCCGGTCTACCACTAAATGAATACATTAGTATTAATAGATATTTTGTAAGTAAGCAAGTAAGATAGTTTGACTTTGACTTTTAATCAGGCCAAATTTGATACCTGGAACTTAAGCCGTTTTGGAAATACACGTGGAACAAAATTGGTCTTAAATCAGTAAATTTTTAGGGTATTAATGTATGGGTCTTACTTAGGCTTAAAACATTTTAATATTTTTATTATTTGCTAGTTTAAATGTGGATTTTACCGATCGAGAAAAATGCGAACGGAAAATGTACTACTGACTAAACAACGAAAAATAAATTATGGTAAATGTGGATTTTACCGATCGGGGAAATATGCGAACAGAAAATTTACTACGAAGAAATAATGAGTTCGGGAGAATGATCTAACAAATCGTATTCATGTCATAACAACACATATTCTGTGAAAATTCCAACCTTCTACCTCGGATGGACGGACGGACGAACGGACGTTGTAGGCTCCGTAATAGAGTCCCATTAGTTAGATATTACTAGAAATAGTTTAAAAAAAGTGTCCAGTCCTTTCTAGGTTAATATTATCCTTGACCCGCTTAATATGTCACGGTATATAAGACGTTATGTGACATGACATAAGAGCCAGTGGGCTGAAATAATGGGTGGGAGGAAATTGGATACCCGCTGAGACAATAACGCTTGATCGCCGGTTTCATAATGAGTTTTTTACGTTCGATAAGTATTGATATGTCTGGACGTTTCACGTAGAAATCTAGAAAATTGTTCTCTAGGCAAACCGCATTAATATTTACATTGGAACGTGATTTTTTGGGTTTCTTAGAGATCATTTCGAAGAAGATTGTTGACGAACCGAATTAGTTATAGTATTATTTGTATGAACGCTTCCGCACTGCGTCCGATCCGTATCCGAACCGAATCTGAGCGCGTACGAGCAGAGAAGTAGCGGTGGGCGGGGTATGTGGCCGGGGGGTGCGTAAAATGACGTATGCTTGGATTTAGATCAGAGATCTAAGGACTAGTGCGTAAACAATATCCGAATTCGGTCCAAGATTTCTAGATCCGTATTTTCACGGGTTCGGATCGGATACGGATCGGACGTGGTGCGAAAGCGCATAAGAGCGCTTCCGAATCCTCCGTCCGAATGAAGGTTTCTGTTCGAATTGCATATCCCCACAAAAAAAGAAAAAAATATCACGAAGAAGTAGACTTCATTGGTTCATAACTTATAGACGATATAGTTATTTATACCTACTGAAAATCTTCTACAATAGCACCAAATAACTTTGAATACAAAACTAGCTAAGGTTATGGGTTTTAGGAGTTATAATGGCTACGGAACCTTACACTGAGTTTTGCCCGCCCGACATGCTCTTTACCGGTTTTCTTCTATTGGCATAAATAGGCAAACATCTACGCGGCACCTGCTGGAAAGTGGTCATCACCGCCTGTGAACACCATTTGCAACACCAGGGGGCCGAGCACGACATGCCTGCCAGTCGTTTGTCCCTTAGTGCGTCTCTATCAAACTAGTCAAATGTAGGGTGAAATATTATATTATTAAATATTTTTACACAGAAAACATCCCTAATAATAATGTCCTTATAAATAACGCTGGTACTCTGTGAGAGCGTGGTTTTGAGGATGGATTTGATTTGCCGGTTGGGATAAAAAAATTAGTTTATTTCTTACTTGTATGATGTGAATTTGGCCCTGACGACAATTCTGGGGTCCTAGTGAAAAGGGGGTTAAGTCGAAAAAGTGTGACGTTTAGATATAAAGCTTGTTGAAATTAGAACAAGATATATAACTAAACGTCACACTTTTTCGACTTAACCCCGTTTTCACTAGGACCCCAAAATTTTCCCGCCCTCAGTTCAAGCCTATTTGCTCTATCTTAAGGTTCTGCCAATTTGAGTCTGTGTTTTACGGCGCCGTCCCTCCATCGTGCAACTCGATAACTAACAATCAAACTTTTAATTGAATTTTTATCTCCACAAACCAATTGTCTTGAGAGATTGGTTCTGATGACAATGCAAAATTAAGAATTGATCACTGCAATACAAGCGATCAAGGTTGAGTAAAATAAATACTTGAACGCAATAGTCGGCTATATATGGCAGCGGATTTTCGTGCCACTGACGCCACCATATGCCGTTTTCCATACATTTGCGTCGACAATTGCCATCGTTGGCGTCCGTGGCACGCTTTTCCGCATTTGATACTGGTGTTCAAAAGCTCTAAAACGTTCTTCGATCTTTCGTTAACATATTTAGGTAAGAGGCAGAATTTTGATATATAATGTATATTTTTTTAAATGCGTAACAAAATATACAATATTAATATATTGTCCATAATGTACATATGTAAGTCTACTAAGTCATGTATCTACATATAAGTAACAATTCTAAGTAAAATACCAATAAGGCCCCAGCGCAGCCAGGCTGCGGCAGCCAGAATATTTGCGCAACCAGTTATAGCAGCCAACCGACGACTATTCGAGATCCTTCCGTCGAGCGATATGGGCAAAAGTAATTTTTTGAAAAAGTTCGGAACCCAAAATACTTCTGGCTGCTACAACTAGTGCGTGGAGACCGACGGCAGCCACATATATTCGCCTTCACACGCTCTGGCTGCCGTGCAAACGGGCGCGTTGTATTGGCTGCCGCAGCCGGGAATTCGTGGCTGCCTAGTGCGCGGGGGCTCTAAGTCTATAAACGTAAGAGCTAGATTCCAGAGCCGGCTGACCGGAGTTGGTTGAAATGTAGCAAACAGGTAAAACAGGCAGTAGCAGGTAGGTTTGGAGTAAAACAAAATGGTTCTCTTCATCCCAAAAAACAACAAAAAACTTTATAAAAGCGCCATCTCTAATCGATTTTCAGGCGAAAATATCTATCGTTCTCATTAAACTTTAGAAATAGAAATAAAATTCGTTTATTTGCGCTTCAGTTTCACATTAGCTTCAATCTCAGACTCAGTTTATTTAAACTCGTTGTATCGCTGCCGAAACTCAGCCGTTTTAAACTCCGTAATCATAGACCTTTGTCAGCTTAATTGCTCATCTCCAGTACCGAAGCATTGTTCTATCCAAGTTTGGCTGATATCCCAAATTTGTTAAGATTCTGAAGTCAGCTGAATGCCGGGATTCGCTCCCCTTTGAGAAGTTAGCAGCGGATTGATTATCATTGAGACAGTGATTTAGATTGTTGGCCTAATTCGTTTTGGGGGATTAACTGACAGTCGATTGTTGGCTGGATAATTATCCTACCTGTAATAAATAACTTTTTGAGAGATATATTCACCGAATCAGAATAAACCAAAGAGTTATTTTAAGTACTATTTGAAATTTGGTACCTACACGTAATTATTAAACTGCAACGGGCAAAAGTTTTTTTATAAAAATAGTTTTTTTAACAAAAACTTGTTTTAATATACAATGTGAAAGTGTTGCCTTGAAAAGGCAAGGCTGGTTTTGTTTAATAGGAAATGTCAGGTCCAGTTCGCAAGAGAATTTAATTACACAAATTAATTAAAGGCATGCCTCAAGCTGTATACACTGCACACTTTTTCACTATTGGAAAATTACAATGGTGCTACTGATGGATGCATTTACTAACTACATTTTACGTTTTGATCCGAGATTAAATAGTTAAGTCAATGTCAACCAGTTGGCAACATAATACATAAACAACACTTTACTCAAAGATCTTGGCTACGTGCCCAAATTTTCAGATTTTCAATAAGTTATTATTTATTTATTTATTCATTGTAGTCACGGTACATATATGCCATATACAGATATTGGGTACAACTCATTTTACAACCCAAGCGTCATCAAAAGAAGTGTGAAGAAGCATCTCCTAAGCCGGCATAGTGATGGCGACAGACGCTATGCTTAATTTTGACTAAGTGCTTGTCGCCCGCACTCATAGACTCCACTTGCCGCTTACCATCAGGCGGAAGAGTCCAGGTCGGGCTTCAATAAAAAAACCGCACAGGTGCGAGTTAAACTCGCATGGAGGTTGTGTTCTGTAAATTATTATCTGAAATTTTCCTATGTTACTTTTAACACCATAAAGTTCTTATTGGTTTTCCTGTAATTTATAGGGAAAAAACTATTTTATGTATTTTTTTTCAAAATTTTAGGCCCCGTTGCTTCGGAGATAAGGGAGGGGAATGGTCAATTTTCATTATATTTTCCTAAATAACTTCCAAACAAAACTATTTATCTTAAACGAGCACGAGAGAGAACGAACACAAGGAGCCCTTTCATTTGATATATCACACGATATAGTTTGCAAAACGTTTCTTTTTAATTTTCTAATTTAAAGTGACCCTCATGTTTAAAATGCATTTATTTACGTTACGTGCCCGTGTTACAGTCACCGTATTACATATGTGTACCAAATTTCAACTCAATCGGTCCAATAATTTCGGAGCAAATTGGCTGGGACAGACGGACAGACAGACAAACACACGAGTGATCCTATAAAGGTTTCATTTTTTCCTTTTGAGGTACGGAACCCTATAAATAACTTGAAAGTTGTCTTCATAACTCTGCTTGAATAGTGTACAAGGAAATACTTAAGCATATTGTATGTGTAATATATTACCGTATAATAGTGCTCCAGCGCCACTCTGGTTGCAATCCTTCAGCCGCTAGCATGATCGATGACTTGCCGGAATGATTTACCGCGGTATTGTAGCTACGATCAACCAAAATAACTGAATAAATATTATTTAGATATGCATTTGATGTGTAACATTTATTTAACAAGTGGTTTGAAATTATATCTTTTTACAAAGCGTTTGATTATTAACATGATACACGAAAAATAAAATTAGATAAATTTTGCTTAAGTTGTGTTGTAAATGTGTTTGTGAATTTTAAAATTAACAAACACATTTTTTTCCAATAAATAGAATTATTTTACTTTATTACTTTATGGTATTACTAAATGGAATACAGAGTCAATAAAAAACGAACAAATAATAACAGATGCATTTTCCAAAAGTTTCCAAATCCAAAATTTCTAGATTTAGTTTAGTTGTATTTGATTTAGTTTAATTTTTATCTTTAGTTTAGTTTAATTATAAAAAGATTATAATAAAGTTTTCCAAACTTTTTTCACATAAAATCCAAATATTAAATTTATATTATCCTGTGTCCTAACAATACTAATATTATAATTGTAGAAGTATGTAAAAATGATTGGATGTTTGTTTCTCAGTCACGTGCAAACGGCTGAACGGATTGAGTTAAAATTTGGCAATCAACCCATAATAATCGTAGTAAACATGATACTTTTTATCCTGATAATGTATTTCCGTGGGAAAGAAAGTTGCGAGAACAGCCAGTTAAAACATAAAGTTATAATAAAAACTATCAAAATAGGGATATAGGTATGTTATTAATTAGAAAACGAAAACGTCCAGAATTACAAATTTTAATAAATGTTAGTTCACAAACTATCGTCAATTTAACTATTTTAAAACTCCGTAATCCAGAAATAAGTGACTGATTATTCCCTTATGATTGTTAAATAGACGCCGGGGATGAAGGTGTGAGTCGCGATGAATCAGGAGTACCTGTTTAATTATGGTGATTACTGATCATTACCTTTATTAGAGCATCTGTGGCCTAGTGGCTAGGGATGTCGACTCGTGATCTTGAGGCATCCGGTTCCAACCCAAGCAGTTGCCATATACCAACGAAATTGTCTGACTTATTAATATTACCTACCCTCGAACTGCGGTAACCGATGCCCTTACAGCGAGGGAAAACATCTTGAGGAAACTTTGATCCTAACGGGACGTCTAATTGAAAACAACTCATTAGTTACTTCAAGTTTAAAGGTAAATATACGTCTTTTGAGTTTTTAGTTGACGTCCTGGATTAGAAATAACGGAGAATTACATTTTCTATTCTATCCGGTAAGTAAAATTGCAAACTCATTAATTTTATACCGAATTCTTCTTCCTTATAAGCATTTTTTGCTTATTCATTCAAGTAGTTTTCATGTTCCATTTTCTCCGAACTACAAATGTTAAATTTTACCAAAAAGGCAACGTAGCAACGGTCCAATGTCTCATAAAATATTTGACGAGCCAAAGGTTGAACATAAGCTGAGTTGGGTAGCGTGTTCCGCCCTCACCAAAAATACAAAACTAGGTAATTTTCCTTTGTTTGTATCACTTCGTAATGTAATATTAAAAATCCTTAAGCAAATAACTCGCGCACCGGTGGTCCTACTGACCTATGAAAAAAAGACAGTACCTTGTAGCTACGGAACCCTAAAAATTAAAAATAAACTGGCTTTTAACAACCGGGTAACCATTTACAACCTACCTATGAAATAAGACAAAAAATTACTTTGGCAAGCTCTTATCTCCGTGTAATCGTCGACTGCGATACACGACCTTGCAAAGGTTATTCTGATAAACCATTTTTTTTTTGTTATGTAACCACTTAATTACAGTTTACGGACTTTTCTCCTTTACTTGTGCTGTAAAACACTGCTTCTCCACAAATTTCATGATTCTAAGTCAAACCCTATAGGTTTCGATTCCCTTTGGATTCCCTTGAAAGTATCAAAATTACTTAGAAAGTTGTTGTTTTCACTGCTCCAAGACATTGCAGACCTGAGCATTTGATATTAATTTCAACTTAATACCTCCATGCGTTCTTGAAGTCAAAAGGTCGTGACACACAGATAGATGGGCGAATGGACAGACGCACAGACAGACAGACAGACAGACAGACAGACAGATGGACAAATAAGTGAATCTATAGTTTATGTGTGTACCTATAAGGGTACACACATAAACTATGAAGTAGAAAATGTCCTCATCAAAACTTTTCTGTAGGGAACCACAAACCAAACCGTCATCTATGTATATACAGGGTCAAAAAAAAAAAAAAGACTGAAACCATTTCGATAAAATTTATTTGAGACTACCTCTAAAGTATAACCTACCACACAAAAAATCGTCAAAATCAAAATGAATTGGAGGAGTAACCGCGTAACGAACGCAAAAAAACAATTCGAATTGAGAACCTCCTCCTTTTTTTGAAGTCGGTTAAAATATCTAAAACAAGGCTGCTAAAATTATTAAAGCAGTGAATTATAAGGTTTATTGTCTTTTTGAAGGATTGATTTAGATAATAATATATTTATTATTTTACACGAGCATAAATGATTACCCATATGATTACACATAGTTGCCATTATTTCCCTTTATATGTGAAATATGATCGACTTTTTGTTCAAGGAAAACGTATCCAATTCGTTTTATTTCATACGTCCCAAAAACAAAGTGCTCATAACGCGAACATTTAAAATAAAGCATCCAAAAATTCTTATTGACACATCATGCGAAGTTGCCCGCGTCAGATCCCCTGGGCGCGATTAAAGATGCTTCCCAGCCTTACCCCAAGCAATAATGCTACCAGCTTATCTTTACTATCTGTTTCGGCGCTACCGTAAAACGAAAACCTCAATATCCCTGCCAAACTAACCTAGTTCAACGTTTTACCACCG
This sequence comes from Tortricodes alternella, assembly GCA_947859335.1. NCBI lineage: Eukaryota > Metazoa > Arthropoda > Insecta > Lepidoptera > Tortricidae > Tortricodes > Tortricodes alternella. The sequence goes on along the minus strand of OX401979.1, from coordinate 550,655 downwards.
ACATAAATAAACTTGTAGGGTGTAAACTGTCTATTTCTTTAACTGGAAATATTGTCGAGAATTCCCCTCGGGGAGTTAGAGTGTACGAGAGATGAAGTTCCAAACGTGAAAGTAATAATGTTTTTTTTCTGGTATTTCCAATACTTTTAGAGTTTTTTTCGTTTTCATGTTAAGTGCTCTTATCTACCATAGCTACTGTTTTGATTAAATAAAGAACTACTTGACAGTTTGTTAAATAGAGGAAACAATTTAAAGGGGCTTTTCGGCAATTTATTGCTGCGATTCGGGCTATCCTCAAAAGTTTATATTCAAGCTTTTAGACTCCATTAATGGTGTAATATGTAATCATTTAGGGGATTGCCCGAATTGCAGCAATAAATTTCCAAAACACTAGCCCGTGTACGAGCCCTCATCAATTATCATACTACAAAAAGTACATACAATAATCTCTCCATTCCTACTCAGGGCATCTTGTCCAGGAAGCTAGATTGCGCTCTAATAAATAAAAAATGTTATCTACACCCATATCATAAAACCTCCATAGTGTAATCAAAAACCGTAGGAAATGACCACCATTATGACAACCAATTAGGTAAAACCAGTGCTGCAATGTTATTACAGTATCGATTTTAGTATCGAAATGAGATTAAATTTGGAACAGCTGTCAAAACTCAAGTGGGTCTCTATTCTAGTATCCATAGATATTAAACAGTTATTGATACGAAACATCAATTCAGTATGTTTTTTTAATATAAACCGAACGACATTTGCTCTCGAGTGACGTGAGAATAGACTTCATTCGTTTTGTCTATGATTTAAAAAAAAATGGTCTTGACGGAGGATCGAATTGCCGCCATTATGTTGATTTTTTGCTGAACGAAAGTAGAATTGTTGTTGAATTGAATAGAAAAAGTTGTTTGTAATTTACATTTTAGTTGAAAATATGAATAGTAGTCTTCTCGGAGTGACTGTGTGATGTGAAAATGCACCGGATATCGGAAATATGCAGCCACGATTGCAACAAATAACTTGTTGCCAGAAAATATTATTTCTGAACACATCATGGAGGATTAATAATATCTGTGTAGATAAAGTTATGTATGCAACTCTGCATAGTTTGGCCTTAAAACACACGTGCAATCTTATTATGAAACTCACTAAAGCTTGTTTCATGAAAACCGCACTAGTGTTTTTTGCAACCGTTGCATGAACTACTATTTCATAACAGTTTTGGATAAGTCACTCATAGTCGGCGTATCTAAACCGACTATGAGTTATTTAGTACATTCGTTCCTTCAATATTTTAAAATATAACAAGATACCTATTTCCGTTTTTTTCCTTTTTAACCGACTTCAAAAAAGGAGGAGGTTATCTATTCGACCCGTATTTTTTTTTTTTTATGTATGTTTTGTCCCGTGAACCGATTTCGATAATTCTTTTTTTGTTGGGATTATCATAGTTCAGAAATGGTCCCATAGAAAAATTGGTGGGATCTGATGATGGGATCCATGAGGAATCAACAGAACTCCTCATATTTTGTAAGCAAGCATATACCGTTTTTGCCATTTTGTAAGATAACTGATGGATTTGCATAAAAACATCATCATTTTGCCAAGCTGGGTGATGATGGAGTCCACGGATTACTTCTTGGAACTCCTCAACGATAGACATTCAACGAATAATGATGACATTTCCTTGTCTCTGTCACTAAGCAACTTGATCTCGTTAAAGCGCATCTGGTAAATCGGCACTGATAGTGGGGTTCGCGAAAGAACTCCTTAACGGTCAACAGTTCTTGCATTCTGAAAGCACTATTTTACAAAGGTAGATGAGCTGTTGACATAATGCTCTAATGTTATTTGGTGGAAAAAGTGGATATAATGCAACTAAATATTAAATCGTATTCACTAAAAAGTTAAAAATAAAATTAATTTTAACAAAAAAGAAATGCGACTCCAAAAACCCTTTGAAAACGAATAAATAAAGACTGGCCTTTAGTAAATTAACACAGTATGAGAGATGTATAGTTGTATACTTAATTAACTTGCCACCGACTTCTATATATTTAATTTATTACTGAATTAACAAATATATCTGATATTTGTAGGTAATTTACTAAAGGCCAGTCTTTATTTCTTAGTTTTCAAAGGGTTTTTGGAGTCGGTTTTGTTTTTTGTTAAAATTAATCATATACATTAATCTTTCCTTGCCCTTTCCTACCCTGTTAATAAACGTAACCTTTGAACTCTTGACAAACAACCCTTAAATACTTCGAAACTTTATTATGTACAGCAGTGTGAATTCCCGAAAGTGTATTATAAATTATCACATTAAGCCCTCAAAGAAGACAGGCAAATGTATATTATAAGTTTAACGCGAACACGCTTTTGTCAAGGGTTAATATTCGAATCAAATTTTCTTTAATTAGTCTCCAGCTAAAATGAAAATAGTATTTTAGATTATCATTATGATCATTCAATATTTGGTTAATGATTACATTAATAGAAATAGATAAAATTTAAGATGATTCCAATATTATTTTTAAGTAAAGATTTTTTGAATCATGTATACCTACAATATAGACTTTTTTGAAATTACCTTATCAACCTTTAATTCCGTTTCTCGCCAAAAGATAATATTCTACCCAAACTATAAAATTACAAAGATTATTAAAATTGACTGTTGCTGTGGTTTTTATACCATCATAATTTACTTCCATGATTCATTTTCTTTAAATATATTTTGTATTATTATTATTATTATTGTATTTTTTTTATTAAAGCTTTATTCCACACAGTACTAATGGCGGAAAACAATGGCATTCTGTAACAGAAAAATATCAAAAGGTGCGATAAGAAAGCAAATGGTTTGTGGAGGTCGATTAATAAAAGATAACTGACTACGCATTATGTCGCAGGCAAAAGCTAGCTAACAAAACGCATTTCACATAATACCAAAACTTTATCAAAAGTGTGCCAATTTCATAAAATTTATAGCTCAATTTGCTTTGGCTCATATTCTGGCTCCGCTTGATTTATAACCATACTAAAATGAGTTTCCCGAGAATGCAGTTCGTGCCAGGAGCGTAATGACAGAAAGAACGAATACTCTATATTTCAACCATTATAGAATACTGCATGTTTTCCCATCCAACATTCGAATACGTGTGTATTGTTTTTATAAGCAAAATAGGTAAGTATGAGCTTCAATTTAACTGCTAAATAACATAAACTAAGAGTAAAACATAACAGCTAAAAATTCATAAATAAACTTAAAGAACGTTTAAAATAAACTTAGGTTTAATTGAAAACTCCTCTGCTGCACTGGGAGTAAAAAATAGCATAGGATGCGTGCAGATGCTTATCATCCTGGCATGTCATAAAAGTCGACTAAGGGACGGGTCCTCTCCGACGGACTATGTATGGGCGATGGGCTGATCACCTGTCACCATACGGTTCATCATAACATCTTAGGACTAATTAATCGAACTGACCACAAGTAGTCTTGTGGCTCTGCCCACCCCATTAGGGATTTCGGGCGTGATGCTATGTATGTATGTTAAATGAAAACCGGCCAAATGCGAGTCGGACTCGCGCACGAAGGGTTCCGTACCATTATCTATAAAAACGGCAAAAAAAACACGTTGATTGTATGGGAGCCCCCTTAAATATTTATTTTATTCTGTTTTTAATATTTGTTGTTATATTGGCAACAGAAATATATCATCTGTAAAAAATTCAACTGTCTTACTATCACGGTTCATGAGGTGAGGTTCCGCTTGGTGACAGACGGATGGACGGATAGCGGAGTCTTAGTAATAGAGTCCTTTTTTACCCTTTGGGTATAGAACCCTAAAAATGTGCCCCTAATGGCTGTCAGTCGGTAGCGTGCCCTGAAGGCTGGCAGCGTTACCACGTTGGATGGCAACGCTGATCCGATATGCCAGATATGAGCCAGTAAACGATACCATCGAATATATGTATCGAGGTGATTTTTGAAATTCTTTTTATGTTTATCAGCCTATATCGGTTCAAAATAATAAATAAGGATTCAATTTGAAACCTTTCAGCGAATTGATCCATTATACCTCGAAACGCCTCGAGCTCTTATTGTGTTTTCCATGAAGACCTATCAATTTTAATTTTATTCAGATATTTTTAAAAGCTGCATGTTCGAACTAGTTAGAACCACCAGAAGGATTTTTATGGGTACAAATAAGCCTTATTTTACATGTACCAGAACCACACGACAACCACAACCACACCATAACCACAACACGTGGTCGGGCGCATATTTTGTATTGAAAATGAATAGTACAATTCACACGTACCACATTTTGCAGTCATTATCGACCGCGTGTGAGGTACGACCTACAGCGACACTATTCACACGTAACCACTGCTTGACCGCATTTTAACGCTGCGACGTGGTGTGGTTGTGGTACGTGTGAAACAACCCTAATAAAATTAAGTAAGGGCCAAAATAGAACCATATCAAAAACTGGCTCCTTGCACTAGACTATGAGCAATCAGAAATTATTACACATTAAACCTGTGATATAGTTACGATTAAGATACGATTAAATACCATTAACTCCGATTAAACGTTTTGTTAAACGTAGTACCCTCGGTAGTACCACCAGTGCAGTGGTATCACGATTACTTTTACCTATCCTCAGTAATCCTAAGAGTAACGTGGTACCACTGGTGGTGGTGGTGGGTCGAGGGTTTTACTCGTAATGTTTATTTTAATCTGTTACTAATTTGTATATAATATGTCAATTTATTATTAATTTATTTTGTAGTGGTAGAGCCAAACAGTAATCCTCACTATATGATTACTGTTCGAATGGGCCGGCTCGACCGGGGTAGTACCACACTCTCACAGAATATCGGCGTAAAGTAATAGCTTGCTATTGCGTTTCGTACGGTGAGTGACGAGATCCGGAGGCCTTTTCCCTCATCCCCATCCCATCCCCATTCCCCATCCTCCCTAGACTGGCAGCGCATTGGCAGCACCTCCAGGTGTTGCCGATGTCCATGGGCGGCGGTGACCACTTTCCATCAGGTGGGCCGTCAGCTCGTTTGTCAGTCAATTGACATAAAAAAAAAAAAAATTATATTTCTACCCTCACGTTCTTCCATTTTTAAACACAATGTATTTATTGGTTTATAAAATAAATGAACTATGAACAGTAACAAACCGATTTAACTACTTTATTCTAGTGGTTTTTTAAAAATCATTTTTGTCGTCTATGTACCAAATTCGATATCATAACTTTTTTGATATAGCATAATGTTTTAATTATAATAGCATTGGCTTTTGGCAGGAAAAAATGTCTGTTAATAATTTTCAGTTACATTTTTATGTCATAAAATAACTATTATCATCATATCTTAAACATTTTGCGACAAATATTTTTTACCAAAACAAAACTTCACAAGCAGTTTCCCAAAGCTGTCCAACAAATGACAAGGTAGCAATTCTGTTATAAAAACTTTGAACACGTTCTCCATGAAATGGGTTCCGGGAAACTGTTAATCTTTTCATTTGGGAATTTTCCTTTATTTTGTTTATGTTTGAACCTTGAGGCCTACTCCACAAAATTGAACGAGGAGCATTAAAGTTACACATTTTCTAATAATAAGGACCATCAGAAACAGGTTTTTTGTTGAATCTTCAAAACCCTATGGTCTTTAACGATGATTTTTAGTTAAACAGTTGACTAACAATAACTTCTAAATTCGATAAAACGGATTTTTTAAATAGATTTTGTGACTAGTAAACCGCAAAAAAACTCAGTTTTCGTAAACGCGTGCGTGCGCGTTGTAACAGGCACGGCTGAGAGGCGCACTATTTTAAAATGAAACGTAACGCCATAGAGTTCAGTTCTGATTGATGCAAAATGAGGGGTTTAATCTAGTCATATGTGGCTTCGTAATCGCTGAGTTAAATGCTCAGCGTCTCTATTCAGGAACGTCCAAGCGATATTGTAGCGACGCGCTAGGGAAATTCTCATCCCACTCTTCCATATGATGCATACTGCGTAAGAGTGGGATGCGAGTCTCGCTCGCAAGCCGGAAAAATATCGTTTGGACGTTCCCGAATAGAGGACCAGATATTAAATTGGTTTTGCTATACTATAAATACAGACCATGATATCCAATAGACTCCGCATAGCCGGGCGATCCCCACTGCCAGCATTAGAGGAAAAAAACTATAAGCGTCGAGGCTACAAGCAAACCCGGGGGGCGCATAACCTCGAACGCACCAATCACAGCGCTCTAAAAACCCCGCGCGCCACCCAAAGTTTGGCAGCTTTATTGGCTAGTACAAGTTAGGCTAAGCTAGTTTTAGGATAATTATATTGCTCATCATCCATTACAAAATGTTGCTATCCAAGATGCAAGGACGTCAATCGTTGAAGAGTCCTTTTAGTTTTTCACTACCAGTTTTATACACATGAATTTTCATGAGCATAAGTCGCTTCCCAACCTTATTCATGAATCTAATCGCCACCCGTGAAATACTTATCATTGAGGAGTTCCGATGGTCATGGAACTGATGGTGGATTTCATCATCAGTTCCACATCACCAAATAATGTTTTTGAAACGCAACTGCTTGAGTTGATATGGAAAATATAAAAATTTATATATGCGTGCCTATAATATTTAAGGAGGTCTTTCATCAGATCCGACTTTGATCACAACGGAACCAACTCGGAGAAATACCCTATCGACTAAAAAGACTCATAATTGGTCCTGCCATTACCGAGTAATAGGTGAACATAAAAAAAAAAATACGCGTCGAATTGAGAACCTCCTCCTTAGGCTTTTTTGAGGTCGGTTTAAAATACAATTTATGGTATATGCGTCTAGCCACGATCATGAGCCCTGGCCTATATGCTTTAAACAGAGCTGGTAACTATTACCAGCGCATAAACAATGTAAACTATTTAACAACCGCGAAGCGGTCATAACAACTAAATATTTAATTTTGAACAGTTTAATTCTAATTAAGTTTAATTTAATTTATTTAATTTAATTTATTTATTCATAAAAACATCATTGAAAAAGTTCTTAAATACTAGAAACTCTACTTCCTAAATAGCTACTTCTATTCTATCTATTATTCTGATAAAAGTAACAACTTCATTCATCTTTATCTTCATATACTAGCGAAATGAAATAGATACAAAACCCGATCTCTGTACTGAAATTGCGGTATCTGATTAAGTTTTATATTTCATTGACACAAGAAAATTTCAAAATTATCGGTTCGTTTCGGTAAAATGGATTGTAGATGAACCGAGTTGTAATATTTTTTTTCAGTATTTCTTGCTGTAAAAGCTTCCCAACAACTAGCAATTGCTTGAATTATTCTTTAGATTCTTCATATTTATTGAGGCTTATTTTACATTGTTTCAGATTTGCCCAGCTTCGTAGGTCCAGGATCCAACGTGACGGTGGCGGTTGGCAGAGATGCGTCTCTCACGTGCAGAGTGGACAATCTTCAGACATTCAAAGTAAAATGCCTACGTTGAAATAATATTTTCTTGATGTTTTTTCTGTTAATTATTCGGGAATGTTTTTTATAATTTCATAATTGGAAAAATTCCTATAATATTAAACGAGCAATGTTTGTAAATACTTATAAATTTAGATTAGAGGTATTTGGGAAAAAATAATTATTGGGATTAGTTTAAAAAGACGATACAGAGTATTCTTATTCAGCTTCAATTAATACCTAAAGTAAGAAAAAAACATTTAACAAATTCGTCTCGTGTTCGAATCTTTTTTGTAGTCCGAGCTTACCTCGGTCAAATAACTAGTATAAATTAAAATTCGTGCAGGTTTGCGATGTTTCTTCATAACGCAATTCGCAGGTACCTAATTAATGGTGCCGAAATTAATTGAATGGAAGTCGATTCATTTCATTTCATAATATATTTTAATTAACACTAACGACGAAAAAATTTGACGTCTTAGTTGGGTGACTCTTTGGCTTAATTGACAGAGCATTTCGGCAGGCAAAAGGAAACGTAGTTCATGTCCCTGTTAGGGTATTTTTGTCTAGGTTGTTTGAATCCTACTTATATTATAAATGCGAAAGTCTCGAACTCTATAATATACAGTTACAAACTATGTATGCTTGTAACTCAATCACACATTAACGGTGGAACGGATTTGGAAGCAAATTGGTGAATACATCATTAATTTCCCAATCTAATATATTATGATACTTTTTATGCAAAATTGAAAAGTTTCCAAGGGAATAACGATAACTGAATTCTACGCAGACGAAGTCTTGGGCAAGCGTGAGTATGATAATAATTGTTTATTTAAGATCCAACATTTTATAAATATAAATAAATCCCAAGTAAGACGGCTTCACAGATGAATATTGGATAAGAATCAATATTGTTACATAGAGTTGTTCAATCCGATATCCACGAGTATGACCGTTCGTTATCTCTTCTTATACTTTGCGAAAAAACAAAAATCCGACTTAGAACCAGCGAAATAATATTATAAGTCTGGACGTTTATCAAGATCTGGGGATGAATGGGAGGGACGGACGGGAAAAATACCGCTCTCAAGAAATTGTTTATCTCAGAGTAAGTTTCGCTAGTATTAAATATCCTGATACGTTTCTAACGTGTTTTGGAAAAGATCTTTTAAATTAATAAGATGTTTTAAGCTAATTGGATTTATACTTTTATGATCATTATGTATATTCATAGCACGTGATCTATTTATTTTTATTGTACCTACCGTGCGCTAAATGAATGACTATATTTATATATCCATTTGCTATTATTTATTTGTTACTGTCTTCTAAAGTTATTGCAGTACCATTACCATGAGTTTATGCACACCGTTCTCGTAATAGAAAACTATCGCTCGGTCCCTTTTACTTGTATCGGCAACAAGCAGTATTTCCGATAGATTTCGATAACGAGAACTGTTTGCGCAAACTCATGGTAATGGTACAGGACTCGGGATTCTCGGGGCAGTAATTGATAACCCGTAGGGATTGAGCGTTGATTTATTGAGTTATCGATTTAATTGAATTATTGCTGTAGAGTATTAAACATTACTTGCGCGGGCCTAGTGCGGATTTGGGTACTTCAAACATATGTATAGTTGAATTACTTCGTAGATGCATGCAGGTTTTTTAATGCGGCACATAAGATCTTTATAATTGACCGAGTGAGCGCAGCGAGCGAAACATCTCTGTTTCAACTTGGGCAAAAATGCTTTCGTATGTCCGGCAGATGTCCAGCGGATGTCCATTTGTTCTCGTCTAAAGCGCCTCTATTCGGGAACGCTAAGTGATTCTGTAGCGACTCGTAAGCCAGATTTCTCATCTCGCTCTTACGCATTACGCGTCCTGCGGAAGAGTGGGATGAGAAATCTGGCTTACGAGTTGCTACAGAATCACTTAGCGTTCCCGAATAGAGGCGCTTTAGACGAGAACAAATGGACATCCGCTGGACATCTGCCGGACATACGAAAGCATTTTTGCCCAAGTTGAAACAGAGATGTTTCGCTCGCTGCGCTCACTCGGTCAATTCTAAAGATCTTATGTGCCGCATTAAAAAAACCTGCATGCATCTACGAAGTAATTCAACTACATATGTTTGAAGTACCCAAATCCGCACTAGGCCCGCGCAAGTAATGTTTAATACTACACGAAGCTATTATGACAAACGTTTAGAGCATGAGAAGTGAAAAAACAAATTAAGTTCTTTATAATTAGAAATGGAAAGCCAAATAAATAGAAATCACAAAATTAAAAGTCTTTTCTGTTTTAATCACTGATAAATTACTTTTATGTGACAACCATAATCTTCAAAACACGTTCCGTTTGCTGGCCTACTCAAAATAGGTCGAATATGTGGCGCCCGGCGGAGTTATTCAACCGAACTGGTATATCCAAGTATTCTGTGTAATTGTTTGTAAATTCTTGGGAATGCACTTTGTGGAGATTTCGTGTAGCACGGGAATTTAGTGTGTGAAAACTTGCGAGGCTTAAGCGTTTATTTGTTAAATATCGACAACTAGCTTGGAATTCGATTACCGTTGTTCCTTGAGAACTGTGTATTTTTTCGGGATAAAAAGTAGTATGTATCCTTTTCCGGCCCTCGGCCCTATGATTGCATATTATCATTCCATTACTCCGCTTTAAAGCGAAAGAGCAATAAACAAACACACTTTCGAATTTATAATATTAGTAAGGATAAGGGTCCACATTGTCTACGAAGATTTTTCAAAGATAATAACGCGAATCGATTGTCGTTACATACCTATTTTAGAATGTTTGTGTCTACATAATATGCCTGTCTTTTCTTTTTAACATGTATTACAGAAAAACTACTGAAGGGATTTTGATGGGATTTAACAAGTGGATTGAGGAAGGTTCTCGGTAGAATTCATTCCTTGTTTCATTCTAATGAAGTTACAAAAAAGTTGCAGCAGTTTCAAATTTATAGTGATAATTCAAGAGGATGGTGTTGCTCGTACATGCTGGTCATGGTCGGACGTTATTTTATTAATAATAAAAGAGATGTTTTGGATCCCGAGGTCAGTAAAAAAATTAAAACTAAAGGTCACAGAAATAAGAACAGTCATGATAATATTATGATATCTCAGATGAACCTAAAATTTGTAAACTGTATACTGAGGCAGGCAATACAATAAATTTAATATCTACACTTGAAATAAACATGGCTTGAATCACGATTTATTGTCAGAAATAGTCCGACATGTTTCGGACTCGTATGGAGTCCTTCTGGGGTTAGTGTGGTTGCGGTCAAAGCAACTTTTAATTTGACTAATAGGATATCTGTATCAAAATATGTTTTAATGCAATTAGGGTTGCCGCACACCCAATGCTTTCATACTGTTAAACTGACATAATCAGGTGCACCCATACTCGGGGTTTGCTGAACCGGTCCCTTGAGTGTATTTAGAGGAAGCGAAAACAAGACAATCTATGTTCAACCAGCAACCGCTCGAGTACAATAAATAAAATTTGTAACACGAGCGAGCTACGACCAAAGCTACAGAGATGAATTATGAGAGCATCGCGTGAGTTAGCACGTGTTTCTCTTCAGTCACCCCAACCCCGCATTTAGAGATAAGCTAAGCCTGAATAAATATTATTTTGCCACAGACCAAATATCCTAAATACACCGCTTACCCTGACTTTTACTAGCAAATAATTATGCCAAACATGCAGGGCGCGCGGGGCTTTTAGAGCGCTGTGATGGTTGCGTTCAGTTATGAGCTTCCCTCCTGCCTGAAGCCCGCTTATAGCTTTTTGCCTCTAATACTGGCAGCGGGGGTCGCCCGGCTATGCGGAGTCCATGGGATATTGGTCTGAAGATTTTGCTTATTTTAATTACAATTCTACATGTAAAGGTCTGTGCCCATTAGACCGTATACCATGCCCGTGCTTAGGAGCGTGTCAGGCAAAACAATATTAGATTTATTGAAAGTATGAGACTATGCCCACTAGAACGTTCCGATACCAACCAGCACCGTCGCGTGCCATGCACGGCTCTTTAACAATTGTCAGCGAGAATATTTTGGCGGCGCTGATACACTCCATGCATGGCACGCGCCCCTGGCGCTGCCTAGTAGGCGGAAATACGGGGATTAGAACGAACCGGTGCTGCACGTTCAACGGATTCCTAGGTTTTAGTGGGCGTTGCATACGGGTGTCATACGGGTAACATACGGGTTGTATACGGGCACAGAACGCCGTCGATCCGTTTCAGTTGGCATAGTAGAGCGTTTTGTGTTGCTTTCCGTGCCTGACACGTTCATAGCACGTTTGTGGTATGATACGGTCTAATGGGCAAGGGCAAGGGCTTGAAAGTAATTTTGCTCATGTAGCGGTCCCGATATACAACTATACGTATTATTTAAGTCATGGCCGCTGACAACCTTACTCATGGCCGAATTCAGAAATGCTACTTAAGCATTTGATTATATATTAAATAGTTAAACGTCACTGAAACGTCACTTTATCAAAGATCAATTTGGGTGGCCTTCCTGAATTCGGATATCGTCTCACCACTTTTCCCTCAGGTGGCGTGGCTCCGCGTCGACACCCAAACGATCCTGACGATCGCCGGTCACGTGATCACCAAGAACCACCGGATCAGCGTGGGCCACGGCGACGGGGCCTGGACCCTGGGCCTCAAGGACGTGGGCCCGGGGGACGGCGGCCGGTACATGTGCCAGGTCAACACCGAGCCCATGATGAGTCAGATGCATCGGCTCCAGGTTGTCGGTCAGCAGACTTTTTTACCTTTTAATATGACTGTTAAGCATAATTTCCACCAAACGGCCCGCATCGCAACGGATCAGAACGGATATTACAATCTTTAAGCGATATTGAATCATGTACACAGTATTTAAAGTCTATATTACCTAGCCGCGCACAGCAGCTTGACGGCGGGCGTCTTCCGCGACACGCGATCGTAGCCGACTGCGACTTATGCATTTGTCTTAATTTCTGGTCAAACGGCCTTTATTCGATACTGATTGAGTGGTTATTGTACCCGGTTGGTTTTGTGTGTATCAGTCTCTCTATGCCAGTATGAACAGATTATACAGACCGACTGCTCATAATAGTCATCTTTTAAAAAACCCGTATGCCTAAATGTCGTATTCTGAGGGAACCTGTTTGAGTTAATAATATAACTAGAAATGATTTTGTCATGAAACTGTTACAATTATAACCGAGATAGTCAGATTAAAACTTTCGTGAGATATTACTAAGACTATAAATAAGCACGGCATTATTGTCAAAAATGGTCCGACATGTTGGTTGTTGAAATTGGGCGACGACCGAATTTTAACCGGGATATTGGGTGAGTATTGCCACCAGCGTGGAAGCCCTTTGTCCCAGAGGTTCGGAAAACTGGACGTGACGAAATTCTTATGGACCAGTGTCCATATATATGGACTGTGAGATCGACATATTTGCTGCCATTCACCACCAACGACGACCCGCAACCTGGTGCATCAGCAACACCGGCGCCGCCCCCCGCCACCCCCGCGCCCGCAGTTCGGGCGCAACGCGGGCAGTGCGTGGGTTACTTTGAACGCGACCGCACTCAATCCCTCAAGAAGGACTCCATACGAGTCCGAAACATGTCGGACCATTTCTGACTATAAATCGTCAGTAAAACCGTGCTTATTTCTAGTCATAAACGAGATACTATTAATAAAAGTGAAAACCCGTGTCAAAAGTATTTATACTCGCATTGACTTTCTATATCCAAGTTGTCTCATTTCTCGTGTTATCTTATTAAAAACTCTTCAGAGAGATATAGTTCATAGGGACGTCTAATTTAATCAATGTGCTACTGTTAAATAAGTCGCACGATAGTGGAGCAAGTCTCGCGATCCATTAAGATGCTTACTCTTAGATGTTGAACTGGTTTGGTCATATTCATATAATACAAGACCTGCGCCTCTATTCGGGAACGCTAAGTGATTCTGTAGCGACTCATAAGCCAGATTTCTCATCCCACTCTTCCGCACGACGCGTAATACGTAAGAGCGAGATGAGAAATCTGGCTTACGAGTCGCTACAGAATCACTTAGCGTTCCCGAATGAGGCGCCTGTATTCGGTACTGCTAAATGATTTACTATATCGGCACTAAAATACCAAAACCACGAATTTCTCGTTGTTTTGTGCGTGTTTGACGTTCACATTCGCGGTTTTGGTATTTTAGTGACGATATTATCCTTAATTTTATTTCCATCCAACTGAATTGAATTTTAACTTTATCAAGTAACTATAGGGTTCTCGGTTCGGAATATAGCTTCGTTCCTTTCGGAGTCGAGACCCTAGGGCCGTGGGGTCTTAGTGCCCTACGCCTCTTCGGCGAAATCTTATAGAGGCTAGTTGAAACTACTGGCAGCTTCCTCTCACAACGCATTAGCATTGCGATACAGCGAGACAACGCTGCCAGCATCTTCGGCACAATGCCACGGGGACCTTTTTTAGATTTAATTTAGTTTTTATTTAGATTTAATTAATTTTATTTAGTATTATTATTATGTTGTATGTTAATTATGTTGTATATTTTTCGGCGTTTATTAAAATTTTCTTTATTTTGTGATTATAACTTTCATTAATTTTTTTCAAGTTAGTTTAATTATCATTGTATTAAACATGGTGGTCATGTTTGTCAGTGTTTTTGTACACCTTTCAAAGACTGGTAGTGCGTCTGCATTGTATTTTCCTTGTGATTGTAGGTCTATTGTGCTGTTGGTGTGTCTTAATAAATAAATATAGTAATTCACTTAGCAGTACCTACCGAATAGTGGCCTTGTTCAGCACTCTTAGTTGATGAAAGAAATCTGGTTAACAATTTCGCTACCTAATTATTGTTTCAACAATTTCTACTATCAATATTTAGTAAGGCTTCTTTTATCACAAATTTCATAGCACAGTTTTAATTTTTATCTGCATTACCGTTTTATTTACATTAACATTTTAAAAAAGGTAACTCATTTTATTTGAGGGCACGAAAAAAGAAATACAACATTTAAAATTCGAGTAACGATATTTTATTAATAATGTTTATAAACCATTTAACCAGAAATTCTCTCCTCCGAGCTCTCTTAAATTATACTTATTAGCAATTTTTGCCAACGAAATTATACTGAAGTTATTTGCGGAGGTTGAAATTTGCATGAGGGACCAAATATATTAGATGTCACGAAAGTCAATCAAGAAAATAATGGACTTTGGTAAAAGCTAGGCCAAATTAATGGATCGCGCATAATGACCAAACTGAATGATGACAACTGAGGGGACGTCAAAAGACGATTTTTCTTTGAAAATAAACAATTCACCATTGAGTTTCATTGACCCTTTCGTCATGACTGACTACTTTTTTATTCTTTGCTATCATTACGACGACCGTGATTACTTAAAAACAAATTAAGAAAATTTCAAAGGATTTGTAGAACAAAATAAAGATCAGAGAAATACGATTCGTAATTTTTGTTTCAATTTAATTGATGATTTATCAAAAGCGAAACGTTTGTTAGATCAAAGCTAAAAGAATTATCGTTTTGATAAATTTGCGACATATTAAAAAACGTATAAGAAAATTTAACAAACCAACTTCAAATGTATTTAAACCTTGCAAAAATAATATGTAATACTTCTTCTTTACTACTGAACTGGAAAAATCCTATGGAAGCTTTGAGTATGCCTATTATTTCATGATTATCATCATTCAACATAAGGATGTAAACTGCCGGACATAGGGTCTCCGCTACCAAGGACCATCCCTTGACCCAAATACCTAAATTGTTTAAATAACTCTCCTTGTATCTCTAGTCCCACCAGATATCGACGACGAGGCCAGCAGTGGCGAGGTACTGATGAAGGAGGGCGAGGACGCCGCGCTGCGCTGCGTGGCGTCGGGCACCCCGCCTCCCACCATCGTGTGGAGGAGAGAAGACTCCAGGCACTTTAGGATCAATAATCAGACGCTGGGTAAGCTTAGGCCTAGAGCCCAAGATTTTGACCTACCTCACGTCATATTATAAATCGGTTAATATTTAAGGGTAAAAGCCTTTTTGAGAAAATGAAGATCTCAAGACTCAATCAAGATTCGACGACGCTGTTAGCCTAGTTGGTAGTGACCCTGCCTCTGAAGCTAGCGGTCCCGGGTTCGATCCCCGGTAAGGGCAATTATTCATGTGATGAGCACGATCGTTTGTTCCTGAATCTTGGATATTTCCCATGCATTTAAGCATTTATCTATATAAGTATCTATATCGTCGTCGAGTACCCATAACACAAGCCTATAGAGTTTACTTTGGAACTAGATCGATTTGTATAAAGATTGTCCCCTGATTTATTAATATGATTATTATTTATTATTATATTTAAACCGAAACCGAAAAACATTTTCCACGTTTGTGTAGAAAATGTGTTTTCACCGTAGGTAATGGCTCTTAACCCGTCACACGTCCTTGACTTATTAAGTGAACTCTATTGTCAATTTGATACATGTCATTATTCAATGACACATGGTGTATTTAGCTCGTTCCAAGGTTTAAGTGATATTTGCAAGCAACCTGAGAGATTGATTTAAGTCTATCGATAATGCTAATTGTCTTATGTCAAACGTTTATTATTTTAATCTATAAATATAATAAAATCGTAAAGTGGAAAAAGTCGTCTGTACATGGAAGATAAACGTGAAATTAAAATCCATTGGGATGTGTTGTGTTGCTTATTCTAAAGCTCCCATAGTATTATTTCATTGTTGTTGGTCTGATTGTATGTGCGTGACAAACTAAATGATTGGACGGATTTCAATGCAATTATCGATATTATATTAAGGGCAACTTCAGGCAGGACATATACTATACAAACTTTTGTGAAATCAACCAGAAAGAAGGTAATAGCTGTATGGTAATGATAAGTTAGTATGAAAAAAAGCCCTAGACTCTTGAAATTATTGTTGTATTACCCTTTATCTACTATAAACATTTTTGTTTGTTTATTTGTTTGTCTCATATGCGTTTCTATACTATTCATCGGATTAAGATGAAACATTGGTGAGTTGTCGTGCGTCGTGTCCCGGGAAGGTATAGAACAACAAAAAAATCCGGGATTAGCCTAGTATTTTAATAAAAATATGATATTTAATATATTACTGAAAATCTCAATTTAAATCCATGAATTTTGACATGTGAAATTTATTATGTATTTTTATCTAATCTAATTCAGTTGAATACGGCATTGTTTTACGAACATGATACAATATAAAAAAAAATATCTCACAATTATAAAGAGTCATTAGCTTGACCCTCAAATAATATTTTGAATTAAACTCGTTTAATACTAGCCGTACTTTTATTAATCGATATTATAATTCTGTGACAAATGACTGCCTGACATCGATATCGATAAATATATCAATAGTTTTTCCCACATATAATTATATAATGAATATAAATCCTCACAAACGTTGTGCCACGTACGGGAACTGTAACAGAACAAACTGCAGTCGAACAAAGAGTAACTTTGCTAGCAACGCATTTGCATGACGTGTCTCAACTTCAGTTAGTTTAAAATATAACCGTCAGTTTGTTTATGTAAGTTTACCGCTTAAAAATGGAGGTACATACGTGATGTGTTGTATGTGTGATTTCCTATTGGCAGATGCTAAAAAGAATTATGCTTATAATAGATAGAATGTGTGTCCATCGATAATGCTGATCGATGAACACTACGCGATGATTTTTCGTCCTTTTCCTTAAAGTAATGTGCGGAATTGAGCAAAAACTTTTGGGTTACCCTAAATAATGCTAAAGCTCAATTTGAGACTGATGATGACTCTGACACACGGTATATGACATATATTTATTTGATACAATTTGTTTTTACTTATCTTAAGAGATGAATCATTAAAAAACCCTTCTTTTCTCAAAACATGTCAAATTACATGTCAATTATTGATAAAATTAATGAAACATAACAAACACACTAAAAATAAAATAAAATTATAATCCTGCATTTAAATTTTCATAGAATCATCAATTTTCTGTAGTCAATGTCTGCTGGAATTGACAGAAATCTACGTAAACTTAATGGACGCCTCATGCATGCTTAGAATATTAGAAACACTGTTGCTGGTGCAAGTTACTATTTTATCATGCGATTTTGTAACTCGCTCCATAAAAACTTTATAACTGAACGTAATATTATAATAAGTTTACTGAATTTAGAAAACGCCATTTAAAATTTTAATATTGAATTATCAGTTTAAAGTTCAGCGAGAATATTAAAAAAGTTTTTCAAACTCATGTTTTTAGGGTTCCGTAGTAGTCTGTCTGTAAATAACAAAAGTAAAATGACTTTTTATTTAAAAACCTCGAATTGAGCATTGGTGGTTACATCAAGAATAACTATAACGTAAGTTTGTTTTCAGTGTCCAAGTGGAATGGCGAGTGGTTGAACCTGACCGGCGCGGAGCGGGCAGCGTCGGGGGCGTACCTCTGTATTGCTAGTAATGGCGTTCCGCCGTCTGTTAGCAAAAGGATCATCATCAATATGATGTGTAAGCTTTCCCTTTAAAATAAGAACCTTCAGAGTCCATGTAAAATGTTATCTGAAATGTTAGCTATGTCTGAAAGCTGCAAAACCAAGTTCTTCACACTCTTTCAGCGACCTCAACCAGGCGCCTCATTCGGGAACGCTAAGTGATTCTGTAGCGACTTGTAAGCCAGATTTCTCATCTCGCTCTTACGCATTACGCGTCGTGCGGAAGAGTGGGATGAGAAATCTGGCTTACGAGTCGCTACAGAATCACTTAGCGTTCCCGAATAGAGGCGCAGGTCGTCGGTTCATCTTGAGTGAGTCCACAAGTCCGTGGGTTCCATTCGAGAATCTTATACGTCATCCATCGGTCATTAGCTTTTAGTTGTTCGGGCAAAATTTAAATTAGCAAATTCGAATAACTTTCACCGATAGTAAGAGTTAAGGCTTCTTATTAACAGCATTATTTTAGTCTATTATTATATTTAAAAATCAAATTATAGAGCTAGTTCAGCTACCTGGTTTTACCGGATCCAGATTTTAAATAAGAATTTTCAATTTTTCTTCCAATATAATACCCACAGTCATCACATTAAATAAGGCTCATTAATATGATCCAAGTACTAAATCCCCGAGCCAACAGGCCCTTGTATACAGCATTATGGTCCATTACGGAGGCTTAGCCTTTTTACACCGCCGTAAAAAGTCCGGGAGTGGATGACCCGGACAAATTACCAGCAGATAAGGTTTGCAGTCAACAAGTAAGATGTTTAAACAAAGGCTGCTATAAAGTAAAGGTCGCCACATAATTTGCAGATTTATCAGATGACAACGTCCGGTATTCTGGTTAATTCTGGTGGTTTATATACAGAGCTCTAGTCCAACAATTTGATAGTAGTAATATAAGGAATATCTCCTCTGCTGCACTGGGAGTGAAGAAATAGCATAGAATGCGTGCAGATGCTTGCATGTCGTAAAAGTCGACTAAGGGACGGGTCCTCTCCAACATGGTGGACTATCTGTATGGGCGATGGGCTGATCACCTGTCACCATACGGTTCATCATACCATCCTAGGACTAATAAATCGAACGTGGCCACAGGTAGTCTTGTGGCTCTGCCCACCCCATTAGGAATTTCGGGCGTGATGCTATGTATGTAATATAAGGAATAAGCTTTACATTTGCTGTAATAAATCATTTCCTTTCAGTTGCCCCCTCGATTTGGGCGGGACGTGTCGCCATCCGCGCACCTTCTGGCAGCGCAGTGACTCTTCAGTGCACGGCGGAGGCATTTCCTGCCCCTCAAGTCTACTGGACGCTCAATGGCGAACAGAAGATTAGTAATAGTGAGTATCGACTGAACTAGGAGACTCTTATGCACTTTTATGCGGTGCCGTGACTCTTTAGGGCCCAATCGAGTCATTACCCACCCCGCAGGTCTCTGGACGCTCAACGGTAAATATAAGGTTACTCATAGTAAGTATCGACAGAACTAGGAGACACTTTACACTCTCCTGGAATGCCGCTACCCTTCAGCAGTGAGGTATTGACTGAATTAGAAAACACTTTTGTACTTGCGGTACTGATTTCAGCGCTCCGGATTGTATTCTCACTACATTAAAGTATAACAATGCTGGATGATTGTGAGTTGTTTGTTTATTAAACATTTGGATACGATCTTTATTTAAGACGAAGAGGAGGAACAGTTCATTTACACCGCTGGCATACGAAACAGAACTTTAATTACAAATATTAACTACCTAAATATTAAGCGAGCGAAGTAATATAAAAACCCAAGTAGCCACTAAGTCTTCCCAGCATTTAATTAAGTGCAAGGAAACTTCCCGCCATTTCGTGTTTTAAAATTAAAAATCTAATTTGTTAAGGAAACTTGTAATTGAGAATCTAGGGCGGGGGATTTTTAATTAGAAGTTTCCAGGGAATCCCGCAATGTATGCAATGACTTCCAAATTAGTTCCAAAGTTGAATCGAAGGTTGTTCACGTATGGCGCCGAGTTGACTCATTAAATTTCATTTCGAAGTCATGCTAACCGATAACAGATACCAGTCGTGGATGTTGAAGTTTCTGCGACTCATTAGCCTGGGTAATTGGACTGAATGCTCTTGAAATTCGGTATTTGAATACTAATGTGCCTTCGATTTTGTTTGAACATACTTTTGGATAAAAGAACGTAAACGTTTGATGAGCAAAATAACGACCACAATACGTTGTGGTTTCACATCACCAGCGACACAATATTTGTTTCGTAGCACTCGTGAAAACAGCCACAAACCATTGTGAATGACGCAAAATTATCCTAATGGTAAATGTATGAAAAATGTTAATCATTGTGGGTTATGTTTGTTGTTTCAAAAACCTAATGTTAATGGCTTCATCAATAACGGCATTCGCACAATCGACACGTTAGAACGATCGATGATTAAGGACACTTACTTTCGTCTCTCGAAATAGACAATGATGATGAACATTAACTGATTATTTTATATACATCAACTAGTCTTTACGTTCGGCGTTATGTGCGCGTGATCTCGTGTTGCTCACACGGACGCCTGCCTTATCGCGCCATACAAATCAAAGCTGCAGCTCATATCGTTTAGTATGGTCTTTTTGAAGGATGTCTATCGTATACATAGAAGTTGAAATTGTCCTTAAGTATTGATCGTCCTAATGTGTAATTGTGATGCTATTTTCGCTGAATAGTTATTCAGCATTGTTAGATCATCAATAAACATTATCTAATCTACACGTTAGATATCAGAGAAGTGCTCAAAAAAGCCACGACGAAATTTTCACTTTGTGGTTTCATCGAGTTGATAACAACACGAGCTGTGGATGTCCGTCGGGAACTTTTAAATATTCCGGGATAAAAAGTATCTAGCATATTTTATCTGCTGTTTCAGACTATAGGTAATCTATCTGTGCCAAACATCCATCCATCCAAAGTCTTACATTTATAATATTAGTAGGATGAACTTTTTTTATTTTGTATATATCTACAGCCCTACGTAGCAAGTTTAACATTAGAATAAGCTAACCTCATCTTATCCCTCAGTGCGTCTCTCTCGTACTAGTAACGAAGAAAGAGACGCACTGAGAGATAAGACGGGGACAACTTATCTCATGTCAACCTTGCTAGAAAAGCCATTTCCGTTTTATAAAACGCTTTTTGTCTCTCTTTTTGTTTAATTTGGTAATCAAAACTTTAAATCTCGGTCATACTTGTGTAATTATTTTTCTATGGGTAGAATAGACTTAATTTTTAATATATCTGTATTGCAGCAAAATATTATATCAATTTTTATAGCAGCTGGACAGCCAGTTACTTAAATAATAAATAATTAATTGTAAAAACTATATACTGTTTCTAACTCATGCCAAAGAGCATTGTTAGTTACGTCACAAGATTTGAAAGGTCCAATAATGGAAAGAGGTTGGTCTTTTATCTTTCAATGAATATTCTATCAAAGGCTTTATTTGTATGATACTGATGTGATTTGGTCCCGAACTATTGTTCGATATATCGAAGTGGTATATTGCTTTCCATGTATTCTGTCTAAATATTAAGCGATGTTTCAATAACATATCAGAGGTATTGGAATATTTGGAACCCCTTCAATTTGCAGGGTGGTATCGATATTGTTTTTTGTTTCACTTTGAACGGACTTACGTTGAACTTCGTTAGGTAACTACAGTCAAGTTCATTGGCTGTTTTGTTGTTCATTGTTATGTACTATGGCTTTGTTACCTTTTTTGTTTTTTGTTGCTTTACATTAAGATTTACTTTGAAATGACGATCCCTAGAGGAAATCCAATATGACATCATATTTATAATATTATGTTCAAAATTATTTATTTATAACTTAGTTTGATAAATACATTTTTGTTGTCGAAGCCTCGTTTTTAGTTTACACCTGTATTAGGAGGTATTCACTCTTTCTTACAAATGTTGAGATAAATTAATTGCTTCTATAATGCAAGATTTAGAAACATGTATAACAATCTAGGTTTATAGTTTGACTCATGCGTTTGTGTAGTGAGTGTTGAGTATGATATAAAAAGGGGTGTGAGTATTCAATATTGTTATGGATGTGTAGGTGTGTTGAGGTTTTTCACATTAGTGTTAGTTATTTCGACATTCGTAAATTTTTTCACAGCCTTAATTTAATGAAGATATTTATCGTTTATGAGTTTATATTTTATCAACAGGTACGTTCCATATAAAAATTCTACTTTTTATTTAAAACGGATACACGTTATTTAACGTTTCAATAACTGCCACTGGTGCCTTATGTTCCTTATCTCTCGATATCGCAAAAGTAAACGATGATCCTTTTTGATAGTCATGTATAGTGTTATAATAATAAATAGTTATAAATTTATAATGTGAATGCATAATTAATGTGGCATAATGTTATTATAAATGCGCCTGTATATTGGCCTGAATAACCAAAGGACCATCATCAATCATCATTTCTTTTATTTCTTCTTATAAATCAATATTTAATTTTATATTTTGGAATATCGTCTATCTTTTAAATCATGTATTTTTCCGCCGTCAATACCGTATCGGCCATATTGTATAACAGCCGTGGTCATGAGCATTGAAAAGAAAGGTGTCGACATTTCCGAGTTTTCCGAACTGTTTTGGTTCACTCATTCGGCTCTAGCAATAATAACGCAAGAATAACATTATCTCTCGGTGCGTCTCTTTCATACTAGTATTGAAAAAGGTTTAGTTCTGTGCTGGCTCTGTTCTGGCTCAGTGCATCCTGAGAGATAAGATTGAGATAACTTAAACCTGTGTCATTCTCATTTGTGCTAGCACGGCAGATTGTACAAAATCAAGACATTTAAAAAAAAGTGTTTTATTCTGTCCCTTAGGTACTAAGCACAGGCTGAGCGTGACGTCACGCGGCTACCGGCACTCGCTCTCGCTGCTGGTGGCGGGCGTGTCGCGGGGCGACGCGGGCGCATACCGCTGCGCCGTCGAGAACGCGCTCGGGCGCGCCATGGCCGAACTCTTCCTTCATAGTAACACTAACAATTTTTAATGTATAACATCTTTCCTCTCGCTTTCCTGCAATCTGTGGGAGTTATTTAATGACAAGGGACGGAAGCGTGTAACAGGAAGCCGGGGAAGCGCGCGCTATTTGATTTGACCAATGCGCCTACGCGGTGGTAGTGTTGAAGCGCGCGCCTATTTGATTTGACCAATGAGCGCGCGCGGTGAAATTTCAGATGTTATACGTCATATGCGATTACTGTAAGGCTAGCTCGTTTTTTTACACCTCAAGTCGCAAAGTCGATTATTGGTTCTTGCTTTTTTAATTACAATTTTAAAGGGGGTACGTAATCCATTGTCTTAATCATACTTTCCAAAGTTTTAATTGAAAAGAAAGTGACAAAACAAAGCGATGTTTTCTTACCATAGTAATGGTCGGATTCTGTATCATTACAATGTCGAAAATAGGTTCTAGGTTATGTATTAAACCCGCAGCTCAGTTGTCTTGAGAAAAGCAACCTAAATTATGATTTCCAGTGTTAACGACAACAACGACGACGACAACGACAACGACCACGACAACAACGACCACCACGACGACGCCGCCTCCCACTACCACCATCATATGTAAGACGTGATTAGTAATTTGAATTAATTGGCCGAATTCAGAAAGGCTACTCAAATTGATCTTTAATTAAAGTGACGTTTCAGTAACGTTTCTGTATAGGTTGACAATTAGATGAGGGACATTTAACTATTTAATCAAATGCTTAAGTGGTGTTTCTGAATTCGGCTATTAGCAATTAAAATATAAAGTTACATGATACCGGGGCCAATTCGTAGGTGTGTTCGCTAAATTTAAAACTAGCTATACTTGAAATAAGACACATCAAACTCAATTATGACAACTTGCTGCTGTACAAAATTGAGTTTGTCGTTTTTTATTTTAGTTTAGGGAATTTAAAATTTAGGCGCTGCCGGTTCAAATTCCCACCCCACTATGCCAGTTGGCCTAGATTAGATCGCGAAACAGGATGCGGGTTTGATCCCGTCACAGGCAGATATACATAGCACGGTACTTGTATTTGCTTGATCATTGTCTATGTTGTTTATGTGAATACTCAACACATCCGGGCCTTTATTCGGGACTGCTAAGTGATTAACTATATCGCCACTAAATCGTCAAAACCGCGAATGTGAACGTCAAACACGTGCAGAACCACGACACATTCGTGGTTTTACCATATTAATGACGATATAGTAAATCTCTTCAGCTGTCCCGAATAAAGGCTCAGGGCGTCAGGGTCGTCAGGGACTCGCATCTCACTCTTACGCATTACGCGTCGTGCGGAAGAGTGGGATGAGAAATCTCGCACGCGATTCGCTACAACATCACTTAGCGTTCCCAAATAGAGGCGCAGGTCCAAGTTCGTGCAGTTGAGTGTTGTTTATTTAATAAGTAGTATACAATACCTGAGTGGATTCATCCATACTTAGCTTACTTAGTAAACAAGTTTCTAACCTCAAAATGTAAAAATTTTGTGTGAAAGAGCTGTTTTATCCTAAATTAAGCAAACCTAGGCTAAAAATTGGCAAAATAACGTCTAAAATATGGTCTTCGATTCCCTTATTTTCAAGGAAACATCTGTTTTAGCCAAAATACCTTGTTTGCTTACTAAATGCAACAAGAAGGGATGAATCCACTGCACAGTGCATCTATTTTTTGATGTCTCTCGGCAAACTTCGTGTGTCGTCAGTCGTCGGATTTCTATCAGTTAAATTCGTTTGTATTCGGAAATGCGATGATTGCCGAGGGACATTAAGAAGATAGATGCACTGTACAAACGTACAGTGCATCAAAAACTCCATCGCGTTTCATCTAACAACTTGAGGAACAACAAAGCAAATTGTTTGCTGAACCGCCGTTTTTAAATTGCGTCTGAGCAACCGTCACGCCGCGACTTACTCATATATCATAATAATGGCTTCTACAAGACCTCTGCTAATGGAATCAGCTGTTGGCGCACTCACATAGCCTTTTTACTCCATACGAAATATTAAATCATACCTACTTGTACAAAACAATATTATTATGTAATGAGACTTTGATAGTCCTTACTAAGGTCATAATATTACATTGTATTACAAGGACGTTTAAGGTCCTTCAGGGAAATTAGAAAAACAAGCTAAGGGCGAGTTAGACTCGCGCACTGAGTGTTTCACTACACAATATTATTTGTATTATGTATTTATCAAAAAAAAGCAATACTTGGTCGTTTTTTTTATTATGTGTTATTTTAATTTAGGACTTGTCTTAGTATGTATGTGTCACACCAAATTGCTCTTAATATGTGTATATTACCATTTTTATAATAACGCAAAAATAAAAACTTAGAAAGAAAAGTTTCTAGTATGAGGAACCCATTTTTACTATTTATAATTAATATTTGTTAGGATATCCGTCATAATAACACATATTCTGTGAAAATTTAAACAAGCCTTAAAGGTAGGACAGACGGAAAGACGGCATAGGCTTAGTAATAAAGTCCCGTGCTACTCTTTGACTACTGTACCCTAAAAATACAAACGGGCAAACATTCAAAGATAACGAGGCATAGGCGAAGACTTATCAGTCGCGGTCCGTTTTGTCTCTCAATAAATACCTAGAAGTATTGGCGCGAACGATTTCCTAGTTTTATTTTGGATGTACAGGACTGCAAATTATTTTGCAAATCATTCCGCCTGTTTGTCGATGTGTCTCTGTCGAACTAGTCCAATTGGAAAGAGACACAAAACCTATCATGTTACGTTTGCTTCTAGATGATGCTGAGCAGCACTTGGAGCAGTTACACCGAGGAGTGTTAGAGGACCCGGGACTCGGGGATCCTTACATCGTCCTCAGCCAACACCAGATGCAGAACATTGGTATGAGTTAGAAAGAGCAGATTTAAACAGATATGGACTCAAAGGTTTATTATATAGCTAGGTATAAGCAAAGTATTAGTTTAAAAAAAAACACCTCTAAGACATGTTGATTTATTTTTCCAACCATCGCCTATAATGGCTTTTTTTCTAGCTCACACGTCAGTCATCTTTTTCACACATCATTAGTAGTCAGAAAAACTGAGGCCCCGGTTTATGCCGCTAATAATAACATCGAACACTCACATACTTTAGGTGCATGACGGCGGTTGTTACTAACAGCGTAATTTTGGAAACACCGTGAGGAAACCTGTTCGCATCCGGTGAAATAATTTAACGAAATACGCACTGGGACTAGCTACCCTCTGACTTTGAGAAAACTGTGTCCAGAAGCGAGATATAGTGATTAGATTAGATGAATAATAATATATTTTGTACTTCCAATTTTTACAAAAAAATTATCCACAACATGCTTCGTCAAACGGTAACAACGATAACACTGGCAATTGCTGAGTAGTCAGCAACAAATACACAAACAAAAATTAAAACCAAAAAACATTTTTACACAAAGTCATCAAAAACGCCTCGGATATAACCTGGCTCAAAAGTTCCCATCACACTAGCGGCATTGAGTCCCTGTACCAGGAACGATCCGGAGCGGGGATTGCAGGCCCTCTCTCGCAGACGACGACCCTTCTCCCTTATGACTAAATTAGATGATTTATTTTTATAAATAATATTACATTATAAATCGCACATTTCAAAGTACAAGAATTTAGATTAAAATCAGAAAATAAATATAAAAGATTTTATTATTCGTATTGCATGCTCTTCTTAGGTTCACAATTGTACGAAAATTGATACACTTTAGAGAACCACAGACACGCTATACACAGAACAAAATCTGTTTATATTCTGCTTTCTGTATGATTTGAAAAGATGACTTTAAAGTTATGCTGAGTTTTTTGCGGCACTTCTCAGTAATGATGGGCCCGTCCATAGCGCTGGTAGATTAATTTTATTTTAGTATTATGTGACAAGTAAACGAGCCCGCAGATGGCCAACTTGCTGAATAAACGATTTGAATTTGATTTGTTTATGACAAAGTTATGTAAATCGCCATTGCTGTTTTTAATGTTTTGCAAAAGACGAACGGCTGTTCAAACGTTGGAATAATATTAACCTAACTTCGTATACAGGATGCATTACCTACCAACGAAGGCTTGGCATATTTTATCTTGGATCCATATTATTTTCTCCAAGGCTGATATTTTTACTGATGTGTTATCTGTCTTGTTTTACAGATGTTTGCTCTGTAAGCCTTTCCACACTTCCTACCTTGGAGCTCCATTTACTGTAAAACTGAGCATCCTTACCTACCTCTCGAGGTATCGCTTTGTTAATCCTTTGTTCTTTGAAGGAAACTGTCGCAAGCGTGACCAGAGCGCGATGAGAGAGATGTTCGATTTAAGACTTTAGTACCATTTTATTTCAGACCGTAGAGTAGGGCTCGGCAACCGGTTAGTTAAACCGGTTTCGGTCGTTGACCATGAACTGCAAATCATTCCGATTTAGGTTGTGGTTGTCTTAATTTTAACCGGTTAATTGAGAATCTGGTTTTGTACTAATTTTTTTCTGATTTGCCGGTAAGATTAGAACCTTTTGCTCTACGCAAATAAATTATGCACCCTAATTTCTTTATCTATATTAACTGGTAACCAAAGTGATTTCGGTTTGTTTAAGACCGTTCCGTTAATTAACCGGTTAAATGATGAGCGAAATTAAACCGTTGTCAGAATACAAATGTGTGTGACTTTTTTTTCTACAAATAATGTGTTCGGGTTATAACAAACATTTATCAAACCAACAGCTGTATACTCCACTTTAAAACTGCTGACCTTACCTCTTGAAGCTGACCTTACCTCACATGTACCTACATTTTCTATTTATGTTAATTTGTATAAAAAAAGCACCCAACTACTTATTTTAGACGCTACGAACCGCGTTAAATCAATAAAAATAATCCACTCCCAAACACATCTCATTTAATATGCATATAGCCCCGGGATCTGTACGATGTCTATGAAAATATTTAATAAATTACCTATTTTAATAAAAGATGAAAATAATCAAACCAAATTACAGAGAAACCTTAAAATATCTTGATTGAAAAATCGTATTGCACACTGGATGAAAATTTTAAAAGATGTCTAACTCTCTTTATCATAATTTATTATTGCCGCGCCGAACGAGGTTCATATTTTTGGACTACTACGAGTATATTATTCAAATATAATCATGTAGTATTATTATATGTAATGCAACCTATAAAACTATACAAAAAAAAAATTAACTGTCTGTTGTAATTTCAAAATAACAACTTTTTACTTATATGAAAGTATATGTAACAATAAAACCATTATTAAATTTTTATTTATTTAATAAATTAATAAATATTAACCGCTATTCCAAAACGGTTCCAAGCCGTACTGTAAAGTTAGGTCTTAGTGGAGACAAATGTGTAAGTTAAAATGGAAGTTTCATTCGTGCCGCAGACGACACTTCTATTTGTCAAGGGAACTTCGTTAAATGGGAATCTTTTAGTTCTTCATACAGACAAACTCGCGTTATAAGTAGGTATAACCAGTTAAATATCGAAACAATAATAGATACATTTATTGAAAAAATTAATGTAGATTTAGGTTAGCAGACTATTTATCTTTTTAAGCGACTACAAAAAAGGTGGAGCTTCTCAATTCGTCGGAATCTTTTTTTTATGTATGGTCCCCGATTACTCAGAGATGGCTGGACCGATTTGGATGATTCTTTTTTTAATTGAATCGATATTTACCTTCCAGTTGGTCACATTGTAATCAAAAATGAGATCTAATGAAAGGATCTATGAGGAATCGATGGAACTTCTCAAATATTATAGGCACCCATATAAAAATTTTGGTATTTTCTGTACCTAATAACTCAAGCAGTTGCGTTCCAAAAGCATTATTTGAATCGAATTGAAACTGATGATGAAGACCATAGATAGCCACCGAAATTCTTCAATGATAAATATTTCACAGCTGGCGATTAGATTTCTGTATAAGGTTGAGAAGCAATTTATGCGCATGAAATTGGTGTGGTAAAATAGAACCGGGTTTGAAGAACAGGAGAACTCAAAGATCGATTTCCTTGCAACTTGGGTAGTAAAATTTTCTCATAAGGAAAAAAACGGAACCCTGTCTGTCTGTCTGTCCGTCTGTCACAGCCAATTTGCTCCGAAACTACTGGACCGATTGAGTTAAAATTTGGTACACATATATGTAAGTCGGTAACCGCAACACGGACGTGTAACGTAAATAAATGAATTTTAAACAGGGGGACCAAATTTTGGGGGCTTAATTAGAAATTTAAAAAAAAGTATTTCAAACTATGGTGTGTGACAACAGAAAAGGGCTCGCTATGAGGACCTTAATATTTTTTTTCATAATTTTAAAATAAACTGTTTTGAAGTTATTTAGGAAAATATTGCGAAAATTTAACATTCTTCCCCTTATATCCGAAACCACTGGGCCTAAAATTTTGAAGAAAAAATACGGAAAACAATTTTTTACCTATAAATTACATAGGAAATTTCATACAATCACGGAACCCTCTCCACGCGAGTTTAAGTCGCCCTTGTCCGGTCTTAAAGTTTGTAATGTTTTTTTGTCCGATGTTTGGAACCCTAAAAATTTGACCAAATGCCAGTCTATGTTTACGCAACGCAAGGTCTTATTGCAGATTTGGTGACGACGATGTGACCGGAGGCCGGAGGGAGCGGCCACTCCCCCTGGAGCGAGGGCTGGCCCCCCCTCTCGGGGGGCGCGCCCTCCTCAGCGCTGCCTCTGGCCCTCCTCTCTATGGCGCTGCTCGCCGCGTGACCTCCAGGCTTAACGAGGGAACTCTGAATCAGACTTTAGATCGTTAGTGGTTTCAAAAGTTTCAAAGCCGGTTCTATTCCTTAAGTCTTATTTAGTATTTTTAATGGTTTTGCTTCACACAACGACTGCGTTCCATTTTGTACGTTTTCTGTATTAGCTAAGCTAGGTTAAGTGAGGTGTTTGCTGTACATAATTTTGCACTGAGCTAGTCATATCAGATTTAGTACACGGGGAAGTTTTTGTTAATATTTGAATAATGTTAAGAGTATACGTGCCCCACGTCCTGATTAGACATAAATTAAGTGTAATTTAATTGAATTGTAAGGGTTTTCGAAGCTTTCTTTGTTTCGCCCCTATTATAAAAGCCACGTTTGAATTCCATCGAAAATCAAAGGCGTCGTTATATTAAATGTTGTTAAATTCGAAACATTTGTGTCTGATTATTATACGAATTTGATAAACCACGGTATTTTAAGGCATCCATCTTCTTTTTGAACAAACGAGAATTAATCAGTCGAAGATACCTTCGACGGAATTTGCCCTAAAAGTCAGTACACAAAGGATATAGAATCCGATATATTCGATGAACCCTTTCAAGAGATTGGAGAATGCCACTTTTGGGTATCGATTTGCAAAATTCCCCATACTCTCTTAATTTCGAAGGATAACGTTATTTGTTATAAAATATCTGATGTTCGCAAGATTAACATAGCGTCAGAACTGTATCGAACTGTTTCGTTGTACAAATTAATAAAGTTTTGGAAAATCATCTGTATTTTTCTTTGTAATAAGTTCTGCTTGATGAGCGTGCAGGAGTACTCGGGTATTTCCACATGATTACACAGAAATGCGAACAGGTTACTGACGGGACAGCCGGCATTAATAACACAAGGAAAACATAACGTATGGTTTGCGAGGTGTGATTTATATTACACCGGGGAGTCTTCATTACAATAAACGTTCAGTCTTCCCCAGAGATGGGGATTTTGTGTACAGTCGAGGTCAAAAATATCTTTTCACTTTTCATGATATGTGGCTTCTGTTACGCAGAGAATTGCTATGATTATACCAACATTTTACGATCTAGTCGTTTTGTTACCAGCGCCTCTATTCGTGAACGCTAAGTGATTCTGTAGCGATTCCCGAGCGAGATTTATCATCTCGCTCTTACGCATTACGTGTCGTGCGGAAGAGTGGGATGAGAAATCTCGCTCACGAATCGCTACAGAATCACTTAGCGTTCCCAAATAGAGGCGCTCGTCTTTTTGAGATGTGTTCTATTAACGATATTGGTATTTTCGAGAACCAGTCTTTTTGCTACCAGGCCCCCAATTCTCGTTGCTTTCGAGATAATCTCACAATCGACTTAAACGTCAGTGCATACAGTCGTTTGACACAACTGTATGTATTAATCTGACGTTTAATCTCGCAATCGACATTATCTCGAATGCACCGAGAATCAGGCCCCTGGTCTTTTTGAGATGTGGTCTATTAACGATTTGATTTGTTCCGTTGTATGCCACTGGATCTGCCACAGATGGAACAAAACGGAAAATAAAACCTAACCTAACCTAACCTAACCGGAATACCGTGACAGTGGCACTAAACGGATTTTTTTTCCGTTTTGTGCCAGCGGTGACAGATCCAGTGGCATACAACGGAATATAGCAACGACTTGGTATTTTTGAGAACCAGTCGTTTTGCTACCAAGTCATTCGGAGATATAGACTTTCTTCGGAGATGGTCCTTCTGATCTCTGGACCTTATGATGATTTAGTCATTTTGAGAATGTAGTCGTTATGATACCAACCCTGAATAATAATGAAAAACACAAAAACAGAAATAAATAATACAACAAAAATAAATTAGTCACAAAAGAAAACGTAAGAAATCTTCGCTACAAACTAGTATTTTTTGGGCAATGGAAATATTTCAATAATATTATTACTGTCTCATATTCTATGATATTATTAAACATTCATAAATTACATTTGAGCGCACAATGGTTATTTCCCATCAAGAACCTCAACAGCAACTAATTAATTTACTAGGTAATCCAAAGGCTGCAGTCAGGTACAACTCTACAACTCTGAGGAATTAACTCAGTACAAGTCCGAAACCGTTTGCTATAATTGATTACTCTCCTGCCGGGCATGTCCGCTCGCCTGAATATTAAGGTTCCATGTACCGATAAAGTGGGATAATGAAGCTTGTTGCTTAATATCTTGATCATTTGCAATAGATATACCAACCATAACTACGTTCACTGGAAATAAACACGGTTTTACTCACGATTTATTTATTGTCAGGAATAGCCCGTGGCCGGCGGGTTACTCGGAGTGTAAACAGCAGTAGGTTGCCGCTCGCTCACTCGCTGGGCAACTTTCGCGTCGTTGACGCGGATAAAAACTGACAACCCTAACGTACACGAAAGAGCACGTTTTATGCGACGGAGAGAGAAGGCATGATTAGGCATATTTTCGTACCTAAACACTGTTTTTGTTAGAGAGTGATTCTTCTATACGTTAGTACTATTACCTATTCTGTGGCACTCAACCCCTGAAGAATTATGCGCCGTCCGTTGTATCGATTCAGCATTGGCTACTGTATCGAAACAAACGCGCGACTGTAGCGATGCAGTCGCATTGTTTCAATGCAGCATTGCTACTGTATCGATGGAAACGCGAGACTGTTTTGCCTCATTTACATTCAGCGACTAACGTTTCCTGCAAATACTTCGTGGCCGCATCGAAGGCAGTGGGTGTCTACATATTTCTCCTTAAAAGGCTTGTTACACTTTCCTAAATGAGTCACTTACGAGAGGAACGCCGCAATATGTTGGAATGAGATGGAGATAATTTCATACGTATCTAATGTATTGCGGCGTCCCTCTCGTAAGTGACTAAATTAGGAAGGTGGAAATGAAAATGATTGAATGATGATGAATTAAAATATTTATTTTGCAAGTAGGCCATATGGGCTCACATATCTCAATGTACCGGTGCTTCGAAAGGTGAAATCTGCTGAGAAGAAATGCCGCAAGAAACTCAGCAGTAATTCTTTTTTCAACTTTGACATTTGAGTTGTACCTAAAAATTGGCCAAGTGCGAGTCGGACTCGCGCACGAAGGGTTCTGTACCATTATCTATAAAAACGGCAAAAAAACATGTTTGTTGTATACGAGCCCCCTTACATTTTTATTTTATTCAATTTTTTTTTGTTTGTTATAGCGGCAACAGAAATACATCATCTGTGAAAATTTCAACTGTCTAACTATCACGGTTCATGAGATACAGCCTGGTGACAGACGGACGGACAGACAGACGGACAGGCGAACAGCAGAGCCTTAGTGATAGGGTCCCGTTTTTACCCTTTGGGTACGGAACCCTAAATACGAAAACAAAATTGCAACAAACAAACCTAATGGGTAATTAGCCTTTAACTCACTGCGCACGCGACTGCTGGCTAGGGCAGACGTCAAGACAGCAGCAGCGTCGGCGCTCGGTCTCCTACATTTATAATTATGGGAGCGAAGAAGCAGCGTGTTAACACTCGCTGCTTCTGCCGCGGCTACTCGCGCTAGCCGCGCTTTCACTTCTTGATGAAAAACCACCAATTTTGCGAGCGCAAATAGCAGCGGGTGGAGCAGGAGAAGTGACCCATTTACATACTCGCGCTGCTCACTTCCATGCCCACTTCCCTGCTCCCTTTCGAGCGAGACGAGATATATGGTACACGGCCATCGCGTTTGCATCGCAGCCGCTTTGCGACAGCTTGGCTACAAAGTTTCGCCGTACGCGAGTGCCGATAGATTCTCCATTGGATTCAAGCTGATGGTGGGTACACAAAAAACTTAGTTTCAATAAGTTATCCCAAAAATCATGTATTTTACTGTGCCCTAGACATTTTACTATCTAGAGGTTTTCTTGAATAGTAGATACAATAAAAAGGTTCCCGAGAATTGTGTGAAAAACTTATAATATTATTTAGGAAAGAGGGTAACAAGTTTGGAAGTTTATAACGTCCTTTTTCTTACACAAAAGCGAGAAGGGACGTTTTCCTTTCAAAGAATTTTAAGATTTGTAGTGACTTAATTTTTCTAAATAAATAACATACATACATAGCATCACGCCCGAAATCCCTAATGGGGTGGTCAGAGCCACAAGACTACTTGTGGCCACGTTCGATTAATTAGTCCTAAGATGGTATGATGAACCGTACGGTGACAGGTGATCAGCCCATCGCCCATACAGATAGATAAATAAATAAAAACGCTTTATTTTCTTTAGGGCTTCCGATTTGGACATTTTTTTTCAGACTCACTAGAACTTATTTAAACTGGGACGATAAAGTCATATAAAATGAAGAAAAATATACATCGAACTTGTATTTAGGGTTCCGCACCTCAAAAGAATAAAACGGAACCCTTATAGGATCACTCGTGTGTTTGTCTGTATGTCCGTCTGTCACAGCCAATTTGCTCCGAAACTACTGGACCAATTGAGTTGAAATTTGGTACACGTATGTAAGTCGGTGACAGCAACACGCAAGTTTAACGTAAATAAATGTTTTTTCAACATGAGGGCTATTGGGCGGCAAAGCAGAAAATTAAAAAAAAAGTTTTGCAAACTATATCGTATGACATATCAAATGAAAGGGCTCATGAGAATCCTAAATCATTATTTTTTTGAATTTAAAAATAAATAGTTTTGAAGTTATTTAGGAAAATAGGCGAAAATTGAGGTAGAAAATAGTTCTTCAGCCATAAATTACAGGAAAACCTAAAAGAAGTCTATGGTATCTAAAGTAACATAGGAAATATCAGATAATCATGTACGGAACGGAACCCTCTCCATGCGAGTTTAATTCCCACTTGTCCAGTGTTTTTAGTGGATAGATGTTTTACAATTTATATTTCAATCGTCATCATCATGCAGCCGAATCTATAATATTATAAAGAAAATTAAATAGCTAAACGTTGGCCCAAAATTAACACCCCCATGTTGTATTAAATCCAAATATATTATTATCATCACATACTTACGCAAACGCTTTCACACGTGTTGCCAAATTAGCCCCAAACGAGATATCTAGTAAGAACATTGTTATTACACTACAATTTACCTGTGATCCCTTCGTGCACTGTTAACAATAAGTTAATTTTAAAGCAGGTTTTAATGAAACCCGACGAAAGCATTATTATTGCATAAACTACTATTACAATTTAACTTTTAATTTGTAATAGTAGTTTATGTAACGGCTGCATAATGATAGGGCTTAAAATACGAGTGCGAGTTCATTAAAGGAGCCGAAAGCGAGTATCATAATAAGATCGCACGAGTGTTTTATAGCCAAATTATGTACAGTTACATACATAAATTTATCTACACACATATTATACATCCTCCATGATGTGTTCAGAAACAATATTTTCTGGCAATAAGTTATTTGTTGCAATCGTGGCTGCATATTTCCGATATCCGGCGGAGTTTTCACATCATCGAGAAAGATGAGTCACTACTATTCATATTTTCAACTAGAATGTATAATAAATTACATACAAGTTTTTACAATTCTACTTTCGTAACAGCAAAAAACCAACAAATCAATTCAAATAAATAGTTTTATTTGCAAGAATACAGTAGACACCATTAGGGATTTCGGGCGTGATGCTATGTATGTATGTATGTAATACAGTAATTAAGATAGTACAATTTATGAGTAGGTCCAATGTATTCAGCCTGCATGAAAGCGTGCAAAATATTTTGGAGATTCTAAATTAATAATAATCAAAACAAATTAATTCTGTTGTATAATAATAATCACAATTTATAAAATAATCTTATGTCAAGAAAAATTCAAATAAATAACAGAAAATTAAAATTATAATACCTACACCTAATCAGTTGTTTTAAATTCTAAATAATCCTTAACACTATAAAATCAATTGCACATAAGCCAGTTTGTCAAATTGCTCTTGAACATATGAACAAGAGAGTGTTAGAGAGAAGTATGGATGGACCAGATGGTAGTTTAGTTAGTTTTAATCTAGTTTAAGTTATTCTTAAGTCATTCTATTGAATCGTTGTAACGCCATGGATTTTTCTGTAATGTTGCACACAGTTGATTCGAATAAATAAATAAATAAATTTCCCTGGAACGACTTTATATTCTCAGGTAGGTAGGTGACTATAAATTATTATGATATCGAACAAGCCTGCAATTGAGAGAAACGGAGCTCTTTCCATAAGAATGAATCTTATCGTAACGCGATCGCGCGATCGTCGCTAGTTCGCGCGATCAAACATACTGATGTCGAACAGGAGTCCTAATTGATCGTGCGAATGTCAATTAGGACATCTGTTCGACACCAGTATGTTTGATCGCGCGTTCGTGCGAACAAAATTCGCTCAAACTAGCGATGTTCGCGCAATCGCGTTCTATTAGGACAACGCCATAGACCTTAAAACACTCGCGATAAGTATAAAAACGAAAGCAACGACGCATAATTTATTACGAATAAAGTCCATCCAGCCGAACGAGTTCTTGGCACGCACAAAAAAGGAGACATACTTACATACGTACATAAATGTATGTACAGTCGACGTCATAAATATATATAATAAGTTACCAAAGCGGAAAAAATATCTGAGCGCTCTTACGGCCTTGACAAAAAAGTCGTGCTCAAACATTTTTGATCACTTTGTCAGCTTTAATATTTTTGACCTCGACTGTACATACTAAATACTTGCCTTGTAGTTGGGTAAAAAGTTCAAGGAAACCAAGAGAAAATCGCCAGGAGGCCTGGAAGCATTCGTTTTGCGTAAACGTGGTAGACTTGCAACGTATTTCATAATTTGTGGTAATTGGCGTACTTATTTTGCTAGGCCTTTGGCACACTAGTTGAGTCAAAGCCATAAAGTCGCGGGGTTGATTCCCGGAGGTAATGTTTACTTGTATTGTATTGAAAACCAGATCAAGGACGTTCTGAAGAAAGGCCAGTACCATTACCATGAGTTGCGCAAACCGCTCTAGCTAGCGTAAACTATCGCTCGGTCCCTTTTACTTGTATCGGCAACAAGCAGCATTACCGATAGATTTCGAGTTCGCAAGAACGGTTTGCGCAAACTTATGGCAAGGGCACAGTTCAAGAGTACCCAAAACCGGAGAGCGTGCATGACGAACTTAATGAGAGTAGCAGAAGCGAAAGGTGCGTATCAGGATCGTAGCAGGCGAAAATCCGTGGTCTCTGCATACCCTTTTGGGAAACAGGCGTGTTAATGTATGTATGTTTGTATGTGTTGTATTAAGACGTTCTTTAGCCAAGACTCCCTCCATGTTCATCAGTAACAAAGGACTTCAAATTATATTTTACCCGCATTCGAATCTCGAAATTTGTGATTAATTGATCACATTAAGTTATTAGCTTTGATCAATTATGTAGAGGTAATGTAATTTTCATGCATTTCTTAACTAAATAAATTGTTTGAGTCCACTATCTTGCTAGAGAATACTTCGTTCTACGCGTACTTATTTATGAAAGTAAAATATTTTATTTACAATACTAAATGTTTATGAGACCTCGAAACGTTGGAACAAATTCTTTATTACATTTTTATTCCCTAGCTGTTTTGGGGTTCCGTACCTCAAAAGGAAAAAAAAATGAATCCTTATAGGATTACTCGTGTGTCTGTCTGTCACAGCCAATTTCCTCCGAAACTACTGGACCAATTGAGTTGAAATTTGGTACTCATGTAAGTCGGTGACCGCAACACGGACGCGTAACGTAAATAAGTGAATTATAAGCATGGGGGCCACTTTTGAGTGGTAAATAAAAAAAAAAGTCATGTGAACTACATTGTGTGAGATATCAAATAAAAGGGCTTATTATGAGGATCTTTAATATATTTTTTGGAAGTTATTTACGAAAATAGGCGAAAATTGACCATACCTGCCCCTTATTTCCGAAACAAAAAGGGTCTAAAAATTTGAAATAAAATACAGATATTAGTTATTTACCAATCTATAGGTAAATAACTAATATTTACCTATAGATTACCGAAAAGCCTACGCCTATTAGAAGTTTATGGTATTTAAAGTAACATATGAAATTTCAGATAATCATTTGTACCTACTGAATGGAACCCTCTCCGCGCGAGTTTAACTCACACTTGTCCAGTTTTTTTTTTAATTTCTCATGAATTTCGTGTTCAAAGTTATCAAGTAAAAATGCAAAGCAGCGGACTGTCTACAAATTTGCTGAGCAAACGACGATAAAGTACCGCTCTACACAAGCGGGCCATTGTGATCGCCCCGGTGCGAAATTGAAAACTACAGAGAACGAGACGGAAATATAAGAATAGTATGAGCTCTCACTCGTTTATACAATGCCTGAGCTTGCTTTTTAATGTACCCAGTTTCACTAAACTAATTAATTTGTTTAATAATGAAGCCAATTTAAAAGTGACTTCACTAATTTAAAAGTCACTAAACTTAAAATAAGAAACGTCAAACTTGATTTTGACAGCTCTATGCTTTACAAAATGGACTTGTTTCCTTATTTTAAGTTTAGGAAATTTTTAATTCTGAAGACACCGTTTTAAATTGGACCCAATATTTGATAACTTTTTAAACAATTTTTTCGTTTTGTCATTGTCAAGACAAACTTGATTGTTATTATCAAGACGATAGGACGGA
Source organism: Tortricodes alternella (assembly GCA_947859335.1). Lineage (NCBI taxonomy): Eukaryota > Metazoa > Arthropoda > Insecta > Lepidoptera > Tortricidae > Tortricodes > Tortricodes alternella. The sequence continues at coordinate 511,999 of OX401979.1, read as the reverse complement.
CGGTTTTCCAAGTTTTACAGTTTTTAACGAGATTAAATCAATGTTAGCGATGACCTGCAACGATTTTGTATATAGTCAAATTAAAACATTTGTGAGACATTATGGAATCTTGAAATACACACTCTAATCTTACTATACTTACGATTTATTTAACGGGCCGCGCGGCGCAGTGCGCGCGTTGCTTTGACCGCGACCGCACTCAACCCCAGAGGGAGGATTCCATACGAGTCCGAAACATGTCGGCCTAAACTGAATATAAATCGTGGGTAAAGCCATGTTTATCCCAATGGTTCATTATTAATTGTTTTAATTAGCAAAATCAAGTGTGTGTATGTAATTATCCTACCGCACTCAAAATCGGTGATATTATTGTTACACTACTTACATAATATTAAATTTACTGTACAATGTTAAATCTACAAACATCGACATTTCCAAAACGAAAATATAACGCTTATTTCGTGACACAATTCCTTCATTTCCCTCGGCGTAGGTTGTCATTTATATTCGATTTAAAGTCACTCGTTCCCAGGAGATGGTTGGCACCTCCATCCACCTCCAATAAACATCCTCAGAGCAGTATTTACAACATTGACGGATCGGGATTCTTCGTAAGTAATTAACACAGCCTGCATTTTCTCAGGACGGTCGTTGCCTTAATGTGACGCATAAAATTACAATAAACCAGTGTTATCTAAAGCTAATGGCGCGAGGATCTTATTTATAGCACCTGGGCTATAAATTCAAAATTCAACGTGGAGTTCCTGTACGATTGGGGTTGTGCCTTATTGCTGCCTGGATATGGTATTGACAGAGTAAACGAGATTACCTAACTACAAAGCAAGATATCTGTCTGTTACTGGATCGTGTACTCAATAAGTAGAATCATCTTATATTTCTAGTTATACGACTGCAAGTTATGTGACAGTCTTTATAAACAACTATATGACTGTTACATAACTTGAAGTCGTATAAAACGTAATTTCACGACCATTTCGCTTGTTGGGTACGAGTATATTGATTTTAGCTTCATTAGTTCGATTATTATTTTGTAAAAACGTTTTAATCTAGATTGATTGCCAGTGAAATTAAAATGAAAATATTAATTTTGGCATTAGGCGGACTTTTTACACGTTGAATTTACCAGCGCTGGAAAGGGTGACAACAATACACCAGCACTGAGACAAATGTGTACACCATATTCGCAAATACGTACTCACAGTGTATTTGTTGCTATTTTTTTTACTAATAAGTACAGCTCCATAAATACTATTCTTGTAGCACTGCATCAGATACACGGAACACGTTCCGTTCTGTGACTTCAGTCTTACAACTTCTGTATTTAAAAACAGTTAATACCAACATAATAAAGTCTATATGTACACAAAATACTAAGCAGTCGTTTGTCCTTTATAGCGCCATTTTCTTTGTCCGGAATCATTCCAAGGGTTTTTATTTCGTTTGAAACCAACTCGTTAGGGGTCCGTTTCTTTAAAAATATCCATCTTTACATTTACTATTATTAATTTTTTGATTAAAATTCCGTTGCGTGTCGCTTGACGTAAATGCCGCTGAAGGCTTATTATTCATCAATTAGTAATTGTATATTATTACTGACTGAATTACTTTTGTTTTGTTATTTAACGTGACATTTTTGTAAAAATTTCACGTGTTGTTATCACAATATCCTACAAAGCATTTTTTTTTAATGTTAAGAGGGGGGCAAACGAGCAGGCGGGTAGCCTGATGGTAAGCAATTACCGCCGCCCATGGACACCCGCAAAACCAGGGGAATCACGGATGCGTTGCCGGCCCTTTGAGAAAGGAGTAGGCTCTTTTTTTGAAGATCCCTAGGTTGTATCGGTCCGGGAACGTTGCCGCTGCAAGCTCATTCCAAATTCCTACCGTACGTGGCAAAAACTGCCGCAAAAATCGTACGGTAGTTGACTACCACCGATCTAGGTGGTGAGGGTGAAAGGTCAGTTTGTTGCGAGTAGTTCGATGATGGAACTTGGCAGCAGGTAATAACCCGAACAATTCCTCGGAACAATCCCCATAATAAATACGGTACAGGATGCAAAGAGATGCAACATCCCTCCGCAGGGCCAATGGGTCAAGCCGATTGGAAAGCGACCGGTCATTAACAATTAAGCATTTAACTTTTCAGAATAATAAACAAGCAAGATACTTACGTACAAAATGATACCTCACCGAGTTTCATGCCGGCTCTTCTCAGTAGAGATTTCTTTTCCGAACTGGTGGGAGATTCATTCTTGACCTTCATAAGAGCTTGTTTAAGCCTAAATTGAATAAAGATTGTTTGACTTTGACTTTGAATTAAAGGTTAAGTTATTATGTACGTTTTTTTAGTAACTAGTATTTTCTTAGTGGAAATTGTTTTGTAAAATACGAGTAAAACGATTATGCTAAAAGACATTGTACAAACGTACGTAAACCCCTTTTCAATTCCTCCATACACATAAGAGATACCTTCATTTGTTCTTTTGGCGATGCCAATTATACTGAACCCTCTGTGTGTTTGGGTATCTACTTGTCTTCAGCGCGCTTGCTAGCTCGACAACTTCAACTCAGTACTCGTAAGATTATGCTCTTAAGCAACATCGCAAGTAAGGGTACGAAGCCTTTCTGGCGCTTTTTATTTTGCTTACTCTTTGTTCCATTGAAGCAGCTGCGAGCTGTATTATTGTTTCGATTTCACAATATTTGCACTGCTTTTTCTTTCAAATATTGTTTATTTTTGTGACTGCACAGTAGGAGACATAGCTCGCTAATTTTACTGGAAGTTGTCATTTATTTTCTGTCAAAGGAGAAACTGACAAACATTATCCCATCAAAACATTCAAATGTAAATAATGTGCCAAGCCTCGCATCCTCTATCCTCCAACTCCTACGCCGTAAAAAGTTGTGAGATCCCATGGTAGAGCCAAGTCTGAGATGTTATAATTTTTTCGGCAATTCAACTATTTCATTTTAAATTAAGTTTATTTTCTATCAAGAAACCAATATTTTAAGCATATATCGTTATTGATGTATAATAACGATATATAAAACTAATTAATTAATCAATTAATCGAACGTGGCCACAAGTAGTCTTGTGGCTCTGCCCACCCCATTAGGGATTTCGGGCGCGATGCTATGTATGTATGTATGTTAATATAAAAAAATATCGTGACTCAATCACACAACACAAACATGACGCTGTTATGCGTAGTAGATACTTCTCAGTTTCATACTTTTCCGTCAGATATTGTTTTATATTAAACGAAGATGTACCTATATAATAATGATATAGGCTTAAAATATTGGTTATTTGATACAAAATAAACTTAATTTCAAATGATCGAATGCACTGCAGTGCCCCCACCGGCCCTAACATGAATGACACAAAGATAAGATAGACCGTCTTATATTTAAGTGCGACTCTCGCACACTAGTGCCGATGAAAGAGATAGTCAAAACGGGTTTAGTTTATTTTTGTGTCATTCATGTTAGGGCCGCAGATCATCACAGCAATGTGATGCACCGAGTACGCGTCTCTGGCGCAGAGGGTTGTGGGATCAAATCCTGGCCCGCATATATAGAACATAATAGAGTATATAGAACTTATGTGCGAAATTCAATTTGTTATTTACTACTAGTACTTTGGTGGTTGATTCATTCTTTGACTTTCATAGGAGCTTTTATCAAAAGCTTAAATTAAACAAAGATAGACTTTACCTTTCGTCTCTATTCGGGAATGCTAAGTGATATTGTAGTGACTCGGGAGCGAGATTTCTCATCCCACTCTTCCGCACGACGCGTAATGCGTAAGAGCGAGATACGAGTCTCGCTCGCGGGTCACGGTAGTATCAATTAGACATTCCCGAATAGACGCCCTGGTCCTCAATCCACCGTGTGGGTGGTCTGTCCACGCTGTGCCTTCCAGTACGCGGTTGCCAGGTTGCCAATTACGAAGCCTTCAACCCCATCGGCCATCTGTTCTGCAGCCATGTGCCCCGCCCAGTGCCAATAAGTAAAGCAATTCTTTGGGCTATGGCCCGTTACTCTAGATTTTTTTGACATTTAAAATAACTGTATTTTTTTCACTCAGTGTATTTTAAACTCGCTTGTTGAAATCCCATCAAAATCCCTTAAGATTTCCTGTGATACCTGTTGTACCTGTTCAAATAAACAAACATAAATTCTGAAAACGAGATTTCTACAGTTTTATTGTATAATATTTTAGGATTATTTGTATTAATTTAATAATAAAGAATAAATCTGAAATTAAAACTGAAGAAAGTAACTGATGTAATTTTTTTATTACGAATAGTTGAATATCCGAAATATTTACATAAGAACTACAATACAACAACTGGGTCTTGTACAGTTAAACGCAAGGAATAAAAACAATTAGGGAAAATTGTTATTTTCACGAACAAACAGCGAGGCTAAATTGAGCCGTGAGAAGTGCGTCGAACGTTAGGAAACAATGGTCCCTCGCGCAATCAAACGTTGGTTAATTAAGAACCATGTCGCTCTAAGCCCCCGGGTCTGGATGTTTCGCTCGGTCCCAGCGGCAGTTACAATTTTAACAAATTGACGTTTTTGGGTAACTTTTTCGAGGAATTATTCACTTGTTCAATGTTTTAGAAGGCAAAGACGTTTATTTTTTAATTTTTCAACATCATTCTTATGATTTAGTTATTCTAAAAATGATATCATGTGTGATGGAATCTTAGATAATATTAAAAACATCGGTATTATACGTATTAGGATGTATCGTATCGCAGCGTGGGCGCACCATACCCATACGGTAAACTGACGACCTGAGTGCTTAGCACACTCGTTTTGATCACGCACAGAAAGCATCTGTCACTTTTTAATTCATATGCGGGTGCGAAAGGGATGAATGCTTTATGTGCACGATAAAAATTAGTGTGCTAAGCCCTCTGGTGAAGATTGCAGGACTACGCTGGGCTGGATGCATGCAGCACGGAGCAGTCCTATTGTCGATCATTGGGATCGGTGGCGAGGCCTCTTTGCAGTGGACGTCCTACGGGTGAAATTATAATGATGAAAAAGAAAAAGAGAACGCCTGATCAAACACTACAAAATACCAGACTATAGAGATACACCAATTCGAGTTTGACTAAGTGAACAGACGGTTTTATAAATTAAGAAATTCCAAGTCAAACTACCCGAGTTGGTCGAGTCAGCTGCGCTTAACTCGTTTTACTAATCTTATCTGCATTACTAACTACTTTAGTTTGTTCGACAATATTTTGAAACTGACGCTTTGCAGTATTAATATAGAATCCTAAATGGCAGATGCTACAGTTAGAAATTTTCTCGTGCGTTTTAGTTCCGCAAATGGATGTACAGTGCTTAAGACATAATTATAATTCGGCGTCTGCGCGAACTGCCTCGCTTATTTTCCCTTTGTGCAAGTTTATATTACGTTTGCATTTTAGTAGCTCTTCTTATGTGTATATAATAAAAAATGTACAGGCGCCTCATTCGGGAACGCTAAGTGATTCTGTAGCGACTCGTAAGCCAGATTTCTCATTCCACTCTTCCGCACGACGCCAAATGCGTAAGAGCGAGATGAGAGATCTGGCTTACGAGTCGCTACAGAATCACTTAGCCTTCCCGAATGTGGCGCCAGTACAAACATAAGTACTTATCCGAAAATCAAGTAATAACTTTTCGTTATTATTGTTCAAGATATTGTGTAATAAATGTAATGTAATTTTATGGAAATCTGAATTTTTCGTCAGTTTAATTTACTACGATGTGGAATTTTTTGAACCCAGGAATCCGTGATAAGCTTTAGTGTTTGTAACGGCACTTGTAAACTTCGGCTCACAATTCAAATTGGAATTTCACGTTGTTTTTTTTGTCATTTGGATGGTTAGTAGTTTGTATGTGGGTATTGTGTATTTTTAATTTTAACTTGACATTTATATGTATTCTAATGTTCATGATAAATGTGTGATGTGTGAATGCGATTGTTCAACACAAATGATTTTGATAATGAAAATAAATGAAATGTTTACGTGAAATATCGGCTCGGATGCGCAAACGCCGTAAGTATGGCATGCTTGTTACTCCCGTGTGCCTTAATTTCTAGGTAATAAGTGATTGCTTATGACCATCGGTGATTAAATAATTATTTGTGTAAATTGTCCCCTGATTTATTTTTAATATTATTATTATATACCTACTATTTTTTATTTTGTAATTTATTTATACAATTATTTTTACATATTATCAGATACGTTAGGTACAGCACGAAAACCTTATGCGCTGCAGAGCCGTCTTAATTATTATTACTTATTTCTCATTCTACACATATTTCGTAGAACAGATGGACGATAGGTCCAAAGAAATATTGAGTGGTGACCGCGTACTGGATGACGCAGCGTGGGCAGACTCTCGGTTCACTGACGACCTGCTGAAGATTGAGGGCAGAGATGTGAGCAGCACTCGAATCAGTCGTTGTGGAAATCATTGGGGGAAGCCTATGTACGTCCAGCAGTGGTTTGGTTCTACGACGAATGACTATTATTGTTTAGTTACATCTCGAGGTTGTCCGTGCTATAATTTTATTGACATACACACCTATTTCTAAACCATATTACGATGCTAATCCAGTGCACTCACACCTGATACAAGTTTAATGCGAAAAGGTTATAATCCGGCCATAAATATGGTGTTAATCATGGGCGCGGAACCTTTGCACATTACGTCCTCGTTTATTAAAGCATTTAGTTTGTCTCGAGGTGTGAACGCAGGGATTTAGGGCAAGTCCAACCATAGAAAATAGGTAAGTATAGTTTTTCCATTTATATAAGAATCATGATTGAAGCAACGAGAGTCTTGACGCCAAAATAATTTTGAAAAGTAACTAACTTAAGGGGCTACATCGACATTGCCCAATTGCGGCAATGTGTGCTAACTATAGATGAGAAGAAGACCAGTTTTGAAGTATTATGTATTTTGACTATACAATCAACAATGTGGTAGCACGAAAACACGATAATATAAACTTCGCTCGATACTTTTTTCCTCAAAGTCATCTCTAATATTTCATACTTTACATTGGCGTCGCTAAACGATAGCCTCTTTAATTTTTGCGATCCATATTAAGAGCAGATGGTGCATGGTTCATCAGAATTTTTCTTAGATGTGGCAATAACAATTATCATGATTACGAAATGAGTTCATCGATGCATTGATAGAAGAGACATCGAATTTTGAAACATGAAAATAAAAGTAAACAAAGTCTTTATTAATAATGCGCTAACCTCAGCACTTGTTAAAGATAAATTAGTGAAAAATATTATTCTTGCTGATTCAATACATGTATTTAATTAAATAGGTATCTTATAAGCAACTACATTGGTGTACTGCCCTTTGGGCAAAATATTTTTCGCCAAATTTAACTTCCCAAAAAACACAGCAGCAGGGGGGCTAGCACGACACGCCCGCGAGTCGTTTGTCGCTTAGTGCGTCCCTGTCAAACTAGTCAAATACGTAAGGGACGCACTGAGCGACAAACGACTCGCGGGCAGGTCGTGCTAGACGTGCAGTAGTCGCAGTAGTTTCATTTCCGAAACGAATCTTTAGCATATTTCCATTTCGCATTTTATCATTTGGTCAAATTATCATTTGGCATCATTTTGCTTTGTCATGGGTAGGTTAGATTCGGGTTAACTTGTCTCCCTTATGTTAGCACTTATTTGTGAAAAAATACTTTTGCTAACTGTAAAACTGCGATAAGCTGATTTGACTATTGATTTTTTGCCAAATGATAATTTGAGTAATATAGTTTGGCTCTGATACTTTGGGAAAAGTTTTTTGCCCATACATTAGTAATCCAACTACATTATTAACTAATTGGTCCCGATTTGTGAAAAAGAACATTAAACAGGCTTCCGAGTTACCTTAAAATCGACATTTATATTTTCGAGATAATTTGGTCATCCACATCATTTATATACAGAATGGGTCATAAGTTTTTGCAAATAGCAACACAGATATTTTTTTAAACTTTTAATTATGCGGTGCAAAATATGACGGGAAATTATGCGCCATTTTGTACATTTTTGACTACGAGGGACCGTTTCACAGGAAAGCAACGTGGTTATTGTGTTAAATACTTTTCAAAAAAACGTCTTACGTTACTATGCGATGCCTTTTCAGGATTGAATAGGGAGGTCGGTGTATGAGTTAGTGTCTCGGCATCAATTTAATCAAAGTTGTGGTCAATAAGTTTAAAGAAACAAGTTCAACAACGAATATTAAGCAAACAGGGCGGTTACGTACCGGAACTGATGATTGTCAGCATGTTTTCATACAATTGCGTAGTCGGTTTTAGAAGTGCCAGCAACAAGGTGGAGCTCATTTAGACGACAGTATTTATACAAATTAAAAATTTATTTTATACTAATTACTTATAATAAATACCTAATTGAAAATTGTAGTTTTGCCTCTATCATGTTTTTAAACGTGCAAGAATTGTATATAACTTGAACATTCGATGCCCATGCACTTATTACCTGGCATTGCATTACACAGAAAGAGTTAGGTATTGAAGTTGGCCGGAAATTTTATCCTCAAATACAATGGTCGGATTCTTTCCCACCATAGCAGATACCATTTTCCTGATTTATAACATATGTAGCTTTACCCACATGCCGTGTCCCTAAAAAGGGACCGAAAGGTGCTTTACGTTTATGATCCCCGTTCCCCGGGTTTTACAGGAGCATTTAATACATGCTTTAGGTGATAGTGGGTTTTTATATACGAATAATGTACGGGGGAAAACATTAATAACGTTTCAGATAGCGGGGTGTAATTGACTTTTGCTAATGTGTTTTGCGCTTTGCGGTTTGATTTATCTAGTTATTATTATAGGTGTAGAGGTGGGTTGACATTGTGGTATTCAGTTGAATTAGGTCGTATTTAGCTTCTAAGCGTAGTTAATGCTGAAGTATTCAAATATACGTTAAGAGCCCTCCGTGTCAAAGCACTTCCATGCATAATGACGATCAGGTTTTGACCCAATCATAACACATAAATTCAACTATTTTTCTTTAACTTCATGATGGTAACGGCCAAGGTTATCTTTCTACATTCTTCTTGTACGATTTCTTTTTCTTAACCTATTATTATTATATTTATTTTTTATTCTTGATGGGCACTGATCTTCCGCTTGGCCACAGTCTCACCTGATAGTAAGTGATAATGCTGCTGAGAAGGTGGAACGCGATTGCCCGTGAAATGCGTATTTAATCTAAGGGTAAAATTCACTTATAGATTAATTCATTTTATATTTTAGTTATTCTTATTAAATTTATAAAATGTTTCATAAAATTATATTACCTAAGTTAAACAAGGTAAAATAACCTGGACAAATTCGCAATTCGGTCTAAAAACGTTGACTAGATATTAATTTCATCATTCAGAGTTTTTTATGTTTGGTTGACATATTCCCTCATCCCCATCCCATTCCCATTCTATATATATATATATATATAGAATGGGAATGTGATACATATCTCAGTCCTTGGATTTAACGGTGTGGTAATTAATTTTTCTTCCAACTACGCTTTAATTTCATAATGATGACCTTAAATACTCAGCACATAGCAACCCTTATTTGCTCTAGAGCAATAAAGTGGCATACAAAATTCATTATTGCACTGTTTTGTATTATTTTATATGATTAGGTTATCAAGAAGTTTACACTATCAGCCACCCAATCCGCCCATTCACAGTTCGACGGGACAGCTGAAGGTAAGTCCACAGAAAACTGTGGAATTACTGTTAGCAAGACAGTCCACATGTCGGCGGCCATATCAAACTGTGATTGCCCCGTCTAAAATGTTATGCTCAAAGTACTACTGGCTGATAAGATAATAAAGGTTACTAAAACATAAAAAATAATTTGGCATAATATGAAAATGAATTGACTAGATACAAGTTTTTTGTGAAAATTTTCGGATGTTCTACTTTAGTTTCAGAACCAATGGACCGATTTTAATAAATAGGGTATCTCTCAATTCGGGGAGAACGTGCGAGTGTCATAGGCTATATAAAATTCTAAGGGTGCGTCTACCAGGTGCAAAAATCCTTTTTACGTCGCTAATCGGGTTAAACTATACTTTTACTATTTTTAACAACTTTTTGCAGTAGTAGAAAGAAAAGCAGATTACGAGTATGTACCTGGTTTGACTTAATAGTAGATTGTTGCACCAAGCAGAAAGTGACACTCGGCGCAATAATTAATCACTTTCTGCTTGGTGCAACAATCTACTATTTCTTGCCTCGACCCTACGCCATATGCTCCAAAGAGAACGCAGCCCCCCGTGCAACCTGTTCAACATGGTGGATATCTCGGTATAATCTGTCTTTTATTTGTTTATATTTTAGTATAGTTTTGTAAACAACTTTGCATAATTCGTTATTAAAACACTCGTGGGATCATGTACTTCGTTTTATAAACACCCACTCATGTTTTAGTAACCGTTATAATGCAACAGTTGCATAAATTACTATTGATTTCGTCTTTATTTTCGTCTTTTTTCAGATCAATTCGCAGAGTGTTTATTAAACATTTAGTCGTATGAGCACAAAATAAATATTAGTACTGGTATGAGCAAGAAGAAGACAAATAGCTAATTGAGTCTATTGAAGACTCGACAAACAATTGAGTGCTCTCGTAATCCTTCACAAACTCAAAGCGTATCGTACCAAGAGTTTACGCAAACCATTCTCGCTACCGAAAACTATCGCTGGGGCCTTTTTACTTGTATCGGCAACAAGCAGTATTTCCGATAGATTTCGAAAACGGTAAAGTTGAGTGATTCTCTTAAATTACACTTCATTCACGATCTCCGCAAGGTGTCTGGCAGGCCCTGGATGAGAGTCGCCGCGGATTGTGCTCAGTGGCGTGCAGTTGGAGAGGCCATGTCCATCAGTGGACTAGTATAAGCCGTTGATCATGATTGTGAATTCGACCACAAATAGCAGATAATAACAACCTTTGATAACATTCAAGTATTACGTTACTCTAGAATAGACATCTGCAACAAATGACAGGGAGCACTTGATGACGGCGCGGGCATGCGAAGCGCGTCCGGCGGTGATCGTTTTCTTATAGGCGTTTATGCCATTTGGCCTCAACAAGCTTCGCATAAAATCAAGTTGAGGCGTCCACTCTAGTATACATAATTACTCAAAGTTTAATCATTAGTCTAGACAGAATTCTAATAAAATAGTATTATAATTAATATGTCTCCTTGATTTACAGAAAATTTGAATAAAGGTCGGCTGTGTAGATATCTTTTTGATTCAGGCAATTGTATGGAATAGCCTATTCCACATAAATATTAATATATTTCCGAGTAACGGTAGCGTAACGTAAATAAATGCATGTAAATGAAACAAAGATCATTTTGACTGTTACTTTTTCTTTTATTAAGGGTCAAAAATAGTCAAAATACGTGAAAAATAAATATTATTTCTTTAATTCTGATTTACTAGTTTTGACACCTTCATTAAATTTCTGTCATTTTTTATTTGTATGATATTGGCCTAAAAACAGTTTTTTCGGAAATAATTGCGAATTTCATATATTTTGTATACCTCGCCCAAATTTAAATAGAGCCCTGATGGCCATATAAAATGTTTGTTCGTAAACATTAAATCTAATTATTTTAACTCACCTGTTTTAATTCTGGCAAAATTATAAAATTAATAAAATTGCCATTAATATCAAAATCATTTATGAACAAATATTAAGGGAAATTTGTTCTTAGTCTAATAAAGAAAGAATAATTAGAGATATGTATGGAATCTGGAGTCATCACTTTGCCAGTTTTTCACCTAGGATTGCTTTACTTAGGACAAAATAGCTGTTTAACCCAAAAAAAGTACATTTTGAGGTTATAAACTTGTTTACCAAATAAGACAAGTAAGGATGAATTCATTTTATGTCTTTTGTTTCTGTGTTTTAATTAAACTAGTGTATCGATAAAATCTATCGTGGTTTGAAAATGCGTCAATAGTCCAACTAGCTCGTAGGTTCGATCAAAGCTTTCTAAATTCCAACTGAAGTAGCACGAGGCGATGCATATCTTTCAAAAACAAGGAAACTTAAACCTTATCGCCACATAATAGAGGCGGTTTTAAATTACGTTTTACCCTATTTCAACTTGCGGGCAACTGGTATTGAAATCGCTCTCGAATCCTCAATATTTCAGTTTCAAAGTCATTCCTCCAAGCAATTATACTAGAATCATCTCCACTGGGCCTTTATTTGGTACTGGCTAAGCAACATAATATTTAGTGTATAGTTTATATCGAAAGATTAAGCTTCCAATCACGTTATTAAAAGTGTTTATTTTTTATTTTGAAAATGAATATGAAAATATTTATTTTGCAAATAGGCCACACGGGCTTTTTCACATGTCTGAATCTACCAGCGCTTCGAAAGGTGACATGTGCTGAGAAGAAACGCCGCATGAATCTCAAAAAAAGTAAGACTTTTTTCAACTTTAAAATTACATTTTAACTAAAACTAACACAAAAAGTGCAACAAATAAACCTAATGGGCACAAATTAATTATGGTAAACAACTAATAAGGGAGATGTACAGTCTCCGCGTCTGTACAAGTAAATTGAAGTGTCTTATGGCCGAATTCAGAAAGGCATAAAGGTATAAAGTGTCTAAGGGTCATAAATAATTGTGTTATTGTTTCTCATCCAAATTAGGATTTAAATCATGTAGACGTTAGTCAAAACAAAATTAATAAGGTCTTTCAACATAATATTAAGTTTTAATTAGAGTTCAACGCAGTCTGTTTTAGAGTTTGCAAATGAAACATGTTTTAAATTTAAAACCGACGTCAAAAAAAAACAAAAGGAAGAGGTTCTGGATTCGACGCATATAATTATTTGTTTTATTTTTTATATGTATTTTCACCGATTACTCGTAAATGGCTGGACCGATTTCCATGATTTCTTTTTATCGATAGGGTATTTCTTCAAGTTGGTCCTGTTGTGATAAAAGGATCTATGAGGAATCGAAGGAACTGCTCAAATACTATTTTATTTGAACATCAAAACGTCGAGATTTCTCCGCCTTTAGTACAGATCACATTAATTTTGCAGGTTGTTGATGATTTTCTTAGTCTTTTCACGATAAAAAACGATAAAATGCTTGAGTATCTAGGGACAATATGATACCTTACTGCGTCCACGCAAATATATAATGACACTATTATAGCACGAAGAGGTAATATTATGCTAATTTATAAAATAGTATTATAAAATCGAACAGAACGCTTGGAGTAAATGGAACGAAAAATCGACTTCATTATAATCCCATACATATTCATTTTCAACTTAACAATGACAGTTAAAGTGCAATTTTAAATTATAAAACGCGATTGCTTTGCTAATAAATTTAATCCCACCTAAACTAAAAAAAAAAAAAACAACTGTATCAATCATCGATAATGTCATTAGGAATAAAGTGACAGGACCTATGCAACTCACGCTGTCAATGTCAAGTGTAAATACAGGGTGCTCCAATGTAATAAAGTGTGTGTGTGTGTGTCTGGACTTATTGTATAACTAAGCGAGACAAGCAAGGATAGCACATTAGTATTAACAAGTAAGCGAAGCTGGTTTGATTTAATTATACGTACGTTGTTAGTCAAATATTCGAGAGTTACTTGCGAACTGATGTAGCGTGTAAAAATTCTAAGGAAACTCCGGCATAAAGCATTTAAGTTGCTTTTTATGTATGGTAATAATCCGTCGGGCCATTGTTAAGAACTAATTAGCTATTTTATTAAAGAGCTTAGCTTACTCAAAGTGTTCGTTTGTGTAGGTTTTAAGCAACTTATTACCTTGATAGTAAGGTACACAATTGCTACCAGGTTGGTGCTGGTATAAGGAATAAACAGCAGGGTTCTGCGCCGCAAGAAAATGGATTTATTATTTAACAGGAATTTCAAAATGGCAGCACAACCATATCTTGAAGTTATGGTAACATTTACATGATCTATGTCACTTCAGCGCCTCTATTTAGGAACGTCCAAGCGATATTGTTGCGACTCGCGAGCGAGACTCGCATCCCGCACGCATACGCATCGTGCGGAAGAATAGGACGAGAATCTCGCTAGCGCGCGGTAACAATATCGCTTGGACGTTCCCGAATAGAGGCTCAGCGCAGTGACATATATTATGTAAACAACTGGACCGATTAAGTCGGAATTTACCAAATTTCAACTTAATCAGTCCAGTGGTTTCGGAGAAAATTGGTGACAGACGGACAGACAGACAGACACACGTATTTTTCCTCTTGAAGTATGGAACCCTAAAAAGTTTAATATACTAGATATGAGACGGATACGGAACGCTACACTAAGCATGACCCGATATACTCTTGACCGGCTTTTTGTTCTACTTTGTTACAATATTTCGACAATGTCCTCTCTAGAAGCCACAATGGCGGCGGCTTCGGCGTTTTTATTATCACGCTTTTTCCTGGTCGGTAATGCCGTGCCTCGAACTTTGCTAAGAATAATTAATTGTACCAAATGAATGAGGGAATAAAAAATGTAATTAAAACTAGGAGCTATTCGCACGTCCTTCATCCATAAGTCTATCCAAAGCCAGCATTTTATTCAAAGCCAATTAAATCTGTATGCCGCAGGGAATTAAAAGAAAAAGAAAATAATTATCATTAATTATTTTGTAAGACATTTCAGACTTCAAACCCGTAGGGTACGGCCACGTCAAACGAATTTGACAAAACATTTTATTCCCGCGTGTTATGATTTTAGCTTGCTTAAAACTTTAAATATTTTAAAAACATTAGTCTTGTTTTCGCATAAGCTCTTTTTGTCATAACTGATGTACGTGTTAGCGGGGATATACGATTTGTATTATGTATAGCATAATAAGTGACTTACCTGGTTTATAATATCACATTTCCAACGAACTATTTATCATAATTTGTATAATTAATTTCAACACGCATTTACAGTTAAACTGATTCTCCAATATGGCGATCAAGGCTTGACACTTTAGTCAATTGACTTTTATAATATTAATGTTAAATAACCTAATAAAAGGTTCAATTAAGGAATTACATTGTTAGTAAATATATTTTAATAAGTTATTATTAAATTTAGATAATATATGTTAATTAAGGAGTAATCTTTGAACATTAAGTTGACATTTTGACAATTTCCGTTACTTGTTTATCTGCATCCCCGATGGTCGTAACGTACCTTGTTTTTCAAGGCAAATTTAGTATAAAACGGTCGCCCTAACCGGGCGGGAGCACATTTCTGTGAGACCCGGCGAACAGTATTCAGTTAAGTACCAACCACCATTATATTTATAATTGTAATTACCCTGTATTGCTGTACTAGAGATGTACCGCTGTTTATGTTGTTATTTATGCTTTGATACCATATTTAAATCAGAATCAGTTACTGAGATAAGTTACTTCATTATCAGTGTGCTATTTGTAACTTAGAATCTGTGTTAACTTCAACTGTATTGAAAAGAGAATACCTTGCTGAGTTTCTTGCCGGTTCTTCTCAGTGAGTAGTTTCATCCGAACCGGTGGTAGATTCGTTGACTTTGAGTTTAGAAATAAAACCGTCATAAGTCACAAGGGTGTATTATTACTACATACCATAACATTAAATTTATTATTTTAACATCAGAAGTTGGGATATAATCTGCGTTTTCCACACGAAGATAATAACATATGTGAATTGAGATTCGATGCCATTCTAATGCTTTTTAATGAGTTTCAGGATGGATGCTGCTACCCTTGAAAGCCTTTTAAATGCAGTTAGTGATGATGTCACCGCCCGACGCCAGCCGCATGATGACGTGGCACTTCTGAGTTTTGATCCAGCGACGCAACGCCATGGACAAATAGAAAAAGGTCACGTAATCTTTCTTTACTTAAAGAGGTTTTTTTAAAAGAGAAAATATATTACTTGAAGCCACATGTAGATTTTAATAATTTCGTACTTTATTATTTTTACAAGGTGTTATAATTTTTTTTTATTTTTAATAAAACTTTTGATACTAGAACCCGACGACGGTTAATTACATACAGTTATATAATAAATGATATTCTTAAATCATTTCCCATTTTAACTTAAACACATTATTTTAAATGAATAAAAAATATTGGAGACTGAAATTGAATATCGTGGAATTTTCCATTCCTAAACTGCAATTTTGGTAGTTAAATTTTAAAATATTATTCTACTATTTGTTCTGACTATACGACTAATGTACACAGGAAACTAAATAAAAAAAAATTGAACTTGTTTTACGGTTGTTTAACAAATCATTTTAGTTTGTTTGTTTGTTACTTCCATTTCGAAACCTGAGCGTCGGTTTCGTAGAGGCGGAACTTTAAAAGTAACTGAACGGAATTTTAAAAAGGTATACAGAATAATAGTGTTAATAATTTAGTTTAATTATCAAGGTATAGATAAACATTGAAACGAATTTTGTACTTATTGTGTTTTTAATTTTAAAGTTGCGAATAAAATAAGTAGAACATTTTAACTTAACGGAACTTTATCGCGTATATTTGTATTTATTTATTTACTTCGGACGACACGTTTGGTCCGTGGTCGTCGAGAAGACTGATATTTACATATTTTTATAGTATGAAAACTGTTTAAAAAAAATATAATTGCCAAATCATATTATAGATATATTCTTTTGAGTTGAATTTCTGCTAATTAATTTACAATGTGTAATTTTTAGTTACGATATTAAAAATTATAATAAAAAAATAAGAACATTGTAATCCTTTTATATTATTTTTAAATATTGTACGAAGCTTGTTTTCTATAAATTTATATGTCGGAGTATCCATAAATATTATTTAAATTCATTTGCAACGAGATCATATTCAACCTAACATTTCTCGGTGTATACAACTTTTCATAAAATGACCAAAATATTACTTAATGAGTTGAGTTTGCAAAACATGCTTCCATTCACATTAAAGACGTTATTCTTAAGGCATACTTATAGAATAATTTTCGAATAACTTTCAAAGCAATTATATGTAAGTTTCTTAAGATCTTCTGTGTTGTCAGGGATATGGCCAAACGTGAGACTTCAGGAGACTCTGAACTTCTAGCCAAGATTTTGAAAATGAAACCACTTCGGGAATGTGAACGACTTCTCGCCACCGAAGATCGCCAGCTGCACCACGTCCTGCAAAGCGACGCACCGACGCGGGAAAATACAAAAAAAAGGTCATGTAGGCTCTCTTTACTTAAATTGATTTTTGTCGACATGTTTAAGTGTACAAAAGATAGTTGTCATCCTATATATGAAAAAAAAAGTTAACAAGTGCGTTTCAGTATTTATTTATTTGTTCATTCACTAGTCATGTTTATTACAATCACAGTTGTTTAAAGTGCATGGCAGTTGGTACATGACACCCTCTAAGGGCACATAATGTTATACTGAAAAACTGAACTTGAAACTAAATTATCGTTGGTTACACAATTACACATTACGTTTTTACAGTGATCGATATATTTATTACTTTTTCAAATGATTCGTCAGATTGGCCGAGCGTATTGTGGGGATTCCAGCAATGAATCAATTCTACCATGCAAAAATCAACTGGTTCCTCCCCACTACGTTTGGTTGATATTTAGGTGTCAATACAAATATATGTGAATATACAGTTATTTGTATTTTAGTAGTATTCTAATGCTTTGAATTTAAGGTGATTGATTAGTAAGTTGTATAATAATAAAAAATAAAAAAAATCTTATGATCGGCGATATTTAATACTTACATGAGTTTTACAAATAATTCTGTAAGTAAAAAAAGGCATTGTTCATTGAATTGAAAATAACAGTTTGGCATATTTATTATATATAATTTATTTCCTTTTATAATCATGGTATAGGTACTAACTATGACTGACTTTAACGATATTCGTAAAAAAAAAAGGGGGTAACTGCTGGTCAACAGCTTAGTATCAGCTTGGTCTTCACGCTCAGCAGGTGATGGAGCTGTTTACAATATAAAGTTGGAGACGAGACGATATCGTTATATTATACTGTACTGCTGGTCAACAGCTTAGTATCAGCTTGGTCTTCACGCTCAGCAGGTGATGGAGCTGTTTACAATATAAAGTTGGAGACGAGACGATATCGTTATATTATACTGTACTGCTGGTCAACAGCTTAGTATCAGCTTGGTCTTCACGCTCAGCAGGTGATGGAGCTGTTTACAATATAAAGTTGGAGACGAGACGATATCGTTATATTATACTGTAACCATGAGCCCGGTATAAGCTTGGTCTTCACGTTCAGCTAGTGATGGAGCTTTAGACATACATTTACGGCTGTGGTTGTGACAAAGTATTGAGTACCTAATTCAACATGATATTTTAATGTAGTTGTTTCAATATGTTGGAAATAAATAAATAAAACCTTTATGGTATAAAATGAAAATGCTAAACTGTTGTTATAAACTAAACAATGTTGTGTAAGGCGAGACTACCTCTGATACTACCTTTGTTGTTATATTAATTATAAAATTTATACAATTTAGGAAGTACTTTGAGAACGAAGTACAGGTCAGTTTCTTACCGGCTCTTCTCAGTAGAGGATTTTTCTGAACCGGTGTAGATTCATTCCTTTACTATCATAAGAGCTTGTAAAAGCTTAAATTGAATAAAGGTAGTTTGATTTTCACTTTGACTGTGACTTAAATATTATTACCGCTGGTCGATTAATTGCTTGGTACTGACTTATCACACCAGCAGCGGGTGTATGGAGTTAGTATGACGAGGTAATTGATCTTAATAATCATCATGCTGGTCGACTAATACTTATGGTGTTATTCATCTCACCAAGTAGCAGGTGATTGGGTCTAGCATGTCGAGGTATTGGTAGGATGAATAAGTGAAAGATACAAAAAAGTTATTTATTTGTGTAATGCACATAAGACATGACATAACTGCTGGACAGGTGATTAGAGTTAGACAGACGAGAGAACAATACTGCTGAAATTGTAACGTAACGTTTTGGATCCCTCTGGCTGCAGGAGGTAGAACTGTTCACAGCTGAGTGTAATGCACATCACGACGACATAACTGTTGATGACATGAATGATGACATAACTGCTGGATTTTTAACGTGACAGTTTGGATCCCTCGGGCAGCAGGAGGTAGAACTGTTCACAACTGTAAAATATGATTTAGTTTTAGTTTGTATGATCATACAAAACATCAAAACAGACCATAATGAGGTTGTACTTCGAGAACGAAGTACAGGTCAGTATGGCCGTGTTAGCGGGGATATACGATTTGTATTATGTATAGCATAATAAGTGACTTACCTGGTTTATAATATCACATTTCCAACGAACTATTTATCATAATTTGTATAATTAATTTCAACACGCATTTACAGTTAAACTGATTCTCCAATATGGCGATCAAGGCTTGACACTTTAGTCAATTGACTTTTATAATATTAATGTTAAATAACCTAATAAAAGGTTCAATTAAGGAATTACATTGTTAGTAAATATATTTTAATAAGTTATTATTAAATTTAGATAATATATGTTAATTAAGGAGTAATCTTTGAACATTAAGTTGACATTTTGACAATTTCCGTTACTTGTTTATCTGCATCCCCGATGGTCGTAACGTACCTTGTTTTTCAAGGCAAATTTAGTATAAAACGGTCGCCCTAACCGGGCGGGAGCACATTTCTGTGAGACCCGGCGAACAGTATTCAGTTAAGTACCAACCACCATTATATTTATAATTGTAATTACCCTGTATTGCTGTACTAGAGATGTACCGCTGTTTATGTTGTTATTTATGCTTTGATACCATATTTAAATCAGAATCAGTTACTGAGATAAGTTACTTCATTATCAGTGTGCTATTTGTAACTTAGAATCTGTGTTAACTTCAACTGTATTGAAAAGAGAATACCTTGCTGAGTTTCTTGCCGGTTCTTCTCAGTGAGTAGTTTCATCCGAACCGGTGGTAGATTCGTTGACTTTGAGTTTAGAAATAAAACCGTCATAAGTCACAAGGGTGTATTATTACTACATACCATAACATTAAATTTATTATTTTAACATACGCATATAATATAATTTTCAAAGATTATTCATTCTAAACTGAAGATGACGTCATCAACATGTTGATCCACACGAGCTCGCTGCTGCTGCTACTGCTCTGATCTTGACCGGATTGTTGGTGACATGTGTTTATTCAAAACACGTCATGTTGTCAATTTATGCGAAGCTGTAAACCAAAACGCGGGCGGCGTATGTGTCGCGGGTTATACATAGAAAATGTTGCGGGCGTAATTCGGCTTGGTGTAGTCCCACCCTAATATTTAATACCGTAGAGTGGATGTGTTTGACTTGAACTTGATAATTCAACAAAAGCGAGAAGTTTTGAGAGCGGAAACTTTCCCAATCATCCCCAATCTTTGTTAATGCGTTCTCATGAGGCGATCTTACCTGGAATTCGCTAAATTGGCTACCTTTCGTGTATTATGATTTATGATACTCGCCAAAAAATCTGGGCACATGGTCAGGGCTAGCGCGCAAAGGGTTCCATACTATCGTGCTATACTTTTCTTAATTGATACGGATGCCAACCAATAGTAAAGTATAAGTTTTTGTATAATTTTTGAACGCATCTATGACAAGTTATATGTATGCTAGCTTTTACCCGCGGCTTCGCTCGCATTGAAGCCATTAAATAAGTATCAGAGATGATTAAAATAGAAATTAATTAGTATGATAACTATTTTTTATTGCTTGGCTCGGATTATCAATTTTTACCCGCGGCTTCGCTCGCATTGAAGCCCTTAAATAAGCGTCAAAGAATCATAACTACTCAACAAAAAAAAATTTTTTACCCTATAGGTTGATATTTATTTTAAGGGTTCCGTAGCCGAATGAACTGAAACTCATTTTTTTTTTCATCAAACCCATTCGTGTGGGTTATTTATAGATAGGTCTGTAAAAATGATATTGAAGTTTCTATTATAATTTTTTTCTAAACTGAATAGTTTGCGCGAGAGACACTTCCAAAGTGGTAACTGTAATTTCTAAAATAAGAGAATGATAAAACTAAAATAATATATGATGTACATTTCAACCATTTCCATGTCAACTTACACCGAAAATTGGTTTGAACCAGATCTAGTAAACGTCATAAATCGTAATCTGCAATTTACCTTTAATTTTTTTAGTTTTAGGTTTCCATACCTACAAGGTACTGTTTCTTTCCATGCGTAAGTACGGAACCCTCGGCGCGCGAGTCAGACTCGCACTTGAGCGGTTTGTTTTGTTATGAAAAGTATCCTATATCCTTCCCAATACCTTAGAGAGAGAATATGTGTACAAAATTTCATGATGATCGGTTAAGTAGTTTTTACGTGAAAGCGTAACAAACAAACTTTCGTTCGCGTGGAATTCGGTTATAGTTGTTCCTTCGGGAACTTTTAAATTTTCCGGGATTAAAAGAATCCTATGTTACTTCTAATACCTCCAAGAATATGTGTACAAAGTTTCATGATGATCGGTTAAGTAGTTCTCGCGTGAAAGCGTAACAAACAAACTTACATTCATATTTATAATATTAAGTGAGGATTTATTTGGGGCTTCTGGTTATGTTTTGTTTTGATATTTTTATTACGAGCCAGTATTTATGCTGTGAATATTTCAATTATATAGCCCTTCACGTTTCTAAAAGTAGAACTAGCGGCGAACACCTTAAGATTAATAGAGTTCCATTGCTACCCCTTCGGATTGGATAATACTGTATAGTTGAAATCATATATTACCGGTTTGCTCCGATTCTCCATGAAAAGAACTGCAAAAAATCATAGCACCCACTGGATTTGGGGGTTCCTTAGATATTTTTTCTAAAAAAGCAATACATTTCAAATATCAAACTTTAATACAGGCAACAACAAATCAAGGTAAAAATATTAAAGCCTAATTAAAACGAATTTTCCGTCAACCCATTTTCGGGCTATGTTTGGAGAAACATTTTTGGACTTAATTAATTATTCAATGAGGTAATAAAGGCTTTTTGAAGGAGGGAAGTGAAAGGTTTGATCCTCTTTGAATTTATTTGGAGGGTCAGGTTTGTTTTGAAGGAAATGTCTTACAGAGTATAAGCCTTGAGCAAATACACCGTGTATTTGTTCGTGTACTTCCCAACATGGTGGTTGCTTTGATGACCAAAGTTTTGTTAATATTTTGTAAAACGCTTAAATTTTACTCGTATTTCATTTTTTTGAAACTTTCATGCGCTTTTTGAACGTCTTTCTCCGTAAGCCTCCCCCAGTGACCGATTCTGTGCTGCTTGCATTCAGCAGAGTCCAGCAATCTTCAGTAGGGCTTGTACTCGGGAACGTCCAAGCGATATTGTTGCGACTCGCCAGCGAGATTCGCATCCCGCTCATACGCATTACGCATCGTGCGGAAGAGTGGGATGACAATCTCGCTAGCGCTTCGATACAATATCGCTTGTTCCTTCCAGTTCGCCAGTATCCAACAAATATTAATCTAGGTGTTATTTAGAATATCTGTTCTATATACACACCCACAAATAAAGCACATGAATTCGTGGAGTACATTATCATAACTAATATTTTTGTAAGTTGAAATGGCATAAAATTAAATATCGTCATTTCAGCCATAGGACACCCACAGCTGGACATAAGCCACCCCCATCGTTTTACAGAAGGGTGGTTAGAAGCGGCCTGCTTCCAGCGTTTAACTGCGTTCTCTTTTAGATCGTTTGTCGATCTTGTGGGTGGACGTCCTATGCTGCGCTTCCTGATCCGTGATGTCTATTCGAGAACCTTTCGGCCCCATCGATTATCTGTTCTGCGTGCTATGTGGCCTGCCCACTGCTACTTCAACTTACTTATGCCGTGGGCTATGTTGGTAACTTTCATCAATATAATATCAATAGAATATTACCTCATATCACTCTAATTAATTCCACACATAAACAACCTTAATTCGCATCGTATTCCCAGCCTTATTTAAGAGTCCTCCACAAAAAGGTTCCGATGTCACGCACTGATTGTCACTCGAGACTCGGACCGTTTCTACCATTCACATTTTGTTCATTCGGCCGTTCTTTGACCGAGGTTTAATTTCCCAAATTAAAAGTTAACAGCCTCTGAAATGGGACAAATTGTGAAGATTTTATGCCTTTCATTTGTGATGGAATAATTAAATCGACGTGTGCGCTGACAATGCTGGGTATCATTTATCGTTATTTTTGTCATGGTCTTTAATTAAAAATGGTTTCTTAAGCTGTTTACATTACAAAATGTGCCTTGAACAGTCTAAAGGTCAAAGTCAAAGTATCTTTATTCAATTTAGGGTTTGACAAGCAACCATACCAGTTCGGAAAAAATCGTTACTGAGAAGAGCCGGCAAGAAACTCAGTGAGGTATCATTTTTTTAAAACAGTACAAATATAAGTTAACAATCATGATGGTGTATAGTTTTAAACAAATCTAAGCACTATAAGTTATTTAGCCTTAGTTAGGCTATGAAAGGTCTTTCAACCGGTTATGTTGGCGACGACTAGAGTTGTTCAACATTACGTAAAAGTAAAGTGTGTATGTGCGGCAAACAGAAATTGCAAGAGGTCTAACACGGTCTAAACTTATTCTTTTGCACTTATAACTTACTTACTTCTGCCCGCAACTTGTCGGGTGAAATTCGGTTATAGTTATTCCCTTGGGAAGTTTAAAATTGTTCGAGATATATTTTAACCCAGGGTACAATCTATCTACATTCCAAATTTCATCTAAATCCACACTGAAAAAAGTTTATTAAATGAAACTGAACTTTCGTCTGTCTGTAACTTAAAAATAGTGACAATATAACTAAAGCAATACCTTACGTTAAGTTTTGTAATTTATAAATAAACCATTTTGTTAAATCAAATTGACTTTAATAACGCCTTACCAAATTATGGTTAGTGCTGAAATTACCGAAGTAGTGTAGAAATCATTTTTTTCGCTGCAACATACTAACTCACACTCACACTCACACAGAAACTATTAAATTTTATAATGTTAGTGTATTTAGTAGGGATTAATTTATAGCTAAAAAGTTTAGGTTTTTTGGGCAATAGGTAGATTTGGGGTTGGGTTTTGTCCGCAAACTTCCGCGTTCAAAATTCATTCGCTATCATTTGAGATTAATAAGCCAAAAACCGAACGGATGAAAAGTGAAATAAACGGGTGAGCAATAACCGCGCACCTGTCCGGACCCGGGTAAAGATTCGGCCGCGATTCACCGGCCGACGTCAATGTCACGAAACCGGCTCGACCGGGTTTTTATTGATATTTGATACAAGTTACAAGATAGAAGTCGATGGCTATTAAAAGAAAATAAACTGACTGGTTGGGGTGGCTTGGTTCGAGTTCTTCTAGGAGCAAACTTTGTGTGATGGGCATGTTTGTATCTGAGTCATGTTTAATATTCGTATACATTATACATATACATACATACAAATAACTAATAAAGAAGTGTCTTTTTGTAATGTCAAAATAACAGCTTTTTACTAAAAATATATTATTAAGATAGGGTATACGGTAATAATAACAAAAAAAAATGTTTGTCTGCCTGTATTTTTTTTATTGAAGCACAACTCGTGACTCTTCTTCCGGCTCAACTGAAAAGGCTGGACCGATTTTGATGAAACTTTTACTGGCAGATAGGTAATATTAAAAGATGTAGCTTCGGCTACTATATTTTTGAAACAGAATTAGGATTCCGTGCAAAAAAATGAACTCATGAAATTGTGAACAAAATTCGATGTATGCTGGTATCTATCTATCTATCTGGTATGTAGACCGCGGGAGACAGCTAGTATGGATATGTAAGTATTTAAATCGATGCCCAGACTTCGGTAATAGTACCCATAGCACAGGTGATCCCAGTTTGGCAATAGATTTATCTGCCTTAGTGTCAATTTCTTGCAAAAACATATTGGATTATAAACATCTTTGACACTTATGTTGCCATGATATTTTCAAGCATAATGCCACAAGCGCCAGTCCCTTAAAAATGATGCCTTTTTAGTCCCCGCAAGCTGCAGCGAAACACAAACTAAGTTTGACTTGTAACTGCAGCGTAGCTTTTGCTACAAACTGAAGCGATTGCTACGGCGTAGCAGCGCTACGAAATTATTACCAATCGCTGTATCGTCTAGTTTGGGCCGTTGCCGATACGGACACGCAGCGTTATTGTCGATCGGAGACACGTCCGATCCGGAGCCGCCCCAAACTCACTAAATAGCTTATATTACAGCTCCTCACGTGTTGGGTAAGAATCAAAGATGATTACCGAAATGTTCGGTTTCTGGCGCTTTTATGAATCCAGTCGGCGGAATATGACAACTTATAAAAAACCGGTCAAATTCGAGTCAGACACGCGTACTGAGGGCTTCGTACTATGTACGTCAATTTGGCATGGTCTCAGCCAATTAATAATAGACGTCATGTTAACTGCAACGAACTTGGCAGATTGTTAAGCTGCGACGGTAATTTTATGGTTTATTTTAATATTTTTTCACATTTCCTTAACAGAACACCATTAAATTGATATTTTTGTTAGATTATGGACTATTAACTAAAACAAGGCCAAATTTGATATCTGAAACTTAAGTCGTTATGGAAATATAGCTGGAATAAAATTGGTCTAAAATCAGTAAATTTTTATGGTATTAATGTATGGGAGGCTTCTCTGGGTTAAATTTTTTGATATTTTTTTATTTGCTATTATTTATGCTACAACATCACATATTTTGTGAAAATTCGTTAAACCTTCCGCAACCTTTTAACTCTTACCATTGCTGAGCTAGAGGCCTCTGACAGACGGACGGACGGACGGACGTTATAGGCTCAGTAATAGGGTGCCGTTGATCCCTTTGGATACGGAACCGTAAAAAGTAGGTAGTTTTAAAAAAGACAAGGTTTCGAA
Source organism: Tortricodes alternella (assembly GCA_947859335.1). Lineage (NCBI taxonomy): Eukaryota > Metazoa > Arthropoda > Insecta > Lepidoptera > Tortricidae > Tortricodes > Tortricodes alternella. The sequence goes on along the minus strand of OX401979.1, from coordinate 485,905 downwards.
TTGACTTCGACTTCATGTAGATGAAGAATAATATTGATTGCTTAAAATTACTTAATAAAACTTTGTATAAATATTATTTGGACGATGTATGAATAACTCTCAATAAAGAATATGAATTATGAATATGAATATATTAGTGACTACACAGTTACAGGGTCCATTATCCGAAATTGCCTGAACGATATCGCCATTTCATTTGAAAGCAAAGGAAGTTGCACTGTGAAAAAAACCATAGTTACGTGATAATACACAATACAGAATAGCAGAGGCTGAGGCCCTTTTTTCGACATTGCATGAACTATATCGCAAGTTATTGCTACGATATGTGAGCTTTTATTTATTTGACAACAAAGGCGGCCGTATTGTAAAACCATCGCAATATCTATAGCTTAGTCAATGTAAAATAAAGAACCAGGTCTTTTTTAAAGCAATAAATTAAAAAGATCAAAACTTTGCCCGAATGAAAACTCGACCATTGTCTCACTATTTTATCAAAATTATATCGTTCATAATTTAATTAAAATCATTCCTGTCAAAAGTCTCTCGATAAATTTAACATTTTGTAGTAAATTGACTGACACAAAATTAATTAAATACTCGTCAGTATCATAATTTGCTTTTCGAATTAACAAGTCGTCTGCTTTACTGTATATAATACAAACTGAATGTAAGGCCACTCTATTCGACATTGCCTAAGTGATATCGCAAAATTATTTTGCAATTATATTGTAGCTCTTATTAAATTAACAGCAAAGGCGGCTGGATTTGAAAAAACCATGCGCATAATAGCTTAAGGAATGTCGAAAAAAGGCCCTGCATTGTTGTAATTTTAATTGATGATTAAAACTTCTTTTCAATTATTGTAATCATTTTACATAATGCAGTAATAAAAAACTGTTTATTTTACCTCTTTTATCTTATAATAATCTAATTTTCACAATACTATTAAAAAAATATGTCAGCTATAATTCCTATTGAATAGACATGAGAATATTACCAATACAGATTATTGCATAGAAAACCATGTTTTACAGTCCCCCCTCTAAGGCCCAAAACTAGCATTTCTCACCTTAATCTCACACTGAGAAAAATTTTGATGCTATACCTGCATTACCGTAATGTATTCGCAGCCAAGTCCAAATAACGTCGAAGCATCCGAAATAATGTTGATTGTTACGTGGCGTTTGTAGTCCGCAACATTATCTATGTAGCCCACAACATTATCTATGTAGCCGAGTCTCTACTTACGTTAGGTACGTTTTTCTCCAGAATTACGTACGTGGCATCCAGAATTACGAATGTCGGTACAGTAATTTTTTCTCAGTGCATCGTTAACAACATTTACAGAATTAGAACTACACAAGCTTTTGCAAAATATACTAGAAGCAAAATACCTAGAGCTCTATTCCACATAGCTAATGTGATATATTTTGTCATATCGCATTTCTCCTTCCTCTAAGATTGCAAAGTTTTCATTGAAAATTCCTCAGGTGTGGCACACAGGCTGGCTATCCTCCAGCAGTATGCGGGAAAAACCCGCCACTAATAGTTTCATGCTGCGGGGATTCAAAAATGGATGCTTTGATGTTTTTTTTAACTCAAAGCTCATCTTCCTCCCTCGTCTCTGCTGAACAGCCATTTACAGTGCGTTTGTACAAAGTCAGCATTGAATAAACCCAGCGACCGCTACCGATATAAAGTTTTATTAAAAGATGCTACTTTTTGCAATTTTACTGTCAATATTGTGTGAATACACCTGAAAATAAATATCAATCAATGTTTGTGAATAATATGTTCATCTTTTCCAATGAATTCAATTATACTTTTTATTTAGCAAAAAACGTGTGCATTTATGACGTCATAAATTCAACATGGCGGATAAACAAGATCTTATTATCATTTTGTATGTAGGCATTTGCCACTGCCAGTTATTTTCACTGGCACCATTCCTCCGATGAGCAAAATAAAAAATTCCTTGTGACCGATTATAATTGGGTATGACGAAATAGTAGTTTATGCAACGGTTGCATAATGATAGGCCTTAAAACACTAGTGCGGTTTTCATGAAACGAGCCGATAGGCGAGTTTCATAATAAGATCGCACGTGTGTTTTAAGGCCAAATTATGCAGAGTTGCATACATAACTTTATCTACACACATATTATAAATCCTCCATGATGGGTTCAGAAACAATATTTTCTGGCAACAAGTTATTTGTTGCAATCGTGGCTGCATATTTCCGATATCCGGCGCATTTTCACATCACACACACTCCGAGAAGACTACTTACTATTCATATTTTCAACTAAAATGTAAATTACAAACAACTTTTTCTATTCAATTCAACAAAATTCTACTTTCGTTCAGCAAAACGTCAACATAATGGCGGCGAGACCATTTTTTTTTAAAATCATAGACAAACGGATGAAGTCTCTATTCTCACGTCACTCGAGATCAAATATTGTGCAGTTTATATTAAAAAAACATACTGAATTGACGTTTCGTATCAATAACTGTTTTATTATCTATGGATACTAGAATAGAGACCCACTTGAGTTTTGACAGCTGTTCCAAATTTAATCTCATTTCTTTACTAAAAACGATAAAGAAATAACTGTGCAGCACTGGTTTTTCCTAATTGGTTGTCAAAATGGTGGTCATTTCCTATGGTTTTTGATTAAACAATGGAGGTTTTATGATATGGGTGTAGATAAAATATTTTTGACATACGTCTCCAATGAGATTGCGAGGATTTATATCTGCATTAATTAATCTTGTGAATGAAGTATTAAGCGAAAAATTAAGAAGGTAAATGTGCAAAATGAAGTCACAAATTAGAAATTATATGAACCTTTCAAAATTAGTTTTCCTCGTTCCGTATTCTCGTCTTTCGCCTCATTAAAACTAAATAAATAATTCAGAAAGAGTAAAATTTAAACGTTCGCCTTTAATGAGTCGTTCCGGTCACTCTACAATTAGAACGTTTATGAATAATGAGTCCGTAACGCAGCGGCACTCCCGGTAATGACCTTTCATTTCGGGGTCATTTTCATTTTAACTGAAATTAAAGGGCCTAGTTAAACATAAGGTTTTCCGTGAAGGAATTCTTTTACAAAATGTGTTTAGGATTTTTTGTTGAGTTATTTTTTATTATACAAATAGACTAAGCCTTTATAAATAGAAGAATTTAGAAATAAATTATATTAAGGAGGAAAATATACTCAAAAGCTTAGCATTTAAAAATGCATTAAAATTAAGAAAAAATATACATAATGGAATACACCAAAGTTAAATTCGGTTAAGTACCAGCGGCCGTAACATGCACGACACAAATATAAATTAAACCCGTTTATCTTTATGACTATCTCTTTCGTCGGCACTAGTGTGAGAAAGACGCACTTAGAGATAAGACGGTCTGTCTTATCTTTGTGTCATTTATATTAGGGCCGCAGGCGTGATGATCATGATGATGATGATGGTGGGTGGGGACGCCCGGCCGTCGACAGGCGGGCGGTCGATCTGCGTGCGCTGATCATTCAGCCCAGTTCCCCAAGGTTTGGAGCCGAGGGTTACTATCGCGGCGGCACTCCCATCCAGCATTGATCCCATCTTCTTGTTTTCCTGCAGAACATAAGTACATCCTGCAGGTTCAGGCTACTGATCTCGGTTTCATCTATTTTATCTTCTCCGAAGATGTCATATCTCAGTGACGAGTACATGACACAATCGGCTAGGAGGTGTTTGCTAGTTTCTTCCTCCCCACAGTGTGGGCAGAGAGAATCCGATCTTACCCCAATTACTGCTAGGTGTCTATTAAGTGGGCAGTGGCCTGTGATTGCCCCTGTCAGTATACTGAGGTTGTACTTACCAAGTTTTACTAGATACCTGGTCCTTTTTTGGTTTAATCTCCTTATCATGAGTTTTGCTTGTCTGCACGCCTGAACAGTTCTCCATTCTTCATTGGTTTTTCCCTCAATGTATCTTGAGATGACTCCGCCGCAGGCGTACTTGTCTGACGAACGAGTTTGACCCGTGTAATAAAACTGTCTTCCTTGAATCTTTACAGACAGACGATTATAATGAATAAATAAGTATGAAAAGTATGGTTAGTATGAAAGTATGAAAAAAATTTACTTAATCGGACTGTTTGCTGTAAATGACATAAGGAATAGGACTGATGGAGCCGAAATTAGTACCTATTACAATTTTAGGAAAAGATAAGATACCAACTAATTCGACTATATTCATTATATTAACCTTTTAGACGCCGTTGTCGACTATGCATGACAGCGTATACAGGGTAAAAAAAGTCCTTCATAGCTTGACTTAGAGTTGAAATTTGTTACTTCTGAGACATGCTTGGCGGCCAAAGGTTAATTATGTCTTTTGCATAAAAAAGTGCGAACCTTTGAAATTAGCTAGTTTAACCTAAAACGGGAAAATTTACAATTAATAAAGCGGAGACACATCTCCCTTATTAGAACTAATTAGGGAGATGTATAGTCTGCGCGTTTGTTCACTAAAGTAATTAATTTGTGCCCATTAGGTTTATTTGTTGCACTTTTTGTGTTAGTGTTAGTTAAAATGTAATTTTAAAGTTGAAAAAAGACTTCCTTTTTTTGAGATTCATGCGGCGTTTCTTCTCAGCTCATGTCACGTTTCGAAGCGCCGGTAGATTCAGACATGTGAAAGAGACCGTGTGGCCTACTTGCAAAATAAATATTTTCATTTCCATTTTCATTCTCGGAGGAAAAAAAATTAAATGCACTTCCCCAACATCTTTCTTTATTTAACTATTCAACTAAGTCAATACACAGAAGCATTATGCAGCTTCTTTTAGTTAGTAGTTCTTCATATTTGGTATTTAACAGTTATAATGCTAATTTGTACAATCATTGACTTAACTACGTACTATTTCATTGATTCTCTATTTGCTAAATTTCATGCTACTGGCACAGGTTATGAAATATTTTGGGCAAGTTTTTAGGAATTTTAGATTCCTATTTAAACCTAAGTGGTTTCACTTTAAAAAGTGATTAGCCTAGATAGATTAGCCTAGCTTAGGTGAAATGAGACAAAATATTTTAAATAACAAATTTTATAGAAAATAATCTCTTTCACAGGGGTTATCATTAGTATTTATGGAACTTTTAGGTAATACATGTAAAGAGCCGGGTGTAGGTATAGTTCTAATTCGTTAATTATTTATTTATTTATTAGCAACATTTAATTTGAAACAAAAACGGCTTTACGCACGATTTATTGTCAGTAACGGCCCGACATGATTCCGACTCATTAGGATTCCTTCTTCAGTGGTTGAGAGCAGTCGCGCTCAGAGCGTGCCGTATATTGCAAGTTTTCATGAGGCATTATGAAAACTTGAAACAAATATGGCGTCCCACGCACGTTCTGAACGCGACTGCACTTAATTTAACTTTAGTTTTAATTTGTTACTTAGCTTTAAGTTTTTATACTTCATCTTGTAGATGTTGAAAATGAAGTTTATTTATCTATCATTGGGTCCAATTCGAAACAATATCGAATAAATTTAAAATTCCCTAAATATAAAATAAGTAAAATCAAACTCAATTTTGTAGCACCAAGCTGTTTAAAATCGGGTTTGACGTTTCTTATTTCAAGTTTAGAGACTTTAGAATTTACTGAACACAGTACCGCATTGGCCCCATTCTCTATTTACATTTATCATAATAACCAGATAAGATAAAAAAAGATGTACAGGGACCAAATACAAAAGCATGGTAGTAAAATCAACCATCAATATTAATATCCTGTGTGTGATATAAAATGAAGAACAGTATATAAAAATATCCTATTCACGGTTATTTGCACATTAATGTGCCTGGATCGGTTTTATCAAAAACTCACACAGAAAGCGCATTCAGTAGAACTGAGGCAAGTCTCTCTACTAAATGAAACCGATTTTTAGCTTAATTCAGCTCTCAATTTGTAGTTGCGTGCAACACATCTTATGATATGCTATAAAAACATTATAAGTACTTACACCTTAAGATGAGGCCGTTTGGGCTGGCTACTGCAACTTTTTATAAGGTCTTTAAAGAAATGTTACTTAATGGGCGTCACCTTCCTGATTCTAAAAAGAAAAAGTGCACATTTTATACTATGAACGTAAGAACGCTTCAATCTACAGCCAATCTCACTGTAACATGGAAGGCTGTAATGTTTAATTTTTGACCACGCAGTTTACAACCTGCGCCTTTATTCGGGAACGTCCAGGCGATATTGTAGCGACGCGCTAGCGAGATTCTCATCCCACTCTTCCACACGATGCGTAATGCGTGAGAGCGGGATGCGAGTCTCTCTCACGAGCCGCAACAATATCGCTTAGACGTTCCCGAATAGAGGCCCAGTAGTATTATAAATAAACGTATGATAACCCTAATTGTTCGATTGGCGAGAGAGGGGTAAGGCGGAGCGCAGGGCGCTGTAGGCAACTATTTTGTCAGCTTTGCTGTCACATCTATACAACGCCACCGAAGTTGCCCTTGTAATAGTATTAAGCCTCTACCCCAAAATGTGCCACAGAAACGTGATATAAAAAATATCGTGAAAAATGGAACGCAACTTACGGGAGCTCTTTATATTGACTCTCAGCGAATTCGTCCTAATAAGGTTTGATAGCTTCTTATACAATGAAAACTGTATCTATCTATAATCTCTTTTCGAAATCTTTATCAATTCAAACGATGGCTGGTGGTCCATTGATTTTAATTGGTTATAAAGACGGGAAAATAAATTTTATTTATACATATAAAGTCTCTTGTTTATAAAATAACTGATGATATATTTTTATCATTGTACACTATTTTAGGCCGTCATCTAAAACTCTTTATGCAAAAAACGCGAAATACCTCATTGCTTGGATCTGAAAACCGCCTGGTCATACTTAGGCAATATCAAGCCAGCAAAACCGTCACATCATGGAGTAATCAAAAACAAAGTAAATGCCTAGACAAGTCATAAGACCGTCACTTTTTATAATTATTTCCGGCGTCATTTCGACACTGGAATATTATTGAAGCAGGGAAGAGCTCCTTTGTTTGAAAGAATACATAATTGATTTGTTATATCCTAGCCATCATACCTCAATCTTCTATCCCTCTATCTTTCATTCCCCCATACCGGCAACGCAATGGCAGCGCCTTTGGTGTCGCAAATGTCCTTCGGCAGCGGTGACCACTTTCCATCAGACATTGTGGCCGTCCGCCTGTTCTCCTGTTTTTACCCATAAAACGAACATTAATTTGCCTTTGTTAAATTGCCGTATTTATTTTTTGTACCTTTATATTATCTAGTTCAAGTACAAAAACGAGACTGTCGGCAGACCCCTTTGCAAATAACTTTCGTAGCGTTTCATATTCCAGTTTCAACCTTACAATACAATGTTCAGTCCCTAACGGCAGGTCAGTGGCTAAGATATTGCTACAACTTAGCCAGTAAGTGGGTCTCTCGGGAGGATTGTGTTCAGAAGTTGTGCGCACACAGGTTCTATAATGCACCTGACCTAGACGTAGATACGAGTATATTACACTTGTACCTCTAACTTCTGTGGAGTGCTTGAGCTGTTGTGAGCGAGTGTGTGTTTAGAATTATTATTATGTGTTGTGCTAGAAATAACAAATGAAACGATCTTATTATTGGTGATTTTTTCTCGCACACGACTTACCACACAATCTCCAAAGTAAGCTTCGTTACTAAATGCATATATATACTTTGGAACCGAATGAAGTCGCAGGCAAAAGTTATTTCTATATAACCTAAAGATTTTGTTCAAAGAAAAAAACAAACATAGGTAAGTAAGAGTCCACTGAGAAATTCACGCTCCACATATTTTCAAAATGTTCACAAAATTCAACAAAGGCGTACATATATTGTGACTCATGTTGAAGGTGGGTGCAATTTTTCAGCGCTCTTTATAAAACTCAGTACACTTTATGAAAGCTGGGTTAAAATGCGTCTCAGGAGAAAAGTATTTTTCGTCGTGTTGAAGAGCGAGTGAGTGAGTATTCACAATTTCCCGTAAGGTTGTTCGTGAATAATGTTGTGGTTTTTTCCTCTTCTTAATTTAATTTATCCGGCTTAATTTTTACGGTTCCGTACCTCAAAACGAAAAAAACGGAACCCTTATAGGATCACTCGTGTGCCTGTCTGTCTGTTTGCATGTGCGTCTGTCACAGCTAATTTACTGCGAAACTACTGGACCGGTTGAGTTGAAATTTGGCTCACATATGTAATCTGGTGACCGCAACACGGATGTGTAACGTAAATAAATGAATTATAAACATGGGGGCCACTTATAGGAGGAAAATTAGAAAAAATAAATAGGAAACTTTTGAAAACTTCATCGTGTTACATCAAATGAAAGGGCTCGTTGTGTAAATTTTAAATATATTTTCTGTATAATTTTAAAATAAAAAAGTTTTTTTTTAAATGTCAATTGACTGACAAACGAGCTGACGGCCCACCTGATGGAAAGTGGCCACCGCCGCCCATGGACATCTGCAACACCAGAGGTGCTGCCAATGCGTTGCCAGTCTAGGGAGGATGGGGAATGGGGATGGAATGGGGATGAGGGAATAGGCCTCCGGATCTCGTCACTCACCGTACGAAACGCAATAGCAAGCTATTACTTTTCGCCGATATTCTGTGAGAGTGTGGTACTACCCCGGTCGGTCGGCTAAAATTTTGAAAAAATTACAGAACATATTTCTTTATCTATAGATAACAGGAAAACGGGTGCGCCTTTTTTCACATAACTTTTTAAGTCCTATTATCGGAAGTCCGAAAATATTTCTCATACCATTTTACATCATAATGATCATTCTTCATAAAAATATTTAATACTAACGATCGAAACTCATAATCATCAGCATTCATAATATCGCTAATCATACAACTTTTTAATACTAATATTTGTACTTATATATTTTCTTATACTAACGATCGAAACTCCTAATCATTCTGATTCATAACTTTAATATTCATATTTTTTTTTATCCTAATATTTATTTCCATATTTTTTTTAATCATAAGTGTAAATGAAATTGGATAGGACTTAAGAAGACTTCTGAGCGAGCGAGCGAAGCGAGCGAGCAAAATGAGTCGGAGCAGAAGCGACTCAGATAGGTTAGGTTCAGAAGGTTAAGGCGGGAGCGAAGCGAAGCGAAGCTCCCGCCTTAGCCTTCGATGTTAGGTCTTTTTTTTGCAACAGTTCAGAAAATCTTGCTTATTTGTAAGATTTTATGCTAAATAGGTTCATGCTGTTGTATTAATTTGCTTAAATCCATAGGTATGCCATCTTGAAAGTGAATTTGTAGGTAGGAATAGCCTGCCCTACCTACAAATTCACTTTCGTTTTTTTCGAATTAAATCCTATTTTGAATAGTTACTCTTGTAAAAACCAATATTATGAGTTCAAATATTTTCTTAGCAATGCCATTATTAATAAGAAAATTATGAATAAAAAAAATATGATCACTGTCTGTTATGAAGCAAAATGTTATGAAAAAAAATGTTCTTAGTAATGACATTATTAATAAAAAAATTATGTTAACTGTCTGTTATGAGTTCCGATGGTAGGAATAAAAATTTATGAACAAAAAAAGTATGAGGAAAAAAATTATGATGAGTGATTATTATGAATACAAATCGGTAGTGAAACAAAAAATAGGAACAAGAATTTTATGTGAGCCAATATGGACCCCAGGAAAACCTATACGAAGCCTATGGTATTTAAAAATACATAGGAAATTTCAGATAATCATGTATGGAACCCTCTCCACGCGAGTTTAACTCGCACTTGTTCGGTTTTTTTTCCTCTTATTAATTTAATTTATCCGGTTTTTTATTAAATATATTAATAAAAAACCGGATAAATTATCATCATACCTTTAAAGACGAGTGGTACTCTACGTGTATGCAGTCGCAGGCACAGCTAGTACACAAATGAGTGGTATAACTAGTTGTTGTATACGGTAAGTAAACAAAGAAATGCTTTCCGCCCTTTGCCATAAACCTTCGCTATCAGCATTTATCGCGCTTTAATGTTGTCAGTTTGTACGCCAGATTTACTTACAATTATCCTGGACTATGTAGGTCAAAAATAATCAAGTTGTTTGTAAACATCGGTAAACAAAATAAATATATCTCAAATCGCAAGGAAAATAATAGTGTACCTATTATAACAATCTTGTAAAACATATTATTGTATGTTTTATAGGTATTCAATGTTTTACGAAATCGAAAAGCTGGGTCCCAATTTCACACTGTTTTTAGAGATACAGATAGCGATCGTTACAATGCTAAACAAAACCCAGGCACACAAGCTGTATAAATGCTAATAATTACTTAGTAAAATGCTTTTATTAGAAACAGTATTTAGGATGCATAACCTAACTAGTATTATTTGAGGGTCAACGTGGGTTGGGACTAAATATTTTAAACAATAATGTGAAAAGCAAATAAAACACCGCAAGTTCGTGCAAGGCGTGACGGAAGAAGACTTTATTTTTAAATATTATTTCAAACGCTCAAACAAGAAGGCAAAGACAAATGCCATCCAGCCTTAAAATGGGAGCGTTATTAAAAACGCTCAATTTCCACTATTGCAATCTTAAACAAGTATAATAGGGAACATACATGTCATCATTTTTTTTCATCTTGTATTGGAAAGTGCTGAGTAATATAAAGCGATCCGTGTACGCAAAACATAATTATGTTGTTTATTTTATGAGTTATGGAGCTTTGAAAAGTCATTGTTCATACGACTCGCAAAAACACTCCATACAAAATGGACAACAGCTATGACGTCACAGCATTCGTTAGTCTGTACAAAATGTAAGGCGTTTAAACGAAATCTACAAATATTTCCGAAAATACTGTTTTTATATCAACATCGTAGAAATAAAACATGACATAAAATGAGGATGTCCAAAAAAGTAAAATCAAAACTAAAAAGCAATTATACAGGGTATCTCATTTAAATCGGTCAGTATGGGAAAGTCTGAAACTATAATACATACGAAGATCTGTTCTTAGGAACCATGCCATCAATTTTAAAGAGAAGAAAATCTGCATTCATACATTTGAAAGGGGCTTGTACTCGGCTCGGGAATCGAACCCGGTTGTTTTGAAAAGAATAAACTTACACTATTTCTATTTGGATATTTATTGTGTAGGTCTTAAGCGGTAAATGGCTCTATGAAACATGATGTCTAAAATGAATAAAATGCATTGTTTTCACGTACTTTGATTTATGTTAGTCGGTGTTCGAAGTGACCACCGTTTTTTTTTCAATACAATATTCAACACGTTTTTTTAGGTGTATGAATGCGGTTTTTCTTCTTATTAAAATCGATGATATGGTTCCTAAGAACAGATCTTCGTATGTCTTATAGTTTCAGACTTTTCCATAATGACCGATTTAAATGAGACACCCTGTATATTTTTCACTAATTTGGACCCTTAATCAAATAAAAATGAATAGTCAAAATGATCTGCTTTTTTCTGTAATATGCTTTTGTTTATATTTACGTTCATAATGAAATATCATTTAAACCTGATTTTGATGTTGTTCTCCATTAAGAGTGGCGCTGTACGTTTCTGCCCACAAACTGCAACGCAGTGTGGCAGATGTTTGATTACTTAAATGTAACTAGGTTGAATTCTCGCAGATGTATTGTTGCTTGCACGTTTTAAATAACGGAGAAGTATAATGCATCCATGAGAAATATTTGTAAAATGGCTGGTATTGTAAATGTACCGGCCATTTTAGAGCCGAACGGTACCGTGCGTGAATATGGCAAACGACCCGACGGCATGACGCTCGTTCCCTTACAACTAGAGTTACAATGAACTCTCAAACTAGAGTTGCAATGGCTTTATAAACTCTTGTACAGTGTGTACATTATTTATCTTTGTGTTTTCACTTTCTTTTCAATGTTAACTTCACATAAATATATTAAAACAAAGCTCAACGCGCTGACCGCTTATCCAATATCAAGTAACCCTGGGCTAATGTAAAATTACGTTAATACTAAGAGCTGAAAATTTACATTTATCGCGAGCATATATACGTCCTATCATCGAGCACATTCCTCTTTTTATAGTGAGAGGGACTAGGACGTCCTCACGCGGGTCTCGTGCGGATTGGGGACTGGACTCTTATCTTAGAATTGCTTTGCAGGTTACGAAAAGCACCGAAATTTCACACACGAGATTCGAAGATCTCAGGGGTTTGAGACGGAAAGCTGACATCAAGAATATGAAAAAAAAAGAACACTGTAAAACCTTTCAGTCTTACATGCGTAGTTTGAGCAAAGCCTGATCAGATTGGTTTTGAAAAAGAGTGATTTCTTATCCAGCCTTTTGGGATTTCTTAGAACTGGCTGCTTAGGAGTTATCCTATAACAATTTTGAGTGATAATGATCACTGCATTTTAAAGTCCAATCTTAGTGAAGCTTAGTGAACCGACATTATTTATTTTTAAACTATAGCAATTTTTAAACAAATGACACCATTAATAAAACAGATTATAAACAAGAAACTGTAGCAAATAATGGTTACTTTACGCAAATTACAGTACTTTCAAATTGCAGTGTGACGTTATGTTATCAAAAATACGAAATGTAATTTCACCTTTGTCGAATGTCTTATAAACTGTTTAGAAATTGGGTTTTATTCAAAAGGTTTATGAAGGTACTGTACCTGCTTCAATCTCCAGGGTGTATCTTGCCCTATCCTTTTCAATCCCGTTAATACAAATTTGCTCGAGCTTTAATCTCTAAATTACGTATTTAGGGCCAGAGGCTACACGCTACACAATTTTATTTTAGTGCATCTTTCCCTTACTGAACTAGAAGAAAAGAGAGAGACTAAGGCTACCCGCGTTGTGCTAGACGTCCTGTTTGCAATGAAAAGCCGTTAAAACTTCTTTAGTATTCTAAAATTGGATGTAATTAGAAGATACCTTTCACAAATAAAAATAAAACGTAACCACGTAAATTCTAAAACTCTGGGTTTCTCGCCACACGCTGCACTAAGTTGATTTTGCACTTACGCCGTTTTTACAAATTGCTAATACGCAGTTTTGAACTATCACCGACGATAATATAAAACCGTCTTCACGCTTCGATTTGTGTTCGTTCGTTCAGAAACGGCGACGATAGTCTTAAGAACAATATTTTAATTGTAACAAACAACCAAACGATTAAAGCTCGCTCACTTATCCTTACAAAGTGGATCATACAAACTCTCCCAGTTTATGCAACACAGCACAAAAGATGTCAGAATGTAGTAAAAGTGGTATAAAAAGCAATTTTCTAGCCGATGTCGGGCGAACAGTTACAAACTAATTTTGTAACTTTTATTTACCGGCGCTGTCCGAGGGCTGGTTATATTGTACGCCAGTAGCCAGTTATTTTGTTTATCAAAGTTTTATAAACGGCCTTTCAATGATAATAAATAATTACTGGTAAAGGCGCAAGTCTAAGTGAAAGAAGATATAATCCACATTGTATTATAGAGTACAAGAGCTTTCTAAAGAGATAATATCAGTTCGCCTTTCTACCATTAATATTACGTATGCATACACACTATTTTCTAGAACAACCGACGAATTTATTGGTTTTTAATACGGTACGGTGGTAATTTGGTACGGTGATCCATGGAAAATATATAAGGGCACTAACGGCTTACGGTTCAAATAGTTCACTAATTTAAAATGGCTCAGCGAGCTATGAAGAGAGTAACGGTCGGAGTTTTTCAAAAGATCGCGTTTAAAACTTAATGATCTGGCAGCGTACTTATGAGCTAATAATAATAATTCAAGAAATTAAATGAAAGTTCTAAATACAGTTTCTTGTATCATAATACAGGCGTAACTGCAGCCTTAGTGCATTCTATAACTTTGAAGCCCCGCATAAGCTCCTTGAGAGTTCAGAGTTACTTCTATGACTTAGATCTTCAAGTTTCTATATACCCAACAGTCAATATATGGTAATTAATATGAATTGACCTGATTACCTGGGGAACTGGCCTCTATTTGACAATGTCAAAGCAATATTGTAACCGGCTTTGTAGATCACTGTTTTGTTTCTTTATTTGTAACGAACCGAGATAAAGACAAAATAATAGATAAAAAGCATCTACGCGGAAAATATCACACATGAACACGACTTAATTGTCAAGATCGTAAGAGCGCTTATATATTTATGCCCCTTTGGTAATGTATATTTATTTATCTACACCCATATCATAAAACCTCCATAATGTAATCAAAAACCGTAGGAAATGACCAGCATTATGACAACCAATTAGGTAAAACCAGTTCTGTAATGTGATTACAGTATCGATTTTAGTATCGTAATGAGATTAAAGGAACAGCTGTCAAAACTCAAATGGGTCTCTATTCTAGTATCCATAGATATTAAAACAGTTATTGATACAAAACTTCAATTCAGTATGTTTTTTTTTAATATAAACTGCACGACATTTGATCTCGGGTTACATGAGAATAGAGACTTCATTCGTTTGTCTATGATTTAAAAAAAAATGGTCTTGACGGAGGATTGAATTGCCGCCATTAGTGCTTTCATAATTCATGTTGGTTTTTTGCTGAATGAAAGTAGAATTGTAAAAAGTTGTTTGTAATTTACATTTTAGTTGAAAATATGAATAGTAGCCTTCTCGGAGTGACTGTGTGATGTGAAAATGCGCCCGATATCGTAAATGCACCCACGATTGTAACAAATAACTTGTTGCCAGAAAATATTGTTTCTTAACACATCATGGAGGATTTATAATATGTGTGTAGATAAAGTTATGTATGCAAATCTGCATAATTTGGCCTTAAAACACACGTGCGATCTTATTATGAAACTCGCTAAAAGCTCGTTTCATAAAACCGCACTAGTGTTTTAAGGCCTATCATTATGTAACCGTTGCATAAACTACTATTATCACCTCGATTGTACATGCCGATACGTAAGATTCTTGAATAAGCCTCGAAAATACTTTGAAATAGTCCGACATGTTTCGAACTCGTATGGAGTCCTTCTTCAGGGGTGGAGTGCGGTTGCGGTCAGAGCAACCCGCGCACTGCCGGCTGCGGCCGTGCAGAGGGTGCGGGCGGGAGGCGGCGCCGGCGCTGCTGACGTGCCTGGCTGGGCTGGGGCTGGTCGTCGATGGTGAACGGCGGCAAACATGCCGAGCTCACCGTGTCCACAAGAGTGTCGACGCGTGCAGTATTTCGAATGGCTGGGACAACGGGCTTCCACGCTGGTGGGAATTCCCACCCCATATCGCGGCGGAAATAGAGGCGTCGTCTAATCTCAATCGCCTCGTGGACCTTGCGTTGTACGAAGCACTTCTCCCTAACAAGCAGCCTCGCCTTATCGAAGCGAATAAAATGCGACGTACGAGCATCCAGGGCGTGCTCTGCCACCGCGGAGCTATTGGTGTCCATCTTCTTCATACTATGCACGTGCTCCATCAGTCTCGTGGAAACGTAATTGTAATTGCCACTTTTTATTCGGCCAGTCTTTTGACTTCTCGATAAGATCGTGGCATTGTTGTTTTTTCTTGCTCGAACATTGGGGGATCAGTTTCATTTTCGGTCCGTTGATTATCCATTTAGCCTGTAATCATGTCTCTGCTGGGCAAAAGATTGAAACACATTATTGCTACGAAACAGTAATGCCGAAAAATCTATTAAGATTTTCACAGAACGCGTGGATAAAGTCAACTTTGCCAACCCGACATCACTTACGTAGCCAGTTCTAAAAATTAATGGGGTAAGGCCTCCCGTTGGACGCGATAACACCCAGTTCTTAACACAAGATTAAACTCACCCTTCCGCGTAAATCCACCAAGCGGACGACTTACCTTCTTCAGTTGTGGATGTAATATTTAGTTATGGTGAAAATAGGAGATTCGCGGAAACGTTAAACTGGCTGCTTGCCGAAAGAATTGAGTATTGAATATTGAAACTTTGCATATTGCTGTGATTATCAAATTATAATAATCTTTGTCCTAATTTAACGGTGACTCGTTTTGACACGGCTCTACAGACCGAAGCAAAAATAGTATCTGTAATTTGTATCCAAGGTCCCAAATATAATTGTTATTTCAACGAAGACGGAACGTATTTATCTATTAATAAATGTTCTGAGTAATTAATTTATTGTCGGAGACAAGTATTTAATCAAAGCATTTAACATGAATAATATAAATACCGAAGATTATTAGAAGCATTGAGCAATGTTTTCTATTCTGAAAAATTTGTGTAATTTATTGCACATTATTAGTTTTCAGACTAAATTATTTTAAGTATACCGGTCATGGCTAAAAGAACGTCACTCGTCGGTTATTTAATTTCAGACTTCTAGTCACCTTATTATATTACTAGCTGGTGACTTAGTCCACGTGGAACTCTTGTATCTTTGTTCCCTTAGGAACTGTTAATTTTCCCGGGATAAAAAGTAATCAATGCCACTCTCCGGCCCTGCAACTATCGCTGTTCAGGAAATCACGTCTGTTACTCCGTTCTATCGTGAAAGATGGTGCATTTCTGATATTTTTAAATATTCCTGAAAATTCTTCTTAGATCCCGGAATCTTAGAAGAATTTTTATTTATTTCATTTCAAGTATTTGTCAATCTTCGTATAACAGGCTACATTATGTGCCAATTTTTATAGAAATCTGAACAAACAACCGAATTAGTAGTGGTTATCTATTTACGAGTAGAATTCCAATATCCGTTGGTATTTAATATTTTCCTTAACTATGTGTATAATAATAATAAAATCATTTATTTCAGGCATCAGTGGCCCATACATAAATACCTTACAGACTAACATACATATTAAAATAACTAGAATAATATGACAAAATAGGTTTGGTGTACAGACATAACTTAGCTCAATTTCAAAGCAAAAAGCAAAAAAATTAATGTCACTGCAACGGAAATGTAATTGTTAATTAGTTGACTATTTACGTTGAAACCTCTTTAACATGACGATGTGTGGCTTCGCTGTTTAGTTTTAATTTGTAAGATAAATAAATAAAATAAATAATTTACTAACACACAAAAAAAAATGTTTATTCATCATCATCTAAAAATCATTTCGTAGAACGAAATCCAACGGCTTCCACCTATGTGCCGTATTAATGTCAAAACAATCTAGAATAATTGAGGTTAATATTTAAGCCTGACGTATGTGAGCTAGGTTCTAATACGTTTCTGTTTGGGGAACCGGGTCTTTAGTGAGTATCAGCTTAAAGATTCATAAGAACTTTGCTTTGCCTAATAAACAAATCAATACTGATAAATCTGCTTTGTTATTTTGATAATACTTAAGTTTTGCCTCAAACCCGCCTCTTGCCTAGATTTCAGTAGTCCAGGCAGTTTCAGTTACCACCGCGCCATCAAGTTAGTCAAAAGAACAATAGAACAACTTAAATGGCAATAATTAAACGTTAAATTGATTAATTAATATATGTAATAAGTTCATCGTAAACTAAATTTAAACGAAGTTTTGGAATAGTTGTGTGTAATCTTATCGCTTTATTTTCATGCTTGAAAAGTCTTAGTGAACTCGGTCTAGGCTAGAGCCAATAATAAAGCGATTAAATTAGTACATCAAATAAAGATGTTTCCCCTATTAATTAAAAACCTTTAATTGTTTAAAAAAATAATTAAATGAAACATAATCGTGGATTGAACCAGGCCCCAGTATATTTATTATGTATGATTTCAAAAGCCCAATTTTTTTCTAACAGATGTTAAATTATAGGCATTTTTTCTATCTTCTCCCCTTATTTGGCAGAATTTCAAAATGATTAACAAAAAGTTGGTTATAATACCGACATGATGCAAATAGAAGTATCTGCTCTTAAACCAACATTTACAAATAATTATGACCTGTAAGTCAAGACCCCTTTTATTTAAATTATAATTTCTTACCCACTGTTTACGAGCTCCACTTTTGCGGCAATAAATCGGGAAGCAACAAGGAAATATAAATTATCTCCCCTCCTTCATTATAAGGTCACATTATTAAATATGAGGGGCGTTTTTCATTGAACCGTCCTTCAAATACTGTTTGCTAGCCGCGCGCGGCTTAGCCTGGAGGATTTCAAAATTATCACATCAATATGAGCATATCTTAGTCTGTGTTCCCGTGATCCCCGTTAAGAGTACGCTGAATACCATCTTTGCCAACTGCATTACGTAAGACGTAAGAGGCAGGTTACACGCAGTGTTTCATATAAAATACTGAGCGTGACTCCTTATCATATATATTATTTCTAAAAGGTATTTTTTTGAAGACGCTCAAGATCTCCGTTATTACTTTACCAAAATTAATGATTTAAACGTCATTTTAAAGGTTATGTTCTCCAATTCGTCTTAACGAAATAGATTAAAATTAACGTTTTCGTTAAAAAATAAATAAAAAACCACGCGATTTGCAAGCGCCATCTATTTGACAGTCTGTTTAACTACGATGTGATGGCCACATACTACGTATGTGACGATGCTGACAAATGTTAACAGATGGCGCTGCGCGTCGGGTAGGCTAGGTCGGGTGACCTACATTATTTGATATGATCTAATGACGATCAATATATTGTACAATCAGTGATTTTGAACGGTTGTATTTATTGGTCGTTAATGGATGATATCGGCCGTCCATATAGTTTACTCACGATCGTGCAAGCGCCATCTATTGACAAAAAGTTTAACGAACTAACAAATGTTTTTTCGCATGGACAATTATATGTGGCTTTTTCACGAGTTCGTAAGTTCACTGATATTTATGTTTGTGTTAAAGAGACCTACGGTCAAACAGTCAACGATGATCACATTGTAACTGCTAACATTGTTTTTAAAGAAGTTTTGTTGCATGGGAAAGTTAAAAAAATATTATGGTGCGTCCACATCTGACGAATACGCCGATCGCGCGCTGGTCGCGAACCACTGGCGCGAAGCTGCGTGCATCACCCGTGTATTATTGCATCTGATTGCGCACGCATCGTACGCGCGCTGCGCGCGAGCGGTTCGCGACCGGCGCGCGATCGGCGCATTCGTCAGATGTGGACGCACCATAATATTTTTTTAACTTTCCCATGCAACAAAACTTCTTTAAAAACAATGTTAGCAGTTACAGTATCAATTCCCATATCTATTTTGAATCTGTCATGCATATCTTATACCTTTAAATGAGCAATTCTTATTAATATATATATATAATCTGAATCACGGAAACGGCTCCAACGATTTGAATGAAATTTAGTATGCAGGGGGTTTTGGGGGCGATAAATCGATATACCTAGCTAGGTTTCATTTTAAGAAACTGCTACAATATCAGTTGAATACGAAGGTTAATTTCGTCACTAGTCACAAAGTTGTAATTAGCTCGGTTGAGTCGAGTCCAGGTGGTGGATTATATTTTTCCTTTTTTTTTCAAGTTTTTTCTTTTGTGAGGAAAACTATCTTTATCCACGCATATTTTTTTCCAAAAAACACGTTTTACCAAAAAAATGCCGAGCAAGGCTCGGTCATCCAGGTACTATTGTATAAATAGGCAATGTCTGAGTACAATTATCTCTCAAAAATAAAATATATTTTACTAATAATACTTGCATTTACTTATTCTCACTTTATTATATTGTTATTATTATTATCCGGTGTTTGATAACGTGCGAAAATTCGCACGGGTCAGCTAGTCATTTTTCATTTACCATGATAGCATTCCTAAACGATTGAATTCCAAAAATGTTTAATTAGCGAAGCCAATCGGAACCGTTTTGACAACTTGTAATTTTAAAAATTATATTTTAGAAGAGTTTGTAATAAATAAGTCAGTCATAGTTTGCGTTTGTAGAATGTCCCAATATATCGATTTAATTACAGGTCTCTTCTGTCTACCCATAACGATATAAAAGACCTGAAAAGGTCATTATTGTATTTCACCGCTTCGCTCCGTCCACGTCGTGACTTCATTCAACCCTTCAGGTGGAGGTGTCCGTATCTGATCTCTAAACTAATGAACCCGCTATCTCCCGTCTGCCTTTGATTTAACCCTCAGATTAACTGACGGATACATTAACTAACGTCTTATCAAGGGTAATTTATAAAAGGAAGTTATATTTTAATTAAGGAAAAAAAAAACAGCTGTTATTTAAGGTTAATTATGTTCCTTTATAATTAAATGGTTCATTTTAAGTTAATATTTTTGTTTGTCCGCAAAGGGATTTCTTTTTAATACATGTTATATGATATTGTAAAAAAAAATATCGTATCGTACGTTGTTTTGGGAATTGTAGAAAATGACGACTTTTGTGGATCATAATTATACTACTTATTATAGTATTATTTTTGTTTAGTATTAAGTTGGACGATATACCTAAATAATGTGTGCAAAATTCACATTACAGTTACATTCTATTTGCCCAAACTATGTCCAAAGAAATGTAAAACCTTGAAAGATGGTTGAAGGAGTAACAAACTTTAATTAAGTTAAATCTCTAATTAAATATTTAATCTTTAATTTAAATCATTATAAGTTAAAACACCGAACAATATTCCTGCAAGAACGACTCTTATTTGATGGATTTCGGAGCTTATTTAATTTAAAGCTGAACAATGTTCTTACGGGAATCGAACCCAACATAGTAAAATAGAACCAACAGAATAGATAATAGTAATAACGTACAGAAGAATCACTCTCTAACAAAAACAGTGTTTAAGTACGAAAATATGGCTAATCAGTCCTTCTCTCTCTGTCGCATGAAACACACTTTTTTGTGAACGCTAGGGTTGTCAGTTTTTATCCGCGTCATCCAACGACAACAACTCGCGAATCGCCCAGCGAGTGAGCAAGCGGCAACCTACTGCGATTTGCAGCTCGGAGCATAGCGACGGCCGAGCGTACCTAAAGTGCGGAGGGAAACCCGCCTGCCAATGGGATTAAATAGTACATTTAGATGCAGACATCGGATACCAACTACTGATTATTTAGTTCTCGACAACGCCGCGCGAGGGCGACTGCAGTGACACAAAGCGCCTTTGTACTATTGTGTAACCATTGTGTTAAACTTTTTCTAGGACGACGCAGTGCAGACTGTCTGATTATTTTCTAGTTATGGGACAACCTTTTTGTTTGTTTAATTTAATTTGAATATAAAACGTAAATTGGTTAGACTTTATTCAAATGATAGGTACATACTTCTTACCTTCATTTTTTTCATTTCTGATTTGGATTATTCCTAGAGGTAGGTACCTCTAGGAATAAATCTTATGGAACCTCGTTTTTAGGGTTCCGTACTGCAAAAGGAAAAAACGGAACCCTATAGGATCACTCGTGTGTCTGTCTGTCTGTCTGTTCGTCTGTCACAACCAATTTGCTCCTTAACTACTCGACCGATTGAGTTGAAATTTGGTACACACGTAACGTAAATAAATGAATTTCAAACATGGGAGACATTTTTAGGCGGTAAAGTCGAAAATTTAGAAAAAGTTTTGCATTATGAGGATCTTAATTTTCTTTTCTTAATTTTAAAATAAACGATTTTGAAGTTATTTAGGAAAATAGGCGAAAATTTACTATTCCCCCCCCCACTATCATACTAGAAATATTGAATCCCCCCCCTATCTCCCAAACCACAGCACCTGAAATTTTTAAATAAATACAGACAATAGTTATTTACCCATATTACAGGAAAACCTATGAAAGTCTATGGTATTTAAAGTAACATAGGAAATTGCATATAATCACGGAACCTTCTCCACGCAAGTTTAATTCACACTTGTCCGGTTTTTTACTTAGCACTAACATGTTCTGTCATAAGTCATCGAGCATTACTTACTTTTTTCCTTCTCTTAGTAGCCAAAAAACCTAACTAGACATGTGCGGTATACCTGTCGTGTGTCTGTGGTGATGGCTTCCTTTTCGTCTTCATAATTTCAACCTAAAGACGTCCACTGCTAGACTTAGCGTGCCCGCTGACTTACAATTTCAAGTTGGCCAAGTAAATAGCAGACATAGTGATTTAGTTGGATAAGATGTGAGGGCTATCTTAAGTCACTATGTCTATTCGTGCCCGCTGACTTACAACTTCAAGTTGGCCAACTAAATAGCAGACATAGTGATTTAGTTGGATAAGATCTGCAGGCTATCTTAAGTCACTATGTCTATTCGTGCCCGCTGACTTACAACTTCAAGTTGGCCAACTAAATAGCAGACATAGTGATTTAGTTGGATAAGATCTGCAGGCTATCTTAAGTCACTATGTCTATTCGTGCCCGCTGACTTACAACTTCAAGTTGGCCAACTAAATAGCAGACATAGTGATTTAGTTGGATAAGATCTGCAGGCTATCTTAAGTCACTATGTCTATTCGTGCCCGCTGACTTACAACTTCAAGTTGGCCAACTAAATAGCAGACATAGTGATTTAGTTGGATAAGATCTGCAGGCTATCTTAAGTCACTATGTCTATTCGTGCCCGCTGACTTACAATTTCAAGTTGGCTAAGTAAATAGCAGACATAGTGATTTAGTTGGATAAGATCTGCAGGCTATCTTAAGTCACTATGTCTATTCGTGCCCGCTGACTTACAATTTCAAGTTGGCCAAGTAAATAGCAGACATAGTGATTTAGTTGGATAAAATGTGCGGGCTATCTTAAGTCACAATGTCTATTGGTATACTTTGCAATTTAGTTGGCAAACTTGAAATTGTAAGTCAGCGGGCACTCTTAAATTTTCCTCAAAGACTTCTAGAACGAGCGGCCGCAAGCCTTCTGCGTCCTTCGGCTTTCAGCGATCTTAACCAGGACCATTCGACGTTGCCTAATTGGTATTTAAAATTATTTTGCTAAGAAATGGCGGCAGCATGGCAAAAAAAAAAACGTGATATCAGTTAGGCAATGTTGGCCCTGATCGACACTTCAACCCGACCTTACTCACTCAGTTTTTATTGCATATTGTTTACCCAACTGTAGCGAAGAAAAAGAAGGGTAATATTTTTGGCAAGTAACGATCATTCGTAGAACCGTTGTCAGTAGATTACTATCCTTGGCATCTATTCGGGAACGTCTAAGTGATACTGCAGCGACCCGCGAGCGAGACTCGCATCACGCTCTTACGCATTACACGTCGCGCGGAAGAGTGCGATGAGAAATCTCGCTCGCGAGTCGCTAAAACATCACTTAGCGTTCCCGAATAGAGGCGCTTGAACTCCTATAGTGTCTGTTTGGAGACACCGGTTACTTTTTCTACAATTTCTTGTATCTTTTCTTTTAAAATTTAAAGTGCAGTCGGGTATTTTGTTTCATTATATTTTTCAATTGCAATTGGCATACTTGTTCCTGGCACATCACATAATCTTCTGTGCACATATCTATTGAACTGGAAGTCTAACTGCGCTCTGTACAATTCCAATCTTCTAGGAGGGTTTGTTGAACTGTGAAAGCGTTGCCAATCAAAATAATATATTATGTCTTAATGCTATACTCTATTGATTTTCGTGTCTTTACTTTTTATTTTAAACTGTTTTAATGTTGCTATCCATAAGGGCCTTACTAAAAATCAGTGGCGCTGCTTGTGGCGGTAATAGTTCTGAGAAGCGTGCTTATATATTGCCCATTATCGACACACACATTTATTATTATTATGCATCGAAATGTCAATAATGTCTATTAATTCATTTATTTGTTCTACTACAATTATTTCATACACACAAGGATTTATATACCGTTTCTGTCTAAAACGTAACAAACATTGTGCCGGTTGATCTGTTATTCCGCCAACTGCGCGGCTGCGCGGTAATCCGATGCAAATGTAGGCAAATCCGAACCGTACTCATTAATATGAATGCTCCGGCTAATGTTGAGTTTGTAAAATTGCCTATCAATTTTGGGCGAGCAAACCACATATAAAACTGGTAACATATAAAACAAATTCGACATATTTGCAACACTCGCTAAAATATTTCGGAATACATGTTTAGGTAAATTTAGATTAGGTAATAATGATGATAATAAGTTTTCAATGAAAATGGCATTATGTCATCCACATAATGACAAATTTTGTAACTGAAGCATCAATGGCACTGGTAGTCCAACTGCCACTGTGCCAGGGGGTGCGGGTTCTGAGTCTCACTATTTGTACCTAAGTCATGGATGTTTAGTATTTATATCTGTATGCAATTATCTTGAATGGCGTTGAAACTTGTCAGGGTTTTAAGTTCCATAAGAAATAACGCTCATCAACAATTATCTTATATTATTTTAGAGTGTCGGCTTCTTACGGATACACTTCGACCCTATGGAATCTTTGGTGTGATTACCCCTCTCCTAAGCACTTAGTCTATGACATCCTTCTCCACTCATCAACAAACATAACTGTCTCCATTTCCGTTTGAACGGAAATTTTCAAATCGCTTAAGCATTTGACCGCCCCAACGCTCTCAATCAGTTACTGTCTAAATGATGAATATCAGCAACATGACTTCGAAAAGTGAGAACAGGCGGCGCACGTTCACGTCATCAGAGATCGATAAATCAGGTCTCAGTAATGATTGACAGGAGCGAGCATGTTGTCGTGGGTGGTGCAGAGTATGAGCTCTGACGTTCCAAATAGCACCAACCTTTGCTTTTGTGCGTTTTGAGTTTTTGAATTATTCAGAGTTTCTATGAGCAATTAGGGATATAGAATTAGAAAGATATAGAAAAATACTTTTATTGATTCCTTTTTCATCTGGTCGAGGACCGTTGAAATTTTTTCAGACCCACTTCTGCGTTCGTGGAAACGTTATATCATGAAGGAGCTGTCATCGAGAAAGTAAACGCTTGGGCTAAGTAGACCGCTTGTCACTTGAACGGCGCGGGGTAATCACACGGACCATTGCTCGGCCTCATCGCCCGCGGATGACGAACTTCATACCCGCACGTCACGCTATAAGAGGTTCGATGTCCTAGCAATGCACTAGTCACTACAAAGTAAATTTGGTAGTACGCTAATAACAAATGGCCGCATTCAGAAACGCCACTTAAGCATTTGAGTAGATATTAAGTAGGTAGTTAAATGTTCCTAAACTAGATGACAACCTATACAGAAACGTCACTGAAACGTCACCTAAATTAAAGTTCAATTTGAGTGGTTTTTCTGAATTCGGCCAAAAGCCACACAAATACGTGGAGTGAAAGGCTTTAAGGTCTCAGCCCATTAAACCGTGTCAGGCACGGAAAGCAATACAATAAGTTCTACTATGCCCACTGAAACGGCCGGCGTGCAACCCGTATGTTACCCGTATGATGCCCGTATCGAACGGCCACCAAACCCTAGGAATCCATGGAACGTGCATCGCCGGTTCAACCTACTCCTCGTTTTGCGCCTGCGCACCGTTGACGCGACGGTGTCGGTCGGTGACGGAACGGTCTAGTTGGTATAGTCTCATACTTTTCAATACATATCATTTTTTTTTTGCTTGACATGTTCCTTTCCTAGCACGGTCATGAAATGGTACGGCCTAATGGGCAGAGACCTTTATACCTGCACGTTTGTAATTATGTGACAATTTTAGATAACGTTCAGCCAAAGAGCGAAAACTGAATCGCATGAAGGTGGAAAAAAAAGAAAGTGTTCTTAATCCGACCGTTTGAACAGTAATCCAGCGCTATTCTTAAAGAACGTTCTGAGTGTACACAGTTTCAAGCGAATACAATAGGTAGTTTTTAAGTAAATAATGCAGTGCTGAGCATTCCGCTTGGAACAACAGCCGTCAAAGAAATCTCGCGAAACCCCGCACCGGCACTCACGCTCGTTCACTCGCGAAATGTTCCCAGAGGATCCCGAGCAAGGATACTGCGCTTCAGCACAATGTACCGGTTTTGAATCTGGGACAAATTACAATTGTTTATAACATTATTAATGATTTTGGGATTTCGGTTGACCAGATGCCGCATATTACTGCATACAGGTGTCCCTAAAACCAACGATAAGATTTGGAAGAAAGGATCTGTTAGGGCGGCTCTAGAGCAGCTAGATTAAGTAATTTGGACCTTAATAAATTATCATAGTTTCCGAGATAATGGCACTTTTATAAAACTCGTGGTTTTGATACCCTGATTCAATGATTTTGAGTGCTACGACTGCAAATTTTAATATTTTGTCAATCTGTTTTTGGCATTATGTTCCTAAAACATTGTGCTATTGTAAGGATAAAAATAAGGAATATTTTTTTTACCTTTTTCATAACGGCTTTAAGCTGAGATGAATGGTGTTGCTGATATAAAAATAGAAAAACAAAAAAAACAAACAGTAAAAAAATGAATCCTTCTGGGAATCCCAGGCTGCAAGGTTGCTGCAAATTCGTCTTTTCTTGTCAGCAAAAGCTGTAAAGGTGTAAAAAGGAAAAATATCCAATTTTATTAGGGTACAAAACAGACTTCTAGTTTAGTGTGTTGTATACATTGTAGTTGTTTACTTAATATTATGGATCTCATAATATAAAGATCGTAAATAACGCGATTTTTGAAAATCGTATAAAAATTAAACGAGTTAGCCTCGGTATTTCTAAACAGCAATCGAAAAACAAAGAATAATAAAGTCATCTGAAAGACTCACAATTAACCGGTACGACGTAGAATTGGTACAGGTTCCAACCCTGTCTTGCCAAACGTGTAAGCGAGTGCACTAACGGAGTCTTGCGTGATGTCTTTGTTTGCGTCATTGTGACTCGAGTGCCACGACATGAGACCCAAAATCACCCCTCGGTGCATGACATTCCCACGGCTATCTTGTAAAGTTCGTATTATTTACTAGTTTCATATTTTACCTGACTGCACGAAAGGTGTAGTATGGAAGTTAGTAGGAATGTAATTTATTTGTTTTTATCCGGAACGTCAAACTGCTGGACAAAGACCTCTTTCCAATCCTACTACGCGTTCTTTTCCCGAGTAATCTCCCGCTACTATTGTTGAAAGAAGTCGTGGTCTGCCACGTCTTTGGATTATATTATGTGGGCCTGAGGTAAGTTCAGCCCAGATGCCCAGGCATGCGATAGATATCCCGGCCTAGTCCCACTTCAGATTGGCGTGTGTGTAAGTGGGTATATTATTTCCATTTTCTGTCCACACCTGAAAGTCCTTTGGCTGTGGACTGCAATATATGTGGTACGAATATATTTAGAGTCATCAGTCAAATACAAATTAAGAATACTTTACAAGAAGTTAGTTAAACACCGCCTGTCAATATTGTTGTGTTCATGTCTTAGGTATCATTTAAATTAAGTAGCAAAGATGGCCAGTGATAGTTAAGAAGTCTCAAAAGATAATTAAAGAGGTTTATTTGTTGATTTGTTTTGTTATTATTGACAGCGTGTGTTAACGTAGCAAAGTTGTTTTCTTAAATGTCTCCTAGACCTTAAATATCCTTTTTGCAGTTATACTTTAAAATAATTATATGAGCAAATTAATCGCCTCAAAAAGTTTTGGTACCAAATTTGTTAGCACCTTATGCGGCTGGAAAAAAAGGCGGGCTATGGAGGGAAAGTATCTTAAATATAAACGCTAGCAAATTTTCCTCAAAGGAAGCAAACCTTAATTAAAAATAGTAAAACTACATTTAAATACTTTTGAATAGTCGCTTGCTTCAGCTATGTATATATTTATATAATGCAAAACCAACAAATACTAAGAAAATTCTTTTTTTTTATTTAAAAAATATGAAGAATAAAATTGTAACGGAAGTAGACAAAACGGAAACAACTTTGGCATTCGCGTTTATTAAAACTCGACTTCACTATAATTATCACATAAGATAAACATATAAATACCCCGGCCGGCCGGCGCGCGCGCTCGTGGCGGAGGCGTTGGGTTTTATCTTAAATGCGGCATAAGCGCGCGCCTTCTCGCTCACCCGCCGGCGCCGTCCGTTGAGCAGATGTGGCTCAGCCTAAATGTCAACGGCATAAAACTGGCTATTGGCACCGCGTACCGCCCGCCATGGCAGAGCGTAGACACTTTCATCGATGCTATGAGCGTTTCGGTTTCATCATTTCTGACTTTTGATCATATTATACTGGCTGGCGATTTCAATATTAACCTTTTAAATACACAGGATGCGAATACTGGAAAACTTCAAGCCTTTTTTTATAGCCAAAACCTTAATCAGTATGTGAACCAAGCAACGCATTTCACTGAACATAGCGAAACTCTCATTGATGTTGTGTGTTCAAGTGCCAAAATTTTAAACCTGAACATTGATTATGTCCCTGATCTAAGTAGTCATGCCTTTATTTACTGTGAAATTTCTCTTAAAAAAGATAAGATCCCATCGAAACTCATAACTTACCATCCCCTTAAAAACATTGATATGAAAAGTTTTGCTTCAGACGTTGATATGATTAACTGGGAAAGACTATTGTCCGATAATGTTGAGGATTCTGTTTCTTCATTTAATGCATATTTGGTACATCTAATTAACCGCTATGCGCCAAAAAAAACTGTTCTCATTAAAGAACAGTCATATCCCTGGATAACACACAACATCAAAGAAATGATTAAAAAACGTAATGAGGCTCACGCCAGGTGTCGCATTACAGGGGTAGATACACATAAACAGTACTACAAAGATTTAAAAAAAACTGTTATATGTGCTATACAAAGTGAAAAATCTGCATATTTTAATAATCATATAATCAATAAAGCAAATGACCCCCGCACGCTCTGGAAAAATATAAAAAAAAACGTAGCTGACTTCAAGCGTAAGGAAATTGACTTACCTCAACATCTGAAGGACCCATCTCGTCTAAATGATCACTTTCTTAATGTGCCCGGCAGGAATGATATCGATATATCACAATTAACTTATTATGAATATCACAGACATGGCCCCGCCACTTTTACCCTCAAGCCGGTTACTGAATCAAGTATTACTAAAATTATTCAATCAATTAAAACCAATGCCCAGGGTATTGATGGAATTTCACTTGATATGTTGCTATTAACTTTGCCACGTACACTACGACTTATTACAAATATAGTTAATCAGTCAATTGAAACTGGCGCTTTTCCTGATGCGTGGAAGGTAGCTGCAGTAAGGCCTATACCTAAAATTGCAGCTCCGATCAATTTGAAAGATTTAAGACCTATTAGTATTCTTCCTTTAATGTCTAAAATTCTGGAAAAGGCGGTATGTATGCAACTTACGCAATTCCTTGAAGACAACGATATATTACCTGCGAACCAGTCAGGTTTCAGGAAGGGACGGAGCACATCCACGGCTTTGATAGACGTAGTTGATGACATCCTAGCAGCGCAAGATAAGGGTGAAGGCACAATTCTTGATCTGCTTGATTTCACGCGCGCTTTTGAAACAAATAATATCACGTTATTGCTCTCGAAGCTAACATATTATGGATTTGAACTCAGTGCCGTTAGGTGGTTCGCTTCTTACCTCAGCGGTCGTACCCAACAAGTTGAAATACGAAACGCTGATGGGAGCCTTGCAGTCTCCAGTGCGTCGCCTGTAACGAGAGGTGTCCCCCAGGGCTCGATCCTTGGTCCAATACTTTTTATTCTTTACAGCGCAAATATAGTCGATAAGATAGAAAACTGCAAATGCCACCTTTACGCAGATGATCTGCAACTTCACATCTCCTTCAAACCCGACAATATGGAACCGGCCGTTTCAAAATTGAACCGTGACCTCGTTCGAATAGTCCAATGGTCAGATATAAATAGTTTAGTTCTGAATCCGCTGAAGTCTAAGTTCATGGTGCTAGGCACGCGGCAATTTAGGTCACAAATAATATCTCGCAATCCACAGGTAACAATTTTGGATGATAACTTGGATCGAGTATCAGAAGCTAGGAATTTGGGTGTACTCATGGATGGATCGTTACGTTTCGAGAATCATGTGCTTGAAACGGTCCGTAACTGCTTCTATCGTTTGAAAGTACTATATAGAATCAGAGAGTACCTAAACGTCGATCTCCGTATTAAGTTAACAGATACCTTGGTGTTATCTAAATTGAATTATGCTGATACCGTATTTGGTGAATGTTTATTGTCTCGCACCAAACTCCTAATTCAACGCCTGCAAAATGCGTGCGTAAGATTTTGTTTTCCTGTCCCGCATCGGTCTCATGTTACACCATTTCTAAACAGGGGGGGTTTGTTAAAAATGGAAGCTCGTCGTAGAATGCATTTTGCCTCACTCCTATTTGAGATCATTAAGAGTAAGAAACCGCCGTACCTCTACCGGAGACTGAAATTTTCGCAGAGACCTGAGAGACAGGCTCCTAGATTAATATGTCCTCGACACGGAACCGCGGCATTTCGTGGCAGCTTCCAGTATGCAGCCACGAAATGCTGGAACAATCTCCCACCCCCTATTAGAAATTCAAAATCATTATTTTCCTTCAGGCGAACTTTTAAAGTATATTTACTATCAATTCAAAGTTAAAGGTAAACGCCTTCGTGTCGAGGCATAAATAACACGTATCGAAATGTCGGCAGGTTTTGTTAATTTTCGTTAACTGTTGTATTGTAAACCCATTATTATACTTCTAAACGCAGAAGCATTAATATAGATATAAAACATTATAAGCAGTATTGTAAACCCTTTATAAAACTTCTAAACACAGAAGCATTAATATATATAAGTCTAAATCATTATAAACACTTATTGCAACCTAGTTTGTTATATATTTTTACGTTTGATGTTGTAAACCAGTCCATGGGTCCACTGAAAACCAGCGTCGTATTCCCCCAATAGGCGGTACGACACACAGCTGAGTGGATGCCATTTTCGCAGCAATATATAACTTCTTAAAAATGTAAATCGGACCGGTAATCGGTTATTAATCGAACGTGGCCACAAGTAGTCTTGTGGCTCTGCCCACCCCATTAGGGATTTCGGGCGTGATGCTATGTATGTATGTTAAAAATGTAAAAAAATTATTTTTTTGTTTCTGCGAAATAAATATTTTCTATTTCTATTTCTATTTCTATAAATGCTCTCGAGTAGGTACGATTTTCTAACGCAGACAGTGTTACAATTTACTATTTGTTACTCTAAAATTAACGCATAATAAGAACTAAAAACCAATAAGTACGATTATGGTGACAATTTCCTTTGTTCTTGGTTAATTAGCGCTCTAGGCTGCATTGTTCTCTATTAGCAATTTCTTGACGGGCTTTCATGAAAAGGAAATTCTCTTAATAAATTAAAATATTTAATCTCTTTTTAATATTTAACGAAACGCCATTAAGAAAGATAGGAGCAGGGTTGACCCTACATCTTCAGGAAAGCCAAAAACAGGAATGTTCCTAAATGTGGCGTATGTTTGGATCCAAATTTTTTTGCGTTTGTTGACAAGATTTGGATCCGGAGGCTACCTTAATACCTTTTATAGTAATTTTTATTCCATCTTAGAAATACTAGAAATGTGTAATTACTTTGCTATTCTGCGAACACAGTTGTTTTGTTGAATATAATATGTTATTCGGAGAATAGCAAAGTAATTACAAATTTCTAGTATAACATGGAATTCTGCAAATTAACGCCTGAATCTATTAACTGTCTATTCTAAAAGGACCTGCAATACAATGCATAAATGTTTCCTGATCAAATCAATAAACAATATATTTTATACCTATTTTGGAATGAAAAATTTGGCAATATGACAACATTTGAGGCAAGTAGGCAGTATTCAATTACGCAAAATAATGTGATGCATCTCACACAGGTACTGGTGCACTTGTCAACGAACTTTATTTTGAATATAAGCAAGTTTCCTTGTAATACGAGAAATCTGTTTACAAGCCTTGTGTTTTGCAGCCTTTTAATTAGCTGTTTAAAGTGCAGCTGGTACTTGTTCGTCCGGTCTAGTCTGAGAATTTTACAAAGTGCTGTGTGCAGTGCAGCTATTCGGGCCAATTTTAATTTTCCGCTCTTTGTCGTCGAAACACGTTTTGACTGTGCCGTTTGTTGACCGTACTTTTTGGTGACTGGTAGAAAAAGTATGAAATAATCTTGTGTAGCGCTGTTTGCCATAAGAGTTCACATTTGCTGAGGTCGCAACGTCTGGAGATTTGGATTTTAATACCAACAGGTGCTACGTGTTTGTTCTTTGAAAAAATTAACTTGAACATTTCCTCTTGAAATGCTTTAGTACGTGAAAACACGATTAGTAGTAAAAATCTGGATACTTTTATTTTTCAAACATAACGCTTTTTTTAACATGTTTTTGGTTGAATCTTCGAAACCCTATGGTCTTTAACGTTGATTTAGGTTAAATAGTTGACTAACAATAGCTTCTCAATTCGCTAAAACGGTTTTTTTTATATAGATGTGGTTCTCTAGTAAACAGCGAAAAATCTCAATATTTCCTAAAAGAGTATGCGCGCGGTGGTCGTCACAGCCACGGCTGAGAGCGCGCTATTTTAAAATGAAACGCAACGTCATAGAGTACAGTTCTGAATGATGCAAAATGAGGTACTTTATCTAGTCATATGTGGGCTCTTAAAGAGTTAATTATTTTTGTTCAGATCCGTAAAAGGCGTTAAACAACTGATCTTTGCATCTGTGGGTAAAGAGTGTTTTCATTATTATAATATTAAGTTATGATTTGCAAACGACGATCGGTAAAGTGAGATAAAACCAAAAAGCAGCTGTAAAAAAATCCCTCGTGGCAAGTAAGGTAATTTTCTTATATTATTGTCGATTTCCCAGAAGGTGATTTTGGTTTTAAGTTAATTTCAAGGAACCGGACTCGTTCCTGAAAATCACGTAATGACAATGTGTGAGATGTCATTATTAGCTGCGATCTTGGACTTGATACTGCATGTTAGAACCGGATTTCTTGCATTTTTTGTATTTTTTCTACCGAACTGAATTTAATGAGCCCCCCAACTCGATATGCTCTCGTACTCTCGTTGAACTGGAGCACTCTTCAGGGTAGATGGTCAAAGACATTATGGTGCATTTTACGGATTGCGAGTCAGATGTTGTGCGGTAAACATGTGTTTTGCTTGAATATCTATGCTTACATTTTTTATCATTTTTAACTAAACACTTTTCTCAATAAAAATAGATAACCGCGTAGTCATGGCTGAGACCATGGAGGAACTCAGTGCAATGCTCGACGACCTAGGTATAGCCTCTGAACGAGTTGGCCTTAAAATGAACATGGAAAAGACAAAGATCATGTCGAATATCCATGCACTGCCAACTCCAGTAAAAGTCGGAGACTCTACGCTCGAAGTTGTTGAAGATTATGTATACCTGGGACATACTATACAGTTAAGTAGAGCCAACTTCGAGAAAGAGGCCAATCGTCGAATCCGACTCCGCTGGGCATCGTTGAGGAAGTTGCTCCGACATGTAAATTTATAGAAAACATCGGTTATTTATTGGATCATTAATTGAGAATGAAGTAAAAAATTATTTAGTTGAGTGGGAGAGAAGCGGCCGTTCCATTCCATGACCAACTTCGTACAATATTTAAAAATAATACAAAAGGATTACAATGTTCTTATTTTTTTATTACAATTTCTAATATCGTAACTTAAAATTACACATTTTTAATTGGATAGAAATGTAGTCCATTTTTTTACAGTTAATTGTATATTTCCGTTACGTTACTATAAGGTTAAAAATAATTGAAGTTTTTCCAATTATCATGTTCATTAACAGGTTGGATAAACCTGTTAATGAATGAGATCAACTGTACCAAATAAACAAAACTTAGCAGTTTTATAGACAATATTCAAAAAGTAGTTTATACCAACGAATTATATTTTATTTAAGCATACAAAATATTTCTCGTGTGGGATAGTCACGGAAAGAAGAATATAAGTATACGCAATAAAGTCCCGTTAAGTTAAAATAATGTTTTACATACTTCATTCGCCACTGAAATTAAAATAACAGTTTACAAAATTTGTTTCAATGTTTATTCTATACTTTGATAATTAGTTAAATTATTAACTCTATTATTCTGTATGCCGCTTTATACTTCCGTTCCGTTACTTTTTTCGTTCCGCCTCTACGAAACCGATGCTCGGGTTTCAGAATGGAAGTAACGTAACACTACCTCAGTGAATTCAACTAAAATTTATTGTTAAAGAACCCTAACCCAAGTTGTTTTTATTTTTAAATTTAGTTTTCTGTATACATTACCCGTATAGTAAAAAATATTCACGAATGATATATTTCGTACTTACCATAAATTTGGTTTCGGATCGTGGAATCACAAAATGTTACTGCTGCGTACGTGCACCTTACGATGCGGTTTTGCCGGCGACAACTCAAAGCAACATGGTGATTCTATGAAGTTTTGGCTTCGTTTTGTCAGATTGAATAAATCCGAACAAATAATAGAATAATATTTTAAAGTTTAACTACCAAAATAGCGGTTTCAGAATGGAAAATTCCGCGAAGTTCAATTTCCGTCTCCAATGTTTTTTATTCATTTAAAAATAGTGTATATAAGTTAAAATGGGAAATGATTTAAGAACATAATTTATTATATAATTTTCTATATGTAATCAACCGTCGTCGAGTTCTAGCATCAATAGATTTTTTTAAAAGACCCTTAGTATCATCAACAATCCAGATGGGACAGCAAAATTCATTAGTTTTTTAAACAAACAATATTTTTTATTAAACGTTTTATAACGCTTTATACAAATAATGAAATATGAAGTTATTGAAACTTCATGTGGGTTTAAGTAACATTTTTCTTAATTAAGTCAGGTCCAATACATTTGTTGACAGTTATTTCAAAAGTATGGGACAACCCAAAAACGCTGTGTACAACTTTTCATAAAATGGCCCAACTGACATAACCCAAATAATTGCTAAGCTTAAGTAGCAGTGGGCGAGGCAGATTGCTCGTAGAACAGATGGCCGATGGGGTCGCAGAGTTCTTGAGTGGCGAGCACGTACCGAAAGGCGCAGCGTGGGCAGACCACCCACACGGTGGACTGACGACCTGGTGAAAACTGCCGGTCTCCGCTGGATACGAGCAGCACAGAATCGGTCGTTGTGGAGATCATTGGGGAGGCCTATGTCCAGCATTGGACGTCTTTCGAATAAAATGATGATGATGAACTGCAATTACAAATTACAGTTAGCATTCGATTAGAAACCTACTGATCGTTTCTAAGAAAACCAGTCGTCAATCGAAAATCAAATCAACCCGGATGGAGTTAGAAAGTTAGAAGTTGTTAAAGTAAAAATATATATTTTCATAACCTTTCGTTTCTTACATTGACCATTACGTGGTTCGCAATGAATTAATATTGTCACAAAAGCAGGTTAAAGCTTCGAATTAAAGTCAACCGCTCGCTGTATCGCTCGCTTAGTCTAAAGTTTTTTACAAATTTTCCTAATATTTCTCATTTAGCAAGATATTCCTCAAACAAAAGCTAGTCAGGCAATATCACAACAAAAACCCCTTTGATGTTCGGGCGGCAAATTGGGGATACGCAGGCAGGACCCTTGATAATGGGCCACGATTTGTTAAATGTGTAGATATGAGCTTAATTGTCGTGATAAAGTATTATTAATGACTCAAACCCAAATTTAATTACAGAAGGTTCAACGCTTTTCTCGATTAGAATATTCGAGCATCAGTTCAACAAAAATAACTAAAAATGTGCAATTAGAATTAATAATATTTTTATAGAAGATACCTATACCATTTTAACTTACAAAACTGTACACACCGTGGGCATAAAGTTTCGTTCGTCTGTACGTATAGACTGTAAGTTATTTCCCTGTCTCAAGGCAATACGTATTTCAGTTTTTTTCACCTGAATAATGTATGTGCGTGTCAAAGTCAACTGATAACATAGCCAATGTCACTCAAGTATTGATCTCAGAATGTATCTAACGCATCTACAAGTCGATACATCTGATACACCGATTGGAAACAAATCGAGTTGCCCCTTCAAAGTCATATCGAATACAAATTGAACATAATTTCGCATACGCAATCAAGTAAAAAAGGGTTTTTCAATCCTTCTTTGTTGCTTAACCTGTATTCAACAGAAAATGGAATCAGGTCGCTCTATGTAGACATTTCTATATGAAGTGGACTGATTTCTTTGTTCGCGAGAGTAACCTTTAGTGGTGATACCAATTACATATGATACGTACAATGTAACAAATTGTCGAATTTTCCTTGTTTTCGGCTGAAACCTTTGATCAACTGAGATCAAAGTAACCTTTTCAGCCTGTTTATAAAAATCTAATAACAAGTCCTTTGCAAGATATAATGAAATTGGAGTTCAGTCACATGGTGAAGCATATTAACCCGCCACACCAAACAGGAAACAATAACACAAGCATAATTGCTACTTATAAATAACTAGCTTTTGATCGCGTCTTCGTCCACGTGGAATTCCTTTATCACGCGCAGCGCCATCTACTGACGAATAGCTTTTCTCCTGTACTTATACAGATTCCTCAAAGTTCTTCCAGGATATCAGGATAAAAAGTACCCTATATCTATCTCCATGTAACAGGCTACATTTGTGAAATGTGACATTTGTTTTTATGAAATTCTGTCAAGTCGTTTGGCCGTGAAAACGGAACAATCAAACACACTGTCGCACTTATAAGAAACCAGCTACTGCTCACGACTTCGTCTGCGTACGATAATTATTTAAGTACCCTATGTCCTTTTCCAAGGTGCAATCTATCTCTATACCAAAACTCATGAAAATTGGTTCAGCGGTTTAGGCGTGAAAATGTAACAAACAGAGTTACTTTCGAACTTATATTATAACTAGCTTCTGCCCGCGACTTCGTCCGCGTGAAATTACATTACATTTTAGTCATACCCTCGGGAACTTTTGAATTTCCCGGATAGAAGTACCATATGTATGTACCAGATGTAAGGTAACTATATACATACATCCAGTGAGCGCGGTTACGGAGCTAAAATACAGATAGACACACACACACACACACACACACACAACACCGAAACTTTCACATTTAAGTATTGTAAGGATAGTTTTTGCCCCTGACTTCATTCGTAAGTTCGACTATGGAATTTGCAGTGATAAATTACTTAAAATATTATGCGAGTGCTTCGTCATAGAGACAACGTTACAACACTCTGCGGTGATGCGGCAGATGTAAAGTTGGATGCAACCGCTCACACGCGAACATGCAACGTATACTTAGTTGACGATAGGAGAAGCATTTCTTGCGCAGATCAACACCGACTGTCTGCTCCTGTGACCTCGGGACTTTGAGAGTTCTTAAATTTTGTAAATACATCTGGTCTTCCTGCACATTGGACCAGACTGCGCTTTAAATACAATCCTACCGAGTAATGTCATCGAACCTGTAATTTTGAATGGATGCGAACGGGAAGAAGACGTGCCTATTCCACGCATTACACTTATACCAACAAATTTCCCGTTCCAGTTAAGTACGTCACGCACAATGCTATTTTAGAGAACTTTCCTCCCGCGATCGATCCGGAGAGGAATGAGCTGGTACTGAGGTTTTTTCAGGGGACTACAGTATGGGGTTCTTCAAACAGTCAATAGTTTTTTAAAGGGTCGGTAACACGCATATGACACTCTTGGTGTGGCAGACGTCCACAGGCTACGGTAACCGCTTACTATCAAGCGGAGCGTACGCTTTCTGCCACCGTGGTGGTATAAAAAAGAAAAACGCACTTCTTCTTGATTTCTGTATAAGGTTGGCAAGTAACTTATGCTCATAAAAATTCATGGGGTAAAATAGAACCGGTGATGAAGAGCCAGGAGAACTCCTCAACGATTGACGTCCTTGCATCTTGGATAGCAACATTTTGTAAAGGGTGATGAGCAATTGGCATTATGCTATTGTTACTTGGTGTTGTTGATGTGTATCGTTAAATCACATATGAAAATCACTAAAAAAAGTGAAATTAAAATTAAAATTTAACAAATAAAAAGACCGACTTCAAAAACCCCTTTGAAAAGTAAGAAATAATGCCCTTTGTAAGTAAATTACCCAGAAACGTAAGATATATTGTTGATTAAGTGATACATACTAGTGATAATATATCGAAGTCGATGGCAAGTAGGTAAATTAGGTAATTCATCCCTCATACTGTGTTCATTTACTTGACACCGAATTCGATATATTTAATGTATCACTTAATCAGCAATATATCTTACGTTTCTAGGTAATTTACTTACAAAGGGCATTATTTCTTACTTTTTAAAGGGGTTTTTGAAGTCGGTTTTTTTATTTGTTAAATTTTAATTTGAAGTCGTTTAATAGCGAGTTAAGTAAATAGCGATTTTGGGTAGATAAAATGCGATTCGATGCTTTATAGATATGATTCCGCCCTTACACGTGTTCTAAAGATATTATTACACGGGGGTAATAATATCTTTAGAACACGTGTAACTTTTAAACTATTTACCCAAATTACTTAGTGTAAAAGACAAAGATTATCTACGTTACATACCAAAAGTGATAAAAGTATTTATTTGGATAAGGATTAATTTATAATACCATAAATATGCATTATAAATACAGTATTCAAATTAAACGTTTTGCTATGTCGCAATTTTGATTATACTGGATTCCACGTAAATGATAGATATATGCTATCGCGGACTCTTTTGTAGAACTTTGTAAGTCGAACAATTCCACTATACATCATTTTTAAGTAACTCTAACGGTTTATGCAGCGCATGCCGAAATAGCTCTCAGATGGCAGGATTTTTGTCGACTTACCTGACAATTATAGTTGTACGATTTCGGCCAATTTGCACAATATCTTTATAAATTATAGCCTATGTGCTATTCTGATCTATAAGCTATAACATTGCAAAGTTTCATTAAGATCCGTCCAGTGGTTTTTGCGTGAAGGAGTAACAAACATCCAAACATCCATCCATCCATCCATCCAAACAAACTTTCGCGTTTATAATATTAGTAGGATAGTAGGAAGTAGCATATTAGTTAAGAAGTATGGATAGAACTTCTGCTGCCGCCTTGACGATAGTAGCAACGGAATAAAAAAGCCGATTTTTAATTAAATCAGCTCAAGAAAAAATCTTTCAAACTATATAATGTTTATAGTACTTATCCTTAAAAAGGCTGCAATTGTTTTTTTAGATATTTAAGAAACCAAATTTGCTTATGTTTAAATGCAATATTATTATCTTAAAAACTGAATCAAACACAATAATCGAAAGACTTTCGTTGTAATAAATAAATAAATAACGTCAAATAATACACTTAACAGCCCAAACTAGGTTCAACAGTCCTGGGTCTGTAATGAACATACAAAGAGACGCACTGACAACCAGATCCAAAGTCAAATACATCGTATGTTATGATGGGAATATCTGACTCTAGTGGGAATCAAACCCATGGTCGATTATTTCGTTAATCTGTAGGCAAAGCTTGTTACAATGTAATTTAAAGGGAAACTACTAACATGACTATTCGGCAATAAATAAGACTTAGGCGGTCCCTTTGGGCTCAGAGCAAATATTAGACACACGGCAAATACTGCCTGGCCCTGCTGACTCGACGCTCAAACAGCGGTCCGAAGCTTACGACCCGTGCACACAATGCTGATATATTTTCCCGTCATTCTATGAAGTAGGCAATTCAATAAAGGAATACCTAAATGACATCGTTTCTAAGTTTATAATTTGCATGTCTTTGCGACAAAACATGTAGTTCTGTACCAAATTCAACTGTAAAACACCAATTTGTACCATGTTTGAATAAACGGCGCTCGCCGCGTTGCCGGCCCGGACGCGCGCCCTCGCCGCCGCGCCCCTGCACCGAGCACTGTCGCTCTTAAGGGCGTACCCCACGCCAATGGCCTTGAATCTGCTTGTTTTCAAATCCTATAAAGTATACTTAGCGTTGTACAAGAATCTTGAAAAAAATATATATTGTAGTATAGAATCTATTCTTTATTTTTGTCTACCGGAATCTTGAAAAAAGTGGTAGTTCAAGAGCAAAAAAAAACCCGTAACCCCTTTTTTCAAACTAAAATCCGTAAAGGCTCCCTTATTATGCGACGTTTATACATGAAACTTTTACTTATCAGAAGACAATAATGTACACTATAATTTCATCTACCGGTTTTTCAATTTATTTTGTAGTTTTTGAGTAAATTATACTTTTCACTGCGGCGCGTGAACTAAGAGGCTCGCGGCGCTCTGCGCGGGCGACGGGTGGCATACGCTGCTAAGCCGTCTGACGTGAAGCTTGTGCCGCTCGACGCCGCGCACATGCGACGAGTTAGTTTCCAAGTTTTATTTTTTTATTTTGACCTAGTTGGAACGCTCAAGATCGTTGGCGTAGGGTACGCCCTTAAACGATATTCTGGACAGCGACACTCAACTGGACATTTTTTTTACCTCTGAGACTCGATTTAAGGCGTCGGCTAGTCGATACTTGGAAACTATCGTTACCGCTAGCTCTATTTAAGATGTTTACATTCTAACTTTTTGCATTTATTCTACCTATTCTACCTATAATGTACTTACTGTGATAATAATAAATTAAAATATAGTATTATGTAAGTAAATAGTTTTACATATTCATAATCATCTGTAAAAATTAGCACGTAAGGTTAAACTGTTACTGTTGATTTTTGTAATAAAATAAATAAATAAATAATAAATAAATGACTGATTACTGATAATCTTATGTATAATGATTACGATTAATTATGAGTGAATGTTAAATTACAAATTAGTTTTATCACAGAATAGATAATAGTACTAACGTACAGAAGAATTACTCTCTAACAAAACCGGTGTTTAGGCACGAAAATATGCCTAATCGTGCCGTCTCTCTCCATCGCATAAAGCGCGGTCTTTCGTATACGCTAGGGTTGTCAGTTTTTTATCCGCGTCACCCAAAAACACCCAACATCTACGCTATTTGATGACACGCGAATCGGCCAGCGAGCGAGCGAGCGGCAACCTACTGCGAGTTACAGCTCCGAGCTGTCCGATGGTCGAGCGTACCTAAAGTGTAGAGTAAAACCCCCCTGGTTTTATTAAGAAGGTGAGTAGAGACTGCTTAGCGTCAAATATTATTTTAAAACTATACTGCAATAATCTTTGCTAATATTAAAAATGCGAAATTGTACCTATTAGTTTTTTGTTTGACGATAAAGCGGGGCAAAGAATTGCTGTGATTTTTTGCACAGCGATAGTTGGAGGGAGGGATGAATAGTAAAATTGCTACTTTTTATATCGGAAAATATAGTTTCCGAGGGAAGATTAGAGCGATAAATGAATTCCACGCAGTCAAAGTCGCGGCCAACATATATAGTGGTTATATTTGAAATATTTAAGTCCTTTATCGTCAAAGTCTATTAAGTCCTCATATATTACGATTATGCGATTTTTCAAGTAAACCGAAACCAAGTAAGACGAAGTTTCAAATAAGTATTTCAGATTGTATATTTTGTCTGGAATAAAAAAAATATACAACACAGATATACTTTCGGATGGTATAAAACTGTAACTTTCCACGCAGATTTAAAAATATATTATACCATTCATAACGCGTCATCATTAAGAGAGGATTTTCAGCTTCTTATCTGTTATGTTAAAGAAAACGTATGTAAACGGGTCCTAAATAAGGTATACGTCAGCGCGGTAAATCATACAAGCTCGCCGTTTGCTCTTGTCAAATATATGGTGTTTAAAGATCTCAACAAACCCCAGAGATCTTTAACAAGTGCTTGCATGGCAGAACGTCAATATTATGGGGCCTACTATTCGACATTGTTTTAAGCGTACGGAAACCGATCGTAAATAAATCTCGCTTTGTTTTGAGGTACTTCAAAAGGAAAAACCGGAACCCTTATAGGACCACTCGTGTGTCTGTCAGTCTGTCTGTCTCTCTGTCTGTCCGTCTTTCACAGCCAATTTGCTCCGAAACTACAGGACCAATTGAGTTGAAATTGGGTACACATATGTAAGTTGATGACTGCAACACACACGTGTAACCTAAATTAATGATTTTTTAACAAAGGGGCCACCTTTGGAGGTAAATTAGAAAACTTTAAAAAAGTTTCACAAACTATATCAATTGAAAGAGGATATTACGAGGATTATAAATGTATATTTTTTTTATAAATTAAAAATAAATGTTTTTGAAGTTATTTAGGAAGATAGGCAAAAGTTGACCATTCGCAGCCTTATCTCCAAAACTACATGCCTACAATTTTGAAAAAATACCAAAAGGAGTCCTTTACCCATCAATTACAGGAAAACCTATAAGCAGTCTATGATACCTATTTGAAGTAACATAGGAAATTTCATATAATCGCGGAACCCTCTCCACGCGAGTTTAACTCGCACTTGTCCGGTTTTTTAATTTTATTTTCCATGTAAATTGCAAAGTAACATAAACACAAAGCAAAGCTATGATGTAACATGTCGTCAACCATGTTAAAAAGTGGCCCAGGGAAAACATTCGACATTGATACTAACCGATTTTCTTTTGACCGTTTTTCTTTTTGTTCTAGCGCCAAACTTGGTGTGATTATATTGCAAACTTTAACTTCCTGAGACCCGAATGTCATTTGTGTTACTTGAATTTTAAGCCTTTTCAAAAATAGTTAAA
Organism: Tortricodes alternella; assembly: GCA_947859335.1. Taxonomy (NCBI): domain Eukaryota; kingdom Metazoa; phylum Arthropoda; class Insecta; order Lepidoptera; family Tortricidae; genus Tortricodes; species Tortricodes alternella. Next base: position 443,223 of record OX401979.1, on the reverse strand, counting down.
CAACAAATAATCAAAACAGGCCATGACATTAGTATGCGACTCGAGCTCGCGCTTAGGATCCTGAACTGAATGAAAAAAAATAATTTGGTATTTATATAACACAAAAATCGAGAACCCTTGGTACGCAAGTCCGACTCGCACGCCGGGTTTTTAATAAATATAAATACTTTTTTAAATTAATAAATCAGGAGTAAATATTTTCCCAAATCGATTTACTCCCAAAGTAAGCTCTAAACGCTTGTGTCATGGGTACTCGACGACAAAATACATACTTATATAGATAAATAAATGCTTCATACATAGCAAACACCCAAGACTAAGGAACAAACATTCGTGCTCGTCACACAAATATTTGCCCTTACCGGGGATCGATCGCTAGCTTCGGGAGCAGGGTCACTACCAAGTAGACTAACCGCGTTTTATTATTTATATTTTTGATACTTTATTTATCTATTTTGTTTCTTGGGCATGACAACACTACACACTTTGTACAGTCGTATTTTTAATTAGACGAAGCCAACTGACAGTAGCTAACAAGACAGTAAACGTCAACTGGGAACACAGTAAACGTCAGTTGACATCGTCTAATTAAAAAAAAAAAAAAAACAAATATACGCGTCGAATTGAGAACCTCCGCCTTCGGAATTTTTGAAGTCGGTTAAAAAATACGACTATATACTGTTTATATCATTATGCAGAATTTTATTGTTGTCATTAATGTGCAATAAAGAGTTTACATACATACATAGACTACATGACATGACAGCTGAAAACTTGATTCTGCTTTCAAGTGCAGTTTAATTTATAAACTTTAAATAACTGCGATCCGAATGTCGCTACTTACGTAAAGACAGACAATCTACTAAGAAATTGTCTCGAAGACATTATATTGTTCAATCAATACAGCTTCGTTCAAGGATATTTATGCCGAGGCACGAACAGCTCAATCGCTGGAATCATGTTCCAAGCTTCGAATTCATTTCCTAGGTGTTTCTATTGCTCATATTTTGTGATAGTAATTTGAAATGTCTACCAGAATGTAGATATTTATAACAAAAATAAGTACTATTATCTTATTAAGTGCCACGTTGCGTCTTTGCATGTGCGTTAAGCCCCATTTACATGCAGCCGAAGTGAGCAGGGAAGTGGACATGGAAGTGGGCAGCGCGAGTATGTAAATGGGTCACTTCTCCTGCTCCTGCCGCTGCTACTCGTTGTGGCGCGCATGAGTCAGGAAGCAGCATGTAAACACCCAATTGATAACAATATGCGGGAATTATATCTGGCAGCGCGAGCAGCAATGGCAGTGGCTACATTTAAATGAGGTATTACGGAGGACCGAACAGACAGATTATTATATTGGGCCGTTGAGTGTCATTATATTTATTTATTGTTATTATTTAAACATAAAAATTATACTTTTCACTCATATGAGTGACTTTTGCGGATTTCTTCGATTCAAGTTCACTCACAGACATAATAAATATTTTCATCTAGAAGCACCGTAACCCATCTTTGCTTGTGACTTTATCAAGCGGCATGCATCCGCCCGCATGCCATAAGTGCATTCGAGTCAGCTCTTAGTAATAAAGCCGAGATTGGCGTGGCATTGGCACAATAAGGCAGAAGCACGTTTGTCCGGAGCCGCCATTAGTGGCGGCTTCACCGCGCCACGCCGCGCCGATGCGATGATATGCTGCACTTTTTTGTTGCGGAAATTAATAAAATATAACTGTACTAGCCTTTTGTCGCGAGTTCGTTCGCATATCATTCTTTTAGAATAGAATAATAACTATTACTTCGAATATGCTACTATTCTCCTGAAAATAAAAAGTATGGTATGCCCTTCCTCACATTTCACGAACGTTAGTTTGCGTAATACGTTCACGAATTTACCGCAAATGAAGTCGCGGACAAAATCTATTGTGAGCCAGAAACTAAAGTTTGGTCGCGAGTGCTGCCGCGTCTCCGGTAGCTGCGCGATAAAATGCGGGGTATCCGCAGGCGGGAAAGGAGAGGTAGAGGATGGATATTCCCTTACATTTCCCTTCCCCCCGCACGCCCGGCACAACCCAAGACGCGGTACAGAACTTGGCGTTGAGGCGGGCTTTTCCAAAATTTTCCTATGCAATCTGTTTTTAAAAGTGTCCAGGTTATACAGGTCAGAAATACAGATGCAGGTAGGAAGTTGTTTGTACCAACAACAAACTACCTACCTACAAGGTTGCAATAACAACCAAGTATTTATAAGGGTCTTAACGCGATGGAAACTAAGGGTTAGTCTGGACTAACGTCTTTAGAGCGTCGTTGTCTTATCAGCGCCCGTGCAGCGCCAACGCAATGCTTGCGCGGCGGCGCCGAGAAAATAAAATTGGTGTGAAAAGGATTCCAACGAACAAAAACTGCTGATATTTAACGTTACTGCTAAAGCTTATCTTGCGGCGGTGACTGTATTTTGGACATTACGTATAGTCCCGATAGTGCTAACGTTGTGACTGAGGGTGGTGGGGGGCGGGGATTTGGGCAGAGGGCGAGAGATGCGTTGTGCACTGTCCGCCGTGCTGGCGTCGCGTCGACGCTGCGCGGGCGCTGGCAAGACGCCAACGGTCAAAAGACGCCGCTGGCGTCACGGTGCCACCACGCGAGCGTTGCGTCGGTGCTGCGCGGGCGTTGATAAGACTCGAAAGACGCTAGTCTGGGGTAACCCTAACAAAGTGTAGGTAAAAATACCTTGTTATTATTTTGCAAAACGTTTCCGCTCAGTAGCACCAGCCACTGTCTCGGGTAGACTAGTAGCAGCCATGACATTTTAGTTTGGTAGTAGTAATTCAGAAAAACCTAAACTATCCTTTTTGTTCTCAGTTTCTGCCAATAACTCTTTTATCTCTACACTCCATCGAGTCAAGATCTTCGTTTAGTTGTCCTCATGTTTATACATATTAGAATAGCAATAAAACTATCCTTAAAGAATCTCGTTGACTTCAAAAGTCACTTATCTCGCTGAAAATTGAAATATATTGCGTTGGGGTAAAAATGCGCCATCAGTAGTCAAAAACAATGTCAGCGCGGAATTTATTCATAGCTTGAAGGCAGTAAGGATAGGATATATTGAGAGCAGATAATGCCATGGAGTGTTTCGTTTTAAAATTAGAAAAGATTGGTTAGCTTAGGCTATTTCCTTAAGGAGTATAATTATGCCTCTGTCTAGAATCAGTTAACCGCTATTACTTTGGGAACTGTGCACTTTCCTGGAATGAATTCTGATCCTACGTCCTCAATTTCAGGCCCCAAAGTGGGTTCCAGCTAAAAACAGGAGAATAGAACGGAAAGTTTAGCTTTCTGTACCGTGCATTAATATTTAAAGTAACTTCCGTTTAAAATATGAATGACGATTGATTTTAAATTGATAATATTCTAAATCTAATGTCAGTTACTTAAGTAAGGTACAAGACAATATATTATTTTACTTAACACTTTATTGTCCATTCATATTGTTGCATTGTTTTCATGTTGCACCCGTTGTGTCCAACTGTATGGGGACGGGTGCTAAGCAAACATTTCCCTAAATAGGTTATATAAGTTTTCTTGATATTTTATATGTTTCGCATAGAAAAACAATTTTATACATCCTTACTAATATTATAAATGTGAATGTAAGTTTGTTTATTTGTTACGCTTTCCTTTCACGTAAAAACTATATAACCGATCATCATAACACTTTGTACACATATTAGGATATAGGATACTTTTTATCCTGGAAAATTTTAAAGTTCCCGAGGGAATAACTATAACCGAATTCCACGCAGACGAAGTCGCGGGTAGAAGCTAGTAGTAATATAAAGTAGTGTGGCTCCGTGAGCTATAGACCTCGCGACATACGTAACTTTGCCGTTGGAAAACTGTTATCCTCATACATCGACATAGGTTGCGGTCAGTTTACCAACACCGCAAATAGGTGTGTAATCGCAAAAATCGCCAATTTCCGCCATTTAAAAAAAATCGAAATATGTACTGTATTAAGAAAAAAATCTTTATAATTATTGAACCTGCACACAAAATTTCACGAAAATCTGATGAGAAATGCGACCTGTAGAGGAGAACAAATGGACAGACAGCCGACGGATAGCCACCGGACATAAGAAATCATTTTTGCCCAAGCTGAAATGGAGACACTTCGCTCGCTCAGTCACTAATACTGAGCACTTGAGGGTTCGTGCATGCGTGCATGCATGTATGTTTGTTTGCTTTCATAAAATTTATTTCCAAAAAAAACCACTACAAGAAACTTGATGTGTATTGCACCTAGTTTAAAAATTGGTGAGAACCATAAAAATCATAACATTTATCAAAACGGGTAAATTTTTGCACACTTTATGATTGAGATAATGAAGAAGGCAGGTCACTAAACAGGTTAAAACAGCCCGTGAATTTTTTCTGTTAGTTGAATAACAGTATTATTCAGTTAAGTTTCCAATTGGGAGCTTGCATGATTTTTTTCTATCTTTTATTGGAAAGTACCTGAGTAATAAAAACCAAATTGTAAACACAAAACATTATTGTGTTGTTTATTTTTTAGATACGAAGCTTTGAAAAGTCATATTTAATACCACTCGCAAAAACACTCCATACAAAATTGACATGAATAACGTTACAGCACACGTTAGTGTATAAAATATATTGCGTTTAAATGAAATTTGCAATTACTTCCAAAACTACAGTTTTTAGGCCAATAACGTAGGCTTAGGTCTGTTCAAGGAGAGAGTGAATAAGTATTATCTAGGTGTGCATGCTCCATCGTCGACCTCATCACCACTTTCCATCAAGTGAGATAGAGGTCAAATGCACATCCATCTTCAATAAAAAAAAAACGTAAAATTCAAAGAAGTTACATAAATTTGTTGAGGATGTCAAAAACTAGTAATTCTGAACTAAAAAGCAATATTTTTTATTTTAGTTTGACCCTTAATCGACCAAGCGAGCGAAGCGAGCGAAGCCTCTTCGTTTCAGCTTGGGCAAAAATGCTTTCGTATGTCCAGCGGATGTCCGTCGGCTGTCCGGCTTCTGTCCATTTGTTCTCGTCTACAGTTCGCAGTTCTCAATCGATTCTCGTGAAATTTTGTGAGCAGGTTTGATAATTATATAGTTTTTTTTGTCTACCGTAAAATGGGGTGAATAGGGACGAAACCGAAGTTCAAACCTGGATAAAAGTTTATTTTTATCTGTGGGACATTGATTTATATACAAAAAGAGTGGTCCGGAGGTATGAATTTTAGTTTGTCATTGATCATTTGTTGTTTTATTTCATAGTTTCTACGAAAAACACATAATAGTAGGCAATCCCATCTCACCCCGTAGTTGGGGTTACAAGGGTTAGCAATGGGGTGAGAAAGGAAATTTGCTAGGGTTGGCACTTTCGGGTTATAATAATAATAATAATAGTAAAATCATTTATTCAGCATGGTTAAGGTACACAATACATTAGTACTTACTTATAACTAGGTTTACATTTAGAGGTGGTACCTTTAAACAAGAGTAGTATGAGCTTTACTCCCCGTACTAGTAAAAACTGTATTACGGTGGGGTAACATTCATCGTTCTCAGTTGAAGGTGTAACCATAATATTAAAAGATATTTGAGGGTAAGTACAAATAGCATCGGTTGCTAACAGCACCGGTGGCCACAATTTGCATAAACAAAAAAGTATTTGCGTATATTTAAAAAAGTTGCATCAATTTGGTTAATTACAAGTTAAAAAAAAATTAGGTTTACTTTTAATAATGTACACTAAGACATTTTGCGCCGCACCCACAATCAGATAACGAAAAACTAAATTGTTTCCTCTTGAACATAATTGTACAAAATTTTCAGCAACGAACATGTCAATCGTTAGCTGACTCCGAGTAGCATTATTAGACACACTAAAATAAGAGGTTAAAATTAATTTAGAGATAAGAAACTACTGCATGTGATCGTGTATGGTTGTGTTATGTTAGTGTTTAAGTTTTAAAATGTTCGTGTAACTGTGTGTAAATGTGTGTTTTTATGCCATTTTTTTCAAAATCTTCTCTGTGTCTTCATAATTCATCGATTGTAGAAATGTGTCCAGAGCTTTTTTTATAATGGTAAGAAGTAAGATTGCGTAAGACTATGCTTTTGCTTAGGCGATTATAAATAAAAGGTCCGAGAAATTTTGGAAATTTACGGGCAAAAGCTGACCGGCGTGTAGGAATATGGTAAACTATATCCTCTCTTCGACGTTATGACAATAGCTTGACTTGTCAAGAGAATATTTTATTTATGTTGCAAAATTATGTTTTATTCATGCTCCTACATAAACCGATTTAATGTTTTCTGTAAGTTGTGACTTTTATTTTAATATAACATGTTTATTTAATTTGCAATTACTTCAACACCTCCGATACTTCAATATTTTTTAAAATAATATTTATAATTTTATCATAATGTAAGATTCTTCTGACTATTCATATATATTTATAACCCTGAACCACGAACACCAACTCCCCCTCTATCATCCCAGTACACCCCGTTCGTAACACCAACTCACCCCATTCATGACCCAACTGTCCCCGTTGTCGTCCCAACTCACCCCTCAAAACATCCCTATTCACCCCATAAAAATCCTCAAATGCGGTTGAATCATTTTCTATGTTAAAACCAGTATAAATAAAGAATATATAACTTATGTTTATCTATTTCCAATAAGCCTAGTTAGGCTAGAAACGATATCCAAAAGGTGAACACTTACTTTGGCAAATTTCACATAAAAACGAAGTTTAATTCAATCAAAAATTCGCCACTTTCGAGTATCAACTTTGACAGTGAATTTTTGTTTTAAAATTGTATGATTTGGCAACACTAAGTTGCCAAAAGAAGAAAAAATATGTCTAAAAATATAATAAAATTACTTTAAGAGCAACCTGTGCCCGAAAATTAAAGTAGCTACTGAAAAAAGAAATTCTGCATTGGCATCCCTATTCACCCCGCGATCCCTATTCACCCCATTTTACGGTATTCAGTTTTTCGAAATTTTTCAAAATGGTGGAGATATGGGGTTTTTTTTGCAATTATATACTAACTTATTTGCGGTGTTGGTAAACTGACCCGACCTATATGTATCGGGATAACAGTTTTCTAATGGCAAAGTTAAGTTTGTCGCGAGGTCTACAGCTCACAGAGCCACTAGTAATAAAAAGGTACAGTCAAAATGATCTTTTTTTTTTTCTATTACATGCATTTATTTACATTTTCTTCCATAAAATATAATTTAAACCTCATTTTAATTTTCATGCATATTCCCTATTATTGGAACCATTCTTTTTACGCCATTTGGAAGCGAGAATTGAAAAAAAAAACATATAAATTCCAGTCACAGCAAGATTAATGACAAACAAAAACAGTATGAACCAAAAACAACAGTATGAACGCGTGATGTATTACTATCGCTCGCTTCGACATGCCATTAACTATACTGATTCAGTTATTCGCTACTGGACTCCGATTTTGTCTCTCCAGTGCAATTTGTCACGTTTACAATAACCGTTAACAAATAAAGATATTTATTTTTATAAATCTTCTAACTTGTAGCCTACAAAACAAATTAATAACCAACAATAATTTTTTTATCAATATATATTTGGCGCGGCTAGGGTTACGAAAAATGTCTCCGGCATAACCGCTAAAGCAGGGTTCGAATTTTATATTTGCCGATATATTATTTGAACACGTGTTGTACTTATTAGATGATTTAACATTCGACATAAATTAATAAAGAAGCATTATTTAGAGGTGCAATTCCATATTGAAATTTTACAGACAGACTGCTTGGAGCGGTCCGGGCCGACAGCTTCAAGCTGTCGATTTTGAGCGATCTGCAGTTTCAATACAAAATTGTCTGAATTTTATGCGGAGCGCGGAGTGAGAGCGGTGAGAAGTTGGAGTGAGATGATGAAGCGGTCCATAAACGGCGACCATGCTGAAACCCGACTGCAAGCCGACTGCATTTTCTATCTGCGACCGCAAGCGAACTGCTGGAGCGGTCCGTATATTGCGAATTGCGAACGTCAATTGTAGGTATTGAAACGCAAATAGCTCAACAGTGACAGCTTGAAACTGTCGGCCTCGACCGCCCCAAGCTGTCCGTCAAGAAGGCCCTAAGAGTTAATTCCCCCTGATATATATTTTACTATTTCAGTTTCAAGTATACGGTATATGAAGGCCCACTACCGTTATATTTCCATGCATTTAAAAGGCTAAAGCGATTTTCCGGTCTAAATGTTAACCGATATGTTGACCAGCACGACCATTTGTACTATAAGTAACTTAACCCCTGGAGGTAAAGAGAAACCGGCATTAGCGTCTCATTCGATTCATGGAGTAAGAAAAAAATTATGGCAAAAAAAATGCAAAAAGTGTATGTACCTAAGAAAAAGCACGGATCCGTGCCTAACCATCCGATGGGTTAACAAGTTTAACGATAAAACTTAAAAATATGGTTTTAAAATATTATTTCCTAACTTGAAATAGGTACAACTTACACTTAGTATTTCATAGGAAATATAGACCAGTAATTAAAAGGTAAAAGCATAATTAGAAACACAAGGCCGTCACAATTCATTTTATATTATCTTCTTTTAGTGCGCGCAGCCCTATTCCGAGCACCCGCGGCGACGCCGCCCAGCTCACAAATAAACAGTGGAAGCACTTGAGAAACCAAGTAAGTAAAAAATATATATTATATATTTAAAAACACAGTTCAAAATAATATTATATGAGACTTTACACTAGATTAAGCCGTGGAGTCCGGTTACCGTTACGTAATATAAAAAAGTTGCAGGTAAATAAAAAAATACTGAGACAGAACAATAAGGTAGTACATTAATATTAATTGGTTGATAATTACAACGATCAAACATGTTTTAAAATTGGTATACAATTTGTAAAGTAAGATATTAAAACATAAACCAACATCAATATTTTCCCCTTCGTATTATTGTAAAAATTTATATAAATACTCGATTTAAAAACTGAATTAAACGAATTTGAAATTGAAATTTGAAAACAAAGTCCTTGTAGTAAGTTCTTTTTTTGAAGGTTTTCTGGAAGAGATCGCTACTTAGCGATAAGACCGCCTATTTTCTACTTTGTTACTTATTTCTTTGTCTTTTTTCCAATATTTTTATGTGGTGTTCAATAAAGAGTATTTAATCAATATTGAAAATATTGAGCAGCGCCTCTATTCGGGAACGGTAAGTGATTCTGTAGCGATTCGCGAGCGAGATTTCTCATCTCGCTCTTACGCATTACGCGTCATGCGGAAGAGTGGGATGAGAAATCTCGCTTACAAATCGCTACAGAATCACTTAACGTTCCCGAATAGAGGCGCAGAAGCTTACTATGTCGCTCGCATTCAAAAAACTGACGTTTTACTTAGGCCGCGGCCGCACAGGCAAAGCAACTGCGACGCGACAGCGAATTTGTATGGTGGTCACCACGTAAGTGTCTGTCTAGCCACCACCATTATATAACAAAACTTTTTAGTAGGGGAGGCCACGATGCTTGAGGATTTACTCGAGCATCGTGGGGACCTATTGGATTTTGAGGTAGAAAGAAAAAAAGGTTACAAGATGTGTACACTTTCACCGGTGTGGGGAGCATCAAAAATAAAGACATTCACATAGAAATATTCGAACGCGTCAGATATTCAAAGGGGATGTTAAGTGAGCCCAAAAAGTCATCTCTATGTCAATGTAGGTCAACACTGTTTGTTTATTTGTTTTGACGCGTCGTAAGTCACCTTACCAGCGCGGCCGCGGCGTTGGTGTGCTCTGTCTGACACGCACAACTAAATGCACTGTTCTATGAGTGTTGCGCGCTTTCGCCTGTTTTAGCGGCGTGCAACAATTTACATTTTATTTATGGTTTTTTAACGACCCACTCCGGTAATAAGGATTCAGAGTTATGCTCGTATTTGCAAGAGACTTTCTTGGCTTTTTATTGCTTCATTCTTCATTTCTCTGACGGTTTATTTGTATCGTTACGTAGCATTATACTACTGTTAAAGAATACTTTTATAGCTCAACATGGAATTTAGACTTCTTACAAGATGTTTATATGACAGAGTATATACAAAGTTGTGAGGTTGGTTACTAAAGTTAAGTAAGTAAGCTTCTTGCAGTAATAAGTGGATGAAAAGTAATGTCAAAGTTGGAACTGCAAAATAAATAACGCACATATTAACCTCAAATTGTATCTCCTAAAGGGATGAATTTGTCAATGTTATAGCTAACCAACTTTTAGATTCGGGGGACGTTTCAGAAAATATTCAATTAAAAAATTTAGGAAATGTTGAGCTCTAAAGGTATCTTCAACGAACCCTGCACTAACCCGAAATGCTCTTGACTGGTTTTTTAACACATTCATTGCCAAGTACCTGGGTTTTCTTTCCGAGTAAGGTACAAGAGTAACGCGTGGCAGTGAAAGAATTGAACGTGTAAAAGCACTTCGTTCGACGACAAGTTAGCAACTACCGCAAATATAAACACCATTTGGTTGTGGTATGGCCTTCAACGTCGACCAGGTTGCCGACGAGTTTGAGAATCACATCCCACTGAAAGAGAAACCCCGCATAATCATGCGGGTGATTATGTAAACAACGCTTAATCATCAACGTTGTTCTTACCGCGGAAGCTATTCACTGGCTCACAGATTAGTTAATACGCAATTTTTGTACCATTCAAAAGTTGTATATTGTTAAAAAGTTGTACGACCCATTGCTAGGCATAGGTACCAGGTTCCGTTTCCACCAGAGCTGTGGAGGTAGCTAAGCGATTAATATTTCATCATTTCAGCCGATAGCCATCCACTGCTGGACATAGGCCTCCCCCATATCACCACACCGCTCGATTCCATGCTGCTTGCATCCAACGGAGTCCAGCAATAATCACCAGGTTGTTAGTCCACCGCATGGCTTGTCTACCAACGCTGAGCTTTCCAGTACACAACGGAAAAAAAGATATTTTGTTTCAAGCATATGATTATTCTTGGAAATATTGTTTAAATATACGTAATAATATTTTTATTTAACTTGAAAATAATATCTTGAGCCAAAAAAACAATTAATTCAAACAAGAATGTATTCTTAGTTCAAGAAAATATATGTTCCGTTATATGGAATCTGGTTTTTCCGTGACCTACACGATTAAGGCTAAGGATGACTTCGGCCATAGTTCCATTTCGTCACCTTTTTAAGTCGTTCTCATTCGCATATGGTCTACTGTTTCGATTCGCCAGCATTCCTATATCGTCACGTCCCTATTTCGTCCGCTTTCTTACGTGGGCCACTGTACCAACTCGTTTACATTCGTAATTAGACTACAGTGCCAATTCGTCAATATTCCTAATTAAACCACAGTGCCAACTTGTCAACATTCCTATTTAGACCACAGTGCCCACTCGTCAACATTCCTATTTTGACCATAGTACCAACTCGTCAACTACCTATATAGTAAAAATATTGACTTCGGCTGATAGATAATGTAGAATATGCAAAATGCTAACTGCACGCATAATGTGCAAACAGTCAAAATGTACAAATTTGAATTTGAATTGAATTTGGATTTTTAATAGACTTGACCTTATCGTTTATCGTAGCACTATGGTCGATAAAGGAATGCGGACGAGTTGACACTGAGGTCGATATAGGAATGCGGACGAGTAGGCACTGCTGACCAAGGAGTACTGAGGTCGATAAAAGAAAGTAGACGAGTTGGCACTGTGGTCAAAGTAGGAATGTACACAAAATGGGGTATTCACGATATCAGAAAGTGGACGACTTAGTAAGGTGACGATTTAGGAATTGTAGGCTGACGACATGGCACTGTGGACGATTTAAGAAGTTGACGAAATAGGATTGTGGACGAAGTCATCCTGAGCCGCGATTGCCACTCAAGAACTTTTCGATCCCATCGGCCATCTGTTCTACGAGCTAAACTACGTATCCGTGCAGAGTGCGCACTGCAATCGGTTTCCTCGTTAGTAGTACAGCGGGTAATTATAATAAAGTGTGGTTGTGTGGCAGGAAGACTTTGTCTTTTTAAGAATTTTGTAAACTGACTCTTCAATTGTCTCTTTCATTCACGATACGATTATAATACCGTCACGTTGACTCATGGTATTGAGAGTTAATTGTACTAAAAAGCAAAACGAGTAAAGGTATAATGTAATTAAACGCCGCTTCTCTTTCATTTGACTAGTCTAGGACGTTATTTTAAAGGGCTTTGCGTGATAATGATAATTATTTACTAAGCATCACAATGGCTGTTTGAGATCAGAGAGCGCAGTCGTTTGTCTCAGAGCACATTAGCTAAACTGGAGTAACGTGATAACGGGTTGTTTGAGCACTCACATTCATTGTTCTTGTCAGATATGAGAGTTAAATTTATCTCTCCAAAACAGAATTAGTCCTTTATTACTCTTATAACCTAAATGAAAATGAAAATATTTATTTTACAATTAGGTTACACGGGCTCTTTTACATGTCTGCAATTCTGCATATACCAGCGCTTGACATCTGCTGAGTAGAAATGCCGCAATTTTGACTGCTAACAATTTTGTCGAAACAAAAATACCGAAGCTAAGACACAACTAGATTAAGAAATATGAAAGAGCCCGTGTGGCAAAATAAATATTTTCATTTCCGTTTTTAACCTAATAACCTGATGGCACAAATAAACTATAATTAATAATAAGGGAGATGTATAGAGTCACCGGGTCAGTAAATAAACTTAATCTTAATGTCAGAGATGTACAGGGTCCCTGGATAAAAGGGATTTATAAAATATCCAGGTCAGTTTGGTTAATCCAAAAATTAATGAGATGTACAGTATAAAACATAGGGTGGGCCATACATTTTTGCAAATAGCAACATAGATTTTTTTGTAAACTATTAATTGTCCGGTACAACGGATGGCGGTAAGCTAAACGCCATTTTGTACATTTGTGATCAGTATGGAGCGCTTCACGTAAAAGCAACGTGGTTTTTGATTAAACACTTTTCAAAAAACCCGTCTTACGTTACTATGCGATGCCTTTTTAGGACTGAATACGGATTGCGCCGTTTAAGTGAGTGCCTCACTGTCGATTTAATCAAAGTTTGGTTCAAAAACTTTATAGAAACTGGTTCAACAACGAATATTAAACAAACAGGGCGGTTACGTACCAGAACTCCAGAAGTGATGCTTGCCAGCATCTTTTCCAACAATTGCGTAGTTGTTTGTAGGACCAAACAAACCAGTTTGTGCCAGCTACAAAACGCAGCTCATTTAGATGGCGGTATTATAAAAAATTAAACATTGCATATATTTTTTTAAACATTTATTCTATACGTATTTCTAATAATAAATACCTAATAATAAAATAGGATTTGTTATATTGTCTCTATCATGTTTCTAAAAGTGCAAAAATTTATGGCCGACGTTATACTTTCCATGAATTCCCTTTCACAGATTTAAACAGTAAAATACCATTATTTCATTTACTACATTTTTAAACCTGAGAGACTATTTAAGAGAGCGAGAGACGGCAAAGAAAAAATGGGCTGATAATATTATAGAAACAGATGGCAAGGAGCGGATCCAAAAGAAAGAAGAAGAGGAGACCTTTACCCGGACACGGACATCAGAAATAATCAACAAATTAAATGTTAAGATAAATGTAAAAATGTATATGGTATGAAAGAAGAAGAAAGAAAGAAAACACATTTATTCACTTCACAAAGACACACATACATACATACATACATAGCATCACGCCCGAAATCCCTAATGGCGTGGGCAGAGCCACAAGATTACTTGTGGCCATGTTCGATTAATTAGTCCTAAGATGGTATGATGAACCGCAAAGACACACACAATAATAAAAATACAACAAAATAATACAGAAGAAACGTGGCATATGTGTCATTGCGGCAGTGAATCGGTCACTGGCTCAGCATAATGCTGTGGTGTCAGACACCCGCAGCGCTGATTTTCAGCCAGCACCGTCTGTAGCAATCGGAGCGCTACACTAAACACACTAAACACTAATAATTACACAAAACTACTTGGATAAAAAGTGGTATATATAAGAATAAATATTGTCATTGTGGCTTTTGTAAGAAAAAATAAAATAAAATGCATTACACGCAAACACTTACATGAACGTACTTACTATACAGTAATATACTTATTTTGTATACAGCATACAGTGAGGTACATGAAATATCAAAACGAACAAAAAGTTGATTCATTTGTAAAATAGTGCTGGTTTTGGGATTAGGATTTTTGGAGCGTCAACAAATAGCCTTTAAGCTTTCGCTTAAAAGCATGGAAATAAAGAGCACTTAAACGGCGCAATTATATAAATAAATGTTGTTAAAATTAATTTATTGCTTAATGTCTCTGATTAAGATTTAGGTAATGTGTAATTGTTATCATATACGTCGAGATAATATTTCATTTAGATTAACTACCAAGTATTATTCAAAAAAAAGGTAGGACGGAAATACACGCAACGCCTCATGTTAGACATACTCGTAATTGGAAGAACTCGTAGGCGTGACCTTTAATTTCCTAAAGTTTCAAGCGCTTTCCGTATGTCATGGTCGCGGGTTGAGATAATTACGAAGTCTGACAGAAAAGTATAATTTATTTGTATGTAATACAGTTTCATTTGACTACCGTTCTCGAATTGAGGTAGTAATTTCTTATAATATATTATGTATTTGACTCGAGGCGAAGTCGTTTGACAGGTAATCAAGTACCTTATTAATTAGAGATATACTGGGAGCTGAGGAAAGTACACAAATAACTACTATCATATTAAATGAAGAGTGCCTGCTAAGGTATGTTCCCACTAGATTCATTTTGAGTTGCGTTGACTAAACGGACTTTATTTGTATGAAAAATAGAACTCACAATAAGACTGTAGAAATAATTTATTACGTCTGTTAAAGAGCTGTCTGCCGCCTTCCTCGGCCTTTCGAGGAATCTAAATTTAATTAAGACCCTATCTATCACTTTGGATCGATTCTCCTAATAAAAACTATTATGAAAAAGATACTTAAAAAAAACCCAGTTAAGTGCGAGTCGGACTCGCGTGAAGAGGGTTCCGTACTATAAATCATCGCATTACCCCGGGGTAGGAGAAAGACTATTTTTAGGGTTATTTACCTCAAAAAGAAAACGGAACCCTTATAGGAATACTCGTGTGTCTGTTTGTCTGTCTGTCTGTCTGTCTGTCCATCTGTCACAGCCAATTTGCTCCGAAACTACTGGACCGATTGAGTTGAGATTTGGTACACGTATGTAAGTTGGTGACCGCAATACGGACGCGTAACATAAATAGATACAAATACAAATACAAATATTTTTATTTCGCATAAAATAAACAGGGGGGTCACATTTTAGAATTACATTTTAAATTAGAAAATAAAAATAAAAAAGTTTTGCAAACTATGTCGTGTGATATATCAAATGAAAGGGCTTGTTGTGAGAATCATAAAAAAAATTTTTTTTTTAAAGGTAAAATTTTTCCCGAACGGCAGTACCCGTTCGGGAAAAATATTTTTCACCAAATTTCACTTCCCAAAAAACTTATCGCAGCAGTTTCATTTCCCAAACGAATCTTTAGCATATTTACATTTCGCATTTTATTAATTGGGTCTAATTATCATTTGGCAGCATTCTATTTTGTCAAGTTTTATTAAGACAAACGTTTATTAGGCAAACGTTTTGTTTTGGCAAATATTATATTACAAAAAATATTAAAAGATGGGGGGATTTGGCGAAGCCCACCACAGCGGGGGTGAGGGGGCCGAAGCCTACACAAAGGGGGGATAAGGGGGGCGAAGCCCCCCGCAGTAAAAAACAAATAATCATAACAATTGTATGTATGTAGGTTAGGTTAGGGTTAACTTGTGTCCCTTAGAGCGGAAATAGGAACCCCGCGAAGCGGGGTGACGTCGACACGCTGGCGGTTCGGTTAGGTTAGGGTTTTGACTAAATAATACTTGGTAACGTGAAACATGACCAAGTATTTATTTGTTTAACAATAATTTGTTACTAAATACTTTAGTAACTGTAAAATTGCGATAAGGTGTTATGACTTATAATTTTTTGCCAAAATATAATTTGAGTAAAATAGTTTGGGATGTGATACCTTGGGAAGTTTTGGAAAAAATAAATCCCTAAAAGGGTGATAGGGCAAGTTCGTGCGCGCCCGATGAGAGCCCGTTATTTGAAAAAAGAAAATATCTTCGAAAGTTCATTCGATTTTAAAGATACATTTCCAGCTAGACGAAATTGCGGGTAAAAGTTACTGGTTAATATTATGTAGATCAGTTTAAGGGTAATTTTTTTTTTTTCGTTCAACACTTATTCCCGTCTTTTATGTTTTTAATTTGTCAAAAAACTGCATAACCTTTCAACATGCTAAAAAACGAGGCTTATAATTCTAATTCTAATGATACAAATATCTGCGTTTAAATAAAATTACTCAAAGCCATTTCCTAGAATAACTACCACAATTTTGTAGTTAGATTTTCCAGGAACAAACCAAGCATGTCCGTGGCTTACAAAGTTTTGCTTAAAACATTGTACGTTTGGTAGGCAAGGCAAAGTAGACCCAATTAGCAAGCCCTTGTCCCTGCCAATTACCTGCAGTCAGCCAGTTGAAGGTCGACTAAGGGTTTTTTCAGTCTTTAGTAACTTTTAAGCGGAAAGGAAAGGTAACATTAGTTGTTGCCAAAATAAAGCATTGTGCCACATATTTTGTATGAATACAGTGAGTGTAAGTATCATTGCGTCTTGATCGAGAATGTGTCCTAGTCTGCAATCGTCACATAAATTCAATATGGCGGTTGCGTCACATCACTGCGATTCTTGCGTCAAAATTGCAGAAAACTTTTAACTAAACTGCGAAAGTTATTATTTGTCTTATTTCATAGGTAGGTTGTAAATGGTTACCCGGTTGTTAAAAGCTATTCTTTTTCATTTGTAGGGTTCCGGACATACAAGGTACTGTCTGTTTTGCATGGATTACTAATGCCAAAAAACTTTTCCCAAAGCATCACATCCCAAACAATTTTACTCAAATTATCATTTGGCAAAAAATCATAAGTCAAAACAGCTTATCGCAATTTTACAGTTAGCAAAGTATTCTTTGGCAAACTATTGTTTAACAAATAAATGCTTGGTCATGTTTCATTTTACCGAGTGTTATTTAGTCAAAAGCCTAACCGCCAACGTGTCGTGCCTATTTCCGCTCTAAGGGACATAAGTTAACCCTAGCCTAACCTACCAATAATGCAAGTGTTCCGATTATTTGGTTATTCACTGCAGAGGGCTTCGCCCCTTCTCCCCTCTTATGGGGGGCTACGCCCCCTTCCTTTTTTTGCATTTTTTTGGAATGTAATATTAGCCAAAAGAAAATGTTTGCCTAATAAACGTTTGTCTTAACAAAACTTGACAATGTAAAATTAAGCCAAATGATAATTTGACCAAAATTAATAAAATGCGAAGTGTAAATGTGCTAAAAATTCGTTTGGGAATGAAACTACTGCGATAATTTTTTTGGGAAGTGAAATTTGGCAAAAATATTTTTCCCAAAGAGCAGTACACCGTTTTTCATAGGTAAAGGTTTCAGAGTCAGACTCGCACATGACCGGATTTTTTTAAACTATTCAACAGTTTGTTCTTTAACTTACATTTCTATAAAAGCTTGTTTGTTTAAATTATGATAATGATGGAATTAATCCAAAAGTTGTGAACTATACTAATGTACTTGCGTGATCCAACTCAATTGAATCAACTTGATTTATTAGATTAGCGAGCAAAATCCATTGAGACATCATCACTGGAGCGTAATGTAATTTATTTTGCAAGTAAGTGTCTTCCGTATCTTGCGAATTTATCCAACCCACTTTATGTACCATAGTTACCGTGTTTAAGAGACATCTTGGGCTAGTATTTTTGACGTATTTATTCTTTCGTCCACGAGGTCGTTTACGTAAAGTCCTTTTCTAGCTATTCCCTGCACAGTTCCCCACTGTGCATTTTTCCGGGGTGAAAAATAGTCTTGTCAACCCTCCAACTATCTCCGTGCAAAAAATCAGTTTGAAACCGTTGGTGCTCCATTTTGATACAGAAAGGATAGATCTTATACTAATGTTGTTTATCCATAGTTTCACCTATCTGTTAAATTTGTATCGTATATCACATCCCCGTGGCAACCATGACCTTGTTTTCTTGCCAATTTGTACTTATGCCATTATTTGTCATGTTTTAGTTATATTTATAGGTTTAGTATCAATAGTAATAAAAATAATACCTTCCTAACATTTAATACGTCGCAAAACCTTTAGCGTCGATACGGCGGCATGAAAGGGTTGTAAGTTAAAAACCCTTTGGAAAGACATCGCCATAAAGTTCTTATTCAACCCGCCGGGGCGTTATCGGGAGAAATATGAAAATGTCTGTCGCTGTTTAGGTTGACGACTTACTAGGATATCTCAAATAAATGTAATAAAATAATAACAGATTAATTCCCAAATTACCTAAGGCCACTTAAATTGATGTTTGATTAAACCGATGATTATGTTTACGGCGTTTATTGGATGCCTATTTCCGGTCAGAGAGACACAACTTAACCCTAACCTACATACATACATATTATCATGCCCGAAATCCCTAATGAGGTGGGCAGAGCCACAAGACTACTTGTGGCCACGTTCGATTAATTAGTCCTAAGATGGTATGATGAACCGTATGGTGACAGGTGATCAGCCCATCGCCCATACAGATAGTCCACCATGTTGGAGAGGACCCGTCCCTTAGTCGACTTTTACCACATGCCAGGATGATAAGCATCTGCACGCAGTCTATGCTATTTCTTCACTCCCAGTGCAGCAGAGGACCCTAACCTAACCTACCAATAATACAAATTGTACGATTATATATTTTTTTTACTGCGAGGGGCTTAGCCTCCCAAGCCCCCTTATGGGAGGCATGAAACTTGACAAAGTAAAATGATGCCAGATGATAATTTAATCAAATGAATAAAATTTGAAATGTAAATATGCTAAAGATTTGTTTGGGAAATGAAACCACTGAAAGTGTGCGAAAAATATTTTGTCCAGAACACCGTAAAAATAGTGTATTTGTCTTTTGACACTGGGCAAGTGGGTTGACGGCAGGTGGTGGAAGACGCACACAAACTGGTGGCCCAGATTAAACCGATGGTGGGACAAACCACCAACCCCGGATGAGATTAGCTCAGCGGGAAAATGAAGGGGATTTTAGTCAACAGTGTGTGGATGCGAACAAAGTCGTAAGCACAACTAGTAGTATAAATGTAAACGTTTGTGAGTGAGTGGGTATGTATGTTTGTTACTTCTTCACGGATTTGAGTAAAATTTATGATGAAGATAGCTTATACTCAGGATTACCTATCACATAGGGTCAAAAGTTCCCAAGGGAATAGCTATTACCAAATTCCACGTGGACGAAGTGGGGAAGCCTAGTTGGGAATAATTTAGTGTCTAAAATATTATTATTTTGTTTAACACAAAGATTGGCCTGGTGGCTCCAATTTTTCTACAAAGCTTGAGACCGTAGATTCAAATCCCACCATCGTAAGATACTCACATCGAAAAAAAATGTGTATTTGGCTTGAGGTCTGGCTGTTTGGGTGTCTATGTTGTTCACTTATTCATTTAACCCTTGCAAATATAGTTCCATAGACCTAGGATAGCCTGTCTCCTGTTCGGGTTTTTTTTTCTCCTTTACCGCGCTTTTTATACCCCAGTCCTTATTATGGCTAAGTTTATTCCTTGCTCCTTTACGCGCCCGCATTGTCGTAAAGTTTACGCCGCGTATGAGCAAGCCTGCCTATAACGTCGCCGTATGAGCAAGCCTGAGACCGCAACATTTAGGTTCCTCAGCAGGTTTTGACTTCCTTACATATTAAGGCCATAGTTGTCAAAGAGAGCTAAATAGCGCTTAGATTGCCTTTAGTGCCACTATGTTTTTCACTAACTTATATGTAAAGTGAATTCATCCAGCGTGGCAACGCTGCCAGCCTTCTGGGCACCCTGCCGCCTGGCGCTGATTTGGAACCAATATTTTATCTATAGATAGTTTTCAATTAGTCTTAGTTTATTTTGTATATTTTTAGTTTAAGAGCTGTACCCTTATTTAAACAAGAAAATAATAAATTCATTCATACTTGCTCTCACTTTTTTTGGCTGCTGTTTCCTTGCAAATAATGGAACTGAAGACAATATTTTAGACGTCACTTTACCAATTTTTAGCCTAGGTTTGCTTTATTTAGGATAAAACAGCTGTTTCACCCAAAAATTGCCCATTTGAGGTTAGAAACTTGCTAACCAAATGAGACAAGACAGTGTGGATGAATCCACTGTATTTTAACTCTTTATTGCACATAAGTGACACAACAATTCTGCATTATGACTTAAACAAAGTACAAAGGCGAGCTTATAAGGAAAAAAAGTCTGTATTGTGTAGTACATACGTTGGTTGGATAAAAGTTAACAAACGCGAGGCATTTTGGAACATAAATTAATGAAGTTGTTCTATTTAAATTCTTTATATTATCTAATCCATTATTGGTTTAAAAGCTAAGCGCGCAAAGTCTAATTTTGTGTTCATGGTAGACTGACCAGATAAACTAAAAAGGAAAACTGAACCTATTAGCATAGTTGGGCACCGTTAATCAAATTGTTAACTTCGTTAAGCGCTAATCCGTTACGAAAAAAGTTACCTTTGTTAAACGCTAAAGCGTTACATTTCGGAAGATTTAACGGAAGTTAACGTTAATCGTTGAAGAGAAAAGAAATTGCAATTTAAATGACATTGCGTTAGTAATTTACTTATAAAAAAATCTTATGTACTATGGAAGTTAAGGCGGGACAAGAAACATTACTAAAAATGGGTATGGCATTAGAGTTTGTAATAATACCTATTATTTACTGATCAAATCCTAATCAAAATCTATCCGACATAAATGAACTTAAAAGCTAATCCGTTACTGGAAAGGTTAACAGCGTTAATTAACGGTTTAACGGTCTTGTGCCCAAGTACGCCTATAAGTAGATATTCTTTGGCTCATGTCAATAGTCACAGTCAAACCTCTTGTGAAGGTCAAGGAGTGAATCTAGTACCGCATGCATATTTTTTTTAAACGTTCCTGATGGATGCCAGCTTAGGATCACTTGGCGTAACCGCCAATACAGGATTTTTTCTCTATTGGACTGTATACAATCAAAATCCGAAAAATGGCGCGTAACCTCGTGACTGTTAAATACGAGCTATATTTCATGGATTTTGATAAAAAAGAACGCCTTACGTAATTTTTGAAAAGCCAACTCGTTGCGATTACGTCTCTTTTTTACAGATTGCCAAAATTAGCGGGCTGTAAGAATTCTTATTTTTTCCTCATACCCAGAATATTCAAATTAACTTTTAAGTAATATTGTTAAATTACCGAGTTAATACCTAAGTATCGGAGTGTCTGCGTCGTTCTCAGTTTGTTAAAGTCCCCAGAATATTCTAAAATCTAAATTTAAGTTTACGACAAGATATCGAACGAATCATTAACTTAAAGTAGGGCACTCACTGACGAGCTAGCGACAGCCGTATGTAAAATCAGTCTTACATGTTCGTATGAGACTCGATGGTTCTCTAACCTCTAACCTCTGTTTAAATTACAGATGCAACGCTGTGAGGGTGTGATTCCCGTAACATCCTAAGCAAGGGCTCGTGAACGAATCCCATTACATCATCGGCATATAATATACATCTCAACTGTTGAACACGAGCCTCCTCTCATAGTGAGTGTACTGGACAGTAAGTAGCCCCCACATGGACCTGGTCTGAAATGGGGACACATACATCTCTGAATTACCTACGTGGGTAGAGGAAAGGAAGGCAAAACGGACCACGCATGAAGGCAAAACGTACTTACATAAAATGTATCAGTCAGCACATTTTTCACATAAAAATACTATCTCATCATCCTTATCTTCTACTCTTATTATTATATTAAAAACATTATTTTTGCCTTATTTCATTGGATTTATCAGCATTCACTTTACCTACTCTATTAAAGACAAAACAGACCCCAGGCAAGGCAAAACGGTAGCCCGGTCCATTTTGCATTTTTGCTATAAACAACAAAAAATAAAAAAATGAGGTTATAAGTTGAGATTTAGTCTGCATACTTGGTTATTAGTTTTATGTCAGTTTACATACAGTTATCATCAGAAAACACTATCACAGACCAAACCAAACTGTAGGCTAATTGAAAAATGGAAATATACATCAAAATCTTAAAAAAATAAGTTACCTTGCTAAATTAGTGCAATTGGCATGGTGGCCAACATTTTGATGCAACAAATTCATTGATGGCGTTACACGTATTAAAATTATCAAGGTGGGTCGTTTTGCCTACATAGTCCGTTTTGCCTTCCCTTCCCCTATGTGTGCAGGTTTCCTCAGGATTTTTTCCTTCAAATGCTCGTGGTAAATATCATATTCAATTCGGCACATGAGCCCCAATGTCATGGCGCGAGCCGAAATTTGATCCCGCGATTTGAGAACGAGAGACCGCACGAAAGACCACGAGGTTACCACTGAACAACAACTGCGAACAAAGACTGCGTACCTTTTAAGTCGCAATTATGGTAAGCGGGTTATAGACAGAACTCACGCGCATCGATAGAATATAATATTTATAAGTTTTATTATGATTATTATCATTATTGCCGCTAAGAACATAACTCGGCGGGTACTACCCAAAGTTACGCGCGTAAGAGGGCCAAGTTCATTAAACTTGTCTCGTTAATCGCGAACTTGGCTGTGACAATGCTTAATCGAATTCCAGGTCCTTTGGAAACTCGAGGAGAAAAGTAAGCACGGAATTATTTTTCGTTTTTTATGAGCCAAAGTGGGATTTCAAATTAAGTTCTTGAAAGGAATTGCGTTATAGCTATTAATAATGTTTCTGTGGAATAATTTGAGCTGTGAAACGACATTTGAAATAGTAAGTATAGTTTTTTTGCATGACACAATGAGACATATAAGTGTCAACCGTCACAAGCCATCTGATCTTTTTTATTCACGATGTAACGTATTTTGCTATTCATAATACTAATAAAAGTGCCAAAGTTTCTGCTATATCAAAATGTAATTTATGCTGCATAACAAAGCATCTTCACTCTTCACACACACACACCTTATAAAATGGAAACGAAATAAATACATATTTTCAATTTGTTTAGTGACTTTTGCACTTCGTGTCTTTCATGTCATCAACTCTTGTTTAATACCTCACATAGTCTAGATTTTTGAACTCGTGAATAATAATAATAATAACAGCCTTTATTCAGACATTAACTTACATTCGATTATTAATAATAAACTTTTCGGTAACACTATATTATGCATCGACTCCCTGTCTGTATGTCATTAGTTGACAAAGACCTCCTCCAACTATCGCTGTTTCTCTATATCGTTAGCTACTCTTGTCCATGTACCCCCTGCTATGGTTTTGATGTCGTCAACAGAAGGAACTCGTGAATACGAATTACTTAATGAAGAAAATAATTTCTGAATGTAATATTCCCTTATACAGCGGTATACCTACATCTGCCCGCAATAACGATAAAACTAAAATAACATTTTCTTGTTAGGTGGAACCTGTCGCGACCGTCCTCAACAAACACTGAGGCCATTTTTAACCCATTCCGGATAGTTTTTCGAAATGATTAATGGCTCAAGTAGTGACCCGCGTAACTAGGGCCCACA
The DNA here is from genome assembly GCA_947859335.1 of Tortricodes alternella. Classification (NCBI taxonomy): domain Eukaryota; kingdom Metazoa; phylum Arthropoda; class Insecta; order Lepidoptera; family Tortricidae; genus Tortricodes; species Tortricodes alternella. The sequence goes on along the minus strand of OX401979.1, from coordinate 419,344 downwards.
AGCACTCGCGTGAGCAGTAGCTAAACATGTTACATAGGTATAAATTACATAATAATGTAATATGACTATAACTAACCATGTTATTTAATATGAAAATAATATAAAATTTTGAATCACGACAATTTCTAATTTCGGAAGAATCACTATCTCATAAAATATTTCCATACAAAATCTTAACCGAAGAACATCTAAGGGCCTCCATAGACGGGCTGCTTGAAGTTGTTGGGGCCAATAGCTTCTAGCTGTCACTGTTGGGCGATCTGCAGTTTCAATGCAAATTGAAGTACGCAATACACGGACCGCTCAAGCAGTTCGGTTGCGGTCTCAGTCAAAAAATTCAGTCAGCTTGCAGCTTGCTCTAGTTTCGCTGGCAGCAGAGAGCTGCTCGACTCGCCGTACACGGACCGCAATCAAGCAATTTGCTCCTACAGCTCGCGACTTCCTCTATCTACACCTCGCGCACACTCCACGCAGGTCTGACCCGCTCCTGAATGAACGGCGACATCAGAGCAGTCGTGTAGTCGAACACTGCAAAGGGACTGCTTCCAGCGATTAAGTTGCAGTCGACTCCATCCGCAACATGACTGCTCTCGTGCAGCTGATCTAGACGGTTTCAAGTGGTTTGTCTATGGAGGTCCTTAGTTTCCTTTCCTTTCTTTCCTTTCATCAATGACTCTGAGCAGAGCCATTTAATTCAGTTTTATTTATAAAGATGTTAACCTACTTTCACCAGCAGTAAATAATGAAAAGATTTGTCGTCGGTCATGACTGTTTCCAGCTGCCCGTGAATGTATGGTCGGACTTAGACATAAAATTTAAATTATAGAACTTCGAAGCAGTCGAATAAGAACTGCTGCCTATTCTCTCTCAGTATGAGAAGAGGCTGTTCCCAGCAGTAGGACATATAATAATGGGTCGATGATGATGACGATGATAAAGTGGTCACGTGGGAATTTGATATTCCCTACGAAATCGTTTCTTGTCGTCATTTCTTCTCAGCAGATGTCGCCTTTCGAAGCGCTGAGATTCAGATGTGAGAAAGCCCTTGTGGCCTACTTGCAAAATAAATATTAGGTCCTTACATATGAAATTAGCGTTTTGTCGTACTGACCACTTTGATCTGAAATATCTCCTCTTTGGGTAAGATTTCCAAATATTCACATTTATTAATTCATTTAGCTGCTACATTTGAGTTTTGAAAACAGTCATTCATTAGTTTTTTCCTCATTATTTTATATGGGTCTAATTATATATGGGTCAAAGGACCTGAAATAAATAAATAATAATAATAATAATAATAGTAATTTTTTTCTTTGACGTCGCTTATTACTGCACAATGGAAAACATGAAATATCGGTATATTTACGAGTACGAGTTCTACCGTGGCACCAGTGCTGCAGAAACAGCTCGAAGGATTAATGATGTGTACGGCGCTGGTGTCGCAAAAGAAAGCACGGTACGTTTTTGGTTTCAAAGTTTGCGTTCTGGAAATTTCGACCTTCAGAACCAACCTCGTGGACGGCCGGAGACCAAAGTGGAAAATGAAGAATTAAAGGCTATTGTGGAAGCGGATCCATCACAAAGCAATTCAAAGATAGCTGCAGGCTTCGGGGTAAGTGATAAAACTGTATTCATCCACTTGAAGCAAAAGGAAGAACTAGCTGCTAAACAACGGAGATTGCTCAATCGCTCTAGGCCACTGCTGCTTCACGACAACGCAAGACCACACACTGCACAAAAAAGCAACCACTAAATTAGATGAGATACAAATGGAATTTCTGCGACATCCACCGTACTCCCCGGACCTTGCTCCAACAGATTACCATTTTTTCCGGAATTTGGACAACTTCTTACAAGGAAAAAGATTCAACTCCGATGCGGCAGTCCAAACCGCCTTCAAGAGTTTATTGATTCTCGCCCCCATGTGTTTTTTAATAAAGGTATCAATGAACTACCTATGAGATGGCAAAAGTGCATAGATGACAACGGTGCATACTTTGATTAATTAAATATATTTTACAAAAAATAAATTGACCTTATGTTCCTCCCGTACAAAACGCCAATTTCATATTTAAGGACCTAATATTTTCATTTTCAAATGTTTTAATATCCTCTTTCTATAAAACAGCCTCACATGTCCAGTGTTTTAAAAGTTTTCCCTCAAGCTCGCTTATAGTAAACTAACCTACTGCATTGTGATATCCACGCTCGCAACTTCTTCAATAGGGTTTCTTTGTGTTCCAAACTGAGTAATTGATAAAGTTGATAATTACTTTCACGGCAACGGTAGTTACTGGCGTATTAACGTGTACGCTTCTAATCTGTTTAAGTGTAATTATTATGATGATAATGAGAATATTTCGGACGGAAGCTAGACGGACTTGGGTAAAAACAAATTATACCGATAAAATAACGATGTTCTTAGCAAATGATAGTGTGTTAAATAGGTTATACCAAAAGCAACAATTTCTAAAATTTTATTTTAGCTCTCATTTTGTGTTATTATATAAAAAAAAAATACCACCTATATCTATATCTTGAGTGCTAGAAAGTGACGACAGCTTGAGGAATGGATGGACGGACGCATAGCATATATGTTACTTGGGGTACAGAATTCTATTGATAAAAATGAAATTGTGGAATAAAGAATCTACAATCATAAAAATTGATGGATTTGCTTCGTTTATGTATGATTTTCTTTTTAAAGCAATTTCTTTACGCATTTTTAGAATTTTAGTTTCTATAGTAGGCTGTGTTCTGTATCTCAACGTCTCAGCAGATAGTTGAGATAATTAAATACGGTTTCTGGCCCACGCCCTGTCCCACGTTCGTCCCGAGCACTGGAGGACAAAAAAACAATGCACAAACTTTTATTCTTTGATATTATTCATTTAGTAGCTTTTGCCCGCAACCTTATCCACGTGAAATTCATTCTTAATAATCCTTCGGGAACAATAAATTGTTTCGGGATAAAAAGTGGCCATGTCACTCTCGGGCCCTCTCTCTGTTGCTGTGCAAATGGAATGTGCGTTTGGTGGAAGTGGCTGTGCGCGGCTCGGAAATACTGTGTTCATGGTTTAATATCGTTTAAAGAATGTAAAATCGGTTCCGATCAGATGCGATGCGGGTCGTTTGATGGAAATTATGCATTATTACTTGGTCAGGAAATATTGAATGTCCCACAAAAGTAATGATAATTTTATTATTATTATTTAGTCAGTAACCGACAAGTGTGTATGTATCTGTGTGTGAGCATGTGCGTGTCTTTGTCTGAGAGAAAATATCATACAATTACCCGCCAAGGGCACCGTCAGGGTGTGGCTTCTTAACAAACATTAGTCACGTAACATCAGGTTTATTTTGTAATCGTTATAATTAATTCTGGAATATAATAACGTTAATAGTTCTAGCACAAATATTGGATTAAGTCTTGATAAGTACAGACAAAGGGTAAACAAAGTGTTATACTAAGTAGAATAGTAATTAAATTTTGACTAATAAGCAACATAAAAGAGAAGTAATTTTTGGGCAAAATGGTGCTAGTTAAAGGTTTATGTCATTATAAATATTTGAATGTCAGACTTTTAATTAACCATCTAAATATAAAATTGTTTAGCGTTGTTTTGTATTTCATTTATAACCAGATTTTCAGAACTAAAATAATGACTACAAAACCTGTAAATGGGCAGTTAGGTCTCTTTTTGAATCTAGGCGCTTATTAGTTATTATTTTAAGTAAAAATGTCTTATGGGAATGCCGAAATACCACGGCCGGATGCAGCGAGAGTCACAAATTGATTATTATTTCAATAATGATCAGTTAATAAAATGTTAAATTACTTATTCAAATGAATTGTGGTCGAAAATAAGCCCAAGTAAATTGAACACTGCCCGGGAGAAACCGCTCGCGAAGTGTACCGATAACTAATCTGAACTACACTTGAAAAGGTTCGTTATGAGTTTGGGATTGGATTGTCTGGTTTGTTGTTTGCTTTTAAATGGATGTTATTTAATTTTAAACTTTAAATTACATTCTTTAACAATTTTAAAAGAGAAAAATAAAACTTTATCCATTTATCAGCTTATATATAAGAATTTAAATATAATTTATTACTTTATAACTATTATTAAAATGTTTGTATTGCATTACTTTGCAAATGAAAAAAATACCCAGTTTGCTTTTATTGACGAAACCTATAAGAAAAAGACCTAAAGATAAAGTCTATAAGAAATCGTTACATTAAAATAATGTAACTGCCATGAAAATATTTATTTTAATGTAACGATTTCTTATAGAATTTATCTCATCATTATGCTCTATAAAGTATTCGAACTTATTTGAACATTCTCCTACAAGAACTTTACCATGGTTTCTTTAGTATTGACTCGGGTGCGCCAGAAAAGCTCTCAACAGCTCACTCAACAAACATCATAGTTCAGCCAATATGCATGACCTTCCTCATTCAACCTATTAGAAAACTGTATTAAAATCCCTACACTAGTTTCGGAAATTAGTTCATACTGATAGACAGGATGTCAGAAAATCGCGGCGGGGGACTTTTATTTATAATACTAACACTTTAACTGAGAAGTCTCGTTCTGTTATTTTGACGAGGGTGCAGTTCCATTTTTAGCCACGTTGGTATACCATTTACAGCACGTGAACTGTCAAAACTCTTGTTTTATTGGAACTAAGTATTGTTTTGCTTGGATAAGAAGTTTGACAGTCCACAGAGTGGTTGGTACATTCATAAAAGAAAGGCCTTTATTTTGTCCCACATCGCACAGTAATAAGCGCTGGCTGATCAGCCGGGTCGAGTGTTGCTACGTGATCGCATATCGGGCGATCGTGCCCCGCATGCCGGGCCACGCCGCGCCACGCCACGCCGCGCCACAACGCGCCACGTGGCGCCAGCCTAACCTTATGAAACGTGTGCATTATTGAATACTCTCTTTGACTGGAAGGGTTGAAAGAAAATCGGTTGGAAGCTTTGATATGTGTCTGTTTAGAATTTTAAGTTGATGCTAGATTTTTAGATAGCGGCTGGAGGCCTTAGGTCTAACGACTTCAAGGCTGCAGCTATATGTAGCTATAGAAAATAAAGTCTACACATAAGTGGAATTGTTGCAATCATTAATGACATTAGGATCTATGCGCATAAAGCGAATGCATAGCCCGACCTCTAAAAAAAAAAACTTTGCTTGTTAGTGATGTTAAAAAGCCGCAAAGCTTTTTACTGGACATGCGAGAGAAATAAGATGCAGCAAAAATACCCCAAATAATTAAGTATGATTAATAATTTAAACCAAAACTAGTAGTGCGTTACCTAAATTCTTGTCTAAAGTAAGCGTCCACATTTTCTCTTCTAATTTAAATTTATGCGCCGCGCGGTGCTGTGTATTACTCTAAACATGGACCCCCCCGAGAGCTCATTTGTTATTTCTTACTTAATTCAATTAATTAGATACTTGTAAACTCGTCGAGTAGGAATATTTATTTATAACAATATAAAAATTGCCTGAAGCTATTTTAAATGCCGCTAGTAAATGTTAAAACTACTAGATTTAGAAGATACCTCAACACATTATACCAACTACGAGGTCTTAACCATAATGAACAAACACCCATTGTCAAATGAAATAAACTTGAGTGTTATTTATTGGATGTTACATCATCAAAAGCGAAAAATACATGTGAAAACATTGTCTAAAGCTATATAGGTGAACACAGCATGCAAAAAAGAGAAGATCTTATTTTATTTTTTTCAAATAATTATTATAATAACTTTTTTTTTTCATTGTAGTCATGTACATAGCAATAAGGTGTTACGGTGGTGCCGGCCAGGTCATGGCGCCCTGTGAGGGTTCACAATGTTGACTTACGAGTACCCTAAAGTTACGATAATAACATTAAACATTCGTTAACAACACATCAACTGTAAAATTAAAAAAAAAAAACGATACAATCAAATACAATAAAATTTCCCATATTTGTTTGTTTTATTTTTATTTATTTACATGTAAACCCTTTTAAGGGTGTAAACAACTAATTACAATATACAGATACAATATCATTATTTCCATTTTCATGTTTTCATTATTCTATTTAACTTATTATATTGTCCAGCATAATATTATTTTTAAATGTGCCTGCGAGTATCCTGCAGGGTGCCGTCAGACATAAATAAAAATCTTCTTGGATGCAGTAGTAGGATTTTTTGATGGTGATTTTACTGCACTCAGGACTTTACTGGAACGTGGTTTAAATAAGCGCTAATGAATATCACATTTTCACTGTAGGATTCTTTACGCGGAAGTCAAGCTTTGGATATTTTGCAGATTGGCACTTTTATGAAAATGAATGAAATTACATTAAATGGCACATTTTGAATTCAGCTAATACTTAAAGGAAAAATGTAAATGTGGTTTTCTCTCTTCGAGTGAATTTCAGATAAACGATTTCAACGGACTTACAAAGTTTCGGATTCATCCCGCGCTGGTTACAAAGCGCAAATTAATATCGGCTACGGATTCAATATGGGGCTCGCCTTTAACAATTTCTTTAGGCAACAATTCTTGTTGACAGTTATAAAAATTCATAGCCCCGAGTTTTATTGGATTTGTTTGGGAATTCATAAATAACGTCGTCAGGCGGGCGCTGTTTTATGAAAAATTGCGTTTTATTAGGGTTCCGTACTCAAAGTAAGGGTATTGTCCTACATCGCCTTCTGTCTCGCCTACCTTTAAAGGGCTGTCGCTTTTCAACCGCAATAGGTAGCCGGTTCAAATATTTACAGAATATTTTTTCGGATATCCTAACAAATAATAAAATAAACTAAGTTCCCATACAAGGAACGTTTTTTTCCGATGTTGCGTTTTTGTTTTTGATAAATATTTCGTTTTTAGTTAATACATAACAAAATATATTTTGTAGTGGTACGAAACTCTCAGTGCGTGAGTCTTTCTCAAACTTGGCTTTTTTTATTTTGTCAGTAGTTCATTGTTCTGAACATTTGACATACAATTCGTGCAAAGTGTTTTGAGTGTGTAACAACAGACGCTGAGGAATGATCTGCTTGTTTCCTGAGTTATAGGTTGGACGAGCCAGCTGCTAAAGCTTACTGATGAAGACTCGCCTGCTGTATATAATTCCAGTTCATCCCAGTGAGAACTTATCATTGAACTTTAACCCGGAGCTAGAGAATTTCACCCCAGAGATACGAAACGAGACTACGAGCAAGTTGAGCGCTGAGACGAACTTCACCAATAACCTCGATCGTTTTTCTAGCATGCTTACCTAACCATTCGTCTTTAATGAAGTCATCACCAAACTTGAGAGAAATCAGTGTTCAATCTGGAGCAAAGAAATTATCCAAAAACCGAGGAAATGGATCCACGGGCTCCCGCGACCCCTTTCCCCCGCCTCTCTTACAACTTATGAAACGTGCTTGAAAAAACCCTTTGAAAACTAAGAAATAAAGACTCTTCTTTAGTAAATTACCTACAAACATCAGCGCCTCTCTTCGGGAACGCTAAGTGATGTTATAGCGACTCGCGAGCGAGATTTCTCATCGCACTCTTCCGCACGACGCGTAATGCGTAAGAGCGAGATGCGACTCTCGCTCGCGGGTCGCTGCAGTATCACTTAGACGTTCCCGAATAGTTAGTCTAGTATAGTCGGTTAAAAAGGCGTCATGGCGTAACCGAACCAAAATACCAGCCCTTTAGTTCTAAATAATAAAATCAAGAGAACCGTTCGTTTCTTCCATACTGTTCTCTGGTGGACAGTTAGCCATCTGTATGTAAAATAATAAGTACAAACACTGTGCACAGACATGCAGCTTTGGTCATCAGTGATGACCAAAAAATACCTTTGTTTTAAAAAATGTAGGTGATGACTCATCACCTACATTTTTTAAAACAAAGGTATTTTTTTTAAGTAAACCAGTATAATTACACAAAATTAGTTGTACCGCGTGCGGTGTCGCAAGGGTTTCGGCTATTTAATATTGTGTTTAAAACTAATGTGTGTTTGATGAGTTTTTTTGTAAAGAGACAGTTGGAGGGCCTGATAATGACATATGCTGTTTTTTTCCCTGGACAAAACATAGAACAGCGATAATCGCCTTCCATGTGGACGACGTAATCGCGTTCAAAATATAAGGATTAAATTTGACCAGTATTTTTATATTCTCCTCACCGTTTTCCTAAGGAAGCAATGTTTTCTAATACAGGAAAATCTAAATGGAATTTAATAGAATAGGCCATAAAATACATCAAAAGAATCATTTTAACGCAAGACTTATCCAATGTTATCACTAATTGTAAAAACATTTCCGACAAGCGCCGAAGTACGAACAAATCTTACCGACAGATTACACCTGAAAGCCTCCTCGTTCGAAAAATGTTTCCCTTGTCATGCGCTTTCAGCGCCCTCGGCTCCATATGGCGTCAGCCTCTTTTACGAATCTGAGACTCTGGTTCTTAAGACGCAAATGGATCGCGGACATTACAAACTTATATTTGCTGCTAGCAAACTTGCTAGGATTACATCTGATTCTTTTATTGGTAGAGTTAAGATCCGTTTTTTGTTTGGCTCGTTTATGACAAGCGCAAAGAAAGCTAGGGCCGAGTTGTGGTTTAATTGATCGGTAAAAGATTTCCTTAAGTAAACCAACAAATTCTGGCGACTGTAAGTTCCTCGCTTGGTTGTTCATGTTTGTTCTAATAACGAAATAGCAAGTTATTCAGAGTGAACCAAATATTAGAAATCCAAAACGTGCTATTAATATTTCTTTTGAATTTTGATTAAGGCTTGATTAGTAAACGTCAGTTATCTCTCTAAGTCACTTAACTTGTCTAGACGCGGAGACACATCTCCCTATTAGTTCTCTCTCTCTCTCTTCCTAGCGCTTTTTCCCGTTTACGCTTACGCTACGGGGTACGCTTTGGCCATGATCCCGGGTTTGGCAGGTCGGGTTATTGCAGTGGAGCGACTGCCGTCTCACCTCCGTAACCCTTGTGGCAGGGGAACCAGACCAATTGGATCATGGTTACACATTTAGTTACCCAAATGTGCAGGTTTCCTCACGATGTTTTCCCTCACCGAAAGAGCATCGGTTACCGCAATTCGCAGGCAGATAATGTACATAAGTTAGAAAAACTCATTGGTACATGGCAACCGCTTGGATTCGAACCCGGACCTCACGATCACGAGTCAACATCCTTAGCCATTAGGCCACCGACGCTCGTACCCTATTAGTTATTTCTGAGAATGAATTTGTACCCATTAGGTTTGTTTGTTGCACTTTTATATTAGTTTGTAAATAAATGTCTAATGTCAAAGTTAAAATAAACACATTACCCTCCTTGGCGTCGCGCAGTCGGGTAAAAAGACTAACTGCTGGGTTTCCTGCGGCGTTTCTTCTCAGCAGATGTCACCTTTCGAAGCGTTGATAGATTCAGACATGTGAAAAGGCCATGCGGCCTACTTGCAAAATAAATATTTTCATTTTCATTATTATAAATGTACATCAGTACAGACAGTACAGTGAAACCATCAGGTTTACCTACGTATATTGTGGAAAATTTTACAAATAATTTTCTCCGGAGCTTTCTTCCAATTATTTTTTGTTCTTGGCATGTTTATGTATAAATTAAATACAAAAATGTCATCAATGCTGAAAAGGATTTTCGATATAAACCTCTACCGTAAATTAAATTAAGGCCAAACGTAACATTTGGTAAGCAATTTGGTCCATCGACCAAAGAATACTAGTATAAAGAAAAATCCGAACCAAATTAAAAATATAGTAGAAAGAAAAGGTTGAAATGCAATAAAACAGCTAAAATTTAGACTATTTCAGCCAGGGTAACACGTCTAAAATTAAGAAAACTTAATCTAATGTTAAGAGGTTAAGAAAATAAATGTTAACTCTCTTATGGAAATGGAAGCCGCCCGCGGTCAAGCTGCTGTGCGCGGCTAGGTCATATAGATTTAAATGATTTAATATCGTTTAAAAATTGTAAAATCCGTTCCGATCCGATGCGATGTGGGCCGTTGGGTGGGAATTATACTTTACTGTATCCTGCTGGGTATTATGATTGTGAGTACCTCTAGTTATACCAGGGTATAAGTACCTCCAGTTTCAAGCACAATGAAATAGTTAAGAAATGAAACACTCGAATGATCCACGTACAATGGGATCCGGCTCACGTGCATCTCTCGCGCACGTATTGTGTGCTGCACAATGCGTTCACTGTGAGGCATAAATCGCTATTATACGCAGTCGCCAGTACCGGAGCAATGTTCTTTATAGATAGGTACCTATTTCAATCCACGAAGACGCGCCACACTACTATACGTACAGTTGTGGGTATCTATATCTGTATCTTAGCGTTTAAATATTGTCCTGGCCAGCTACTAATATTTGTGTGACTTTAAAAAAAAACCTTTAAGCTGATTATTTAAATTTTAATTATTCGCTGATCTTCGCAAGTGGAAAGCACGAACCTTTTGGTAGTTAGAGAATAAATACATTTAAATTCACAACCCCGCACAATATTATTTACCTACAGTACAAATTAGTTCCCCTCAACCAGGCACTACAGACATCAATATTTTCTGACTTAGTACATACGTTATTTATTCCGTGACATAGCCCCTATAGTTTTTTTAAGGTAAAGGATACTGCTTAAACGAAAATGGCCTAGAAGTTCTTCTCTTTCAGAAACATGAGTGACACTGGCAAATATTTGATTTGTTTCTAAGACCCACATACGAAGGGAACAGCATTTCTCTTAATTACAACGTGACAACTCCCATTTTGTCTATTGCACCGACAAATGTACAATAAAGCAAGGAACTGACTGTGACACATGAGGACGCTCTGTGATGTAAGCACTTCGTGATACATTGAAAAGTCAGCTTTATCGCGCTAAGTGTATTACCTTTATTTCGCATCGATGTACAGCGACTACGTTAGTTTTACTGGCAACTGTGTTTCAGGTTTCTATTGTACGGCAAGCGTTGTAGGTGGAAGTTTTTAAAAGTGTTGCATTTCCGGCCGTAAAAGTGCTCACTGCGGGCGATGAGATTTCCAACTTAAATCTACTCGGTTACTTCTGAGTAAGGCAGTGTTCATTGGTTTGCCAGATTTAAAAAAGTATATAATAAAATACATCATCAGACTAGGTCGTGGTGGAGCACCTGCCATCATTGTGTTATAGATGCTTTAGATTTTGCAAGATGATGGATGTTAGGGAATCGAGCATTTTAATTTAATTTAAGAATAGTTTAGATACTGTATTTTTAAGTAATTTAGTTTCACGGTGCATTACTTTAGCAACTGTAAGGCCGTGTAATATATTTTTCTTCCTACTACGCTTTAATTTCATCATAGTGGCCTTAAATACTCAGCACAAAGCAGCCCTTATTTGCTCTAGAGCAAATAAAGTTGCATACAAATTTCATTATTGCACTGTTTTGTATTTTTTTTTAATTTGGTTGGTTGATCAAGAAGTTTACACCAACAGCTACCCAATCCGCCCATTCACAGTCCGACGGGACAGCCGACCACTCTTCTGTGGACTTACTGTTAGGAAAAAAAATAAAACTGGCCACATATCGGCGGCCAAATCGAAAATGTTATGCTCAAAGTACTGGCTGATAAGATAGTATGGGTTACAAAAAGATTTAATTTTTTTTTGCCATAATATGACAATTAATAGACTAGATACAAGTTTTCTGTGAAAATTTTCAGATGTTCGACTTTAGCTTCAGAACCAATAGACTGATTTTAATAAATAGGGTATTTTAAGATTCGGGGAGAACGTGGGAGTGTCATAGGCTATATAAAATTCTAAGGGTGCGTCATAACAGGTGCCAAAATCCTTTTTACTTCGCTAGTTGGGTTTAACTGTACTTTTACGTTTTTTTACTAACTTTTAGCAGTAGTAGAAAGAAAAGCAGATTATGCACCTCGCATCAAGTGATTTGTTATTGCGCTCGTGTTTTTAGAGCCCTCACTTGCGTTCGGGCTCCAAACCAACACTCGGCGCAATAATGAATCACTTTCTGCTTGGTGCAACAATCTACTATTTCTTCCAACTACGCTTTAATTTCGTCAATATGGCCTTAAATACTCAGCACAAAGCAGCCCTTATTTGCTCTAGAGCAAATAAACTTGCATACAAATTTCATTATGGCACTGTTTTGTATTTTTTAGGGTTCCGTACCTCAAAAGGAAAAAAGGAACCCTTATAGGATCACTCGTGTGTCTGTCTGTCTGTCTGTCTGTCTGTCTGTCTGTCTGTCCGTCTGTCACAGCCAATTTGCTCCGAAACTACTGGACCGATTGAGTTGAAATTTGGTATTCATATGTAAGTTGGTGACCGCAACACGGACGCGTGACGTAAATATATGAATTTTAAACATAGGGGCCACTTTTTGGGGGTAAACCAGAAAATTTTAAAAAATAATTATGCCACCTATATCGTGTGACATATCAAATGAAAGGGATTATTGTGAGGATCTTAAATATATATTTTTTTGAATTTTAAATAAAATAGTTTAGAAGTTATTCAGGAAAATAGGCGAAAAATGACCATTTTTCCCCTTATTTCCGAAACTACTGGGGCTAAAATTTTGAAAAAAATACAGAAAATAGATCTTTGCCTATAGATTACAAGAAAACCTTTAAGAAGTCTATGGTATATAAGGTAACTTAGTAAATTTCAGATAATCATGTACGGAACGGAACCATCTCCACGCGAGTTTAACTCGCACTTGTCCGGTTTTTTTTTATTTAGTTACTTGATCAAGATGTTTACACTCAAGAGTCAATGTAGAGTCAATGTGGAGTCAATGTGGATTGGAGTCAATGTGGAGTCAATCTGGAGTCAATCTGGAGTCAATGTGGAGTCAATGTGGAGCCAATGTGGAGTCAATGTGGAGTCAATGTGGAGTCAATCTAGAGTCAATCTGGAGTCGATCTGGAGTCAATGTGGAGTCAATGTGGAGTCATACAGTCTTCTTATTACTTCTTCGGGGTAATGCGGAATGCCCGGATCTTGTGGCGAAACTCGTAAGGCTGTCCGTTCCCTTCGTGCCTAGAACTTTGCTAAGACCACGAAGTTCTTGTCTTCTTGCAGTGCCTAGAGCGCGCACTGTTTCCCACAGGAGCTCACCTAATGTTTGGGCACTGCAAATGCTCAATCTACTTCTGCTATCGGCACCTGATTGTGATGTGTTTTGGAGTCGATGGACGGTTGTGTGCCGTGAATGTCTGAGTTTTTGTGAGGCGATGAATGTATGAATACAAAGTAAAAATTATGATTATAATTATAGTTTTTTCTCTTTTGTTTCTTGTTATTTTGAATTTTGTATTTTTCTTTTTTGTGTATTAATTGAATTTTCCAGCGTATTGGTGTATTACTGTAATGCTGTATAAATGATGTTTAAATGAATAAATAAATAAATAAATCAATAAATGTGGAGTCAATGTGGAGTCAATGTGGAGGCAATGTGAAGTCAATGTGGAGTCAATGTAGAATCAATTAGAGTCAATGTGGAGTCAATGTGGAGTCAATGTGGAGTCAATGTGGAGTCCATCTGGAGTCAATCTGGAGTCAATCTGGAGTCAATCTGGAGTCAATCTGGAGTCAATCTGGAGTCAATCTGGAATCAATGTAGAGTCAATGTGGAGTCAATGTGGAGTCAATCTGCAGTCAATCTGGAGTCAATCTGGAGTCAATGTGGAGTCAATGTGGAGTCAATGTGGAGTCAATGTGGAGACAATGTGAATCCAATGTGGAGTCAATGTAGAGTCAATGTGGAGTCAATGTGGAGTCAATGTAGAGCCATACCAGGAGCGAAACTGCTTTTTACGTCGCTAATCAGGTTTTAGTTTTTAACTTTACTTTGACTTTTCTTTTACCAACTTTGCAGTTTGCAGTAGTTGACAGAAAAGCAGATTATGCACCTCGCATTCAGTGATTTATTGCGCTCGTGTTTTTGGAGCCCTCGCTTACGCTCAGGCTCCAAACTAACACTCAGCGCAATAATGAATCACTTTCTGCTTGGTACAACAATCTACTATTAATAATAAATAAATAAATAAAATCATCAAACCAGCGTTGTACCCTCATCCAGTGGCACATTATGACAAATAATCTTATAATTTAACAAATAAAAAACCGACTTTAAATAGACTTTGAAAAGTAGGTTTTTTTCTTTCATTTTTTAGTTACTATCATGTGATATAATGACATGCCTTTACTACATGAAGTAACAATAGCATAATGCCAATTGCTCGTAACCATTTACAAACTGTTGCTATCCAAGGTGCAAGAATGTCAATCGTTAAGGAGTTCTCCTGGTTCATCATTACCGGTTCTATTTTACGCTTTCGAACCTTATACAGAACTCTAATTGCCACCCGTGAAATACTTATCATTTAAGAGTTACGGTCATCATCTATGGTCTTTTGTACTATAAGCACGCATATAGCAATTTTGGTATTTTCTGTAATAACTCAAGCAAGTGGAACTGTTGATGAAGACCATAGATGATGACCGGAACTCTTAAATGATAAGTATTTCACGGGTGGCAATTAGAGTTCTGTATAAGGTTCGAGGATCTATGAGGAGTTGTATCGATTCCTCATAGATCCTCGCATCACACCTCGACTTTGACCTGAACGAGACAACAGGTATATCCTACCGATTAAAAAAACAATTTTTCAAATAGGTTTATAAATGACGGAGCTCTGAGGTAACAAACATAAAAAAATAAACAACCGAATAAATCTCCTCCTTTTTTGAAGTCAGTTAAAAAAAGACTATACTTTGGAACAATGGTTTTCGGGTCTGCGCTAGGATTCTCTGTGTTGCAGGACCCAAATAATGCCATTCTCGCATTACTCTGTTCTTGATATTATGAGTTTTGAAGGACTTCATAAGAAAAAGTGTAATGCAATGTTATGCGAAACAAAGAATTTCTATTTCTATCTGTGCTGGAGGTCGCTGTGTCGAGTCCCGCTAAAAAGCAAACTTTATGTAATAAGCACAATGTTTGCACCATATCGCCCTGGATGTTCTGTCCTATATGCTGGTTGACAGCGCGGTAATGAGGCGATGTGGTGCCGACCTGGTACCTGGTGCCTGGTGCTGGTTTAGGTAAAATTGTTTCCGCTCGGCTTATGGCTGCAACCCTAGGTCCCGCGGGATCCCACGTCATCTAAGTTAGAACACAATATAACTCCTGCCTTCGTCGCTATACCGCCGTGTACAATGCAATAGATAAAATAAGATTGTCTTCATTTAATGAAGCAATTTCGCCCGACCGATTGGCCTTGAGGTTCCAGTGCTGGACTCCGAAGCCCGAGGTCTAGTTTCGAGTCCCATCAAAGACAAATAATCGTAACATCGTCATGTTCATTAGCCTAAATTCTGCAGTTTCACGTATTACGCAGCAAGCACAAGTATTACGAGGCTGCAAACATAGGTTTAAAACTTTATACTACCCTAACTGGTCCTGAGAACCAGAACCACACCACCAACCAGCCAACCATATCAAAAAAGCAGAACCACACCACTCTTTGGGATTTTAATGTCTAATTCGACTGGCCTACATCTCATAACGACATGACGTTGCTTCCAAGGCCTCCGTAATTTCCTAAAGTCATACATACCCTAATGCCAAAAACAAAATCTTATAAAACATTTATAAACGAAGCATAATTCGATTCGACATTGGTCTAAATGAAACAGAAACCGATCGTTACTATGGTAACAATACCCTTTGTTTTATCACTTTATTTTAAATGTAAATTTCGTAATAAGATAAAGACAATACAAACTGGATATATGATATACCATATCGCTAAGCCAATATCGGATTACAGGTTCTAGAATTGCTATTTTCACTTTAAAAATAAATAATTAAATTAAAATATACCAAATGAACATTTAAGGGGGCTCCCATACAAAAAACATGATTTTTATGCCGTTTTTATAGATAATAGTACGGCACCCTTCGTGCGGGAGTTCGACTCGCACTTGGCCGGTTTTTTAAATATGATCTCTACGTGAACTTTTTGCGCTACCATTTTCTATTTATTCATTGGCGTATTGGCAATAAGTTTAAAGTATTCCGCGCTTATCTTTATTGTAAGTGTGGTTTTATTTAAATACAGGATTACTTTTTAATCTATTCGAACGACGTGTTTATCTGGATTATTTAAATAACTAGTAATAAATGAGCAATACTACTATTATGGTGAAAATATACCTTAAGGCTATGTACGCACTGTCCGGTTAGCCATACTGCGGCTGGCCGTCCGGCTAACCGCAACCCCAAAATTGTATGTGCCGTATTAATCTATTCGTACCGGTCATCACAATGTGGCTGCCGCCCAACCGCTGTGGTTGCACGACGCGCTGCGGCCTGGCTGGCGGCTAACCGGACGGTCGCTATGTGCACAACGCGGATGCACTGCGGTTGCTAGTTTGCGGTTGGCCGCCATTGAAGGCGCACGTGTAAACGCTCGTACAAGCAAATACGGATGCACCCAGAATCTCTCAGAATGTCTCTGTTTCTTTTTAGGGTTCCGTACCTCAAAAGGAAAAAAGGAACCCTTACAGGATCAGTTGTTTGTCCGTCCGTCCGTCCGTCCATCCGTCCGTCCGTCGTCGTTTCCTTTTAGGGTTCCGTACCTCAATAGGAAAAAAGGAACCCTTACAGGATCAGTTGTTTGTCCGTCCGTCCGTCTGTCTGTCTGTCTGTCTGTCTGTCTGTCTGTCTGTCTGTCTGTCTGTCTGTCTGTCTGTCTGTCTGTCTGTCTGTCTGTCTGTCTGTCTGTCTGTCTGTCTGTCTGTCTGTCTGTCTGTCCGTCCGTCCGTCCGTCTGTCTGTCTGTCTGTCAAAACATACGGCCGTTCATGTGACACAATTTGATACTTTCAAGGGAATTCAAAGGGTATCAAAACCTATAGGGTACTTCCCGTTGACCTAGAATCATGAAATTCGGCAAGAAGCAGTGTCTTACAGCACAAATAAAGGAAAAAGTCCGAAAACCGAAAATTTGTAGTTACATCACATATAAAAATACGTTAGTTACCTTTGCAAAGTCGTATCACACTCGGCAGTTGCACGGAGATAAGAGCTTGCGAAAGTTATTTTTTGTCTTATTTCATAGGTAGGTTGTAAATGGTTACCCGGTTGTTAAAATCTATTTTTTTTTACATTTTTAGGGTTCCGTACTTACAAGGTACTGTGAGTTTTTCATAGGTAAGTACGGGACCCTCGGCGCGCGAGTCAGACTCGCACGTGACCGTTTTTTTCTTTATATAACACGTGTAAATATAATAAATACTCGTAGCAACGACTTCTTCAACGTTCATCTTGGAAATGGGTCGTCTCGACCGCAAACCACAACGGTTTTTATACATATGTTCCGGGTGTGGTTACGGCTAGCCGCCACCCGGTTAGCCGCAATTGCAACCGCATCCTGCGGCCAGCCGGAAGGCCAGCCGCAGTGCGGCTAACCGGACAGAGCGTATTTACGCTTAAAATGGTAAATTCTTTACAGCTTACTACACATGTGTTCTGTGCGATTATTTGGTCGCCTTAACAGATATTTAGACAAATGTCGGGGTTGAGGTACAATTTCATAATTTAAACTGCTCTTCGCCATGTTGATAACTAAATTAAATTACAGGCAAGTGAATTAGTCAAGTTAGTGTCTCCGGGGCCTTGGGCGACTTATTTGACTAACACCTGTATTCCCAAGTGCTCATACTTAAGTAATATTTCAAATTAAATTAAACTCAAAATTATTGGGCAGGGTAACGATTTACTAAATGCATAGAATAATATTTGTGCTTACGCTTCGTGCCGTGGAATAATGGTTTGTTTCAGGTTTAAGTGATTTATTATAATTCATATTCAGGTATTTAACCTACCATACAAATTTAAAGTAAAGAGATGAAAAAGCCTAGACTGATAATCTTATCTTTGGCTAACATTTTAATATATTTTTTGGGTAAAAGTTGACTACCAAATTTCCATTAATTAGCTTTTTAACATTAGTTCCCCACAAAAACAATGGCACGTTCCAAATTCTTTCAAATAATCGAACCGGAAGTGGCGAAGACATTTTGTTTTCCCTCCTTTTGAGTCGTTTCCTCCGGGAGGCTGCCACGGGTTTTATTGTCTCCGTTATTGGATGTTAACGGGGAAGAGACAGGCTGTGAGAGGTAAAGTTGGATCCGTTTTAACAAGGAATTTGTGCGGTAATTGAAAATGGCCGTTTTCCTGTGTAACCGGTGTAAACTGCGCTTCTATTCGGGAACGCTATGTGATTCTGTAGCGACTCGTAAGCCCGATTTCTCATCTCGCTCTTACGCATTACGCGTCGTGTGGAAGAGTGAGATGAGAAATCTGGCTTACGAGTCGCTTCAGAATCACTTAGCGTCCCCGAATAGAGGCGCTGGTTTGCGAAGAAAATTCACGTCTCAATGTGGCTGAATATACATAGTGTGCACTGTATTACTTATAGCCCTGTTTTATGCATAATTACTGATGAAAACAAATGTTATTGAAAATTAATAGTTCCACGACGCGGTTAGCCTAGTTGGTAGTGACCTTGCCTCCGAAGCTAGCGGTCCCGGGTCGATCCCTGGTATAGGTAAATATTTGTGTGATAAGCACGAATGTTTGTTCCTGAGTCTTAGATGCTTCCTATGTATATAAATATTTATTTATCTATATAAGTATGTGTATCGTCGTCTAGTACCCGTAACACAAGCCTAGAGCCTAGATCGATTTGTGTCAAGATAGTCCCCTGTTTGTAGGGATCTGTACTTCAAAAGGAAAAAAACGGAACCCTATAGGATCTGTCTGTCAGTCTGTCACAGCCACTTTGCTCCGAAAGTACTGGACCGGTTGAGATGAAATTTAGTACATATATGTAAGTCGGTAACCGCAATACGGACGTGTATCGTAAACAAATGAATTTTAAACATAGGGGCGACTGGGGGTTAATTTGTACATAAAAAAATGTACACTTTTCGTGTGATGAAAAGGCTCGCTATGGGAATCTTTTTTTTTTTCATAGGCATATAATCATAGAACCCTCTCAACGCGAGTTTAACTCGCACTTGTCCGGTTTTTATTATATACCGGAAAAATGCAGAGGCCGCGAAACAGTCCAGCACACGAAGTCACGAGGTAAAAAAAGTGTTTCATAAATACAAACTTGATATCTTATATGTACCAGCAGGCTATTTACGGCCTTTATGATTCTTCGAGAACATCTAATTGTAATCAAGCCTGTTTACCTCCTCGCGTTCTGAATGAATGCTCAATTTGTCTGATATTGTAGTCTAATCTATTGCGAACTTCATCGCTCACCGCGCCCGCTGAGACCGTCTTACGCAGATTTTTACGGTACTTTAATCTACCTTTATAACAGTAGGGTCTATGAAGATAATAACGTCCAATTTTTTTGAGTCGAAGATGCTGCTTGGACGGACCACTGGTACTTCGGACTGACGGTTAAGATTGAAGAATTGAAAGACTCAGCAGGATCGGTATTTGTGGCGAAAATTGGAGGAGGCCTATGTCCAGCAGTGAACATCTTTTGGCTGAATTGATGGTGATGATTTGCTTTGGTCACATAACGATGTTGATGACGATTTTATTTTTATGGAAACCTACACTGTCTTTTGGTTGTGTATTTAAGAATTGTTATTGTGAGATCAAACAAAAATATTAATACACCATAATTATTATTATAAGACATGATTATTTGCAAATAAACATTGACATAGCATAAAATACGGAAAAATTTAAACATTGAATTCTAATTGTGGACCTATTTTTAGGCATTAACTATTATTGTGTAGAAGATATAGGTATGTTACTTATTTTTAAAGCCCTTGTAACTTAGCTTTTTTCACAAGATTGGAAAAAATATTACGGGTCAGGCAAAACCCTCCTTTGCTTCGCTGCTTTCGGGTAATTTTTCCATGTCACTGTTAAATTTTGTAACCGCGTGATAATGCTGATGATCCAAAAAAGTTGTGGCTGTAAAATACTTTATCTTCTGCTGTGCGGCAAACATAGAGTTACGGCTTCCAGCTAAACGGAACTCGGGACAAATATTTGCAAAGAGCATTGTGAAACTTCCGAATAAATAGTAAATCGCAGTACTAAAGTGCGGTGTTTATTCCGTTCGGGCAACCCTAACTTGCGCTGCTATGGACGCTTGCGAGTACAGTCTGCCGCGGAAGCCATAGTGACAGCAACCTAAGTATCTGGTGGAGGTGGCGGAAAATGGAACTACGCTTTTTTTCATTGCTGTCATTGTCTCGTATTTTAATGTACAGATAAGTTGTTTTAGTAGACTACAAGAGACATATCGCACGTAAGTTTTAATTACACAAACCCTTACTTTAACGTGACATTAGGTGCAGCCAATGAATACCAGCTTACCTAATCTGAGTTTTGTCAGGTTATTTACTCCGAGTATTTTTTAAATTCCTTTTAACTACAAAACTCTATATTTAAAAAAAAATACAATGTAGTCTTTCTTATTACAGATTCGTTGATAAAATCTTATTAAAGCCCGGTGTATATTTTAAGGAATTAATCCGTTATAATTATCTACATATCGCACATGACATTTAACATAGTATTAACCCAAAAAATACAGTTTTAAGATATTGCGTTTTAAAGTTTTAAAAATTCATAACTGTCAAAAACATACAAATTTTGGTATTTCTTAACTTTGGTTATGTTTTAACATTATTCCAGCATTATTTTGATTTGAAGCATTATTCATACAAGATAATAAATTTATTTATTGATTTAATGAAAACTTATGTTAGTTTTTCTACTACCATTTAGAGTGAAGACTATATTTCAAACCCTTATTTAAAAAAAAATGACTTATGTCAGTGTTGTCTGTTTATTTGTGTGTCATTGCAGTATTAAGTAGAAATACTTTTTTCTTGACTGCTACAATAATCCAGAAAAAAGTCAACACGGTCTTATCTCGAAATAATATATGACTATTTAATATTGCCGCAAATTGATAGGTAACACAGTATTAAGCAGCAATAATACAGTATGGATTATTGACCTGTCTACTAATTTGAAAGTTGGAGTTGTCGTATCTAGAATTAATACAGCCCTTTACCGACAATCGCTGCAAGGTAACTGACTCAACTAAGATGATACTATATTGACTTGTACCATGATAGATGGCGTGAATAGTCAAGAAAGGCTTTTGGTGCCATCTCTTGGCTGGTAGATCAATTAAAAATATGACGGTTTTACCAACCGACAGAGAAAAAATACGCTATCCGAAGGCGTACTTAACTTAACTAAAAAATGCACTTTTTTGACTTAAGACGGTATTAAATGTCATGTGCGATATTTTATGCCACAAAACATACACATACACAAAAACATAAACATTTTTTCGCATTTATATTTTGAGAACAGAAATTTCTACATTTACAATTTGTTTCTACAAGTTTAAAACTTTGCGAGTAAAGTTATAACCAGCGGCCCTAACATGCATGCCACAAAGATAAATTAAACTCATTTATCTCTATGACTATCTCTTTCGTCGGCACTTGTGTGAGAGAGACGTAATTAGAGATAAGACAGTCTATCTTATCTTTGTGTCATGCATGTTAGGGCCGCAGGTATAGGGAGCATGTTTTTATTTTATCGTTGTGACTGTACGACTGGCTCGTCGCCAGCTGCACGGTTTTATTTATTCTCGCGCCGCGCCACCGCCACAGAATTATCATTTTGACTGTACCATTTGATTGAATATGCGATACGATACTGGATCGTACTTTTATAACCTATAGATTGGATACTCCGATTTATATTCACTTTATCCCTTCTTTATAAAACTCTATATGGTCGAATTTTCAAACACCACTTAATCATTTAGTCCGTGATTAAATTTAATAGTTAAGTCCCCAGTAACCAGCCCTCAACCTTTACATAAACGTCTGTTTGGTTGAAGATCAATTTAATAATAATTATAATATTTATTTCAGGCTGAATCCCACAAAAATTGTTAGAACTTCGCCTCTATTCGAGAACGCTAAGTGATTCTGTAGCGATTAGTGAGCGAGATTTCTCATCTCGCTCTTATGCATTACGCGTCGTGCGGAAGAGTGGGGTGAGAAATCTCGCTCGCGAATCGCTACAGAATCACTTAGCGTTCCCGAATAGAGGCGCTTAACAGAAAATCTTAACCTACGTTAATAAATACACTGGAATGACTAAATATTAATTAAAATTAAGGTTTGATTGAAATTAACTTACATTGAAATTACGTGGTCATTTACTTTGCTACAAATGTACAAATTGCAATTCCACCATCATCATCTTGAGAATGGCGATCTACTACAGGGTTTCTATTCGGGACTGCTACGTGATTTACTATATCGCCACTATAATGACAAAACCGCGAATGTGAGCGTCAATCACGTACAAAACAGTGACACATCGCTATGCGTTTTTTAAGACACTTTTTTCCACGTACACTGAAATTGAGGTACCAACTTCCGTCAGCGGTGTTCCTGAACGATTTCGACATTGGGGCCTTCAGAAGAGTTTATGTTTTCCTAAAAGGTCGGCAACGGCTCAGTGACTCCTTCGGGCTTGTTGATGCTCATAAGCGGCGGTGATTACCTACCATCACGTGACTCGCATGACGTTTGCCTTCCCTGATATAATAAGTAAAAATTAAAAGAGTACCACTACGAGGCGAAGTCAAAATAGTCGTGTTTAGGCACAGCTATAATCGTGTCAATATCTAAACAAGGCAATGTTCCCTCCATTATCTCGTCCAACCCTTTAGACGATTATTATTTTATTAACACATTATTATAATTGCTATTGCTTCGCTTCTGAATACAGCTGGAGTGCGAGTTCGGGCAATAAACCGGAGTTACCCGGTAATGACGTAATAAAGAGATTGTTAAGTCTTTAGCTTAAGCAGATGTGTTTAAACTTGCCGTAAAGCATTAATCTATTTTGTATTTTCACACTCGGCTCCGTAATTGAGTTGGAGCCGTGGATTTTAATGATACGGTCTTGTTGAGAACGTAGACTAAATGATGCTTGATGTGCTAACAGCTGATGTTCATTCTACGAGCATACGGATAAGCTATGCTAGCTAGAAAAAAATACATTAATATTAGCAACTTAGTATTTGATGTAATTCATATTAAATAATTCTTTATCTCTTTAAAACCGTCCTATTTTTTTATTTGTGATGTTTAAAACGGAATCGGATATTTAACTTGATATTTCAGCCAACAGTAGGTAATTGGTACAGTTTTCTTAGTTGTACGGCTAAACTGGACGCATGAGTGCTACTATACATATAAATGCAAACTAGAAAACCTCGGGTTAATACGATATGGACATTGTCGATAAAGGTATATCATTATTTAGGTCGTACAGTCGAGGTCATAGTATATACACATTACGCGGTTTGTCCTTCTGCCACACAGCAACTAAGCAACAGGCGCCTCATTCGGGAACGCTAAGTGATTCTGTAGCGACTCGTAAGCCTTTCTCATCTCGCTCTTACGCATTACGCGTCGTGCGGAAGAGTGGGATGAGAAATCTGGCTTACAAGTCGTTACAGAATCACTTAGCGTTCCCGAATAGAGTCGCAGATCGTCATGATCCTTTGCATAGACATAGTTTATGGGCTGGGCAGTGACATAGGCTACTTTTTATCTCGGGAAAAAAAGGAACAGGTCCCGAGGGTATGCGTGTGGTGGCGGACTTGTTAGGTTTTATTGTTTATTTGAAATAGAGTCTTTTATTTCTGGCCCCTACGAAATTTTGATGGAACAAAGCGCCATCTCTATTTTAATGTTGTTACTAAAACTTTATCAGCCTTACGAAAAGGAAACCCTGCACAAGCGCCTAAAGTAGTTTTGTATGTTTTTGATAGATGGCGCTTTTATTACAACATTAAACTGCATTGGCAAGCAAAGTTCAAAATGAAACTATAATGTAATAGATATTTGTCAGTACTACTCAAATTCGGTTTTAACCTTTTGAACACTACGGCTCAATGAGGGAAGGCGTGCCCCGGATGCCGAATGACGTCTGTAGCCGACAAAATGTATGGAAAACGGCATGCCTTGGCGTCAGGGGCACGACTATCTGCTTTCGACCGCAGCCGACTTTGGCGTTCCAAAGGATAATAATCGAATAGTTTTTTGTATCTTGGCATCGATCTGGATGGATAACAACTCTTTTTGTGGCCCGACAGTAGAAGAACAAGTTTCTTCGACTTTTAAGTATTCCGTAGCAAGGCAGGGTAGCCCAAGAACCTGGCCCCCAATTCTCGGTGCATTCAAGATAATCTCGAGTGCGAGATTAAACGTCAGATTCATACAGTTGTGTCAAACGACTGTATACACTGAGGTTTAATCTCGATTGTGAGATTATCTCGGATGCACCGAGAATTGAGGGCCTGACTTTTAAATTATTTATCTTAACAGTATAAGATAAAGGCCCTTGCAGACGACAACTTTTCACGCGGCGTTGACGCGCGTAATAGTTTCATCATCGTTCATCCTTCGAGGAATAACTTGCTAGAAATAGAACTTGCTAGAAAATGAAACAAATATTTTTCTTAGTTTGTATTTAATAAGTGAATAAATTAATGTTTTAGGTTGTACGATGGATGCTACAGTTACAAACTGGGTAAAAACAGGTCAGTTATAGTAAAATTGTGTTTAGTTGACTTGTAACATAAGTTTTTTTTTTTTTTTTATATATATAGACATAGTTTAACATTTCATTTAACAAATAGGTATGTTAAAAAAATCGTATTAGCTCGCCCGCTTTAATCGCGTCCCTCAAATGCTGGTCTTCGGAATGATCTGCAGAATAATATAGCCGGCACAAAGACAGAATCGCGCACTACGTCTAACCATAGTGTCATCCATAGGATCACTCTCTGAGCCTGCTAGATAACCCGACAGAGAGAGAGAGAGAGAGAGAGGGCCGCATTTACAGTCGTTTAAAGTCTTTTCGCCGAGAGTTGATAAATATTATGATAATCGTCTCGAAATAGAGACTGTCGCTTACCTATTGCAAACTGTATGACGGGCGTCGCTTATCGCCGCGCGCACTGTTTCTTGGTACGAGGCACGCAGTTGTTGTCATAATAAACTTCACCGACTCTGATTCTTCCTCCTACTCTGAGAGTTCGTTATAGTCAACGTTCGATGATATGCCAGCAATGGGACACATACGGGCTATTCAATAATATTATTATATGAAAAAAAATGCATAGTTTTCCCTTTAATTTCTTATTATCATCGGTAAAAATAATTATCAGGCCGTTATTTGTAATTAGTTAAGAAGCCCTGATTATTATTATTTTTCTCAACTCTTGGCGAACAGACTTGAGCTGTACGGAATAGTACTTACAACCATCATTCAAAAACAGTAACTTGTAAAATAAGGATAGTTTAATTGATGTAATTGTGCACATTTACTGTTTAATAATTCCACAAAAAAAATGTAACGAGCTGCATATTTCTAAATTTAGTAGCTTATACAAACAACACAAAAAAGCATGAAATCATTTCCGTTGTATTTTCTATAGTTTCAAATTAAATTGTTTGATTATTTATTAAAGGGTTGTCAATATTTTACAATTATGCATTTGACAATAAATATAAATAACAACAGACACTATAATCTTCTAATAGCATCGTAACGTCACATATATTTCATATAACCCACATGTAATGGTGCGTCCACATCTGACGATGCATTCGCGGCGCGTTCATCAGATGTGGACACACCATCACGCTCGCTCCATAAGGCGGCGAGCAACAGAGGTGAACAGTATGTTATGACATACCTAAGACATACCATGCGCCTACCACAAATTATTTCTTCTACATTTTGTTGTTGCCCACCTGTCTTGAACATCAAGGCGTGTCTACATGCATAAGGTACTTACTAAAAGGCATCACGTTAACAGAAGTTACCGTTCTTATCATTTATTAACGTCTCGTAAAGGTTACACCTGTCAGCAAATCAGATTTAACTGTATCGTGGAATTAGAGTGTTTTGGTCCTAGTTTTTAAAGCTGTCAGCGTAGTAAAGGAATTTAACTTCATTTCTTAGTTGGTTTATGTTTGGATCATATCTTGGAGGTACATTTTTAAACCAGTTGCCGCAATCGGAAAAGCGTGTTAGCGTACCACTGGTCAGTTTCCTAACTCGTCAATTTCACTAATTCACCAGTTTACTCATTAGACAGTTTCTGAATTCGGTAATTTCTTTATTTGCTAGCTTCACTAATTTGTCAATTTCCCTTTTAAGTTGGTTTCCTGGTTTGCAAGTTTCCTTGTTCGTTAGTTAGTTCAGATTGCCGGTTTTGCTATTATATATACCCCTGGTTAGTTTCCTTACTCGTTAGTAAGGAAGCTGACCAGGGGTACGCTAACTCGGTAAAAAAACACAGAAAAACGCGGAACAGAAGCTTATATGTTTTAGCCCACGATTAAAACTTTAAATAAAGCCTTAAAAAAACATTTCCAGATAAATACAGTCAATGGCAAAACTTAAAAATCGCTTTTGTACGCTGGCAAAACACTTCGATATTTTTGTAAATTAACATCGTTAATTAATTTGTTTACAGTGAACTTTTAAACCAGTTATACTTCTGTATACGACTAGAATACTTATTAATTACAAAATTATAAAAGCCCGAAATAAAACTTACGCAATTCCTCTAAATGTGTTAATAACTATATATTAAGATATGACACATTATTTTCAGTACATTCCATATACACATTATTTTACAATATTTTTATATACACACCACGTGCTGCATTATCACATTATCTTTACTATCGTAATACTTAAAATCACGAGTATAAATTTTGTTCGAGTGTGGTTTCATTAAATTGTAAAGGTACCTGAAACATTTTATAGTCATCATTTGTACGAGGAACCAACGTGGAATTTAATTGTTAAGCCACTTTGATAGTATTTGATTTTGTCGTTTAATACCGAATCAATTTGCCACCCGTTCGTCTTTTGAATGTACAAACCATCAAAATAAAAAATGTCATCAAGTGGCTCGCCAAATAAATTCCTTGACTGTACATGACTCAATCAAAAATGGCCTCTTTATCAACGCCATATGAACTTTGACGTGGCACTTATTTCTGTGGTTTTGCTTTATCTCGAAACGATCAGAAGTGGGGCGGTAAGGTAACGTTTAAACTGTTTCCTCTAATTTAGAGAGCCCCGAAGCTGAATTTTAAAATAAGAATATAATGATCCAGCATCATTCGTAAATCGTTTTGCAAATATATAAAAAATATGAATTTGATTCTCATTGTGACTTTCTTAAATAGAAATTCGTGAGTTTACCATTAACTTTATGAGGGTTTAATTCCCCTTTAATATTATTGGATAACTCACAAAATTACTCGAACTAAATCATTACAATAACAAATTTCTCAGGCATTAGTGTCACACGTTCCATAAGTAAAGCGTTTAAGATTATTAAAACTAAGACAACGAAGTGGCATCCAAGTAACTATTAGCAAGTGCATGGAACGCGACCAGTTTTGAATAATAATTACGACAACTATATTGCGTTATAGGCACATCGATCGTTAACCTGGGCAACGCAAGAGAAACGCGACACGCGACCAACATGACTCGACCAATCAGATTGGAGAATTCTTGTCACTTGCTGTGCTGTGCTTATCATTTGCTGTTGTGAACAATGAGCCTTCTTTAACAGCGGACGACCCGACTTGCTTGCTTATAGAGTGTAAACACTGGGTCCAATTCGAAACGGTGTTTTCTTAATTTAATTCCTAAACTTAAAATAAGAAACTTCAAACTCGATTTTGTATAGCACAGAGCTGTCAAAATCAAGTTTGACGTTTCTTATTTCATGTTTAGTGACTTTTAAATTAGGGAACACATTTTCGATATGGCCCCACTGTCAAAATTATAATTTATAAACAATTTATAAAGCGGTTTACCATCTCTACATACGTTTTACCGAATTAACTGAATTACAGAATTATAATTTCATCAACACTTTGCTCTGCTGTTTCTATTATTTTTATAAATGAAATCCAGCCTAACTAAACTTCACAGTATACATTCTGGTCATCCCGAAACTTAATGCTTTCAGTGAAAATTGAATTTTGGTAAAATAAAACTCTGTAAAACGATCCATTCGATGAAACATTGTTCGACAACGTGGAAGGAAAATAAAGTAATACTCAGGTTAACACACAAATCTAAACTTTTCAGTATTAGTAAAACAATAGTAGAGGCAATCCACGATCAGCTCACTTTCACAACGATTCTTGTAACCATTATTGTAGGAATCCCAATTGACCATAGGACCTGCAAAATCTGGAAGACCATAATAAAGAATGGACTTAATAATTATCATCTTTGTTTTTTCCTGCAATACATTATTTTGAAGCGTGTTTTATTGAATGGATACTACCAGTATGGTTTATCACTAAAACAAAGTTATGGTTCTTCTCAATGACACTACTCAGGAAGTTGCTAGAAGCCGGCCTGGAGCGACTTGTATTCCATGTTAATATTCAACGCCAGCAAATACTCAACAGGTACTGCCCAGACCCTCTCATTACGACAAAGCCTGTGTTCA
Organism: Tortricodes alternella; assembly: GCA_947859335.1. Taxonomy (NCBI): domain Eukaryota; kingdom Metazoa; phylum Arthropoda; class Insecta; order Lepidoptera; family Tortricidae; genus Tortricodes; species Tortricodes alternella. The sequence goes on along the minus strand of OX401979.1, from coordinate 390,610 downwards.
GCAGTGGGACGGGCGACCGATGATGATTCGACCACAACTCAAAGGCCAAAGAGAAAAATCAAACACGAAATGCGCTACACCATCGGTAATTTATTGAGGAACTTCGGCCGAGAGTGTAGCTAACTAAGTGCGCAATATAGTTATATGCGTGTGAGCCTTAAGCAAATTGCCTCTACCGTATTAAGTACTAGACGTCGAGCTGCGGGCGGAACGGCAGATGGCGGCGCGCGGGCGTGGCGTGCGGCGCGTGCGGCGCGTGCGGCGCGTGCGGCGCGTGCGGGGCGTGCGGGGGGTGCGGCGGCGCGTCCAGCTCGGCGAGGTGCGCGCGCGGCGGCGGCGCGCGGCGCGCCAGGCGCAGCGGGCACGGCAGCAGCTCCGGCATCACGCTGTGGTGCGTCACCAGCGCCGACAGCGACGTGAACTCCTTTGTGAAACCCTGAAATGAAAAGTAGCCAGGTTATAGGTTGACCGCTTAAATGAGTCTTCGCCCGCGCGGCACAGGGGCGCGGGGGCAGGCGACAAGGGAGACCGAGAGAGGTGCGAGCGGCAGGCGCATTTTTTTTTTCATTCATTTCACGCCGCCCGCACATCTCTCAGGCCCCTTTGTCGTCCTGCCCCCGCGCCCCTGTGCCGCGCGGGCGAAGACTCATTTAAGCGGTCAACCTATAGTACGTTGGCGACACTGGACGATAAATAAGCAATAGTGTGCAACACATTTATAATAATAAAAGCATAATATTGAGAGGCGTTAGCCGCTATTGCATCTCCTCTAGTCCTCTAGGCGTCCGCAAAACCACTCACAGCCAAGGTTATTGCAAATTCATAACTAGGTGTAATTGCCAACTGAACTAAATCCGCTGCACCCAACACGGTAGTGTAACATGTCAGATACTACACGCAACGCGCCGACTACATGGTCGGAGGGAGCTCACCTTGATCTTGTAACCCTTCGGCGTCCTCAGAATGAGATAGTGCGCGATGCCGGAGGGTTGAAAGTCCCTCGGCACGCGAACTGATAACGCGAAGCAACCTGTCTGCGTCGTACTGCAACGCACCATGAACGCACCCACTGGTTGGTTGCTAAGTACTTCTAGTGCTATCTGGAAATAACATGATATTTTTAGCAACACACGACCTCCTCCCCTCACAAACAAGATTTGTTACTAAGAGAGTCCTAGTCTAGTCTAGGCTGCCAAAATGTCTTCTGATTCAAATAATTAGAGTACCTATACGAGAGCCATTCGAGACTTATATCTATATCGCTCGTGCTGGCTTTGGCGTGCGAGCGAGGCGGGTATATAGCGCTCACCTCTCTGGGGATGCCGGCCTGGAACCAGGGTGCGTGCCGCAGCTCGGGCTCAGCGCGCGGCACATTGTTGTTGCCGGAGCCGTGCGAGCCGCCGCACGACGATGCGCCCGACGATGACGACGTCGCTGCGCTGCACGCTGCTGAACCGCTACTGTAACAAGTAACAAGCAAATTTAGACCTTTAGGAAATTAATACATATTATATTGAAACTGGGGCTGCTTCGGTTATCTGCTATTATCTGAGAGGTTACGTAGCAAAACATCTAAAATCAAATGTTATAAGTTCGTTTTTCATATGATCAAAATATATAAAGTCAAATTGCATAACGTACTAACGTAATAACATGTTTTATCATAAAGTTTAAAATGTCTACGCTCTAAATTCATAACGTTTATTATCTATACTGCTCACTACGTATAACGTTAAAAATACATAAATTCACATAATACGAAATTTATAAAATCTTTTATCGGTATAAGACCCTTTTACAAGGAGTATTACCTAATATATCATAATATAGACGTATTCTGAGACTTTGCTTTATCCTACTATCCTCCCTACTAATATTATAAATGTGAAAGTTTGTGAGGATGTATGGATGTTTGTTACTCCTTCACGCAAAAACGAATGGACGGATTTTGGTGAAATTTGGAATGGAGGCAGCTCTTACCTTGGATTAACACATAGGCTAGGCGAGATAGATAGATTACGGACATTATGCATTCAGGCTCTCTACATTCTAAGACATATATGTATAACAAGTTTATATCAAATAATCATATTCATTTTGTACTTCGATATTATATTCATTCGATCAGTCGTGTTGTTTGTATTTCGAACGTATAGATTACGATCATTATTCATTTAGGCTTTCGACATTCTAGACATATGTGTATCATGTTTATAACATTTGATTTTAGATGTTTTGTTGTTACGTAACCATCTGAGAAGCACTCGATGTGAACGCGTCTTTGAGCAGTCTACCTAAAATTGTCTAGTACGACTTTAGAAAACTGCAAACCTTGTTTCACTTAAGTTTAAAGTCTTAAAGGTTGTTGCGGTTGATTCTTAGCTCAAACCGTGCTACAGGTGCATCTTTAACGTGTTTGAATGAACTTAGTTATGTACATATGTAATGCTACGGCTACACACATCGCGATAACGCGAATATTCGCATTAACGCGATGTGTGTAGCCGAATATTCGCGAATACTTCGGCACTTCGCCCGAAGCCGAAGACCCTTCGCCCCGCTGTCGGTAAATTTGCGCACATCAAAGGCTTTTATCGCGATGAACTTCGCTTGCGCGGCCACACTTCAGTCGGCTCCACTTCATCGTGCGTAGCGGACGTACTGTCAACTGCAAGCGGCGACGTATTGTTTACGATTTGATGGTTGTTTACGATGGATTGGAGTAATGACAGAATCTTGGAATTTATTTCCAATTACGAGGATGAGCCTATACTATGGAACCCTAAAGAATAATTGTTGAGCGCCATAAAATACAGAGCGACAGCTTCGTCCATTTTTCCGCGATAAACTCATCGGCATTGCTCTCTTATAGCAGTGTGGCCATGCACATTCGCCGTAGGCCGAAGACGAATTTTTATCGCGATAATTCTATCGCGATGTGTGTAGCCTTAGCATTACTATCCTTCCAACGATACTTTGTATTGTAGCTTAGTGTATGGGAAGTTGAGTTTAATATCATCGACATAAGTCAAAAATGTTTGTAACACCAGGGCTTATATGATATCAGTTCAGGCATATATTTTTACTCAACACTATTCTTAAGATATACCTAAGCACTCGACCCAAAACTTCGCTAGCCACAGCAGATCATGCAACTTACCCATTTTTAACGTTGCCACACTTGAACTCCTCGAGGTTGTTGTGAAGGCTGTCGTGCCTCGGCGTGAGCTCACGATTTGACTCGCGCGTGCGCGCCTCGGCCTCCGAAGCCTCATTGATGTACCCGTTCATGCATAGCGGCATTGTGGGGCTGCAAGCAGAAGTACCCTTAAGCGAATAAGCAGGAATCCCCATCTCAAATCTAATCTAATGCCAACTATGATTGCCCTCGTATACCCAAGGTACACCAATGCTAAACTGCATTTCTCCACCACCGCGGTAACACCACCACCAGATAATAAACATACCGGCGTCACAAACCGTGTCACGTAAAATAAAATAATGGTTTATTTTCAATGAAGGTGACAAACACTGGAATATTAATATCAATTTAATTACCAGGCAAAATTTTTCTTTCGCAGAGACTCGTGTTGAAAAAAGGGAAAATGCGAATAGGAGGCCGATTACATTTTCCTAAACATCAGTCACAAGACATTCCTAGAAACGATATCACACACTATTTTGCAAAGATGCAGTAGCTCTTATTAACTCGTCAGCAAAGGTCGCATTGTAAACTATCCCGATATCTATCCCTTAAGGAATGTCAAATAGAGGCCTGTTCTTTAGGGACGACTGTATTTCAATTTAACCATAATTTGATTGTTTAGATATGGATGGATTTCTAGGATTTCTCTTTTTAAATTGTACGAGTCAAGTGTACTCAACACATGAAAGAGTCTAGAAAGCATAACACATTTTCCCAATATATTAGCGATCATCTTGGTTAGGTTTAAATATCAGTGTTTACTAGACACTTACGTGGTAGGTGTGTCCGCGACGAGGGGCGTGGAGTCATCGTCAGATGGCTGCAGCAGCGCGCCGCTAAGACCCATCGCCAGTCGTTTCATGAGCGGTGGCCGTTCTCCCAGCCTTCGATAGCAGTTCAGCTCGGTTGGGGAATTGGATTCCTCGGAACTGCTCGGACTCGCCACGTGCTTGGACATACCCATTATGTCGCATTTCGATGGAGACCTGGAAAATATTTGGATAGGTGTTAGGTAAAAACTCTTTTCTCTCCCTCTCTCTACATACATGAACAATACTGTTATCACGGAATTTTGAATATTTTCGTAGAGTATACTACAAAAGCAATCAGATTACATACATAACTGCAAATATTGGCCGTATGATTGAGTAAATAGAGTAAAGAATCGTGTGGACCTGTCTCTGGAGCGCGGGTTGTGGTGCGTAAGGCCGGGGAGCGAGTCGGGTGCGCGTGCGCACTCGCCGCCGCTCAGCTCCGCGCTCTGAAGTCAAACAAATATATATAAATATATATATATATATAATAAACAAATATTTTCACTAAACTGATTGTGCCTTTTCAAGTAACAAAATTTTCAGATCCTGTTACATATAATAATTTTGAGATTTTTCCTAGACATTATTATTTGTGCTCTACGCAATGTTGACGAAAATATTGAATTCAATATCACTCCTCGTTTCTATAATAAAATTAAATCCTTAAAGCTTAATGACTTCTCATTTTCCTTACAATATAAATTCCATTACCTACCCAGTAAACAATGGCATCCAGGCAATATCAGAAGCATTATTATTCTGTAATTTAACGGACCAGTAAAAACGCTTTAATTGTGATTTAGACGGGCATTAATAAACGGTAGCGTCGTAAAAACGGGCTGTTCGTGTTCTTACTAGGAAATAACTTGGGAGCTTACACAACATACAGTAAAATTGAGTTTGATCACTCAGAACAATGTACTGACCGAACCGTTAGCCCAGAGTTGTTTTATTACTCGATTGAGTAGCTGAAGGGCCTGGGTTAGATTTCGCACTCTTACTCGTAAACTCGTATCATAATTGTGTGTGTCTTGGGGTCTAATTGTTAGTGTGTTGGTCACAAACCAAAGATACATTTCATCCCATCCCAGTATTGATCAGCCACTTTGACCCTACACCAGATGGACCATCGACAGTTAGGAAGGCTCGTGTATGCAAAAACTGTGCGAATGTTTGTTGTTGAAGGAGGATGTTCAGCTATTGACGACAGATGAAAACATAAATAAGCACAGATGCGAACATTTTACTGTTAAAATTTCAAATATTTGGTCGACAGTCAGTTGAGTTAAACAGAATATTCTTAGTTTAAGAGCTGTACCTTCATTTTTATAACCAAAATAAGTTAATTAAATGAAGTTAGACATATTTTCACGAACATTTGTACAATATATATATTCTACGTTACCGTATTATCTTACGACTATTAATACCTTATGTGATATTCTGAAACTCAATAAGCAATACTCATTATCTAAGGAATGTAAACAAACCATTCAGTTAGAGAATGCAAGTCTACAAATTGTAATTTTTATTGTTTTCGTTTAATTTTAGTAGACAAATGTGAGGGACCGGAAATTGCGTGTGCCGGCATCCTGCGACGGAAATAGTTATACGTGATGCTGACATTACGATTACGTGTTATGTAGATGAGGATAAATCTTAGTAAGTAACATAAATTAACTTCCTACTCAATAATGCTGGCAAACTACCTGACGTTTGTGAGAGACGAACGCTGAGAGACAAACCACTACAATTTTATGCTGTGCTCATCATGAAATAAACCGGTATTATGGGTATATCTTCATACATTTCTGGCGGACAGGATTTTTTAAAATAAATAAAATAAAAAAATATATTGTGTGACAAGCATAATAAAATAACGGTAAAAGTTTGGTTTCATTAGAAGCATCTAAAAATAAATCACATTCAATTACAAATGTTCACCAAGCAGACAAGATAATTCCGCTGTTCCGGGAGTCCGGGAGCTCCCTAGGGTCATTCTCACAATTGCCCTGCCTCCTCAAGACTCGGGCAAAAATCTGTATTAAATAAAGTGTTTCTTTCTTTCTTCTTCCAAATCCAGCCAAATGGACTTAACGCTTTAGTGAAAAATAATTGAAACCGCATCGGCTCTTGGGCTAGGAGTATTTTTAGGTAAATAAATGTTCAATCTCATTTCTGGAACTGATGTAAGTTGGTCACTGATTATCGCCATCCAATATTTGCCACATGCTGAAACGCGATGCAACATGGCACTGGCTACAAGCATACTCAATCGCATAAGGCATAGTACTGCGGCAGTTCCTTGCAGTGGAATGATGCGAGCCATCATTCTTCTGAGTTGCGTGCCACTGTTGTGTATATAGATGATCGGTGACACTGTCACGGAGATATGGCGCGGGTAAATGTCACAAATCCGGATCAGCCATTTGTCTTCTGACGGTTAAGTCTGAGGCATGATATAAAACTTAGAAGGCAAGTTGTGTTTTAAAATAATAATAATAATATAACAACGTCAACGCCCTGACCTATAATATTGTTATTATTTATTATTTAGAGAAACAAATGAGAATTAACACGTTAAAAAATTATCATAGCACATTTTTTACTAATAATACTTTTTTCGGATGATTTCTAATGAGCAGTTATTTTATTTTAGATTTTCGTTGTCATTCTTATGCCGTGGCTTCATGAAGTAATTTACGAAATGCATTAATCATGAAAGGTACACTTTCCTAAATTACTTTTTTCTGACAGTTCATGATTGCTTGCAGTTTTTGTGAAACTCCGGTTATCATAATTTGTTAATGACTTACAAAAAAGGGAAAATCGAGGGTTATTTTTAACTCAAATCATTATGAGCATTGAGCACTATTCCAACGTTAACACAGAGGCGTTCACTGCTGGGCATCACTCTCCCACAGAGATTGCCACAATGATCAGTGACATGCCTTGTATCCATCAGCTTCCAGCGAAATTGACCATTTGAGATTCTCAACTGCGCAGTGGTAGAGCAATCGCTATCCGTGCTGGAGGTCGCAGGTTGGAGCAATGAGCACGAATGTTTGTACCCGAGTTATGGATGTTTAAATATATATATATATATATATTTCTAAGTATTTGTACCGTTGTCTAGAGGTAGTGCCCATAGCCCAGAGAGTCCTAGTTTCAGACTTGATCAATGTGTGTATTTGTGTCCAATATTATATTTATTTGCGCCACGTCGGCCATCAGTTCTTAAAGCTGTGTGCCAAATTAATTTACGAACTCGAAGATCTGTTTCAACAAGATTCTTCTTTGGAATACCTTATTTTTATTAAGTATATCATCTGCGTTTGTAGGATTGGTCTACGTGTTCCTATCCTCTATCTTTCTGTTTCAGCATCATCAAAAATAAAAGGTTATCAAATACATCGCTGTACTATTCTTTAACTAGCCGAAAGCCGTCGACGATCGCGTGCCTCGCCGCAGTAACGGAGTGGAACGCATCTATCACGCACCAGATCCATATCTTTAATTTAATATCATCTACAATGCGCGATCAAACTTCAAAAAAGATTTTTATCCCAATTTCAAACTAATCGGATACCTTAGGTAAAAATTGCCGAGCAAGCATATTATTAACATACCTACATGCAAAAAAATAATACAGCGCCTCTGTTCGGGAACGCTAAGTGATGTTTTAGCGACTCGCGAGTGAGATTTCTCATCCCACTCTTCCGCACAACGCGTAATGCGTAAGAGCGAGATGCGAGTCTCACTCGCGGGTCGCTGTAGTATCACTTAGACGTTCCCGAATAGACGCCCAGTGCGTTTTTTAAGACACTTTCTTCCACGTACCGTACAACCAGGGGTGTGATTATCTAAAACAACACTTCGTTCATGAACTCACCGGCGAGTCTAACTTGACCCGTCACTGCGTATAAATTTCATGTTCACGCGTGGCTTCGACTTTGGTCGTATTTAGACCAATGGACGTAGGTCCCTAACTCCGCATAATGCCTACGAGCGCACGGGTCAATTTATGATTGTTGGTGAAATGAGAGACGGAATGAGCGTTGAAATTTGTTAGAGCAGGAGCCGCTGACTAGTTTCTCAGATAAAACAATGTGGCTAGCGATGCTAGATTTCATAATTCTTGACCTTTAAAAATAAGTTATTTCTCGTTAAACCTTCTCGATCTTAATTTTTAAATCTAAGGTGTCTTAGTCCGAGTAGGTTCGAATAGTGCCGGCAGGCCCCCGGCCCGGGCTCTGCACGTTTTCTATCAGAGCAGAGATTCCGTTACGAGAGCGGATACCGGTTAAAATATCGTGCGAGTGCGTGGCGCGAGTTGCAGTGGGTAGCGATTTTGGGACTCCTACCATTTAAAAGTTATTACAGCTCATGTAAAGTAAAGCCTTGAGATAGTGTAGGGATTCTATATAGACGATAGCAGATGGTTTGTAAGAAATAATTGACTATAGTTAATTTTACCCTATCGTGTACACCGCTATCTTGTATTCTTTTTTAGGTGCACTGGTAGCCTAGTTGTCTAATGCGTGGCCTGTTGTGCAAAGGGTCGTGAGTTCAAATCCGGGCTGGCACCTCTGAAATTTTCAGATCCCATGTGCGGAATTGTATTTGATTATTACCACGAGGATTTTGATGAAGTAAAACAACGTGTGGAATCCTGCATACATCTATAACCTTGAATCAATAATTATATTGATTGAAGGTTAAAAGCTACTTCCATAATTTGTTCTTATTTTAGTACACTGGGACGAAATCACTACTGAGCATTAAAAATGCTAAGACTTAGGAGGCTAGGTCTACGTTGGTACAGAACTGCTTCATAGTGAGGCACTGAGCGAGGCAGCGGTCGAATGTACTTACATACATTCTTGAATGATGATGTCGATTATTATTATTATTATTATTGTTTTATTACAATTTTACTGCAAACCGCCTCTGCTTAATATTTTAACCAACGTCTGAGATTCCCCAAAAGTTGTCGGCTATCGTTCGACTAGAATTTTCTTTTTAGTGCCGCTTCACACGACAAGCTTTCACGTAAAAAGCGATTTACCGTCTGTGACGCCTTTAACTCATTTGACCTTCATACTGATTGACCACGTCTTACGTGAGGTTCCGGAGTGCGGTGTAATTTAATCAATGTAGTGTCGATTTGTATGAGTAATTTAATCACAGGGATCGTTGAACTGATGAAATCTTAATTGTTCTACTTGGTTAAAATAAAAAAATGTATATAAATTTTCTTGTATATTATACGCAAATGGTAATTAAAGTATTTAGGTACTTAGGTATTTAGGTAATTAAAGGACGAAAATAATGCAAGATTTTTGACGATTTTATATTTAAGCAACACGAAATGTTAGCGGCGCGGCCTCGTCAGCCTTCCGCGTCGCTCGTAAATAAAACAAGTTTACAACTTAACCAGAGAACTTTATTGCTTTAATATTGCATAACAGTATTAGCTAATATGCAGGCATGTATTGATATTTTGAAACGTAAGAGGTATAATACCTACGCTGGGAACAATGACAAAAAACACACGAGGTAGCCACTGAAAGTTTCATATCCGTACTGAATTATTACGCTATTACTGCCAAAATCTTGACTTACTGTGTAGTATTTTAGCACGCGACGCACACGATGTGAGTGGTGATTAAAAGGACATTTTAGAATTTTTGAAATATCTTATTTAAACGTTTATTTTTATTCTCGCCATATTTTTAAGACACATGTGTAAGAATAAATATGTACAAAATTACCAACATAAGATTGGTAAAAATATATTTTCTGTAAAAAGAACCGTTTTAGGCATGCTTAATATATCTTATTTTATAACAACCTCTAATTGAAGTCACAGTCCTATAGCGTCGGCGTTTCAGGTGGAATGGAACGTAATATTATTTATGATTTACAGGCCATGCGTGAGTTATAAAAAACGGTTAATGGCATGCGTAGTACTTGTTCTACTGTAATACTTCATACGCGTGACTTTATATACCTACGTTTTAACAGGTTGAGTGGCGCCGGTGCCAAATTTTTACACGAAAAGGTTCAACGTGCTCTTTCAACGCTTATTAAAACAACGTCGCCACAAACAGTTTTCTATCCGGCGATTCAAAGTTTCGAACTCATTCTACAAAGATGGCGTCCTCAATCGTGATACAATTTTACTCCACATTTCATTCCAGTCGTCCCCTAGTCTAGTGGACAGGATGAAACGCAACACTTTCTAAACCTTCCTTACCCTACGTAATTAAATCCGAGCCCTAAGTTATGCGTTATTGCCTCTTCGCACGACAGTCCCCGCGAATACTTGTCCCTTTTACACTGGCCAGTTTTTGTATCTGCGTCCTCCTCTAAGCGAAAGTGACTTTGGACGGAATTCCCATTACGGATGGTATAGCGCAGCAACATGCACTGTTTTGAAACAACAGCTTTTGTTTGGAAAAATGCGTGCTCGCGTGTCGTGTGGCTAGAGACAGTTATTCTTTGTTTTATGTACACATTAATGGTACAATTTTATTGAGGAGGACTGTGAAGCAGCGACAAAAATCACTATTTTCATACAAAATGTGATATTAAGTATATGCTTTGTAATGAGGTATTGATATTAAACCGCTGGGTTCATTGATAGGATAAATAACCGAATGGCATACCGTATAGCTATTACATGATAAATAAAATTATTTCAGTTAACTTTTCTTAATACAATACAAATATGAAGTTAGTTGAACTTTCTGAATTTTAAACGCATAGGTATTTATATGAAATTAAGTTTATCATTAAGTCCTTTTTTCATATAATACGAAAACACTTTATTTTTTACAGATACTACCTAAAACATCCAATAGCTGTACAAAAAATGAACCTTGCTACCTACTTCTTTAAAAAAGCTCATTCACAAATCCAGTTCACTTAAAAGAAGACAGTTTAGAAACAACAGTTCTTAAAACAAAATATCCATAAACTTTTATTGTAGTTAAACGCCGTTTTCCTTATCGCGAACAATGAAGAGGGTCGAGTCGTCAGTAAATTTCGTTCGTTATCTGTCCCGCGTCCAGTGGGACCCCACCCTAATTACTTGATTATTCCCAGCTGTTTAAAATAAAAGTTATATTGTGGATACAATACTTTGAAAACGACCTTGAAGATTTTTAGAATTAAAATAACCGGGTAATATAAGATTAGGTTTCTTTAATATTTATTATTTTACTCGACTGCGCTAGAAAGAGGGTAATGTTTTTCGATTGTATGTATGTATGTCTATTTCTTTGGCATGCTCTGTAGCCTAAACGACTTGATGGTTTTTAACACACGATGTGTCTTTATATGTATTCGTCTTAATTGTGGTAGTTACATAAAGTATACTATTTAAGAGAAAATATGAAAGTAAAAACATTTACCGTAAACTGGGGTTACTTTGATTCTTGGGGTTACATTGATAAAAACTTCGTTTTATTTTTAAGTTCTACTAACTCTGTTTCTAAACGTGATTATGAGGCTACTTTTTTAAGGTTGGCAAGACCGATAGCCATTCTTTTTAATTTCTATGACGCAGTAAATAAATACGGTTGTCGAGCGACGGCGTGAATCACGTGCTGAAATGTAAGTGACATTTTTAACTTTTTTAATGCTTGAATAACTCCTACTCTAACAAAGTGCGTATTGCAGTGAAACGTTTGCCATGCATTAGCTTTTCAGAAATTTATAAATGGACCCCTTTGCACTATGTTTTGTGTCATAAATTCAAATGATGTACTTTATCACCATCATTTTTTTTTATGGGGTGTCTTTGATCACCTGATTACTTGAAATAAAATTGATCTCATTTGTTGTTTAATAATGTTCCGTTTAAATTTATAAGTAAGCCTTTAAAAAAAGTTGATTAACTTTTTACAAATGGGGAATTTTATTTTGATCAGTTACCCCAAAACACAAAAAAGACTATAAAATTTGATACCATGAACCATTTTTTTTTGTTCTTTGGAACAAATGCTTCTGTAAGGGGTAACTTTCGAAAACCCTAGGGTATCGTTAAAAAAACATAGGTTTTCAAAGTAACCCCATTATCAGTTTAACTTTAATAATTACTTTTTTTTTGGTTTTCACGTACAATTTTTAAATTAGGTATGATGTCAATATTTAGAATATTGCAAGTATTACAAAAGTTGATATTACAATTTTTTTTTTAAATATATTTTTTAACGTGTAATTTTATAAGATAAATACGTATAAATGTTAAAATCAATCAATGTAACCCCAGTTTACGGTATTATAAAATGCGAAAATACCCGACTGAAGCCCTTAAAAATTGAGAAATAAGAAATTGATTCTGACGTACCGGGAACGATATGAACATAACAGTCATTCCTGCTATATCTTAATCATATAATAGTTATTGCAAGTCATCGATTGCTATTTCCATATTGACCCCAATGGGAACGGCAGAATCTTTGTTACTTTCTTTTAGAGGGTTATGCGCTCGGGTTCTTTTTATGAATATATTATAGCGATACATATTTATGGTTGTTACTTACGAGCGTACTTGAACTAACTATTGAACTAAAATAAAATTAATCGACATTGACTTGTAAAAGTAGCAATCACTAGCCAGTTGCAACTGAATAACAATTTCATAGTAATCAATCATTATAAACTTTAAACCTTTCCACCAAACGGAGTCATAACCACATATAATCACGCCTATTTGCTGTGGGGGCGGCACACACTATCCATCAAAGGCAGTATAAGTGATTTAGATTATTGGTTCCTGCTCTGTACAGTCAGGCGGGTTCCACTCCGCACTTTAGGTACGTTCGGCCGTCGGGCACCGCGGCGGTGTATATCGCAGTAGGTTGCCGCGCGCTCACCGCGTCGCGCCGAGTCATAGCAAAGCGTGTTAGGTACTTATTATTTCCGGTTATGAGCGAGTTGCCTACAAAGCAAGATGCCTAAGTATAATGCCTACATAGCAAAATGTCTGAGTGGTTGAATGTCTTGAAGAAAAATTGCCTGGTATTTTTTAATTTTAAAATAAATGGTTTTGAAGGAATTTAGAAAAATAGGCAAAAATTGGACATTTCCCGACCTTATCTCCGAAACTACTTGGCCTAAATTTTTTAAATAAATACAGAACATAGTTTTTTACCTCTAGATTACAGGAAAACCTATAAGAAGTGTATAGTATGCAAAGTATTTTTTTTTTTATGTAATTACGAAACCCTCTCCACGCGAGTTTAACTCGCACTTGTCCAGTTTTTTAGACATCCTGCCTTTTGGCTGTCTTGCTTCTGAGACATCCAGCTTGTGAGGCATCTTGCTTTTTAGCCATCTTGCTTCTGAGGCATCTTGCTTCTGAGACATCTTGCTTTTTAGCCATCTTGCTTTTGAGGCATCTTGATTTGTTAGGCATCTTGCTTTGTAGGCAACTCGCTCATAAGCGATTATTTCATTTACAGTACTCAGTGCATTCCTGTGCTGTTTCCTGTTCTTGTATTAATTAATAATGACTGGTAATAAGCATACAAAATACTGTAGTGTTTACGGGTGCTTGAATAAAGCAAAGAAGATATCGAAATCGGGACTATAATTTTTTTGTGTTTCGAAAGATATTGAAAGGTTAGTACCTACTTAGTGGTATTGTTATAAATACTCTGTACCTAACTGTAGTAATGAGAGTTGTTATAGGTACATAGAATGTCAGAATGATTTAATCAATAAATATTTTTAATCGAATCAGTCTAGAAAACCATAATATAGATGTGTTTTCGGACACCGTTGGTGGTTTTTGTAGATTAATGTTATTATTTTTAAATAATTATTTGAATAATTAGTATGTTCCTTTTTTTACTTATTTCCTGTGTGTATCTGATATTTTATTATTATTATTATTATTTTATGTTGTGAATTTTTAACGAGTGATTTATTATTTTGATTTCTTAGTAGGTATTGTATTTATTAATGAACTTTTATTTTAGTCCTTAGTCTAGCAGCATGTAAACACTTTGGTACGTGTACTGTAAGTTTATGTGTAGTAAATAAATAAATAAATAAATAAATAAATAAATAAATAAATGAATGAAAGTAGGGTTCAAAATACAATTATTAACTACCTATTTAGGTAGTAGACTTTCGTATTCTATTTACACATCAAATTCAATTCGATTCGTTTTTCAATTGGTGTTGTGCTCTTTGCTTATCTACCCATTGTTAGCAACTGATAACCCTAGCGTACACGAAAGAACACGTCTTATGCAACAGAGAGAGAAGGCATGACTAGGCAATTATTCGTGCCTAAACAGCGGTTTTGTTAGAAAGTGATTCTTCTGTACGTTAGTACTATTATCTGTTCTGTGGTACAGTATAGACATGTGTAGTTCACGAGTGACTGATGCAAATGTACTGCTTCAGTTGGTTTCACTCTTTCAATCTGCAGTTCAGTTGCGTTCCGAATGCTTCAATATAATTATTATCTTTTAGTTCACCGCGTCGTTCGCGTCTCTGTTCTGTTCTGTTCGACTAATGCATCTAATTTATATATATTTAAATGTCCATTTTACATAAAACGGCGCGAATTGCCTCGCTCGTACATTATTGTATCTGCATTTAATTTTATAATCAACTGTATACTGAGTGGACTGCTTATACAGATAGGTATATATGTATATCAATTCACTCAATAGTTTATTGAATGAGTGGAAGGAATGCGAACTGCAGATCCAAATGCGTCGATTGAGCTACTGAACTAAACTGTACTACTGAACTAATTGAGTGATACAGTTCAGAGTGATCTAAAGAAGCGTACCTATCTATTTTTTCTTTTAAGTGACACATTTTGCGCATGTCTGCAGTATAAGTAGTGAATCAGGTTCAGTAATTTTTAGAAGTAAGGATTTATCTAAATATGAACCAGACCAAATATTCTAAAGACACCGCTTAGCCTAACTTTTACTGGCAAATAAAGCTGCCAAACTTGCGGGGCGCGCTGCGTTTTCAGGGTGTGATTGGTGCGTTCGAGGTTAAGCGCTCCCCTCGTCTGCCAGTATCCCCGCCGCTTATGGCTTTTTGCCTCTGATGCTAGCAGCAACCGTCGCCCGGCTATGCGGAGTCTATTGGATATTATTATCTGTGGCCTCATACAAATACTTCAAAATAACAATTCATGAACAACATAGTTCTAATCAAAGATCTCAAAAGAAGGATATGCCTATCAGACAATTTCGTGTAACAAATCTCATAGAAGGTTGTCACATACCAGCGAAATGGCTTACGCACACCTTATTGATGATGTCTTAATTCTTACGACATACACCCAAAAGTCTGATATTGCTTGATTCTCACGCTATCATAGGTATCATTGTGGAGCGTGGGTTCGGTGGTGCGGTCTCACAGGTTGTGAAATTGTACTAGATACTTAATAATAATATCACTTAAACAGGTGTCAAGGACCGTGGTTGCTATGCGACTGAACGTGCGGTGGTGTCAGATTCGCGTTCTGACAGCTCAAAAGTAAGCATCGCGAGAATTGCTTTGAACAATTCCTTACTATTTATTTCAATGGTAATACAACGAAAAGGCTGGTCTATACAAGTGTATGTTGGGCGCGCGGACTACGGGTTCCATACCACCGTAGGTGCCTTCTTTGTAACCATATATGTATCTGCATTATTAGGTTTATACTTTCTAAATTGATAGGTATAAATATGTCTCAATTTTCTTGCGTAGTTAATGTGAGGGCAGCTTACACTAACTATATTACTTTGCTAACTATCTGATTGCTATAGGTAGTCAAATTAAACTTTCTTGAGACATAATAAACACTTGAAATAAATACGGCTTTACTCACGATTTATCGTCAGAAATGATCCGAAATGTGGAGTCATATGGAGTTCTTTTTCCGTCAGCACTCAACCCCTGAAGAAGGACTCCATATGAGTCCGAAACATGTCGCACCATTTCTGACAATAATCGTGAGCAAAGCCGTATTTATTTCGTATTAATTGCTATTTTTCAATGAATTATTATGCCCCGTAAATATATTCTGGATGAAACATTAATCAAGTTCACACTCTCCACTCTTTAACCAGTCCCACTGGTGAGGCCCATTCTCTTAATAACAGACTGGGTATTATTTATAACCGGTGTGGGAACACGTATCATTACGACGTATTAACCGGGAGCCGGGCAGGGCGATTATAATAATGGCAGGATGAAGCAAAGCCGTTCGTTTGTTTGTTTCATGTTAACATTATGATAGTTAACCAGAATCCATAATCCATAGTTAGGATTTTCGACAGACACACACATTTTAACCAACTTCAAAAAAGGAGGAGCTTCTCAATTTGACTGTATGTTTTTTTTTTATGTTTGCTACGCGATCACTCCGCTGCTTATGAATTGATTTTGGTGAATTTTTTTTTGGTTGGTAGGTCATTACTTCAGGGGTGGTCCCACATAAATTTTATCGAAATTGAATCAGTGCATTTTGAAAAAAATAACAACGATAAAAATACACAGATAACGTTTTGATTTGTGGTTCCCTTCAGCAAAAGTTTTAATGAGGACTCTCAATCCTTGTCTTAACTATCATCACACAAACATTAGCCAGGAACAAAGCAGATTGTATGTATTTGTAAGGAGCCGTCATAATAATCTACTTTTTAGTTTAAGTTTGTACATATTATTATAAGTGTAGTCTAGAATATTTCCCAAAAAATTAACATTATCCAGATTTTAAAAATGTTATTCGAAAACATGGGATCCTTTTGCTGCAAACCTAGTTCTTGCCGCACAGAACTTCGATGAACGAACTGTCTGGTTTCCACATCGTTTCGATTTGTCACTTGCTTTTAAATCAGACTTTGCAAAGGAACATATTGAAGCGATATTGAAACCAGTCAGTTTCTATATCACTAAGATTATGTCAACGCACTGACTAGGTTTTAACTTACCCAAAGCGGTGCGGAGGGCTGCAGCTGGGACGCGAACGCCATTCGGAACGCATCTCCCACCAGTGTGTTCAGTTCCTCCGCCTGCAACAAACAGACAAGTCAATCAAGCTGTCATTTTGCAACGCACAACTTAATACTTAACTAATAACGAATGTACAAAACGCTCGGAAAATTTTAGCGCTCAAAATCACCATATCCGAGCATGAAGACAAATGTGAATCTGAGCGGCCCTAGCAAGGGAGACAGTTAAGTTATGTTAAACCATCTTATCTCTAAGTGCGTCTCTCTCACACTAGTGCCGACGAAAGAGATATTCAGTCGAACAGCACGTCTAGCACGACCTGCCCGAGAGTCGTTTGTCGCTCAGTGCATCCCTTACAACCTTGACTAGTTTGACAGAGACGCACTGCGCGACAAACGACTCGCGGGCATGTCGTGCTAGCCCCCCTGGCAACCCTAGTGGCTAAAAGTATGGCATCTGTCTACACTTTTAAGGCCTGTTTCACAATGGCCAAGTAAGGCGTTATTTGGCAGAAAACGGCGAATTTTGTATGAGTTACTCGACAGATACATTTTACTCGGACATTGTGAAACAGGCCCTTACAGTTTTACCTGTAATATTGTTAGTTGTAGCACTTGTGTAGCTTTATAATATTGAACCCTGCTGTCGCCGCAGTAAAACGCAAAGGCGAGACCATTACATGAACCAACGCTTGTTCAGGGATCGAGTAGTTTCTGCCGCGTTTAGCGCATTTGTGCTGCGCTTGAGTGCCGGGGCCCCGGGGGCTTAATGCAATGGGGGGTCGAACATGCAGCGGATTCATAAGCGGAGCGGGAGCCAGGTAGCAACGACGCTTAAACCAAATGTAGAGGCCCATTTGACTGACATTGACTTAGGCTACGTGGTACACGGACCGGTTACCAAATAATTGATTTTGTTTGTATCGGTAAGAAAGTGACAAAACAAAGCCACATGTTTATTGTTACCTACCATATGGCCTCTATTCGGAAATTTCCAAGAGATATTGTTGCGGCTCGCGAGCAAGACTCGCATCCCACTCTTACGCATTACACACCGTGCAGAAGAGTAAATGAGAATCTCACTAGCGCGTCGCTTCAATATCGCTTGAACGTTCCCAAATAGAGGCGTAGGTTTCTTTATCACGTCAACTAAAGTCGCGAAAGTTTCATCTAGGTAGGTATTCACAAAAGTGTTTTTTTTTTATACAATTTAGCATACTAGTGCCCAAAAAAATGTGTAAGATGGTTTTAGGGTACATATTAAATATTATTATGTAATCATAATAATGTGAGTTACTAATGATTGTACGGATCTGGATGAGATGGCAGAAAAAACATTGGGTAAGTTAAATAACTGAATAAATAACTCTATTTTGATTCATGACGTCATCCAGAAGTTTCAAGTTAATGCCTAAAATACACTTCATACACGCACTTGCATTGCTCGTATAACGATTATCTCTGTACCCTGTGACTTTTTGTTTTGTACTAATCTACTTTATCATATTTTAAGCTAAGTAGGTACTACTCCAGCCAGTGTAAAGACTGAGCTTGAGGAGAGGGAGGCTATACCTGCCGTAATACAGTTCTACTAGTACGGAGGGTAGCTCGGTCGTCGATCTCATATATAAACCTCCACTCCAGCTCACAAATAAATAAATAAAACTCTAAGGGATGATCATACTCGACATTTAAATAATAAAACGATTTTGCTTTTGTATATTATAGTCCAATCCGCTCTGTGTAAGACTACTTCTTAACCACGGCATTCGGCATCCGCGGCACTCGCGGCTGGAAGTGCAATCTGCGATCCTGCAATTATGCTGTTTCACTCAAAACAATAAGCACTTTAATAGAAGTCTCAGGCCAAATTCCACTTTTACTAAATGTAGTTTTAGAAAAAGTTTTCAATCAAGCTACCAATGGTCACTAAGGATAATTTGTCCTTGTTTAAACCATTACAAATGAACAGAACATACTTAAACTATCTGAACTGAAAGTAAACATGGCTGAATAAATTCGTATATCCTATGCAACATTTGCAATATAAAACTAAAACTGTAAATAAAAACTAAAAACGCGATGCACATCAAAAGCCCGACTCGCTCGACTATAAATTTTACTTCAGACAAACAAAATCTCGCATGCAGCTCGTGTCATTTTGTATCTCTCCGATTTATTTCGAACAACTGGTAACACGCGCAAACAAACCACTACATTTTTCAACTCCCCGGAATGTGTTACTAACGTCAAAGACAAACCATACCACTATAAACATGACACCAGCACTAATATTGAGGCATCTTCTTCACCCAGCCCTGCTGCACTCGAATAACACCAATCTAAACCTTAGCTCTACGGAATAAATATATCTAGCATGAATAAACGAAATGCATTTTTGTCTCCAAACATAAGACGTTTCTCACTGCAGAAAGAATCATTGTCAGCCATTTTAATATACATGTAGTATTTTAATTTTAAACCTTATGTGTAGGATATAAAAGGTGAATAGGATGGTATATTATCGTGGGCGTGAGATATGTGACGGCCGCCCACGTGGCATGCCATGATGCATGAGGGTAAGTGGATAGGTTCACTGATAGTGACGTAATTTCAAATGACAGCTGCTAAAAAAATCATCGCTACTTTTGTGTCATTTTTAATTTATAAAATTCCAAGATTTTTCCATACCGATTTTCTACATGCCCTGAGTTTTTAGCCATCGAAGCTATGGATCTTAACGAATTATTTAATTACCTATTGGTATTTTCATGTTAGGTCATAAATTAGCTATAGATTGGCATCAAATTCACTGTAGTGTTTTTTCCACTGCATTAAATAAGCGCTTCAAAAACATAGTTAAAATAACCACCTCCTTTTTAAAAGTCGGTTAATGAAGCATGCGCAGGGCTTTTAAACAGAAAGCATGCAGACATTAAGCTCCGTTGCTTATTTCCCTGAAGTGTAGTTTGAAGTCCGTTCAATGTGAATCGTTAAAGTTTTTAACAAATTACTCTATGAAGATGATTTAAGTGCTTCTTATTTTAACTAAACAAGATATTTTTTATGAACGCTCTAATGGTAATGAGGGCAGCGAGTTTTTCAATAAGTCTAATAAAACACTGGCTCTGTTTGTCAAAAAGAATAGTCTAGTAATAAATAGTACTAAAGTGAATTCATCCTTACTTGTCTTATTTAGTAAACAAGTTTCTAACCTCAAAATGCACCATTTTTGGCTAAAACAGCTATTTCTTCGTAAATTAAGCAACCGGTGATAATGTTTTAGTCATCATTTTGCCTATTTTTGCCTTACTTAGGATAAAAAATCTGTATCACCCAAAAAAGGTACATTTTGAGGTTATAAACTTGTTAACCAAATATGACAAGTAAGGATGAATTCAGTTTAGGTAGAGTCCCGTAAATATAATATTACTAGACTAGTATGCTTTGAGAAATAGGCCCCTTGATCACATTGAATTTTGATTAGAGCCAATATTTTAAAACGGTGTTTGAACCTGTGGGTCGCGACCTCTAGAGCGACACGTTTTTAAATATTATACCTCATCGATAAAACTACTGGGCCTCTATTCGGGATGGCTAAGTGATTTACTTTATCGTCACTAAAATACAAAAACATGAATGTGTCGATGTTCTGTACGTGTTTGACGTACACATTCGCGGTTTTGGCATTTTATTCGCCATTATAGTAAATCACTCAGCCGTCCCGACAGCTTTTTTTACTTGTAAAGGGATAGCGTACTCATGAAGATTGAAAAACACTGTTTTAAAAGATACACCTATTATACAGAAATACCAGGATGTTCGTAGTTAGATCGGTAGCCATGTTGGTTGGTAGTTATGACGTCCAATTCTTCAAATAATAGCTTGGTTTTGTACCCAAGTTTTAGACATGTTGTCCAATACTTTTAACAGAGGTGTCACTTGTCCACGTTAATTTTTTGCCCCGCCTTTTTCAAATTATATTCTTGCATTAATTATTCTTATATTTACAAAATAAAACTGAGTATGTTTGTTAGTTTTGGTTTCGCGGCTACCTTATTCGAGACAAAAGAGAGTAGCAACTATTATATAGCTAGGCGAAGAATACCAATATTCATCATTTAACAAGTCTGTAGAAGTGTAAACAATTGGAAACGTTTACCCCAACGATTGTACCTGTCAACAAAACCCTTTCTTCCCTAAATCGGGGCAACGATAACCGTCGCACGTGACCTGTTTTGGCCAAAACACGTAATTCGAATCTTTGTGCCTTCTTACTCTTCAGTCTTCACAGAATTGAGAGAGCAGGACAGGAATAACGTCGCTTCGGACTTCTTTACAACTAAAATGCACAATCACGACAAATGCCTGAGAGATGGGCCCTGCAGTGCAGTGAATGCTAACTATTTGTGAAGATTTGCTTAAATTTATACAGGTTGTCCAACAGCTATGGGATATCGAAGAAAAGTGCTTTTAATATTGTATATAGGATATTTTGCTTCATAAAGATATTATTTTATAAAGCATATAAATGATTTTTTAAAGTTTCTTGGCTCATCAGTGGGAATCGATCAACAAACTGAAAAATAAATATTCTTTATTCTTAACCGACTTCAAAAACCAAAGGAGGAGGTTCTCAATTCGACGCCTAGGTATATTTCCTTTTTTTTAATATGTATTTTCACCGATTACTCGGAGATGGCTGGACCGATTTGCGTAATTCTTTTTTTAAACGATAGGATATTTCTCCAAGTTGGTCCCGTTGTAATCAAAGTCGAGGTTTGATGACAGGATCTATGAGGAATCGAAGGAACTCCTCAAATATTATAGGCACGCATATAGAAATTTTGATATTTTCTTTCATGACTCAAGCAGTTACGATTTAAAATCATTATTTGGTGAAGTGGAACTGATGATAAAGACCACGGGTGACCACCGGAACTCATCAATGAAAAGTATTTCACGGGTGGCGATTAGATTTCTGTATAAGGTTGGGAAGCAACTTATGCTCATAAAAATTCATGTGGTAAAATAGAACCGGTGATGAAGAACCAGGAGAACTACTCAACGATTGACGTCCTTGCATCTTGGATAGCAAAATTTTGTAAAGGATGATGAGCAATTGGCATTATGCTATTGTTACTTGGTGTTGTTGATGTGTGTCGTTAAATCACATATGAAAATCACAAAAAAGTGAAATGAAATTAAAAATTAACAAATAACAAATCCGACTTCAAAAACCCTTTAAAAAGTAATAAATAATGCCCTTTGTAAGTAAATTACCTAGAAACGTAAGATATATTGTTGATTAAGTGATACATTAAATATATCGAAGTCGGTGGCAAGTAAATTAGGTAATCCATCCCTCATACTGTGTTCATTTAATTGACACCGAATTCGATGAATTTAATGTATCACTTAATCAACAATATATCTTACGTTTCTAGGTAATTTACTTACAAAGGCCATTATTTCTTACTTTTCAAAGGGTTTTTGAAGACGGTTTTTTTATTGTTATTAGGATTCTGATCAAAGGCGTTAACTATAAGGATTAATTACTACTAGTTAACATATCATCTTAAATTAAAGTATCGCCGTGAAATTAAGCAAAATATCCTATTCACAATATATGTATAAAAGTACTTTCCCTCCATGTCCCATAGATAGCCGTGGGATACCCTGTATAGTATCAGTAGTCTAAGAACGCCATTTTCGTACCCAATCGTGCCAATAGCTAGTGCCTATGCAACTTACATACCTTACGCACTCAGCTGAACCAAGTGGGCAGCAGGTATACCGCTGCAAAAGCAGTGCCTTGATAAATTCCTCCGTAATCAGACTGACAGACATCCGCAAAAGCTGTTTATTTATCTAATCACATGCTTAAGAACTCACAATCTACGCAAAAGCCCTCATTCAAGGCAAAATCAACTCTGCACAACACACAACAACAACGATCGCACCTGCACCTGTGCGCCGTAAACAGTTTCTAATAAATGGCACCGCGCAACCACAAGACATTACACTTTGCTGCTTTATAATAAGACTAAATCAATCAGCATTTGTTAAGTTGTTGAATCGCCCGTTGGCGGTAGTGAGCTCGTAATTATAAGGATCACCGGTTCGAGTCCAGTGGCACTCCGGAGCCGCCGGCAACAGCGGCAAGGGTCGGATGGAAACTAGGAGTTTGTAGTAGTAATTATTATAAAGAGAAGCGAAGAATGCCATCGCCGAACCTAAGTAAACGACTTATGCGAAAACATGAATTATATAATATGTATAATACTATCAGGGTTTTCATGAACTTGCCAGGGCTACATGCTCGAATAAATGTTTACACTGTCTTACTGACAGCAGTGACAGCTTTATTATCAAGAAAACCCTAAAGATGAAGATTGTCATCCGGAATAATCCGGAAAAATCCGAAATGAACAAGTTATAAGTACTTACCGAGATCTCGTTACTATATCTACTAATGGATTAAAATTCAAGTCCTAAACTGAACCGCCCCGATTTCTTACAACGACATTGTACCTATGTATTGTATGGCGGTTTATGCGTTTAATTGTAATGTTTGTCATAGTTAAACTGATCTGCAAATATAGTTGTAGTCGTGGTAGACTCACTGGCCACGTATGTTTCTCGTAATTAGTGAATTAGGCATGCAGCCCTCGCACTGCGCGTCCATCCCTCGACCTTCGAGGTCGGGCACGTCCGGGTAACATCGGGATACGGACACGAGCACCGAACGTGTGTGCATGGGGCTTTTATTTTTTTACTTATCGCACGCTTAAAAATAAAAAGAAATAATGTGAAATACAAATCCATTCCAAATTCAATTCTAACGCGGTTGAGTAAAGTTCAAAACAAAAGTGAATTTCATTTGGACTTATTTACTTTTATTTTTAAGCGTGCGTTATCATCCTCAAGTTTAACTAAGTGATTTTAAGGGATAAGAAGTTCTGCTTTTCGATCCCAAACGGCGTCTTCTGAGGCCATTTTGATCATTCAACTTGAGCTTTGATGAAAGATGACTACTTTATCGTTTATTTATTTGGTTACACGGCATGACAGTTTTAACTAATAGGTACACTGTCAAACTTAAATAACTTAAGATTGTGTCATGAGAATCCACTTTCAGTAAAAAGTTAAGAGCGAGGTGTTGTAAATTTTACGTGTGCAGTGTTGCATAAAATTGAAGTTAATAAATTAAAATATTTAAAGATATTCCATACAAAAATCAATATGGTACTCTCCTTTGAGCAATTACTAGATTAATGAAAATTTTATTTATCCTATGTTTCAATATGAAACTAAATTTTGCAAAATTCAAGCAGTATGAATGTATAAAACTGTATAAAATATAAACATAGGCTAATCCCCTCTAAATCACCTCACAAAACATAATTAGGGTTCCGTACCCAAAGGGTAAAAACGGGACCGTATTACTAAGGCTCCGCTGTCCGTCTGTCCGTCTGTCGGTCTGTCTCCAGGTTGTATCTCATAAACCGTGACAGTTAGAAAGTTGAAATTTTCACAGACGATGTATTTCTGTTGCCGCTATAACAACAAATAGTAAAAAACAGAATAGAATAATAAATAAATATTTAAGGGGGCTCCCATACAACAAACGTGATATGTTTGCTCATTTTTGCTCGATATTGATTGAAATATTCACAGAGTATTTAGATATATATTACCCTAAAAAATTAATAATTAAATTAAAATAAAATAAATATTTAAGGGGGGCTCCCATACAACAAACGTGTTCTTTTTGCCTTTTTTAAACATAATGGTACGGAACCCTTCGTGCGCGAGTCCGACTCGCACTTGGCCGGTTTTTCTAAACTACGAGCCATCCGTGCATATTTTATGATTGATGAATTTCCAAATCGTCTCTACCGTTAGAAGCATCAAGTCCGAGACATACCGAGTCCTGCTAATCTTAATGGATGATCAATAAAGCTATTCACAAATGATAAAAATAGCAATAAACTTAATTAGTTGGTTAATCCCGCAGACGCCAGTCGAAACGTCACTCACAAAGCTCACTCTGATTAGAAACACAATGTGGATGTACATAATATGTATGGTAATGAAATGTGCCGGCAGACAACCCTGGGGCTCGTAAACTGCCACGATACGACCACGACATAACTGAATCAAAATTGTTACTTAGTAAGTAGCTCCTAAACTCTAGTCCACGCGATAAGATCCCGAGTAGAAGAATCGGAAATCCAGTAAGATATCGTTATGAATAGTAATCGAGTATTTAAAAAAGTTTTATACAAGGTTTTGAATCTCAGATAAAACATATTGGAAACAAAAGTAAAAATAAGTAAAAAACCGGAAATGTGCGAGTTAAACTCGAGTGAAGAGGGTTGCGTTCCGTACACGATTATCTGAAATGTCCTATGTTATTGGCTGTGGCAGACGGGCAGACAGACAGACAGACATACACACGAGTGATCATATAAGGGCTCCACTTTTAGGGTTCCGTAGCCAAATGGCAAAAAACGGAACCCTTATGAATTCGTCATGTCTGTCTGTCTGTCCGTCCGTATGTCACAGCCACTTTTTTCCGAAACTATAAGAACTATGCTGTTGAAACTTGGTAAGTAGATGTATTCTGTGAACCGCATTAAGATTTTCACACAAAAATAGAAAAAAAAACAATACATTTTGGGGTTTCCCCATATATAACTGAAACTCAAAAAAAAATTTTGCATCAAACCCATACGTGAGAATGATTTTGAGGTTTCTAATATCGTTTTTTTCTAAACTGAATAGTTTACGCGAGATACACATCCAAAGTGGTAAAATGTGCCCCCCCCCCCTCTAACTTCTAAAATAAGAGAATGATAAAACTAAAAAAATATAATGATGTACATTACCATGTAAACTTCCACCGCAAAATTGATTTGAACGAGATCTAGTAAGTAGTTTCTTTTTAATACGTCATAAATCGTAAACCGAAATTTACCTTTCATTCAATCAACTCAAATATAAAAATAAATATAAAAACATTTAATTTCATAAACATAAACCTTATGCATAAACTGTGAACCATTATATAGATAATGGTACGGAACCCTTCGTGCGCGAGTCCGACTCACACTTGGCCGGTTTTTTTCCTTTTGAGGTACGGAATTCTAAAAAGGTAACATTTCTTAAGTTGAAAATAAATGCGACGAATGAATACATTGTTTAGATATTTCAATATATTTCCAGGTGAACACCGATAGATGGAAACTTGATGATAGTGACTGAAACTGGAAGAACAAAAGTTGATCACCAACGGTGTCAACGTAGTCGCATCGGTTTTAGTGTCGTAGCTTGGTCGTGTAGTCTAAAGGCAAGCGAACTACGCTAAGTGGAAACAATGTTAGTAGATAATTAAGTTCTTGGCTGTGAGAAGCAACTACGGAGCGAATAAAAGAGCTGTGAGAAGCTGTAAAGTCATAAACAAACCCGTTCTCTTGGGGTATTGTCATATGTGTATGATGTAAACATAAGCCTTTTTCTTTTGGGTGTTTATGACGTACTTGTGATTTAGAGATGTTTGTTAAAGCAGGCGATTTTATTCCCAGTTCCCGGGGGATTGTTGATAACCGATTTCCACGCGGACGAAGTCACGGGCAGAACCTAGTACAATATACTTTTTTCACAGACATATTAGCAATTTATAACAATAACGACAAAATATTCTTAAATCATGAAACAAGTCACCAGAAAAAAACTCTCCAAATAGGACAAAACCCATATATTGAAAGTGATTTTCCCTCAGTACATTAGACCTGGAAGTGCGTCTGTATCTTCCCAACCTAATGCACAATTAACGATATGGAATCAACTTCCATAACGAAAGTCTCGGCTGCATTTAACATGAGCATACGCCTTGCATCCCATAAATATCCCGAGCATTAAGAGTTATCATAACGCAACTACGTGATTTATATTTGAGTCCGACCCACATACGGAACACTAATATTATTTTTGCTTATAAATAAGTATAATAAGAATCGAGTAGCATAAGCAAGTCATTTTTTCTACGTAGAAAATGCTGAGTTATTTTTTAGTTTCATTTCATAGAAGAATTGAGGGGTTTATATTTGAGTCTTTTGTATGCATTTACGTTTTTGAGTCCCGAAGTCAAAAAGATCAACGGAACCGTATTACTGGGTCTCTGATTGATATATTTATCATAAACTTGGCTTTGTCTTACTTTGCGAAATGCACATGGAAATGAAAGTGACAAAACATAGTCGCTATGTTTGTTGTCTTGTTACCATAGTAACGATCGGTTTTATCAATTCGCCCAATCTCGAATATATATATGCCCGGGTTAGATATTAACAAAGCGATACAGAATCGAGTTCCCAGCGGTACGAGCTCGGCTTTGTTTCCTGTAACAGGACTGAGATCGTTTCATTTACATTTTATTCCAGCCGCAAACGTGGTGGTAATTCAATCGGTCGATGCGTGCGAATTGATACAAGGGCGGGGGAGGGGACAGTGGTGTCGATCAGCTGGAGCTCAGAAACATTGTTAATATTTTACATAATATAACAGAGCAGTGATAGCCTAGTGGCCTGACGTTCGGCTTCTCATGCTGAGGATCGCAGGTTCAAATCTTGATTTGCATCTTCGAGATTTCTCGATCTCGGGTGCAGAATTCAATTTTATATTTACCACGAGCATTTTGGTAAGTAATGGAAAACATCGTGAGGAACCTGCTAATACCTGGATATATTTGCCAAGTAATTCAAAGAAGCGAAGGTCTCTTCCAAGTAGGGGGACGTGTAACAGTGTGAAGGCTGATGATGATAATGATGAACATAAATAAGGCAATATGAGAGAGAGACCATTAGGTCTAGGTTTAGGTGTTGTTGGGTTAGGTTAGGTTCACTGGACATCAACATTCTCAAACTCATTCTCAAAGCGGATCTGCAGGCTAATAAGAGAAACATAAACACTCCTCCTAAAAGTTTTGATGTCAATAGCTTTCGCAAAACCACGCTGAGAGTTGGTTCTATATTTCACCGTACGTGTTAGAAAGAACCTTAAGAATCGACCTCCAATCATCATCTTAAGAAAATTCATAATTTAAGTGTATTGTCTTCTGGGACTCTATTCGATATCGTTTAGGCAATGCGGTTTCAAACTTTTCTTCAAATCACTTACTTGATTAAAAATTAATAACACATTCTGAAAGTCAAAACCTTAAGAGAATGTGTTACAATTAATCATAAGTCAAATAAAAAACGGCAAAACAAAATAAGCCATCAATATTTAAAGATGTATCAAAACCAAATAGGAAACGGCGTAGGCTGATCTACCTAAAATACGTCAACTTGCTAAAAATACACCATTAATTCAGTTCTTAGTAAAGTCGAGAGAAAACCACAACTCCTTATAAATACATCGCTATATATTGTACTGATCGATATTTGTTTTAAACTCGTATCTTACTAAACTAAAAGTTGCAAAATCCACCTTAAAAAAGTTACAATAAAGTTACAATTTCGAAACGACGCAATAGCGATATCCGAGATTAAGAAAATGAGCTGACGACATTGTCTCTATTCGCATATCGGCGTTTGTTCACAACTGGAGGGAGGCGTGGGGGGTATTCAAAACCGAACATCTAACGGAAATGGAGGCGGCGCAGCACGGAAATGGAATATGAGGGAAATGTTTCGAGAACAACTAACAGCCACATGGCATATAACATATAGGTCGCATAAATCGTAAGAAACCTGTTTTATTAGTTCTGTACAACTAGTTTACGTACACTCTTTAGCTTTATCTATCGAACCGAACAGGTGAGGAGTGCAGTGGTGACTTCAAATCTGGGGCGCACCTTTGAGATTTTCGATACTTACGATTGTGCGGAATCTTATCATAATTTATCTTGTTATTTATAATTAGAAGTATGGGAGGCTGCCGACAGTTCATATCGGTAGGCTGCCGTTTACACACGTGAATACAGTTTATAAGGTGGTCGACGTAAGGCGAACGGTCATGTACGAAAGATAATACACACATAGACAGTGAGATAGTGCTATGGCTATATGCCACAAATCCTTTCCGACCTTTTTTCGGGTACCGCATCAAGACAAGAATTCTCCTTATCAGCACTAAACACAAACGCGTCCAATGCACTAGCTGAGTGAAAGCACAGAAAACCCATATAGGCGATTCAATCTGACATTATTGCTACTAAGAATTTACGACCATATTAAAGCAATCAGCGCGTCAGAACCCCGGATGAGGAATTTTATTCACATAGCTAAAACAGCCTCCAGCAAGGAATAGGTCGTAAAACTGCTAACGCCACGTCTTGCCATCTGTTATTCGTCAACTCCTAGTAGGGTAAGTTAGAATGAGGCTGATAAAGAGTGTTAGCTGAGCATTGAACGGTTAGCCCCGTGGTTTGACTGCAAAACTTGAGGTAATAGGTAGTTAAAAAAACTTGGATATTATCGCGCACTAATCTAGTCCCAAACTTATTTAATGTTCTATGGATAACATACGAAAACTCTCGTAAAGACTCTCGCCTTGGCACAGAAAAACTACAGCACTAAATGCTAGGAAATCAAAATAATGTAATAGAGTCGACGCAGGCTGCAGCCGGGACGAATGGCTCGTAAAGCGGCTATCGCCTCGGCCGGCCATCTGTTCCATGTCATGCCCTTCTGGTAGCCGCCCGGACAATACTAAATAACTTCTCAAAATACCGGAACTTTATACAATCTTTTTTTTTTCTACACTTGTTAGTTTGGGTGCGTAACGGTCGGTATAACAACTTTTGATATATTATTGGTCGATATAACGATTAAGGGATATAATGCACTTTTGGTATAACAATATTTGGCATATTCTGATATGATCTAACTATCATCGGGTATAATGAACTTTTAATATAACAACTATTAATCTAACAGTGATATAGTATAACATATAAGTGATATAACTTTGTTCGATATAACGCTCAGTGGGTATAATGTAGTACTGGTATAATCTGGAATACGTACTACTATTATAATAACCTACCTATTCTACGTAGTAAGGCACGACGACGTGCGAAGCGAGGACGAGTGTTAGGTAGAACTGCGACCCTATAGCGCGAGCCGAGCGAGCGAAGCGAGCGTGCCGCGGTAGCGGCTGGCGAAGTGCCAGAACCGTTTTTTTTTTTATAATACTATACTACTATTATAATAACCTACCTATTCTACCTTAAGGCAGTCTCTGTTAGGTACGACGACGAGCCAGAGACGAAGATTGATCCTGTAATAACATTACAGTACAGATTATACCTACTACCACACCACAGCTCATAGTAAAATTGGTTGTGATCACTATGGAGGTTTTATGATATGGGTGTAGATAAAATATGTTATAACACATTATCACTAATACTAATATCATACGTTCATTATATTAGGTAAACATTATATTAAGAATCTATTATAAAATAATAATCATTAAACAATAAACAATTATACTTATTGAATATTATACACCATGAAAATTTATGTACTTTGTGGTTATATCAAAAATGAATTATGTCCCATGAATGATTATATTCTATGAAATTATATCAAGTGTTGTTATATCTAGTGAAAATATATCAAAAGTTGTTATGTCAAAAGTTTATTATCTCCCTTGAGTGAATATATTGTATGAAATTATATCAAATGTTGTTATATCTAGTGAAAATATATCAAAAGTTGTTATGTCAAAAGTTTATTATCTCCCTTGAGTGATTATATTGTATGAAATTATATCAAATGTTGTTATATCTAGTGAAAATATATCAAAAGTTGTTATACCGATCATTACACACCCTTGCTAGTTTGTAGTGTTAGTAGTTTGTGGAATGAGCCAAATGACTTCTAGGTTGGTTTGAAATTTGGCATGTGTATATTGTTTAACAGGCTCGACCCAGTGACTAATGTCCTCTTCGAGGACAAGGAACGACCGAGCAATATAAAGAAAACTTTTCTAAAAAATATATTTTCATTTGCAATATTGCAATGATATGCGTACACAAAATGTCGTGTCTGTGCTGTTGACCGTTGAAGAGTTCCTTTATCTGGAGCTAATCCTGGATGTCGATTCAAGTCCTCCCTACCATAAAAATACATTGTCATCGGAACTAAACCAATATGTAAAAAAATCAGCTCCGTAGGATAAAAGTGGTTCTAATTTTCAGCTTGCAAGATTTCACCCGAACATACATAGTAACATACAAACATTGCTAGTTAAAAGCTTGTAAAAAGGATAAGATTCCTTATAGTTTTAATGGTTCTAACACATGATGACATAAATTTTATACCTATACATAATATGGTAGAATTAAACTCATAATGATGTTTTCGTTAATTACGGATTTGTAAAGCACACTGCATGATAAGTTATGTACTTACATAACTATTCAAACAAGACGGACGTTTTAAAATAAGTGGAACAAGAGAATTAGAGCACTTTAATGACCAACTTCAACCATAATCATAATTCTAGGGTGCGCTTTATAAAGCATCCATTAAGTTATCCAAAATAGCGATACGCCATATTTTGTGCACTACATGCAAATAATTTGTTTGAAGAAGTTCCATTATGATTACACCGTCAACATTAAAATTTAAATCAGATAGCGCGTTTATTAAACTAAAGCCAGTGAGATTGTCACACGAGTAAGGAGTACACACGATAAATCAATCATTTCTCGATTAACATACACGACAGAGAAAGTCGCATAAATAAAGGAAGGGTCTGTGGCATGTCGCAGAGATGCTTCGAGAGAGCACTCGTGATCTCATTATTTTTTATGTTCCTGCCTGAAGTAGATTATTTATAGTATTTGGCTAAAATGCATTGTTTTCTTTATAAAAAGAAAACCTTTAACAAAGAAACAGGCTCGGCTAAAAAATGGCAAGTAGGACAATACGGAAATGGCTCATGGCTGGGTTATGAGATTTCAATAAGCATAATTATGCCTAAAAATAATACATGCCGTATAATAAATAACCATTATCGGTTTACCCTGTAATGCTAACCACACACAGCTGTTACGCAATAACAACATCCTCTCCTCAAATTGACCACATTTAATCACGCGCCATTGCTTAACCAACTTTTTCCACCTTTCTCAGTCTGCGGCGAGCGTGGCACGAGCGAAATTTATATCTGGTGCCGACCGGAATGCCAAGCGCGTCGCGATCGGAGATAATAAAATATTTGAGAGCTCGCTGCGTACCCCGCTAGTTGCGCCCCGTGACCGAAGGACAAAGCCAATGCAGTATTAAGACGGGTTTTCAATAAAGGGACCTCCTGTCTATATAAATGGAAAGCGCTTTTCTTGGGTCGCGCGGATTGGATGGGCCTTGTTATGCGACCTTTGCATAGTGAACACAATATTATTTTATGAAATTGGAGACTTACTGCATGATCACAATAGATCCTCATTCAAATAAAATACATTTGCATTTTAATAAAATTAGCACACGTCATATAAAAAAATATTAGATCACGGTCCCGAAACGCCAATTATAATAGTAATTTAGGTTTATAATCCATCGAAAATTACCTTTGACTACAGAAATCTATGCGAAGGAAAAACCCGATCGAATTCAGGCAATCTTGATGAGCGTCGTAAGAAAGGTCCAGCCATTCCGCTAAACGCATTGTCCTACAAGCATTCGAATCTAAATGGAAGACTGTAAGAAATGGCGTCGATTTTGATGGCCTCGGATTCGGGACCCAAAGGCGTGCGCTCGTAAAACTATTCGATGAGGATATCTCAGGAATTGGGATTCAAATAGGAGGACAGTTTGTTAAAAGGTTTGCAATTGCAGTGATGTGAAATTTAATAAAAGTTAAATCGACTTGAACTTTTACTCTCTTTTACTCTTAACAGTACCGTGGCCCACTTATAGACAACGCACAGCCTAAACGAGTGGTTCTAAAGGTTTAAAATTTGGAGGAGACATTCCTCGAGTACCCTAGAGGTGCACTAACGACGGATTTTTTGAAATTCCGTCACTAACACCCCTTTAGTGACGGAATTTCAAAAAATAAAAGGGGTGATAAAGTTTGTATGGAAAATACCGAGGGCGAAGCTGTGGCGGGTCCACTAGTTGCAGTTTAGTTTTAGTAAATTTTTGCAAAATATGATCAATGTCTTTTTTATTTGTTTTAGATAGGTACTTAAAATACAAACTAAGATATTTATATTACCATCCATGAGGATAAAAAAAGTATATAATAATAAACAGGTGGCAAACGAAGATGGCAAACTTGGATCAAATTTCAATGGCCTTATGTGACTTCTCTTTATTTAATGACGTAGTTTCATACATAATTATAATTTTGATTTAAATATTTGATTTTGATTTGACCAATGACTTGGTACTGAGGCAAAATAATAATATGAAAGAACATATAATCAATCACGTAGCCAAAAACAAGTAATTTTATCAGTGAAATCTTACGAAAAGATTGAAACCTGTAAACAAGAATCGTTAATATCTCTTACCGCATTTAAAGTTCCGCTCCAGCCATAACGGAGAAAGTGTAACAAAATTGTGTTTATTTGTGCGTAAAACGATCTTAACCGGATATTTACACGGCTGTAAAGGGTATTTTTAACGTCTTTGATCCCGGTATTGCCGGTTTATTGATATCTTCCTCTAGCAATTAAATTCTGGACATACCGGTTTACGGTCATTAGTTGTGTTGACAAATCTCTTGTGCTTCTCTATTTCCGAGGTTATTTTAAACCGTTACCAGCTAGATGAAAAATGTTAGTCGCCATTGTTGATAAATTTCGCCTTGACGTCAAGTATTAATAGCGTGAATTTTTCACAGGATTTAGTAAAATAATTAATTAACATGACTCAACAAACGAAATCCTGAACAAGAACGAGGCATTACTAACTGCCTTTAGTTTTGAAGATGTTAGTATGTTTAAAATTATGGAACTTAAACGATCGCTATCAGTTTTCATAAGTAACACAATGAATAAATATTAAAGTAGCAAAACGCTATAATATCAAAATGTCTCTTAAATCTACTAAAATAAGTTACTTATGTCCATTACAAAACCTCTATAGAACTATCTTTACGCAAACCTGCAATCCCGGCCACAATTAGTGCGGGTTCGATCCCAGGGGAAGCATTATTCAATTCGCCACGTCTCGGGTCCGGGAGAAATGGGAACTATCTGTCAACAGGCGTGGCGTCGTAAGGGACTTTTTTTGCAATCAGTTTGTAGGAAGCGAGGTCACATTGGCATCTGGTGGGTTATTTTAAATAAAGGGTATCATCGTGGAAAATATAAATATTACAAATGTATTATTAAATGTCGGAAAATACGCATATTTTATGATAGGAATTTGTAGCATCGCAGGGTAATGTTTTTTTTGTAATTAAACGCCACGGCATAAAGCTGAGTGGAACCCTCTTTGACACCGTTCGACACGCCTTATTATGTTTATTGTTTGTTTTTCTTTCCTTGTTATGTCTGTGTCGAATGTGTTTGAATAAATGTCTTTTATTATTATTAGCTTATGGTGTCTTGATATAGCTTGCGGTGAGGGAAAACATTGTGAGGAAACCTGCACATTTGGGTAACTAAATGTGTAACCATGATCCAATTGGTCTGGTTCCCCTGTCACAAGGGTTACGGAGGTCAGACGGCAGTCGCTCCACTGTCATAACCCGACCTGCCGAATCCGGGATCATGGTTAAAGCGTACCCCGTAGCGTAATCGTAGACGGGAAAAAGCGCTAGGAAGAGAGGTGTCTTGATATAGCTTCTTTTTTTATCGTTTATTCACAAGACATATGGTACATTAGATCTTAGATTAGTTACATTGTGACCCTTGATATGTTCCGCCCTGAGGCATGTGAAAGTTAAAGTACCTAATACTAAACATTTTAGCAATACTACTCGTAATTAAATATACCTACTATAATTATAATTTTTAGCTGCTCATGTGAATGTCGTATAGTTAGTTACTTATTATAATTTACAATGTTATACGAATGAGAGAATAAAATATCACTATTATTTAACATGCTGTGTCAAATTGTTCTTACTTTAATATAAATTTATGGTTAAAAAATTCGTCAATACTTTAAAAACAGTTAGTACATAATAATTTATAAAGCTTAGATTTAAATTCAGAAATGGATAATGTTTTAAATGTCACAGGTATCTTATTAAATATTTTTATACACATAATATAAGCACTCTTCCTTCTTATTACAAGTTTTGAAGGTGATAGTGGTATTTGGTATCGCCTTTGTGTTCTATTTGTTAAGTTGCTTGGAGGGGGAAAGAGTTCTGGATTTAATTTGAAAAATAATGCACGTTCATATATATACAGACTAGGAACCGTTAACAAGTCTAGTTTTATAAAGAGATGACGGCACGACTCTCGATGTCCTACTCCGCATAAAGTTCTTAAGCAATTTTTTGAGCCACAAATGCTCGATTAGCATCCACTGAATTTCCCCACATAACAATGCCATATCTTAGGACTGATTCTACATAGCCATGATATGTCATGAGGGCTGTACTCTGCGATACAGTTAGTTTCACTCGCCATAATGCAAAAAAGAATTTGTTTATTTTCTTACAAACACCGTCAACATGTTCTTTCCAATTACTATGTGTATCCAGAGTTAGACCTAAAAATACAGTACTTCCTTTTTCTTCAACCTCATCATTTTCATGCTTGACTTTGTATGTCTTAAATTGCATATATTTGGTTTTAGTTAGATTTATTTTAAGATTATTAGTGCTTAGCCAAGTGATGACGTCTTTAAGAGCTGTGTTTATATCCATTTCAAATTGTTTTACATTTGTATCTTTAATTACTATAGTAGTATCATCGGCGAATAGAATGCAGTCATGTTTAGTTGAATCAGGCAAATCGTTAATATAGGTAAGAAACAAGAGCGGCCCCAGGATACTTCCTTGAGGAACGCCATACGCGTTCATTTTATAGCTTGACCTGTAGGGATTAAGATCTTTTCCTTTAATTCTATCTATTTAAGTGCATTGATGCCTTTCAGATAGGTAGCTTCTGGTGTTAATATGTAATAGCTACTAACAAATAGCCCTTTTCTTTTTAAGAGGTACATTAATTTCTTGCAACTGAACCGACCTTTAAGAAAAAGTGTTACTGAAATCCAATTGCTGCAAAAACTGCTAATTCATTCATTCAGATTCCGAAACCCAGAATCGCCGGGCCAAAGCTGACTGTCCAGAAAGTTCCGCAGCCGTGATACAATCGCCGTACGAATTTCTACGGAAACGCCCATTTTCGCATATTCCGAATAACTTTTTCCGTATTAATTGCCTCAGATTGGTTTCTCAGAAATTATGTCTCGTTCTCGATCTGACCGATTATCACATTTCGGTGTAACATTATTCGGTTAATTAAGTATAATTTTACCGCTATGGCAAATTTGCGAGCGTTATCCGATCGCTTGTGAAATCCTTGGTGGGACCTTATTTCGTTACGTTAGGGTTCAAATTGTATCACATTTTACATTAATGCGCGTCATTGAAATTCGTTAAAGTACCTTTAAAATGCTGTAAGTACTCATAAAGAAGAACAAATTACATGCACCCTAATTTATTATAATAAACCCAACTTTGTATGTAAGAGCTTGTTTAAAATATTGCAGGACTTTTCACATGACGGAGAGTAAACTATAAAAGAGAAAATAGCTAGAAGCTATAGATAGAAGCTTGGCTTGATCATAATAATATCAACAAAAACTTTTGTAACACCAATAACAACAATTAAAATGCTCATGGACCGTAATATAGGTGTACATATAAAAAGTACAATATTAATCAGTGTTTGAAGTTTTTTTAAAGGCGGACATAAATATCCCAGTGATGTATCGGCCGGTAAGAGCTTTTAAGATTAAAGTAAGACAGGAGTTTAATGGTTGGCAGATCGAATAACACTCTATTTGATTGCTTCCATAATTACCCTGGTTCAACAATGTTTTCGTCTGGTAGGTACCGTAGTATCTTGTAATGGACTATCAACTCTCGTAATTGTATAAAATATGTGAGTTATTTTGGTAATGAAGCAATATTTTTACTCGTATTTACGTGCTTTGAACAAGTGACAATACCTATCATCTCAGCAAAAGTCAGCACATTGTTTCAAACATCGACAACTTTACTTTTCTCGTCAATGAGACAACAATAAAAGGTATTGTTTCAAACTTTCTGCATCAACTGTCTATCTGACCACGTCAACAATACAGGCAGAAAGCCGATATGTCATTGCACTGAGACAATACAAGAATCTTAAGAGGCAGGACATTGGTGCTAACTGTCGGTTTTATATGAAGGACACGTGCCTACTTTGGTAATAATGTTTTAAAATATGAATACTAGACCATCTTAACCTAGCATGGTCCATTATTATTCCTATTTTAAAACATTTAAAATACTATTATCAATATCTTCGGTTGTTTCATCTGGCTTAGCTTAATGCGGTCTGCTATTATTAAAGCTATTCAAAGAACAAAACGCATGTTTCCGCACTATTGAGCTTAATATTACCAGCTTAAAAAGAGAAGCACAAAGGAAAATAATACAAAAAATGGCGTCCTGACAAGGGTGCAGGCGGTAATTAAAAAGAGCTGGGATCAGGTATACAGGGACCACCCCGCGTAGAGTGGTTAGTTTACTTGACATTGCTTTGAAACCAAATTTGTAACTGTCATATTATAGGTAGGTATTCTCTTCTTTCGAATGTTGTCTGGAAGAGATCGCTACTTAGCGATAAGATCGCCTATTGTCTACCATGTTACTTTTTTCCCATATAATTCCAAACCATATAAAGATAGTTTACATACAATGGCCTTGACCAAAAGTGAAGTAGGTAGGTATTAAACCAGTGTGCTATGGCACTATGGTAGCGTCCCAGCGTTTGTATGAATTTGCAACCATAAAATGGCTCCGATTTTGTTGCTTCAAATTGTGCGCGCGGACTTGGTTTCTATTGCGTTATTATTCTAAGTTTTTTCCTTGACTTTTTCCAATGTGTTTTATGTGGTGTTCAATAAAAGTAGTTTATGCAACGGTTGCATAATGATAGGCCTTAAAACACTAGTGCGGTTTTCATGAAACGAGCTTTAGCGAGTTTCATAATAAGATCGCACGTGTCTTTTAAGGCCAAATTATGATAAAGATAAAAGATAAGATTTATTCGATGACTCTGAATACATTGTGCCCTTTAACAAAGGACACAATATGACCGAGTGTCACCGAAAGGACTCCCGCTCAGCATAATGTTGTGGCTCGTTAGCCACAATGCTGATTTTCAGCGGGAACCAATTTGGAGTGACGCACGACAGTCGGACAGTACAAAAATTAATTAAGTAAATAATTTAAACAACTAACAATTTTGACAGAAATAGATAATTATACAGATGTACAACATTAAAGGAGGTAAAAAAGCATACGTTTTAAAAAATAAAATAAAAAAGTACAACACATCGGGTAAACAAGACAGTGTCAGTCAGGATACAATTATAAAGCCTAAATTTTACCAAGCAGATTTTGGTTTGTTATTGGGTTGAAAAAATTAAGTAAATAAATCAACAAAAAAAAAAATAAAAAAAAATAACGGAGATCAAGTATTCGAGACGTTTGTGCTAGAAGATTGATCGACAAGAAGAAATAATTTTAATCGTGATCTGAAGGTTCCAATCGTTTTAGCAGAACGGATTGGTGGAGGAAGATTATTCCAGCACTTAGTCGCCGCGTACCTGAAACTACCGCGAAATACTGCTGTTCTGTGGCACGGTATAGAGAGACTATAGAGAGAGCCTCGTGTTAGGAAACGGGTCTGATCCCGGGTCCACGTTAACTTTCCGAACAAGTATCTTGGTATCTTTTTATGTATGGTATGGTATGGTATGGTATGGTATCTTACCACACCAAATAAAAGAGTGGCTAGATGAAGCTGTCTACGGGCACTCATTTTAAGAGAATTACAGTTGACCAGGTAAGGCGTGACATGATCTCGCGGCGGAATATAAAAACAAAAACGGGCACAGGCATTTTCTATGCGCTGAATAAGTTTCTTAGAGCGCGCGAGCATACAAGGCCCATAAACAACATCAACGTAATTGAGCCTGGAGAGAACCAACGTCTCACATAGCTGAATCCGTAAATCAACACTCAAATGCTCCCGAATCATATACAGAATCTTTAAGCGATAAAAACAACTACTTACTGTTTGCAATATATGGTCTTCAAAGCGAAGATTCGAATCCAGTAGCAAACCAAGATTACGAGCCCGCTCCACCTGTTCAATTGCCTGACCATCAACTTCAACAACTGGTTTAAAGGCAGAAATGGTTGTTATTTGCTTTTTTGATCCTAGTATCATAAATTTGGACTTCAATGGGTTTAATACTAATGAGTTGTTGCTGGACCATGATGCTATATGTTTAAGATCTTGATTTATATTGTCAATAGCTGATAGAGTATCACAAGGGGGAAAGGATATGTAAAGCTTCAGATCATCAGCGTAAATATGGTATCTGCATTTTTGGATACAGGAGATGATATCGGTACTATAAATTATAAAAAGAACTGGCCCAAGAATAGAACCCTGAGGTACTCTCCTCTTCACCGGAAAAATCTCAGAAAGAAGCTTGGAACCGTCACAATTTTCGAGCTCTACTCTTTGTTCGCGATTAGTTAGATAACTATTAAACCATTTAACAGCAGCAACATCAAATCCATAAAAAGACAGTTTAGACAAGAGAAGGGAGGGATTAATTGAGTCAAATGCACGTGAGAAGTCTAGCAATGCAAGAACAGTTCCCATTCCCTTGTCTTGGGAATCCAGAATGTTATCGACCACGTCCAAAAGCGCTGTAGCAGTACCATGACCTCCACGAAATCCTGATTGAAGGGAAGGCAATATATCATATTCTTCGAGGTATTTTGTTAATTGTTCACATACCACTTTCTCCAGAACTTTGAATAAACAGGTCAAAATACTTATCGGCCGTAGATCCTTTAAATCTCTGGGATCAGAAATCTTAGGTAAAGGTTTAACCAAAGCCACCTTCCAAGATGCAGAGTTGCATAGATAACTTTATCTACACACATATTATAAATCCTCCATGATGGGTTCAGAAACAATATTTTCTGGCAACAAGTTATTTGTTGCAATTGTGGCTGCATATTTCCGATATCCGGCGCATTTTCACATCACACACACTCCGAGAAGACTACTATTCATATTTTCAACTAAAATGTAAATTACAAACAACTTTTTCTATTCAATTCAACAACAATTCTACTTTCGTTCAGCAAAACACCAACATAATGGCGGCAATTCGATCCTCCGTCAAGACCATTCTTTTTTTAAATCATAGACAAACGAATGAAGTCTCTATTCTCATGTCACTCGAGATGAAATGTTGTGCAGTTTATATTAAAAAAACATACTGAATTGACGTTTCGTATCAATAACTGTTTTAATATCTATGGATACTAGAATAGAGACCCACTTGAGTTTTGACAGCTGTTCCAAATTTAATCTCATTTCTATACTAAAAACGATACGGGAATAACATTGCAGCACTCGTTTTACCTAATTGGTTGTCAAAATGGTGGTCATTTCCTACGGTTTTTGATTACACTATGGAGGTTTTATGATATGGGTGTAGATAAAGAGTATTTTGTATTGTATTCCTATCTACCTACATATTAAAGGGAGATAAAACTTACCGTCATCGCGCGCAAATACTACAGAAAAGATTAGGTAGGTATATTTTAATAACTTGGCGTTTTGTTATTAAGTGTAATGCGGTAAATGCCGTTCCTAAGAATAAAATGGTATCTGAAATAAAGGTAACTTTACCAAAATTATCAAAAACTTGCTATCGGAAAAAACCATAATCCGCTGGTTTTATTATATAAAATAACTATAAAAATGGATTACTGATATGATGAAATTTGTTATTTAGAAAATGTGGCACGAATTAAATAACAAATTTAAATTTAACGGTTTAAACTAAGATAAACTGAATAGGTGGGTACCTTATTATACCTACTTTGTTTATATATTAGTTTATTATACTTTGACAATAAATAACACGACCAGGGTCTTTATTCGATAATGACTAAGCGATATCGCAAATAATTTTGCTACGATATGGTAGCTCTTAGGTACCTGTTAGCTTGACAGCAAGGCGGCCACATCCACGTATCGTAAAAAACATACCTACGTAATAACGCTTAGGCAATGTCGAATAGAGACCCAGACCCTATGCAAGAGAAATATTTTCTTTTTATAGTTAGTGAGGCGAGGTAGCTAAATGGCGTAATTCAACGGCGCCGTCGAGACCTATCAAAATCGAAAGATAAAATAATTTCGAAAAGAAAAGCTCGTATGGTAAAAACCATTTTAGCGGTGGGTTTGGCGTGTACGGTTTTTCAAAAATGTTAAAAAAACAGTTACTTGGGCATTCTCGAGCGCGTCAGATATTCATACTACGTATGCCCCAAGTGCCTCTGATAACAACGGTATACTAATCTGCCGGTTTGCGTGGTAGGGGTAGGCATATAAAGTAATCAAAAATGCAAAAAAATAATTTATTGGAGCGCGTCAGATTTTCGGAAGGGGTGTTAAGTAGGCCCCAAGGAAGCTCCCTTTAAAATAACTGACAATTTCGGCGTGACGATAAGTTACGATAAATTTTTGAAAATGCAAAAAAAAAAGTTTTTTTGACATACTCGAGCGCGTCAGATTTTCATAGGCGAGGTTTATCTCGGTATTCTGAAAGCATGTTTTCTTAATTTGACAAAAATGTTGGTGGGTTCTCTTAATCTGACCGAAAAAGGTTTTTTGGTTTCTTTTTTTTAGTTTCCGGCACATTCGAGAAATTCCGTCGGGTCTTTTCTCTCTCTTCAATCGGCGTCATACTGAGGGCACATAGG
Source organism: Tortricodes alternella (assembly GCA_947859335.1). Taxonomy (NCBI): domain Eukaryota; kingdom Metazoa; phylum Arthropoda; class Insecta; order Lepidoptera; family Tortricidae; genus Tortricodes; species Tortricodes alternella. The sequence goes on along the minus strand of OX401979.1, from coordinate 348,599 downwards.
TCTACGGTAGGGGACCATAAACATATATATATGCCGCAACGCGTTTTTCGGAAGACGAAATGGCTCCTCCACACTTCCGGTCATGCGGAAACCGGCAGATTTTGTATTTTTAGTAAGTTTTAGATTATATTCTTCAAAATAAAAAATAAAAAAATCGCGCTCGAGAATGCCGGATTAACGTTTTTTTTTTACAAGTTCGCGACCCTATAACTCGGCGGCGTCAATGACTTATCGTCAGATTAGTTAAATTTAGTCTTAAAACACTAAAATCAACCCCCAATATGTTAATCTGACGCGCTCGAGTATTTCAGACTATCGATTTTTTTTACTAATCTGATCGTCTATCCTAGGCGCGCGTCACTACATATAGAGCTAAATACTTTACAAGGTTGTTCTATTAGGTCTAAGGTATCTCTCATTTCTCAAACTGCCATGCTCGAGTATTACCAAAAATTCCCCTTTTCGCCACCCTAACTACCTATTACAATAATGTTATGAAAAAAGTAGCTGATGAACATATTTTTATTACCGTCTTGCGGCAAAGTCTACGTTCATCCATTCATTATGAAGTCAACATGCAACTGTTGGGGGTCAAACGCATCACGAACTATTATAACGACTTCTTCCGGCTTTGAACAACAACCCAGCTTCTTGGGCTTAGTGAAAGTTTTGAACTTTGTGTGAATAAAAGGTTCAGAAGCTTTAAAAGAGACGAAACCAGACAGAAAAGAATGAACGTTATTTGTCACTAATGTGCTTTTTAACGTATTCTTATTAATTGGACATTGTCAGGATTGCTGTAAGGCAGAAAAAACTTTCATCTTACATTCCAACGGTCAATAAATCCTTTCTCGATATGCCTAGATATTTTATAAATTATTCATTTTCTAAGCTTTATTTTCCCAATGAAAGCTCCTTCAGTAGGAAGACGAGAGTTACTATTTATTTGGCAAGGCAGGATAAAAGAAAATGAGTGTTAAAATCGGCCAGCTTTAATTAATGTTCTAAACAAAAACCTATCACGAACTAACGACATAACCGGCATTAAATTATACAACACTGGTCTTATTAGCGGGACAACAGCGAGAATTCTTGGCATCGCTCAACTTACACAAAAGCTCGCATTCCAGCGTTCCTTCTTCACACACAATCACAAAACACTGATCACAACACTAACACCAAAAATAAAATATTATCACTGAACAATTGGCAGTGCGGTTTAGGACACTCGCGTTTGGTTTAACCAAAATTACACCGCCGCAATATGTATGCTCTCTCTGGAGGTGGGTTAGCAACTGATGCAAGTCTAAGAAAGAACTCGTTCCGAAGGCTTCACGCTTGCGCGCGCGCACAATAGAAACACGAGCACCGCGGAGCACCTGTGGTGATTGCTATTTTTTTTATAGGGTTGATGACCCTTGCAAATATTGATGATATAACCTTTGCTGATGGAGACCAGTGTGCTCCATTCGTATTTTAGAATAGGTATGTGTTTTTTATAACTTGTTTTTGCGAAATATTAAACTATCAAATATCATTTAAAAAGAATTTAGGTATGTCTTAAAAAGTACCTGGTTAGTAACCTCTTTGTCCCAGGTAGGACGTCTTGAGTGCTATAAAAGCTTCAATAGGGTAATTCAATAGGATAATAAAGAACGTCTCAGCAAACAAAAATACTCTATTTATTTAAAAAAATACATTATTTTCAGTTATTTAAAGTCTGTTGTTTTAAAACAAAAACGATAATTTAAATACAAATAATACCTACCAATTTAAAATAGTTGCTAGTTTCTACAGACACTACAACTAGGCCTCTATTCGGAACAGCGAAGTGATTTACTACCTACCTACCTAGGTATATCGTCACTACATGCTCTCGATTTTCCTCCGCAGTATACAGGAAAACCTAGAATGGTTTGTGTGTGATATACTGTTCCTTTGAAATATGTAACCATTTTTTATGCCAATAAATAGGTAAATAAATAATAATAATAATACAATGCCAAAACTGCGAATGCGTCGTTGTCCTTTACGTGTTTGACGTTCATATTCGCGGTTTTGGTATTTTATTCGCAACTTATCAGTCTCGCATACAGGCCCGGAAGGACGGACGGACAGATTAGAAAGTCAGGCAAAATCATTTCGTTTACTTCAATTTTAGAATAATCCAACGCATTCACAGTTTGACACGAAGGAACATCCTAAAATTATAGCTAGTTAGGTTTCGTTAAGCTCTAATTTTACCTGCTCTGCAATAGGTTCCCACAGTCACATTAACGAATCAGTCGATACAAATAGCCCCATTACCGAGGAGCTTTGGAATGTCTTCTCCCCCCACAGCGCAAGGTCATGCGCGCTGTGCGCAAGAAAGTCGCATTCCTAACTGCTGCAGTTTCGCGTTGTGAAAGCTCCATCAAATAAGTAAACATAATCAAATTAAACCATGCTTAAATTGTATGCATATACTTCAGCCGAATATAAAATATCTCCTAGGACCTCTTCTATCTTCTTCGTAATTTAAATGACAGTTACAAATTCGCTAGATGTCACTAGCCACGACCTGCGCCTCTATTCGGGAACGCTAAGTGATTCTGTAGCGACTCGTGAACGAGATTTCTCATCCCACTCTTCCGCACGACACGTAATGCGTAAGAGCGAGATGAGAAATCTCGCTCTCGAATCGCTACAGAATCATTTAGCGTTCCCGAATAGAGGCGCTGATGTCAATTAATCTATTTCCGATAACCGTAACATTAGCTATGAAATCTTAAACGGTTTTAAAGAAAGATACTCGCCTGCGGCCCTAACATGCATGCCACAAAGATAAATTAGAACCGTTTATATCTAAGTGCGTCTCTCTCACACTAGTGCCGACGAAAGAGATAGTCATAGAGATAAACGGTTCTAATTCATCTTTGTGGCATGCATGTTAGGGCCGCTGAGGAAACATAATAGTTCAGAACCGAGCCGCGAGTAAGATTTTGATAACTTTCGTTAACCTGGCGCCTCATTTGGGAACGCTAAGTGATTCTGTAGCGACTCATAAACCAGATTTCTCATCCCACTCTTCCGAACGACGCGTAATGCGTAAGAGCGAGATGAGAAATCTGGCTTTAGAGTCGCTACAGAATCACTTAGCGTTCCCGAATGAGGCGCCTGTCATACATAACTCATGTCATGCTGCTACCTGCTAGAGTCAAAGTAGGTCGCTTAGTGATCTTGCAGATGAATCTACGGACATCGTCTAACAAGTGCAGTGCATAGCTTATTAACTGGTGCCTTATTTCAGTCGTAGTTATAATCCATTGATATTCTTCTATTCCTTGTCATCATAAGGAGGCGGGCGTCCTCCTCTGTATAGGCAGGTTTAGACGGAGACAATTTTGAGACGCCTAAATAACAGCGCCAAAGAATAGGCGCGAGTTCTATTCCGTGCCAGCGCTGGCATGCCGCGAAAAAATGGCGCAGAAAGTGATTATACGGTGCCTTTTTAGGCACCGTAATTTAGGAGTCCCAAATAGTCTCCGTCTAAATCTGCCTTATCCTCTCTGATCCATACATCCTTTTAATTCTCTAACGTGTGCAGCGGGTGATCAGCGATGAGGTATACATGCGAATTTGAACCGAATTACTTTTATGTTATAGTCCAAATTACTTGATTTAGATTTAGATTTATTTATTTCATAGTATGACATTACAATTATATACTACAGCTAAGTCAATTTAAAAGAATTCATATTATGATCGATCGTCAGTTAAATAAAAAAGTATACAAAATTTATAATCATATTAAACAATGTCAAATAAATACACTAATTCGAAATATAAAATTATAATGTCTTAATTACACAATTGATTTACAGTTTAACATAATTACAATTTCATGTCAAGAAATTCACTTACTGAGTAATAGGCGTTATCCAACAATAGTAGTTTATGCAACGGTTGCATAATGATAGGCCTTAAAACACTAGTGCGGTTTTCATGAAACGAGCCGATAGGCGAGTTTCATAATAAGATCGCACGTGTGTTTTAAGGCCAAATTATGCAGAGTTGCATACATAACTTTATCTACACACATATTATAAATCCTCCATGATGGGTTCAGAAACAATATTTTCTGGCAACAAGTTATTTGTTGCAATCGTGGCTGCATATTTCCGATATCCAGCGCATTTTCACATCACACACACTCCGAGAAGACTACTTACTATTCATATTTTCAACTAAAATGTAAATTACAAACAACTTTTTCTATTCAATTCAACAACAATTCTACTTTCGTTCAGCAAAACGTCAACATGGCGGCAATTCGATCATCCGTCAAGACCATTTTCTTTTTTAAATCATATACAAACGGATGAAGTCTCTATTCTCACGTCACTCGAGATCAAATATTGTGCAGTTTATATTAAAAAAACATACTGAATTGACGTTTCGTATCAATAACTGTTTTAATATCTATGGATACTAGAATAGAGACCCACTTGAGTTTTGACAGCTGTTCCAAATTTAATCTCATTTCTTTACTAAAAACGATAAAGAAGTCATGTTATTTCTTTATCGCAGCACTGGGTTTTTCCTAATTGGTTGTCAAAATGGTGGTCATTTCATACGGTTTTTGATTAACCAATGGAGGTTTTATGATATGGGTGTAGATAAAAGGTTTTTTAGACGGTGCTTGAATGATTCGTCATTGGGTTCCTTTCTTAGGTCAGCGGGTAAATGCTCATAGTACCTATGTGGGGCCAATAACGCGCGGATTTTTTTTCGCTAGTGCCATGCGACGAGGCACTGTCTGCAGGCGGCCGGTGTTGCGAGTAATTTTGTTTTTGACTCCCATACGCTTAAAGCTAGTTATATTTGTCCTCGTATACATTATAATCTGGAATAAATATAGCGAGTACAGGGTAAGAATACGGTACTGTTTAAAGATACTAGTTTCTTTTATCCGCTGATCAGCCGCTGCGCACGTTAAATAATCACACCCCAGATCCACTTAGCTCTCTGCTTCTGTTTCTAGAAAAGTGGTACCTTTGTGTCTCTCTTTGTGTATCTTGTCTTAAGCTTCATACATCTGTGTTTCGACTTGTGTATACCAAATAAATATTTTTAACTTGTTTTGATTTGACTATTTAGGTTAGAGTAAGGTCAAAAAGTAAATAAAAATGTAATTATTAACAACTCGTCAGCTCTCAGTAATATTTTTTTTAACACTGATTTAAAAATCATCACGATCAACATTTTGTGTCACGATTAAACCTGTAAAACATGTCGAATTTATGATGAAATCTAACCCGTTAAATCATCATTATTAAACGATAATCCAATGATCCCATTGACACTCATCCACGCCAATGCCATCTTAATGATCTTGACTAATCCATTGGCTGCGCTTGCGTCACTGAGCGGGTCTACAACGAGTCACGACGCGATACTTGAACTGTATTGAATTAGGCCACGGGCCAATGTCACGCGTTGACACGCTTCTGGCCTAATTCACTAACAATACATTAGTATTTGATCCAGGATTAAATAGTGTCAAAGTCGAATTCAAGTCGATGAATGTCATCGGTAGAAAGAAAAAAAAACGCTTGGTGAGCGTCAATTGATCACGGCCTCTATTTGACTTTGCATAAGCGATAGATCGTAGATAGAATTCGAACAGAGGCCCTGGGCCTAAAAATGGGAAAATATTTATTTTGCAAGTAGGCCACCTGGGCTCTTTTACATTTCTGAATCTACCAGCGCTTCGAAAGGTGACATCTGCTGAGAACAAACGCTGCAAGAAACTCAGCAGTAAGTCTATTTTCAACTTTGGCAGTACAGTTTTATCTAAAAACTAACACAAAATGTGTAACATAAAAACCTAATGGGTACAAATTAATTGTAATAAATAACTAATAAGGGAGATGTATAGTCTCCGCGTCTGGAAAAGTTAAGTGACTTAGAGTCTCTAAGGGTCATAATAATAAAAATAAAAATTGAAGCAAAGAAACATCTAAATCGATTAAGCTAGGTTAAATGGAGGTGTAGACAGTCTCCACGGTCAAGTATAAAGATGGAGATGTAAGGTCTAGGTCTAAATATCAAAAGATCCAATTTGAAATTTAACATTTCATGTCCTAATAATACAAATATACGAATATGAAAAACTATCAAATATAGTATAGAGAACACTATGAAGTCCCTCTAGTCAGGTTCAGATATCGCACAAAACTAATAAATTGAACACTAACCAATTTAAATGGTCCTTGCGAGCATGAACCGTCCGGACCCCACAGACAGCACCCGTTCACGAGTATGACGCGTATCTCAGCCATTGTCTCCCTCAACCATGTTTTAGGGAAGGTGGCGACCCGATCAACGACGCCACCGTAAGCAAAGACCTTTGAGCGAGCATGAGATGCTCACGTAGCCGGACAAGAATGAAATAAATCAACGCAGATACGAGTAGCCGTCCGACGAGAGATGTCACAGTGGGCTCACATGATAAAAAATTAGCATGTGCGATATAGGTACATATACAATAATCTTACTAACAAAACAATTATACATGATTATACACGGTATTTATTCATATAAGTATACATTTTACTTAAAGGCATTGTTGTCATCTAAGAAATAATTTACAGTATAATATGCCTTGCTCAACAAGTGGTGCTTAATGTAAGATTTAAACTTGTTAAACGGCATATTGACAATATCAGTAGGTATCTTATTGTAGAATCGTATACAGTTCCCCACGAACGACGTGCTCACCTTACGGAGACGGTAACGCGGAACTAAAAGTTTATCTTTATTCCTAGTGTTAAAATTGTGAATGTCGCTGTTTTATTTGAACTCGTATATGTTTTCGCGGACATACAGGGTATTTTCAAGAATATATTGCGAAGCAACGGTGAGAATATTTATATCCTTAAATTTATCTTTGAGCGAGACACGAGACCCGAGTTGGTATATAGAACGTACAGCCCGCTTTTGTAGCACAAAGATAGTCTGGATATCAGCCGCTTTTCCCCACAATAATATACCATAAGACATAACACTATGGAAATAACTATAATAAACCAGTCTGGCCGTCTCGACGTCGGTAAGCTGACGGATGCGTTTCACCGCATAAGCCGCAGAACTAAGTTTGCCTGCAAGGGTCGATATATGTGCATTCTATTGCAGTTTCGTATCAAGAGTAACACCTAGAAACACTGTTTTATCATCAAATTCTAGTATCTCGTTCTTTAGTTTAATCCTAGCACTGTTTGCTCGTGTAACATTCGACAGCGAAAACTTCAGGCACTTGGTTTTTTTCGCATTTAAAAGTCGATTGTTAATTGTAAACCAGTCAACAATTGTAGACAGAGCGTCATTAATGCTATCGTAATTGTCCAGTTTCCTGTCCACTTTAAATATAAGTGAAGTGTCGTCAGCAAATAATACTATTTCATGTTTATCATGCACAAGATATGGTAAGTCATTTACATAAACTAGAAACAAGAACGGACCCAAAATTGAGCCGTGAGATACGTAATTCAAAATTGTTTCGTAAGATGGTAAAAGGGACAACACAACATTCATATACACGCTGAACAGTAGGTACATTAAGAGATCAGCTTTTACTTATTGCGGTCAATTACCACGGTTTGTATCCGGATTTATTTGGACACGGGTAATTCAGCGTATCGGTGGCAGCGCCAAATTTCGCTAAACTCGCGTTAAATAGGCGCTAATTCACGCCAAAACCACATGGATTAAGCGCAGAATTAGCCAATGTATTGTTTCTGGCTTTAAGTCCAGGATTGGCTTTAGGTATAAACATTTACAATTATACTACTTCCTTGATCTAATGAAGTATTTACGAGGCTTCTTGCAAAAGTGAACTGGCAACGTCGCACTTTTCTATTTTTCTCTATTATTTAAGTGTAAACCTTAGAATCGTACAGTGTTTGTGCGACAGACGACAAGTCTGCACTCTGCAGGCGGTAGACGAAGTTTGACCCAATCATCGCAAGTGCAATGAGAGGCGAACGGGCCGATCGACAGAGCGAGGGTGGTGAGAAGCAAAGGAAATAAGCGCGAAAACAAATTGAAACTATCTTTGGTCGTTTCATTTACAGTCTGTTATAGAATTTCCATCCGCTTATGTTCATGCTGACTGACCTGAAACTGATCCACATTCGGAAAAGTTAGCTTTGACATGCTAGAAAAGGTACATACGCGATACGCTTAGGCAATGTTTAATATAGGCACAGTTCTCTGGGCCCTGGTCAAGTGTAACATAATTTATTTATTTAATTCTGCTTTTGTCTTGCACCATACAACCGCAGTTCGCAGCACAATGCCATCCCAATACGTCCAAGTATCGCCCTATCGGCCAAACCCCAGAACGGCCCGTTCATTTCACATGCTTCAAGCTAGAAAGGTTTAAGTCCAAAATTATATTTTCTTTAATTTAGACTCTGACGAAGCTTAATAAGAATTACATTCGAATGTAGTTTTTATTCGACAAGTGTATTTTACACTACACTGTGGTGGCTTTGTCTAGCTGGACCTACATGAATAAAGTCTTGATTGTCAAGTCTGTGAAGTTTCTTATCAATTCTGTTTTGGAACAATCGCCATCCCTGCAGGAAATATATGACAGGGTTAACGGCTTTCAATATAATCTGAAATGGAATCGCATTTGAATTGGAAAGATTACATAATGCGCGTACGCAGTTCTGGTCAAGAAAATAAAAATCTAAGGATTTCAAAACGAAAAGTAACTCAACAACTTTAATTATTTAAAATTCAGAGTCCCTGATAGCAAACACGCTCTTTCTTCTTAAAGTATTTTCCAAGGCCATTTAATGTTTTTATTGGTATTTAAAACTTTTGGCCATTACGCAGGCTTAGATAAATGACATCAATGTTAAATAAAGACAGTTACATAACTCTTTGTGTAGATTTTACTTGCTTGAAGTGTTAAGTTATTGCCATATTTAACCACCTTAAAAAACACTTATATTAAACTTCGATAAATTCCATGCCACACCAACAGTTTTTAATCCTAAATATTAATCGGAAAATAAGAATCAAAACCAAGTCGTTTACTTTACTAGTGTTTCCAGTAAATTCAATTTGCAAATCGCGATCCGGTTTGGCGTAGAATTTGTTAAAGCTTATTATAGCAATGGTGGTGATTTAAATAAAACACAGCGCAGATACCGCGTGAATTTTCCAATACGCAACAAGGAGGCCAATTGTGTAGACTTGCCATTAAATAGCCCGATGGTATACCTAGTAGTTAGACTAAGAAGCTTAAGGTCGTACGGTTAGATCCTACCAGAGTCAGGTAGTAATTGTGTTATGATCAGGTACCTTATTAGTAGTACCTAATTAGTTTTAAAAATAAACTCAAAGCTCATTTAATATGTTTGCAGGAATCTTCCGCCTCCTATGTCTGTAAATGATAGTACTGATCACACACTTCATTTTGTTATAATGATAAACTCTTTTCTTTTCTTCACTTTTTTATTTATAAACTACAAAACTGTGTAAAACATTATAAAGCACACACAAACTCACACACACACATATCAAAGTTAACACGTAGAAGTTATTTATTGTTTTTTAACATGACTACACCTCTTGCTATTTCGCTCGTCTACCTCAACCTTGGGTTCACTGAAAATCAGCATTGTGATGTCCTCGGGTATCTCCTACCTCGGGTTATACAAAGCTGAATGGCCGCCAGTTTTGCAAACCTCAATTATTGTTTTTGTTTTCATTCCTAGTTTTACTGTTAGTTATTAATGTGCTGTTTAGTTTATTTATTCATGAATAATTATTAAAAAAGAACAGTACCAGCTAACACTACAAAAAATAGATAAAAACTAAAACTAGCCTAAAATTACTTAAAATAAAATTAAAAAATCTGGTCCCCGCGGCAGGGTGCCCATCACGCAAGCTGCATTTCCACGCTGAATGGCTATGCTTAGCCTTTGTGCGAGGTAGCAGCCTGCGCGAGGGTCACCCGTGGCCTCCCTGAGACGCTTGCTGAGCTCCCTGAAGAGCCCATGCGCGCCCGGGCCCCACGGACCTAGTGTCTCGACCCCGAAAGCGACAAAATCGTACTGGGTGCCGAGACAACTAGTGTATTTGTTTGCTGTATACCGCTCCCTAGACTCGGCCGCCGCACCCACCCGGTGAGTGGTAGCTGGAAGATAGGTCGCGGCCAGCGTGTCGGAGCATGTAGCTTCCCACACCAGCGCACGACCCATCCTCCTGCCATCGTCACGTATGATGTGCGGCTCCGATGTCGCGGGCACATTGACGCTGAAAGCGCCCTTCTGATGATGTCATTGAGGGCGGCGTGGCGGGGAAGGCGGCCAGCACCTGAGAAGCAGGCGAGTCCGTGGTGGCCAAGGCGGTCCACGTTGGCTCCACAGGGAGCACAGCGATGGTCTACGCAGACCTCAGCCCCGAGCCGGAGACCGATTCTGTTTAGTTATAAGTTCTTTCTTTTTATATATTACCTGTATTTGCAAAATAAACGTATTTCTTCTTCTTCTTCTTCCTTATCTGTATTTTTCTTCGGGGTATATTTTTTGTGAATTTGCGTATTGTTTTGTAAACTAATTTAAACGGTTGGATGTGGCGTAATTAAATTAAAAGGCACATTTGTGGCTTGAACATTATGTACAGAAAATGCACCCTTTTTACCGGCCGATACTTTTATTTTAGCCGGTTTTTACCTGTCCGGGTAGACAGGTAGTGGTCAGGTAGCCAAGTCGCGCGTTTGTTGTTTGGCTAGCGCCTATAGCATACTTTCATCCCTTGGATGTATCTTTTCACTCAAAAACGCAAATTTTATACCTTGTGCTTAGCATAATGTCCATTTAATGTTACCTGTTCGGGCGTGTCAGTTCTAAACGCGTGGCAGTAGTGGCGCGAGTCGGGCGCGGGCTCGGCGCGCGGTTCGCGCGCGGGTTCGCCGCGCGGCTCGCGCGCCACGAACGCAAACAGCGCGCGCGCCCTCTCACACGTTGCGAACGAGATGCGCCGCAGCGCGTGGTACATGCGCACGCTCTGAAAGTTATGTCATGCTTGGATTTTGAGTCACTGGTTGTACAAATAATTATATGACATGACGAAATTTCTTTGCTCGTGAGATTATCATGATTAAAGAAGTGAAATGGTGGAAAATAATAAAATATTGTTCATTAGGATAGTATGTACATTGAAATTTGTGTTTACATTATTAATTTGTAAAACATTACCCGTTCAAAAATGACACCCTTGACAACTATCCACATTTACGAATGCACACTTGCAGACCACGCAGGCGCACCACAGGTAATATAGAACTAGAAGTGCCCGCGGCTCTACTGGTGTGAATAGAATGTCACTTTTCATTACACTTCGAGTAAAAAACACTAATTGCAGACCAACATAACAAACAGACTTTGTCAACGTCAAATAGTTAAGCTACTCGAACTTGGCGATATAAAGCGAGAATAACCGAGAATTCCCGACAATAATATAGCCGAGGGTAGTGAAATTAAGAATTTTCTTTAGCGGATTGTCGATAAAATAAGCAGCGAAAGTAGTACTTTTTATGCTCTTATTCTATTTCCAGATCTAGAAAAAAGAAGTCAATCGTTTTTTCCTATACTACATGCGTTGTATTTGAGAAACGCGTCTGGTTTTTCGATTTTATTATAAAAAATGGTTATAATTACTGAACCATTATTTACCCGCTATTAATTATGTGAAACTTTTTTTTAACGGCACATGGATATAAACTAGAATATTTACCTGGTCGTCGGGATCGCATACTTTGACCCCCGATAGTGTTATGACCACCAACACAGGAACCGCGCAATCGCTATCCTGCCAACAAACAAACAACACGTTGATTATATATTATATATGTGCCTGGTGTTGCCACATCGTTTACTTGGGCAACATAACAGCAACAAGTAACACAAAAGTAACTGAATTTAATTTATTTTAATGATTTGATAAAGCATTTTCATTTCATTTCATTGTAAGTTGATCAGTAAATCAGTAAAAACCAAACAAAACATCCCTTAATTCAATCATTTATTTACAAATAAAGGTGACTCCAATTTTCATGAATGCCAGTTTAAAATTTCAAAAGAACTACCGAGATGCCTGAGGGCATGACTTGATTTGCTCCTCCAAATAGCGCAAAATGAGCCACAATATTAACGCATACAATTAAAATCCAGAAATAACTCAACGTACAATAACGCAAAGAAAAAGATAATAGGCAACAGGTCGCCATGAATGGAATAAAAAGAGGTCTATAAAAAAAAGTTCTTGCACACGTCGCTATTATCAATGAGAGAGGATACCGGCTTTTTCACAAATAATCCGGAATTTTACAAGATATTTTTTACTTTTACGCCACTATTAAACTGCATAATTTACCAAATTAGGAAAGGTGTAAATCACTGATCACTACACACCTATATGACTAGACTAGACGTAATGAGTGGAAGAAAGTAAGTTTTCTGTATGTGGAGGTAAAATCCCAGAAAAACAACAAAAGATAAAAAGGTACCTAATAATCCTCACGCATCCTCACCTCACATTGTTTGGTCATGTATATCGACGTGTAAATGATGCCATGGAACGTGGAATAGTGCAAATTGAAGGCACTAGAGTGAGCACGTTAACTGCCTACCTAGATCCATGCAGCGGACTAATCTAATTAAAGCTGCAACAAACCTTGTGCTCAAGTATACCAAGAAGGTCAGAGAAGAATGATGCTGCAAAGCCAGAAGCGATATATTCACACTCATTTCTTCATTACTTTTCAAAGCAAATTTACTACTGTCTACTTAAAACCCAGTGTTTCCCCTCATTTCCCTAACGGCCTGTCTGCTTTACAGCTTTAGGTTCAGGTTGAATATAGATTCAACATTTTTTAATAGAGTGCGTAATATAGTGCGCAACTGAAAACAATGACAAAACAATACTATACGAATTTCAAATATAGATCATTGTATAGCTCATAGTATGACGACATAATCTAGATCCCTCCCTCGATCCGAGATTTGATGCACATTTCTATGTAAGCCACGTTCAGACAGACGCCATTGTGTCCGCGATGTAAGGCCGGTTTAATCATCCCAGCAGAAGGACATTATTACTCGCCACAAAGACTCCATTATGTTCTGATGAAAATGGTAATCCTTCAGTTTTCAGCCAGTGCAAAAGTTTTCATAATATTGCGATGCCTCTAGGTGTTACATCAAAGCTGGGCTTTACTTAGGATATTTAGCGAATTAACGTCAGGTGGACAACATTTTATATTTTGTTTTTGTGATAATTTCTTTAGTGGGTTAGTATTTATTTAAAATAATAAAGATCATTTATTTTGTTTTGAATAGATACACGCTACCGCCACAATCAATGATAAGTTTCACCATTTTTCATCACAACTCCGAGATCCTAAATTTAGTTTTATGAACAGCTGAGCAACAAAAACCTGTCAAAAATCGCAACAATAGAGAGAAATGCTGAAAACATTATTTTTTTTACAAAATGTACTGTACTGTGATTATAAAAGAGAAAACTTAAATCCTTATGAAGCAGTAGGTATCAGAGTCTCGCGGTGTATCTCCACTACCCTCATTAGGGTTTTAATTAAGACGCCCCAGATTGTGACCAGTAGCCACTCTCAACTACCTGCCCGGGAGAGTTTATAAAGCTTCCGCCACATTTGTTTGAGACAGTGAGGATGGCCGATTAGTTGAAGGTTTTAATTAAAATCAGGTAGGGTGCAAAAAATAATGTGAGCGTAGTAGCAATGTGACTAATCACAATTTATACCGATTGCAGTATCACTTTTGTCCAAAATGAATGCTTTCGAAGAATTATGCGATCGATTACACAAATGCGATTCTTCCTATTCGTGATTCCCATACAATATGGATTCCACCTAACTGCAGTTTACTACATTCGTGATTCTACACAGCCGTTATTTTAACGCAATCGGGATTCTTCCTATTCGTGATTCTCCACAATATGGTTTCCACACAACTGCAATTTACTACATTAGTGATTCTACACAGCCGTTATTTTTATTAATCTTTATTAAACTCATAATGGTAAGTTCCCGATTAATACCCAATTATTGAATGAACCGATTAATACCCATACGGTTCATCATACCATCTTAGGACTAATTAATTAATCGAACGTGGCCACAAGTAGTCTTGTGGCTCTGCCCACCCCATTTGCGTTATTTGCGTTAAAATAACGGCTGCGTAGAATCACGAATGTAGTAAACTGCAGTTGTGTGGAATCCATATTGTGTAGAATCACGAATAAGAAGAATTCCGATTGCCTTAAAATAATGGCTGTGTAGAATCACGTATGTAGTAAACTGCAGATGGATTAATCGAAGTTTATGCCATTATTGTTTCTTCCTATTCACGATTCTGCACAATATGAATTCCACACAACTGCATTTGATCACATTCGTTATTCTTCACAGTCATTATTTTTATACAAACCGGTTTCTTCCTAGTCGCGATTCTGCACAATATGAATTCCACACATTTGCATTTGATCACATTCGTTATTCTTCACAGTCATTATTTTTATAGAATCCGGTTTCTTCCTAGTCGCGATTCTGCACAATATGAATTCCACACATTTGCATTTGATCACATTCGTTATTCTTCACAGTCATTATTTTTATACAATCCGGTTTCCTCCTAGTCGCGATTCTGCACATTATGAATTCCACACATTTGCATTTGATCACATTCGTTATTCTTCACAGTCATTATTTTTATACAATCCGGTTTCTTCCTAGTCGCGATTCTGCACAATATAAATTCCTTCCTGATAACATAATAATAACTTTCTATCTTATAATTCTTTTCTAAGCACTAAAAATTGTTTTCTTCCTACTACGCTTTAATTTCATCATAATGGCCTTAAATACTCAGCACAAAGCAGCCCTTATTTGCTCTAGAGCAAATAAAGTTGCATACAAATTTCATTATTGCACTGTTTTGTATTTTTTTTTTAATTTGGTTGGTTGATCAAGAAGTTTACACCAACAGCTACCCAATCTGCCCATTCACAGTCCGACGAGACAGCCGACCACTCTTCTGTGGACTTACTGTTAGCAAAAAAAAAAAAACTGGCCTCATATCGGCGGCCATATCGAACTGTGATTGTCTCGTCTAAAATGTTATGCTCAAAGTACTGGCTGATAAGATAGCATGGGTTATAAAAAGATTTAAAAAATAATTGGCATAATATGACAACTAATAGACTAGATACAAGATTTCTGTGAAAATTTTCGGATTTTTGTATTTAGCTTCAGAACTAATAGACCAAGTTTAATAAATAGGGTATCTTAAGATTCGGGGAGAACGTGCGAGTGTCATAGGCTATATAAAAATTCTAAGGGTGCGTCATAACAGGTGCCAAAATCCTTTTTACTTCGCTAGTTGGGTTTAACTGTACCTTTACGTTTTTTACCAACTTTTAGCAGTAGTAGAAAGAAAAGCAGATTATGCACCTCGCATCAAGTGATTTGTTATTGCGCTCGTGTTTTTAGAGCCCTCACTAGCGTTCGGGCTCCAAACCAACACTCGGCGCAATAATGAATCACGTTCTGCTTGGTGCAACAATCTACTATTATTCAAGTTTTCATCACGGCTTATTTATATCACAAAACTAATTAAAAAGAGAATATTTTGGTGGCACATTAAAATTTTCTTAGACAATATATATGTATAATGTCAGTAAAATTACATTCCCAATCATTTTTCTTTTATTAATATGTGAAACAATGTACGTAAGACTATTGAATATTATTCACGTATAATTCACTCCACGGAACAAGTGTTGAATTGGGTTCACTAATGAAATACCGAAACTTGTTTGATAAAAGTTCATTTTTCAACCCACGTTTCGTATACTATTCATTTCACAACCATGTAGTTGCGATAATGTTTCGATTCAAAACTTATCGATTGACGACTAGTCATTAACCAAGTAGTATAATTTATAAATGTATCAAATATTTTATAGTCATTTATGTAATTTTCATTACACAAAAAGGGTCGTAAGGCAAACTAACTGATTAGCAAATCGACATTTAGAAAACGAATTTGAAATTAGCAGAGTTTGGTAATTGGTGTGCATTATTTATCGTCCTAGCTTAACCTAACCGGCAGCGTGTCGACGTCACCCCGCTACGCAGGGTGCCTATTTCCGCTCTAAGGGACACAAGTTAACCCTAACCTAACCTACCAATAATACAATTGTTGCCTTTGTTTGCATTATACCGCGGGGGGCGTTGCCCCCCGAACCCCCCTTCTCCCCCTCATGCCCCCCTTCGTGGGGGGCTCGCCCCCCACGCCCCATTCGTGTGGGGCTCGGCCCCAATACCCCCCCTTCGTGAGGGGCTCAGCCCCCCGTACCCCCCTTTAAGGTGGGCTTGGCCCTCCAACCCCCGTCCCCTTTTAGGGGCTTCGACCCCGTTCCCCCTTTTGGGAGCCTTCGCCCACCGTCCCCACTTATTCTAGGTGTCCTAATCTAATAAGGGTGTTATTACTTATTTTAAACTAAAGCTTATATAGAATGAAACCTATGACAAACAAAGTAATATACCAAACACTGTAGGTAGTACGTTAGTTGACTATTTGACATCAATAATAAATAATCTATTTGACAAATTATACAATACAAAATGAAAATTTGACAAGTAAGTTGTTCGAAAACATGGATTATTTGCGAAATCTGTAGTTGTATAATGATAAAATGATAAAAGACGTATTTGTCAATCGTTGGTTGCGAAACGTAGCTTTGCTATATGATTGGCGAGATTTTGATAGGACACCGTTGAATTGGCAGCTAGGGTTTATATTTCCTTCTATATGTTTGCTACATCAAATATGTTCACTTTTACACTGGCCGCAAGCAGTCTTTCCCGGTTTAAAACATCTATTAGGAGCGTAGATGTGACATATTTACTGAATAAAGAGTAACTTGTTATCGCTTATTCAGTCGATATTCAGCGTATAGTACTGTCGTTACCCTTTATAACACTGGTAAATTGCTGCTACACAGCTCCTAAGCAGCTACGTGAACTTAAGGCTGAATAATTTGTGCCCATTTAAGAGTTATAAGAGCTGTATAAGGCCCTATACAGCCCTTATGCAGCTTTTTCATTCAGCTTTAAGCATGATGGGAATCCGTTATTCGGCTGATAAGCAGCCTTGTGTGCTACTTGGGTAGTAACTGCATTTAGTGAAATGTTACAGGAGAGGCAAATTAAACACACCTTACCTATACCTTTTTATACCTTTATACCTTTTTCACACAAGATTTGTTTACATAACAGGGTGTCCCGTAAATGATGAAATATAACTTGCTTTACAAGAAAACATTGCCAAACTAAATTTATGTGTATTTTTACGAGTTATATGTGCCTTACTAACGATTACTAAGTGAGTTGGGCATTAAGTGTTATTTCATTTTCAACATAAAAACCTAGCAAGTGACCACGTAAACTTTAATCTTTAATTTTTTCCATCTTAAGGGGATGATTTCCGGGATAAAAAAACTGTATTTTATATGTTGTATATGTTAACCTAGCATGTGGCACATTTAATAGGTTTTTGGTCTTGAAAATGTCACTTGCTAGTTTTTTGAATTAGTTATCTGCAAGTATGTAGTGAACTTGCTAGGTTTGGTAGGTTCCTTAAAATCTGATTCTATTTGCGATAGAAATACAGGTGTTTTTGCATTCGACGCAGCTCAGAATTCAAGGTAGGTTTTATTAGACAAACGTATATAAAATAAATCCCTTGCTCGATTTTAATTTTGGACAGCCAACGGGTATAATGTTATGTCGAGCTAAGAGTTAGGAAGAAAAGCGATTGTATAAAAGTAACCTGTCCAGCATAACGAATGTGATCAAATGCAAATGTGTGGAATTCATATTGTGCAGAATCGCGACTAGGAAGAAACCGGATTGTATAAAAATAATGAATGTGAAGAATAACGAATATGATCAAATGCAAATGTGTGGAATTCATATTGTGCAGAATCGCGACTAGGAAGAAACCGGATTGTATAAAAATAATTACTGTGAAGAATAACGAATGTGATCAAATGCAAATGTGTGGAATTC
The DNA here is from genome assembly GCA_947859335.1 of Tortricodes alternella. Taxonomy (NCBI): domain Eukaryota; kingdom Metazoa; phylum Arthropoda; class Insecta; order Lepidoptera; family Tortricidae; genus Tortricodes; species Tortricodes alternella. Next base: position 330,427 of record OX401979.1, on the reverse strand, counting down.
ATATTGTGCAGAATCGCGACTAGGAAGAAACCGGTTTGTATAAAAATAATGACTGTGAAGAATAACGAATGTGATCAAATGCAGTTGTGTGGAATTCATATTGTGCAGAATCGCGAATAGGAAGAAACAATAATGGCATAAACTTCGATTAATCCCTGCAGATGTGTGGACACTATATTGTATTGGTATCACGAATAGGAAGAATGGCGTTTATCTACACCCATATCATAAAACCTCCATAGTGTAATCAAAAACCATAGGAAATGACACCTAATTAGGAAAAACCAGTGCTGCAATGTTATTCCCGTATCGTTTTTAGTATAGAAATGAGATTAAATTTGGAACAGCTGTCAAAACTCAAATGGGTCTATTCTAGTATCCATAGATATTAAAACAGTTATTGATACGAAACGTCAATTCAGTATGTTTTTTTTAATATAAACTGCACAACATTTCATCTCGAGTGACATGAGAATAGAGACTTCATTCGTTTGTCTATGATTTAAAAAAAAATGGTCTTGACGGAGGATCGAATTGCCGCCATTATGTTGGTTTTTTGCTGAACGAAAGTAGAATTGTTGTTGAATTTAATAGAAAAAGTTGTTTGTAATTTACATTTTAGTTGAAAATATGAATAGTAGTCTTCTCGGAGCGTGAGTGATGTGAAAATGCGCCGGATATCGGAAATATGCAGCCACGATTGCAACAAATAACTTGTTGCCAGAAAATATTGTTTCTGAACCCATCATGAAGGATTTATAATATGTGTGTAGATAAAGTTATGTATGCAACTCTGCATAATTTGGCCTTAAAACACACGTGCGATCTTATTATGAAACTCGCTAAAAGCTCATTTCATAAAACCGCACTAGTGTTTTAAGGCCTATCATTATGCAACCGTTGCATAAACTACTATTGTGTAATCGATTGCATAATTCCTTTCTAAGCTTGAACTGAGGATAAAATGAACAGTGTTCATTGAAAAGAAATTTCTAATGCCTATTTTATCTATAAATATCTATATATATATAATTGTCTACCTATATATCCTATTATAACAAAAACAATTTTTTTATTGTACCTTGTTTTCGTTCTACCTAACAAAGTACATGGTTCTTAATAAGTTGGAGCACCTTATTCCCAAAAGTTAAAGCAGTTTCCCTCTGTTCAAAGTAAAACTCATTCTCATTTATATAATAAAGACAGCATCTCTCCACTGGGAGCACTTAGGCTACTAGAGCAGCTGCCTCAAATTGCCACCGTAACGTTTGTAAGCCTTAAGTTCTCAAAAGCAAATGAACATAAAAATTCCATCACTCAAGGTGTAGCAACAATGGAATTTACACTCGACGACTTTTGATATACCCAAGCCTCATAATCCATTGACGCATGTGAAGTAGATACACTCATTGTAATTCTGAATGAGCCAGCGTTGTAAATTGTGAAGAGGGAAGATATCGCCGCAGTGTGTAATGATGGAGGGTGGGAAGACAGTTTGTATGCAAATGGTGAATTATTTGGCGTGTTTGTTGCGATATTGCGACCTTGCGGGGGTTTAGCATCATTTGTGGATATGACTGCGAGAGCTAAAATGGATATGATACTTTTATAAAATGACCTTGCGACGTAAAATTATAACAAAATGTGAACTTCAGAAAAGAAAAAATACTATAGGTCGTTTTTCCCTTATGTTACTAGTCAATACACGAGGTAACACAAAAGTAGTAATGCAAGCAACTTTGTAGTTTTGCGGAAATTGATTTACCTATAAGTAAAGCAAAAATGTGCCAAACGAAGCCGATTGGATTCATTACATTAAGCCTGATTCAAAACCTTATCAGAACGACTTCCTTACTCTGCCCGCGCACTTGATTATACCGCGGTTTCGTATTTCTCCGTGGAAGTTCAAGAGAAAAACAAAATCGACGGATAATTTCGAACAGATTGTATATTGAAAAATAGTCCTTGGAAAAAGAGCTCTGTTCCCTGCGATCCAAGCCCTAATAAGGTTAAAACAAAAGCGAGATACGACCTTGGTCTTTTTTGAGGGGAAATGTAAAATAGAAGATGTTACGAGCCTCGCAGGGACTGGTTGAATGGCGACCTATTGAAACTGCGGTGCAAGGTACGAAACAAACTTTCTTCCTGCGCTGTTCAATTTAAATTAGAGAATTAAGAAGATACCTATTCCTTTAGCTACTTGCTTTGTTGTTTGGCTTAAATTGTATGTAGCATTTATACATCGAAAGTGTACTTCCTGACATTTTGTGTTTTTAATATTGTTCGACAATAATGAGGTTTATAGAAACCAACATTGTTATTTTGGTAAGAATAATAAAATTCCTTCACAACTTCTATCCAGTGACCTGATTGACTTACTCACTGGTCAGTGCTCTTTTACTCATTCACTGGTAATCATTGATGCGAGGAAAACAGGCCTGAGTGAATGAATATACTCTACATGCCTGACCAGAATCATGCTATACTGTAAAGGGAAAAAAGGAACAGTAAAATAAAAAACATTTAAAAAAATAAGTTTGCTATTAAAGTTAAGTTTGTTATTAGTTTGCTATAGAAGCAAAAAACTATAACAAATGAAGGAAAGAAGAAAATAACTTGAAGAAATTTCGACATTTTGTGAGTCAGTTATGAAACTCACAAGACGAAGTTCCCTCTAAGTGTCGCGTACCAGAAGGTTAAAGACATGAAAGCAGCGTTAGATAACATAACTTTTGGTTTCAAATGTAAGTTAGAAGAAACTTTAACATCAGCTATATTACTTTAGTTGGAAAACTTTGAATTATTCATAATTCTTACGAAAATGCTCCAATGTTAATTTAGACTATGACAATATTGTTGTCTATTGCTTCAGGGGCTTTCCGAAAACAAGTCAAAGAAGGGGGAAATCTAAGCAGTTACAGAGGAGTCAACTGACATAGATTTTGCTTTCGTAGTCAAACGTTGCATTGGTAAGTTCGATTAAATTTCCACCATACACTTCAACGAACACAGAAAATTTGTAGAAAATATTTTTCATTTCATCCACAGCACAAGTCGTAAATTCGCGATCCAATCGAGCGCAAACCCGGCGTGTATTTTATAGAATTGGCCCAGCCTTAGCGAAAATGCCGAAATAATGAATTCCAAGTTCCCATTTAGATGTTGGTGGTGTTTTCTCCCGCAGTGGATCCGCAATGCGAGAGCCTCATGCCACGCACTGAACAAAGTGGCACTGTTTCAAATGTTAAGTGATTAGTGCCATGTGATTCAAAACGAACAAACTGTTGACTTCTTATAAAGTTTCATAATATCAATTAATTTAATCAGTCGAAGGCACACACAATGCTCGTCGTAAATAGAGACTAGACGTAGATACAGATGAGAGTTTGTAAATTGTAGTTGGTGTAGAAAAATCATTCTAATGTAACTCACGTGATATTGAAGAGAAGTCAGTTCCCGCCAAGAGTATATATCAGCCACACTTGCGTACGAAACGGACTATAAGGAGCGCCTAAGTGAAGGCGTAATATACAAGTAAAGAGCGAGATCGTCATGTCATTAGTCAAAATATTGAAAACTTGTTCTTAATAAGAGTAATTATAACAAGAAATACTTATGATGTTAAATAATTTTACATTTGTGCATAAAAATTAATTAAACAGACCAAAATAGGGTAAACAACACAAGGAAACACAAACGACCAAAACCTATAGATATCACAAAGAAGATTATGGACTCAGGTGGGAATAGAATCTGCTACCTAAAGCTTCGTGACCAATAGTAAATTCAGTCGACTAGTCGATCAAAATGGTATAATACTGAAGCTATTGAAGTATTTTCAGCACCGCTGGGCGCCTCACTCTCGCTCTAAACGCGAGTCCATTAGAGACTCTTGCACAGGTTCCGAACCACATTCACGGCACCGGCGATACGCTCTGCTGATGGGAGATTGTCGCGGCGATATTCTAGGGTTGATGATGGCAGATTTACTTAGTATGATACTTTTTCGATTTAATTTTGCCTTACTATAGATAGGTGTCGTGATATTTATAGTTCAGTCATTAAAGTTGCTTTTAACGTTTTTTTTGACATAGTGAATTCTTACATAAAATATTACGTCAAAAGAAACACCGCAAACCTCAACAATAAAATTATACAATTATGTCATCAATATACAATGTCAACGTTATGTTCATTTTATAGCCTCAAGGAACAAGCTCTCCAAAAGCGGAATCTATCAAAACGCATACTTAATGCACAGCACGGCTCGTCGTAGCCGTAGCGCAATCGGCTGCATATTGCATTTTCAATTCCCACTTTTGTGTGCAAATGAATTTCGCGTGAAACGCCGTTGCTGATGCATCGGGCAAAATATGAAGCGCGGCTATTTCGTTTCGCATTTGATTGTACTTTTTTAATGTCTTAATATTCTGATTAGAATAAGTGTGAATTTATACGAATTCACGCAAGTTTACGCTCTACTACTGTCAAGTCCTGTCAACTCAGGTACCGTTAAGTTAGATATATACACACCGCTGCATTCGACCACCTTTTTTTTATACAGGACGCGTTTTTGTTTGACCCTAGTCTCACCTGATGGAAAGCGAAGATAGGGTCAAAGATAGAACACGCTTGCCCAGAAAATGCCTATTCACTCTTGCCTTGAAGACACCAAGATTTCAATTCAGGAAGTACAGACGCTGTAATTCAAAGATGCGTGTGAAGTCCCCAATCCGTACGGAGCCCGCGTGGGGAGTACTGCCCAGTTCTTCTCATTATAATAGGAGAGCCATGTGCCCAGCAGGAAATGATGAAGTATGCAGCAGCAAAGTAATAACAAGTATTAGTAAGATCCTAAACCGTACATTAGAATCCATTATCAACCCATTGAAACCACAAGGGACACCCTTAAGCTTCAACTTTGTAGTCGGAAACAACCACAGAATCGACTTTCCTAGACTTTGAGAACACTACTCGTATTTTTAAGGGTAAAACTTTTACGTAAGGTAATTTTAGTAGATACCTGTCCAATAGGGCTAGATTACTCGTAAAGGTGGTATCTTTTTTGATCATGAAACACCGAGATAAGACCAAACAAAGAAATGAATTATCTTTATAATTGGTTCCAAAGAGACTTATTGGGTATTTGGAATTTTAGGGAAAATGATGACAGTCAGTAATTTATTGTTCCAAGATTTCAATAACTGGAATGACAAACTTAAGATTTGTAATCAGACATGAGAAGTGTAAAATAATAAATTAACTAAACAATGACTCGATATAACATACGAGTACGTGGGAAAATGTATAGCACGTTCACGTATTATTATTATTTTACAGCAAGTCTAACATCATTTCTATGCTTAACTGTCACTTATCTAACCCCAGCCATTACGGGGTTAATCTGTGCCCCACGGGGCACCCTGCCGGGGGAGGGGCAAGGTGACACGTTACAATGGGAAAAGTTACCCAATAACTGACTTCAAGTTTTACGCACTAACTACATAATTACAACGGTAGCTAATACACTCAAATGTGACCCCTGAGAACCAGTGATAGAGTCCTCGAGGACTGCAAAGGTCTGATAGCAAAATGCGTCGTTTTTTATCCTTCCGTCAACTGCGTAGATTTATGTGCGCGCATGTTTTACCCCAGTTTTGTTCATCGGGATGTAAGACGTTTGCGTTAATAACTTGTTTGGAGTTTTACAGATTTATTTATTTGAGGGGGGGGGGTTTGAGTAAGGTGACAGGAAAATTTGATGAACGGGAGTTTTAACATTAGGAGCTTTAAATATTATATAAAATATATTAGTACCTATGAAAATTATAAATAAAGTGATTTCAGCAAAGATCCGTTATATGGTGCACACCACCAAAATTAGGTGAGACTTCAACAATTTCAGACAACACTACAAAAGATAATTAGATTTTTTTTGGGAATTTCATTGAAATTTTTATTTGAATTACATTGGTCAACGAATTGACTCGATTCTTTTTTTCCATACACTTTGATCAAAGCTGACTAGCTATATTTCATCTCAACTGTATGAACTAACCAAGAAGTGAAGTTAAACAAAACTTTGAAAGATCCGAAATAAACTTACCAAGAACTATCAGCACCACCTGCTTCGTTCGACTTTAAAGTTTGCTCAGAGTACGTAAAGTTGGTATCTGGCCGGGCGGCGGGACGGACGCGCGCTCGGGGCGGCGTTGGGCACGCGACTGCCGCCCTAGCCGCCCTAGCCGCCCGAGGAGCTGATGGTGGTGTGTGCAAGGAACTAAAGGGGCTCGTAAACGGGCTAGTTTACGGGCTATCCTCAAAAGTTTACATTCAAACTTTTTGTCCCCATTAGAGATGTAATATGTAATCTTTTTGGGCTATCCAGTCCGAATTGCAGCAATAAATTGCCGAAAAACTAGCGAGCTTTACGAGCCCCTTAAATAAATAAATAGATAGATATAACAAATAGGGAGACGTTTATTATTATTATTATTATTTATTTCAGATAAATAAGAATCCATATTATGTGTTAGTTATACAATTAAAGCCTTATGATCTATTGTTACTGACATTTACACATACAGAATTACAAATTTACAGATTAACTATTTGAAATTGAAATGAAATAAATTGAAAATTGAAAACATTATTACAATAACACAAAAATATAATTAAAAAAACAACAACACAAAAAACAATTACTTATTATTAAAAATGATCGGTCTGGAACCCTTATGAACAGAGTTCCAGTGCCGTAAAACAGGGCAGTCCACTTTTTCAATAATGGTTTAACATTAACATAAAAAAAATTACCAATACGTAACACAGAAAGTTATAAATTAATAAAATATCATGGATTTATCTGAATAAGATGTAGGGTTTATGCCAGGGAAACCTGAACTGAACTCGAGTTCGAACGATCGATCCTTGAATTTGGTATTGTTTTTCCTCGGTACATTATTTGACAGGTATATTCAACAAACAACATAAATCAGAAGCAAATCGGAAATATTGGTAAACGAGCAGACAGACAGACCGATAAACACGGCGCAGCTGTTTTGACTGATCGCTTAGCATTACATCATATTTGGCAGAACATCCATCATGCTGAATAACAACTTAAACAATATTTAAAAGTATTAGGAATACACGAAGTGGAAAACGGTTGTAAAATCCCGTTTTTTTTTTACGTTTTTTTGTAGTATGTCTTAAGTGATGGAGGAATTTCGTAGAGAAGAGAGAGAGAGAGATATGATAAGTTTATCAAAAATGTTGAAATACCTAAGAAGCTAAAGAAAATCTCATTTAGCCTTCAAGACTAAATAAGACTTTCTGTAGCTTCGTTAGAACAACCTCGGTAACGAAATTTGCGGACAATAATGTTTTTCAATGATTAAAGTTTTCATAATAATTTGATCCCAGCTTGTAATAGATTAGTCAAAGTCAAAGTCAAACTATCTTTATTCAATTTAGGCTTTTACAAGCTCTTATGAAGGTCAAGGAATGAATCTACCACCGGTTCGGAAAAAATCCTCTACTGAGAAGAGCCGGCAAGAAACTCGGTGAGGTATCATTTTTTCAAATTAGTACACATATAAGTCAACAATGATGTCTACAGTTTTATACAAATCTAAGTATATACCACAGCAGGTACGCTCATCGAGACCCAGGGATCGCCGGTGCAGGTCACGATTTAAGCCAAACGTCCCTGTCCATGACGTAGTCTTTTACTGAGTAATATGCCCTAGAAATAAGAATTCGCTTTACAGTAGATTTGAACATTGTGTCTGTTTGTTCTATTATGTTTTTAGGTATTTTATTGTAAAAACGTGTACAATTTCCTAGAAATGATTTTTTAGTTTTAGCCAGTCTATAAGTTGGTACTTTAAGCTTTCCGGTATTTCTAGTAGCCTTTGGCTTATCTACATTTGTAGGAAAATTGAATATATTTTTTCTGACATACATTATTATTTCAAATACGTATAGCGAAGGCAGGGTTAGTATTTCAATTTCCTTAAAAAATTCCCTCAGTGACTCGCGGGTGCCCATGTTATATATGGCCCTGATGGCCCTTTTTTGTAAAATAAAAATAGACTCTAAGTCAGCAGCTGATCCCCATAAAATTAAACCGTATGAAATAATACTTTTGAAATACGCGAAGTAAACCAACCTTGCCGTCGCTACATCAGTTAATTGCCTCATCTGTCTGACTGCAAACGCAGCAGAGCTCAACCTACTCGCTATGGCTTCAATATGGGAACCCCACTGCAGTTTAGAGTCAAGTGTTAATCCTAGAAAAACAGTTGACTTTACAAATTCAATGTTTTGACCGTCTAATTTAATATTCAAGTGTGCATTAACATCTGGTGTGTTTACTAAAGAAAATTTAATACATTTGGTCTTTTTAGGATTAAGTAACAAATTATTTGCAGCAAACCATTTAGAAATCATGGACAGAGTATTGTTTGGTTCAGTGAGCTCGGTATCCTTCCTATTTACCTTGAACAGCAAAGAAGTATCGTCTGCAAACATGACTATGCCTGATGTTTGGCTTACCATGTAAGGAAGGTCATTTACATAGACAAGGAACAGGAAAGGGCCAAGAATTGATCCTTGGGGCACTCCCATTTCCACCACAGTCTCTGCAGATACTGCACCGTTAACTGATACCTTCTGCAATCTCTGTGTAAGATAAGATCTAACGAGTTGAAGGGCATCGCCGCAAATGCCATAGAATTTTAATTTTCGAATTAAAGTGTCATGATCTACACAATCAAAAGCTTTGGAAAGGTCACAGAAGACACCAATGGCATCGTGTGAGTCTTCCCAAGCCTCTAAAATGAATTTAACTAAGCTAGCACCCGCGTCGGTGGTAGACCTACCCTTAGTAAATCCAAACTGCTGTGGATGTAAAATTTTATTAGAGTTGAAATGTTGTAACATCTGCGTTAGCATTATTTTTTCGAATATTTTGCTAAACGCTGGCAAAATTGACACAGGGCGGTAATCAGAAGGATTATCCTTTTTGCCCGATTTGAAAATGGGTACTACTTTACTGAATTTCATTAAGTCGGGAAAGATGCCTTCATCTATGCAACTATTGAATATAAGGGCTAAAGATGGCGCAACGACGTCTAGAATAGAATCAAGAACCTTAACTGATACGCCCCATAAGTCTTCCGTTTTCTTCACCTTTAACAATTTGAACGTCTTTAAAATGTCTATGACAGAAACGTGGGAGAACTTAAAATGAGATATATTACTAAGACTAATGTATTCATTTAGTAGTAGACCGGCAGTATTGGAAGAGGAAGCTAAACATCTAGTCGTTTCAATGGGAATTCTAGAAAAGAAAGTGTTAAATTCATTTGCTACGTCAATCCCGTCTGTGATAAGCGTGTCTTTTATTTTTAAGGAAATAAAAGCCTCTGCGTTCTTTTTCTGGCCGGTTTCTGAATTTATAATTTTCCAAACAGTTTTAACTCTAGTTAGTAATTACTAACAGCCAGGTAGATAAACATAGACGTCCAACTTGCTCCAGTATGTTATTTTATAACTACACCATAACATGCATAGCCAACTAGGTCGTTAGGTGCAGTTGGCGCGACTAACTCACTCGCTTTTGTGTAACATGTTTGGTTCGTGGAACAAACATGTTACACAAACACATTTGCTTGTTTTGCTAGTTGGATTTGTAAAGGATTTGTTGAAGACTTAAAATGATTATAATAAATGCCGGTCAAGTGCGAGTCTGACTCGCGCGCCGAGTACCTTGTAGGTACGGCACCCTAAAGATGAAAAAATGCTTTTAACAATCGGGTAAGCATTTACAACCTACCCATGAAATAAGACAAAAAAATACTTTCGCAAGATCGTATCTAGGTGCAACTCTCGAGTGTGATACGGCCTTTCAACGGTTATTCCGTTAAACTATTTTTTTTTGTGATACAACTACAAATTTACAGGTTTCGGACTTTTTGCTTTACTTGTGCTATACTCGTAAGTCATTGCTACTTGCCAAATTTAATGATCCTAGGTCAACGGGAAGTTCCCTATAGAATTTGATTCACTTGCGAGGATCAAAATAATATGTGCATAAACGGCCGTATCTTTTGATTGCGGGGACTTCGAAGTTTGATTTTTTTCACAGCTCCAGGAGATTGCAGACCTGACTATTTAATATTAATTTCAACTTGATACCTCCACGCGTTCTTGATAAAAAGCTTTTAACACACAAACAGACAGACAGACAGGCAGACGGACAAAGAAGTGATCCTATAAGGCTTGTTTTTTTTCTTTTTGAGGTACGGAACCCTAAAAAATATTATTTTTCCCATAAATTGGCAGTAGCTATATAATTACTGTTTATGTAGCTACTACTTATTTGATAATCATACTTACTTCACTTTTCCACGGCAGTAATTTTAGTCGCTTTCAGAGGAAATTCTATTCGAGTAATACTGTTTCATCTAGAGTATATGTCACATGGTCATTGGAAACGGATGTTCTCATGTAGCTGGACATTATATTTTGCTGCATACTATTACCTGTCATATTTTGGCAGTGAATATTTGATGATAGTTCCGATAAGTTGCAAAAAATGAAATAAAAGTCTGGAAATTTGTATTCAAAGTATTGTTTTTGTTTGTTAACAAGCCAGATTTTGATACGCTTTCTGACTCCGTCTCAAAAATTCTGCGAAGCTCTACCCATTTTCTAGTCGCCCAGGATGTACCTCATTTTGCATATAAACAAGTAAACCTCCATGTATAATTAATTACCGTATAATCAATGCCGTAATCAAAAACTTCGCAATAATGTTGAAAACAAAAACTTGGCGCCTAAGGCGTGTTTTCATGAATTTTAATTATGAAATAATTTTCTTGTCTTCGGTGAATACATTATGGCTTTCCTCAATAGATAAGCTAAATCATGGAAACAGTAATGTAGAAATACGTTTTTCCTGTCCAGTTCACGCTTTCTAGTAAACGCTGTTTAAGTATTTACCTACATACGCCAAGGAATATGGCTTTCCAAAACAGAGGACTAGTTGAAGAGCTTCTGTGACCTCCTGAGATGTGTCCTCGAAAGATTCAAGAATGAGCAAGTTGAAATGCAATTAAATTTGCATTTGCTTAATGAGGCAATACAAGAACCCCGTAACGTTTGGGAACACCAGATTTGTTCATTAAAACCGTCGTCAGTTGTTTTCGTTTTCCGACTTCAACATTAAACATTGTTTTCCATAGGGATTTTATGAGGAATGTAACAAATACTGCATAAATGAGTCTTACGTTATAATCTAAATTAAATGAACGCTACACGTTTGCTTTCATCTGCCTAACCTACCTACCTGTCTTAAATGTAGAATATCAAATTGAGCACTTCAGGCGATACCGTCAAAAACTATTATGCGGGATTATGAGCATTTTAAAACAAAAGGCGCGCTGAGATGAACATTATTAAATTTGAGCGGCTTACTGCCGGCACGGGGAGTGCATGAAATGTGTAAAAAAGTCCGCTTTAGCTTGGAGCAGGCGCAGCTTACTTTACGAGAACATTTGTAAATTCAAATTCTTATAGCATTTTTGACTGCAATTCAACGTAGCATTGTTATGAGACGGTCTTTTCGTATTTATTTGGGATCGGCATAGCAAGTTTTCTTTTTCCACCCATCAACTTTCTTAGACATTTTATCTGTTACATTCAATGTTATTTTTTATATTTTTCTGCTTGAGGATTATTTTATGAGTTCCCCTTTGCTGAGGTTGTCGGGGAGAGTTCGCGGTTGTATTGTATTGCATTGTTTTTCCTTCTTAACACACACAAAACACTTTTTCTTCTTTTATAATGGCTTTTAGTTTGTTCCATAGTGACCTAACTGTGAATAATATAATTTATGGATTGCGCGGGCCGAGCGAGCCATATTTGAGCGCAACGGCAAACATCATTTGCCGATCGCAGCTTTAGTTTAATACCGTATTATTAGCAGGCTGGCCGGAAGTATTTGCTGTCTGTTTCACTGCACTGTTCAGTTATTCAAATTTACTATATCGGAAAACTGTTTCAACTGCATTTATTCTAGGCACTTGCATTCTAATGGTTCTTTGAACCGTATATTGACCAATTCAAACCTGATTTATTCATTAATTTTACGTTTTTAATATTGTCGTTTTTTTATTAAATTAAAACACTTTGTTGCACAAACATGATCGCACTTTTGAAAATACAAATCTTAATGGTCATCAGATTCTTTGCCGCATTTTTATGTTAAAATGTTACTATGGCACAAAATAAACATAATACCTAGTTAATACGATTTAAAGGAGAATGCAATCAGGTCCAAAATTTTGTAAACGTGTGGCTTACCAACTGTCGGGGCGTCCAGCCTCTTTGCTGACCGACTGACTGGACAATACTGGCAGACGACACATATTTGGATTTCACCCATTCAAAATTAGAACTGACAATAACAAAACACGACCGACGGGGACAAGGATGAGCGCTCTTTGAGCTCAGTTCATGACTAGACGCTTAATCGACCGTACAAGTGTGGTCCTTCAACCTAACCGACCCAGCATGGAAACCAGGCTACAAAAGCGTTTGGGCGCAGCCGACACAGCGCGCCCACGCAACGACGACGACAACGACCGCGCGCTCTCGCCGCGCACCGCACAAGACCACCGCGCGCCCTCACCGCGCGCCGAACCAGACCGCCGTGCGCCCTCGCCGTGCGACGAACAAGACCGCCACGCGTCCTCCCCACGCGCCGCTTCAGACCGCCGCGCACCCTCGCCGCGCGTTGCACAAGGCGGTCACGCGTCCTCAATGCACCGCAGCCGCGCACCCTCTCCGCGCCTCTATAGGGCACTATCTCCCCGCTCCGGGCGCAGCAGCCGCGCGCCCTCCCAAATGCGCTCCGCGCTGAGCCGAACGCCCTCTCCGCTTGGCTCAACTCACTCGGGTCGCACGCCATCCCCCGCACCGTCCCGCGCCTCCGCCATCTCGTCCACCGCAAGTCGCCGACAGCGACACCTGACCGCGGCGGAAGAGGCGGCTCGCCGCGCAGCAGAACTTCGCGAGGAAGCGGACCGGCTGGAGCTCGAAGCACGCCTTATCAAAGAGCACGTACGAAAGGCTGCCCCAGTGCCCGACACGACGACACGACAAGAAAAATGCCGAGAAAAGCCGCCCGCCGAACACGCAGTAACAAAGCTCCTAGCAAGACAGACTGTAAAGGAGCTCCCCCCGTTCGCCGGCGACGTCGAAGAATGGCCAATCTTTTTTAGTCAATTTAACGCATCGACAAGACTGTGTGCATACACTGAAGACGAAAACATCGCCCGCCTCATGCGCTGCTTGAAGGATAAGGCCCGAGAAGCAGTCTCAGCTCTACTCGTCAGCGCCACGGGTCTAGATAAAATTATTGAGACCTTAAAATTACGTTTTGGACGACCTGAATGCATTATTGAGTCCATGCTAGCTAAAATACGTGCATATAACAATGTACGTCACGATGACGTAAATAGCCTCATAGAGTTTGCAACGTTTGTACAGAATGTCGTGGCAGCAATGACACTGACGGAAGAAACCGGCCACTTATACAACACGACGTTAATCCGTGAAATAATCGGCAAGCTGCCATCTATTCTTAAATATCATTGGAGCTACTATTTGTATGATCGCAACGTGAGACAAGCAACACTAAGCGACCTGTCACACTGGCTAATGAAGACCGCTAACGCTGCTACAGTCATCGCTCCAATTCCAGTACCAGCAAAGAGTGAAAAGCAAAGTCGATGGACGCCGAGTCGACACGCCGTTTTTACTAAGAGTAAGGCCGCTGTACATAAGTGCGCTATGTGCGCAGAAAACCACGCACTTAAAGACTGCGCAGACTTTCGCTGTCTTACTACAGATGAACGGTGGGAGTTCGTGACCGAGAAGAAATTATGCTTTGCTTGCCTGACTCCACGCCACCAGATAACCAGATGCAAGAACAAAGCACGATGTAAGCACTGTGAGAGATCACACCATTCTCTGCTGCACGCCGAACCAAAGATCGTTAAGACCGACGCCGAGCCTGCTGCTGCTGTCGTCACTCACTTAAATGACACCAGCGGCCAAGTACTACTCAAAGTGGCTCGAGTGATCGTTGACGGGCCGAATGGCTCTGAAAAAGTGCTGGCTTTGCTGGACGAAGGCGCGACTGTGAGCCTGATCGACGGGAGCCTCGCGCAACGCATCGGAGCCATCGGCGCTGCATCTAACCTACACATCCAGGGAGTTTCCAGCATGCAGTCGACGGTCGTCGGATCACAGCGCGTCAATTTCGGGATTCGCGGCAGCAAGACAAACGACTCCTATACCGTTCATAACGCGAGAACCGTACAAAATTTAAAGTTACCTATGTACAAATGTAGTAGTCGTAGTTTAGCCTGTAAAAACGACTTCATTAAAAACTTCCTTGACGACTTGGACACTGACGACATACACGAACGACCATTACTACTTTTAGGACATGACAATATTGACCTCATAGTGACACGACGTTTATTTCCGGGACACAAATCGAGGAACTCGATTTATGTCTCTTTCACGTTGCTGGGATACGTTTTACACGGTAAAGTGCCAAACGCTACACCTAGCAACGTCTCCATCCTACATCTTTGCGCCTGTGAGGACTTGAACGATACTGTCCGGCGCTCCTTTTCGACCGAAGCGTTCGGAACTAGACTTTGTTCGGACACGCCTCGGTCCAAGGAAGATTTAAGGGCCTTAGACATTTTGGAAAAAACCACCAAATTTTTAGGTGACAGGTGGGAAACAGGCCTTCTTTGGAAGGATGACAATCCCAGCCTACCTGACAGCTACGTTATGGCGCGCAAACGTTTTGACAGTATCGTAAGAAAAATGGCCAAGCTGCCAGATTTTTCAGCCCGTTATAAAGATAAAGTCAAAGAGAACCTCGAAAAAGGTTATCTTTCGAAATTAAGCGACCAAGACTGCGCTGTCAGAACAGGCAAGACATGGTTTTTACCGCACTTTGCGGTTTTTAACCCAAACAAGCCCGACAAATTACGTATAGTACTGGATTGCGCTAGTAAATCGCTTGGTAAGTCGCTTAACGACTACCTCTTAAGCGGCCCCGATTTTTTGACGTCGCTTCCAGGCATCCTACTTGCATTCCGCAGCCGCAAGGTGGCAGTAATCGGCGATATACAGGAAATGTTTCATCGTGTGCTCATAAGGGAAGAAGACAGACAAGCCCAGCGACTCCTGTGGGTTGACGGCGAATACGTAATGAACGTAATGACGTTCGGCGCCATATGCTCCCCGTCATCAGCACAATACGTCAAAAACCTAAACGCCAAGCGGTTCGAGACAACGAACCCCAGTGCTGTCAAAGCCATTATCGACCACCATTATGTCGATGACTATATCCACTCCATAGACAATATAGAAGAGGCGATTCAAACTATCGATGACGTAATACGCATACACGCCGCAGGAGGTTTTAACATGAGGAACTTTATGTCAAATTCTAAGGATCTGCTACGACACCTACCTGAGGAGAAGTTGGCTCCAACAGGTGTGAAGTTCCTTTCAGACTGCGAAGACAAGCAACTGGAACGGGTGCTCGGTGTGAACTGGGACCCAGTGACGGACGATTTCACCTTTAGTCTGAAATTTCACAGAGTTTCTGAAGCACTCCAGTCTGGAATCAAGCGACCGACAAAGAGGGAAGTCCTACGTCTCATCATGAGCGTTTTCGACCCTCTAGGTTTCCTGTTACCGACAGCGATCAAAGCCAGGATTCTTCTTCAAGACATTTGGAGAGACCAGATCGGATGGGATGACGAAATAGGATCTGGCCATTATGACAGGTGGCAAGCCTGGCTAGAAGAATTGGACCAGGCAAAGTGCACGCGTATCCCACGATGGTTGATGACAGACAACTGCACCAGGGGAGGACCAGTGGAACTACACATCTTCTGCGATGCTAGCTGCAGAGCCTTTTCGACTGTCGCTTTCTTGCGAAGACCGCTGACAGACGGTACGTGGCACGTAGCTTTCGTTATGGCGCGTGCACGCGTGGCCCCACTTAAGACTCTTAGCATACCTCGCCTAGAGCTTCAGGCCGCCGTCCTAGGCGCCCGTCTCTCCCAGGTTTTGAGGAAGCATATAGACACATACTTGGACAAGATAACTTTCTGGACTGACTCAAGAACTGTTATTGCCTGGATCAAATCCGACACGGGACGCTTCAAGCCCTTTGTTGCACACCGCGTGGCCGAAATCGCCGAACTGACAGACTCCTGTGACTGGAGGTGGGTACCGACTGACCAGAACCCAGCTGACGACGCCACAAGGGACGTGGTCATCGCCGACAAAGCAAGGTGGCTAAGTGGACCAGACTTCTTACGACAACCTGACGAATCCTGGCCCTGACAAGAGACTGAGATAATTCTAGATCAAGACGACGAAGAGGTTACGACCGTACAACTACTGACAAGTCGCCCTAGTTTGACACTCCCAGATATCGGCAGGATCTCGAAATACTGGAAGTATGTGCGGAGCGTAGCCTGGCTACTTAGATACAAGCACAACGTCAGACGACGGGACGACAGGCGTTCAGGTGAGCTAACCGCACAAGAACTTGAAGCAGCCGAGACCCTATGTGCTGTTGATTCGCAAGACAGGCACTTCGCCGAAGAGATTGTCTCTTTGCAGCGGAACCGGCAGGTTGGGAAGGACAGCAGCCTACGTCAATTAACACCGTTCCTTGACTCTAACGGCCTGTTACGTGTCAGTGGAAGAGTCGAAGCTGCAAGCATTTTACCAGACTTCACCAAACATCCCATCATACTTCATCCCAAGGACAGATTTACGAAGTTGCTGATTGACCAACAGCACAGGGACCAAGCTCATGTAAATAGAGAACAGGTGCTTCTTAACCTCCGGCAACGGTACTGGATTATTGGAGGGCGAAACGCAGTGAAGGCTGCTTGGAACGACTGTCAAACGTGTAAGAACAACCGTGCTAAGCCGGTTTGCCCTCTTATGGGACAATTACCGGACTTTAGGGTAACACCGACTGGTAGGGCGTTTACGTACACCGGACTAGACTATTTTGGACCAATGACAATTAAGATAGGGCGACGACAAGAAAAGAGATATGGGGCGCTCTTTACCTGTCTGACTATAAGAGCCATCCATATTGAGCTAGTGTCCGATTTGACGACAAGTAGTGCCATTATGGCGCTCAGACGGTTTATTGCGAGACGTGGTTGCCCCAAGACTATCATAACGGACAACGCAACTACGTTTAGAGGTGCCGATCAAGAACTTAGACAAGCTGTTTTAGCTTTAGATCGGGACGAGCTAATAAGATTCGGCAGCCAAAGGAGGATGGAGTGGTCCTTTATTCCCCCAGTTTCCCCTCACATGGGAGGTTGCTGGGAGCGAATGGTCAGGGCTGTTAAGACCACTTTAAAGGCCACGCTCAAAAGCAGGGTTCCGAGGGAAGACACCCTAGTAACACTATTAATAGAAGTGGAGTCTATAGTTAACGGCAGACCCCTGACATACATTCCGCTAGACCACACTGACGACTTACCACTGACACCGAATGACTTCCTACTGCCGACGACTACAAGGACTGACATTACCTCGACAACTGGAACCTTTACAGACGGAGACCTGTTACGACGGTCCTGGCGAGAGTCTCAGAGGTTGGCTGACCTAGCCTGGAAACGGTGGGTCAAGGAATACCTGCCTACCCTCACAAGACGAGAAAAGTGGTACCGATCCTCCGAGCCTCTCGCTGTAGATGACGTAGTTGTGATTGCCGACAGTCAGTCACCTCGAAGCCTGTGGCTACGTGGTGTAGTCACGAGAATCTACCCAGGGCGTGATGGACAGGTCCGGGTGGCGGACATCAAAACTGACCAAGGAATTTATCAACGACCAGCTACAAAATTGTGCAGACTTGACGTGAGACCCTGAAGTTAGGGACCTAACCTGACGTGACCTGACCTTTGATCTAACCTGACCTCGCTAGCCACTGCCAGGGCTACAGAAGCTGGAAGCCCCTACCCTTTTGAGTATTGGAAGACCCCCAATACTGGAGGTGGGGATGTCGGGGCGTCCAGCCTCTTTGCTGACCGACTGACTGGACAATACTGGCAGACGACACATATTTGGATTTCACCCATTCAAAATTAGAACTGACAATAACAAAACACGACCGACGGGGACAAGGATGAGCGCTCTTTGAGCTCAGTTCATGACTAGACGCTTAATCGACCGTACACCAACGAAAGCATCATCCATCCACATGACTTAATACAAAGCTCAGGTAAGACATAGACTATCGCAGCTATTGCTATAGTATATCACAGCCACAGACTAGGCTTAAGACAAGCTATTGTTGGCTCTTCTCTCGGACGAGTGATGTCTGGATTAGGCTAAACACTATGGTTTATGCTTGGTGTTGGGTGATTCCCACTATAATATGAGAGATTAATATTAGATCTACCGCTTTTAAAAACGCATTATCTTTTGTTATTCATGTTGCCCATTCTTCTGTTGCTATCAATGAAGTAATTTATTTTTAAAAGAGA
This sequence comes from Tortricodes alternella, assembly GCA_947859335.1. Lineage (NCBI taxonomy): Eukaryota > Metazoa > Arthropoda > Insecta > Lepidoptera > Tortricidae > Tortricodes > Tortricodes alternella. Next base: position 311,798 of record OX401979.1, on the reverse strand, counting down.
ACAAACATTTTTGAAGTTAAAACTTCTTCAGGCGCGTTTGGGCTCTTTCTAAGGCGTAATTTTCCTCTTAAAAAAACCCCTGGATGAGTTATCATATTAAATATATACACATTTAGTGCATTAACTCGCATAATAGATCAGGTGAAATGGTTATTCTCAAATGTCTGAAGCACTGCACTTGCTTAAACGGGGGACACAGTTGTGTAACAGCAGGATGTTTTTCAGAAAAATGGGAACTATTAAAGATCGGAGTTATCGAGTACACGAGGCTGAGTGTTTTACCGTCTAAAAGATGCCGAAGGGTTTGGTACAAGTGGAAACTTCTAGCGGTATAAATGCGATGATACTTGTTCAAAGCCACCTTTGAACACTCTTTGAATACTTCGCTCTAGCTAAGCTGACCCCACCACACATTTTTACTAGAATTATTAAAATAATCTTGACGACGCGGATAGCCTAGTTGGTAGTGACCCTGCCTCCAACGCAAGCGTCCCGGGTTCGATCCCCGGTAAGGGCAAATATTTGTGTGATGAGCACGAATATTTATTCCTGAGTCTTGGATGTTTCCTATGTATTTAAGTATTTATTTCTCTATATAAGTATTTCTATCGTCGTCTAGTACTCATAACACAAGCCTTTAGAGCTTACTTTGGGACTAGATCGATTTGTGTAAAGATTGTCCTCTGATTATTTATTTATTTATTTATTATAAAAAAAACGTTTCTTTCAGCTTAGTACCTGGCCTCTTCGTCTATAGTCGTATTTTTAATTAGACGATGTCAACTGACGTTTACTGTGTTCCCAGTTGACTTTTATTGTCTTGTTAGCTACTGTCAGTTGGCTTCGTCTAATTAAAAATACGACTATAGTTGATTTAGATAATGAAAAAAACCGGACAAGTGCGAGTTAAACTCACGAGGAGAGAGTTCCGTACATAATTATCTAAAATTTCCTATATTTCCTACAGGTTTTCCTGTATAATATAGGTAGTTCTTTCGGAGAGAAGGAGGAATTGTCATTTCAGCCTATTTTCGTAAATAACTGCAAAACTTTAAAAAAAACACGATACTCACAACGGGTCCTCTTATTTGATGTATCACACGATATAGTTTACAAAACTTTTTGACGTGTAACATCTTTCCTCTCGCTTTCCTGCAATCTGTGAGAGTGATTTCGTGAAAAGGAACGGAAGTACGTAATAGGAAGCCGGAAATGTTATTTCCGTTTTTTTTCCTTTTGAGGTACGAAACCCAATCAATCGGAAAACATCAAATACTTAAAAGATAGGAATGAAAAATAGTAATACTTAAAAGCCTTCGGTAGTAACAACTAACTTACTTATTCTTATCTTTTAAACGCAAATCCTATGTTTTTTTTACATTTCACCTTATTTTACTTAATATAATTTAATGCAAGACTTTATGAATTTAATAAAAATATTGAAAGCTGTAAATATAAACATAATATTATCCGATAAAAATTAATTATCACTTATGTACTCTCCTGGTGTCCCGTACAATAAATGAAGGATATAATATTCCACGCTCTAGCCTCGATGTTGCACCACACGGCTAAGCCAGCGAAAGTTGGAACTTGGTGAAAAGTGCTCTAAATTGCTCGAACTCAAGCACTTGAGCGCAACTCGAGCCGACTCAAGCTCTCGAAAACACCGACTGCGCCGGGACTCTTGTCCGACTTATGTTCCATCATTTATGGCCACATTTTCATCAATGTAGTTATGAAGTTTTAAATATTGATCAAAAGTATCCTTAAAGCAAGTCCATTATGCAGGAGCTTTTTTAATCGTATTATAAGATCTTCCTGTGCTTCCATTCGACACGTCCTTTGCAATATGGCGAAGTATTTTGCTACTATATTGTAAGTCTTATTAACGACAGTGAATGAAAATGAGAATATTTATTTTGGAAGTAAAGCACATGAGCTCTCAAAATACGGCCGCATCTTAAAAATATCCATACGCTTAGACAGTATCGAATACAGGCCTTAGTTATTGGTATAATCATAATCCCGGTATAACATAGGTGATCTAATTTAACGTGGAATAAACACCCACTGAAGAGCAAACAGCGTAGGCGTCGAATAATGCGTCACATTTCCCATGAAACCACATGGTACAGTCTAGCCAGGTGAAGATAGTTCTCGCCCTACGAATTGTAGTCTCAATAGTATCGGATACTAGTATGAGAAGGTAAAGTTACCGTAGGTTTTATACAAATTTACCAATAAACAAGTAATGAGCATTAGAATCACATAAGCAACGCTTTAAAACTACTTCCGTTTGTTTTAAGTACACGATAAAAATATCGCAGTTTGAAATGTAAACGCACTATAAGCGGAAAATGAAAACCTTCTTTTCGAATTTAACATTATCAACAGTTCAAGTGGAAACTCGAAAAAGCTTTGATGATGAGCTTTGAAGCTTTGATGGTAAAATGTCCTGTATTCCCTGTCGGGGCTGTCATGTGGCGTGCCGCCGACCCGCCATTAGACTGCTATCGGGTTACAGATAATCGGTGACGCACAAACAAACACTATTACGGAAACTTTCCTGTCGTATCTGGTGATTCCGTCGTTTAATTTTAACATAGTTCAAAAGTACTCGTAGATAACCAAAATAATATTACAGTCGTTTATTAACTAGCGCAAGGTCAGTATAGATGTGAGTCTTTCTTTAAAGACTACCGAACCGACTGGATATTGCACGATAAAATAAAAAGTTAATGGTAAAAAAATCATTTCTAAAAACAATCTTTTATTTAAATACTCTAAAATTAAGAAAATAAATTTTATCTACACCCATATCATAAAACCTCCATTAGTTAATCAAAAACCGTAGGAAATGACCACCATTTTGACAACCAATTAGGAAAAACCAGTGCTGCGATAAAGAAATAACATAACTTCTTTATCGTTTTTAGTAAAGAAATGAGATTAAATTTGGAACAGCTGTCAAAACTCAAGTGGGTCTCTATTCTAGTATCCATAGATATTAAAACAGTTATTGATACGAAACGTCAATTCAGTATGTTTTTTTAATATAAACTGCACAATATTTGATCTCGAGTGACGTGAGAATAGAGACTTCATCCGTGTGTCTATGATTTAAAAAAAGAATGGTCTTGACGGAGGATCACCATGTTGGTGTTTTGCTGAACGAAAGTAGAATTGTTTTTGAATTGAATAGAAAAAGTTGTTTGTAATTTACATTTTAGTTGAAAATATGAATAGTAAGTAGTCTTCTCTGAGTGTGTGTGATGTGAAAATGCGCCGGAAATCGGAAATATGCAGCCACGATTGCAACAAATAACTTGTTGCCAGAAAATATTGTTTCTGAACCCATCATGGAGGATTTATAATTTGTGTGTAGATAAAGTTATGTATGCAACTCTGCATAATTTGGCCTTAAAACACACGTGCGATCTTATTATGAAACTCGCTAAAAGCTCGTTTCATAAAACCGCACTAGTGTTTTAAGGCCTATCATTATGCAACCGTTGCATAAACTACTATTAAATTAAATCAATCACGTCAATTTATTACATTATACAATTGATAAAAAAGCTTGTCGCGAGATTTACCTAATTAATCTACTTAAAGCCACATATGCTTGGTCAGCACCGAAGAACTTTGAGCCTACATAGTAGACAACAGCATGGTAAATTAAATGCGTTTACATCATTTCGTGTCTGTGCTGTTAACCGTTGAGGAGTGCCCTCGTTAGGAGCTAACTTCGAGTGCAGTAGCCATGTCATGGTAAAACTTTAAACCAGCTGTCATAATAAAATGCCTACACAAAATTTAGTGTCTGTGCTGTTGACCGTTGAAGAGTTCCTTTGTCTGGAGCTAATCCTGGATGTCGATTCAGGTCATGCTTACTATAAATATGCATTGTCATCGGAACTCAACATGTAAAAATTCAGCTCCGTAGGATCAGAGGAAGTGGTTCTAATTCAGCTTTCAAGATTTGACCGGTACATACATATATACATACATAGAAACATTGCAAGTTAAATAAAAGCGTTTACAAAAAGTTTTTAAAGATGTCAAAATAAGATTAAAAATGGTTTTCACAGGACTAGCAATAAATTAAGCTTAGCCGTTGTTAATTTATGTGCGAGCTGATTAACGTGGAGCAGTGCGGTCGAGCGGCACGTACTCGTGCGCGCCAGCTCCGCTCAGCGTGGCCGGTCTGTGCAGCCTGTTTCAACATAATTTGCAGTAAAAGTAAACAAAATCGTATAATGGCAAACGTCTATGCCGTAGTGATTTGTTCAAATTGATTATAGAATCTTGGATACCAGCACACATTGATCTGATTCCAATCACCAACGATACAAATACTTATTTAGATAAAGTACATAATATAAATACTTTACATCAATGACTCGGCTATAAATACTTGCTCGTACTGCATCATCGAGTCAGTCACTTATTGGTATAACAAATGAAATAGGTTTCAATATAATTAATACTCGTTTTTATTCTGATACTAACACTTTCCTCATCACAAAGTTGCCACTTCATTTCAACATTATATTGAAATCGTACGATATGACGCAGTCTAGTGCCATGCCACCCGCATGACAATTATTATTTGGAGGAGAATACCAGGCTTAGTTTACTTTAACGTCATCGTCATTTGCCTGCTGGACAAAAACCACCTCTGATCATACTTCAGTATACCATGGAAGACAAATAATAAAATTCATCGCATCCTCTGTCAAAATAGCAAGTTGTTTATATTGTAAGCCTCAAGCTACAGTCTGCCTCGCTCGACTCGACCGAGACGCGTTCATTATTACTTTGTCACCAAATTTTGCGACGATTTGTATTTGTCGGCAGCGAAATATTAAAGTACTTATTAATAACATCACTCATATAACCGGGTGTTCTGTTTCAACCGAGTTTCGGCTACCAAGTGGGACTAAGATACGTTTTTTTTTAACTTGAGGAAAATGTTGGCAAGGAACGTCTTATGAATGTCTTAAAATTGTATGCTAACTAACAATACGTGGAGCATGCTTGTTATTTCAAATTCCAACACACTTCTAATTCTTCTTAATTTTAAATATATATTTTGCAAGTAGGCTTCACGGGCTCTTTCACATGTCTGAACTGAATCTACCAGCGCTTCGAAAGGTGACATCTACTTAGAACAAACAAAGCAAGAAACGATTTCTAACTCAACAGCTACGGCAACGCTTTCGTATGTGACTGCTGCTACCTTACCTACCACATCAAGTGCCCGATATTTTCGGAGCCTCACTGTAGTTTTTACCAATTATCATATTTTAGTCATAAATAGTGCGTCACTTATTTATTTATTGCATATAAACCCTGTTGTTGATATGATCAGTTACAGTGTTTATCATTATTATCATTTGTACGACAGTTCGCAGACACTATCACAGTATTGTTATCATGATTTGAAGCCTTATATGATAGTTATAATGCATGAAGTTTGATCGTAATTTTTACGACCCCTGGGCCCTTCACCTCGCCTCGTTACGTTGATGAGTTGTCGAATTAATTACGAGTTACGATCGGTAGGGGAACGACAGTTTTACGACCACTGCTTGACAAGCACTGTACTTGCACATTGTTAATTTAGATTGCAAAATTACAAATCAAAACTTTTGAAGTTTAATATCCATGAAACTAACGTTCTCATCGCATTTTCTTGCGAAAATCATAGAGAACTGCTCACACTATAAAACTGCCCACTACTTCTTCTGCATAGGATTTAGCGGTTGATAATTATTTCGGGAACAGTTGTATTTTCTGGGATAACGCACCTACTCACCAATAATAAAATATACAATAATAATTAAGTATATCAGCAAATCACCGATATCAAATCATGCCATAATATCACAATCGTCGGAGAAACTGATCAGGGCAAGATATATCTATCAGATAATGTCACAAGCAAGGCCCGCATTCCTGCCGATGCTGCCGACAATCCTATTATAGAAATAATATTCGTCTTTCTAAATGTTATTGTTTTCATGATTGTGCAAAACCAAAGAGGGTTGTCGTTGTAACAAATAAGTATACCATTGCATTACATGAAGTTATCGGGTCTCTATCGAACATAAAAGTAATTGTCCTGAAGTATGGACTGTCGCTTTTTCGCTAAAACCATTAACTGTTCAGAATTTTCTGTTCTGTTTTTCGTAGTAGTAGAGCCAAACAGTAATCCTCACTATATGATTACTGTTCGAATGGGCCGGCTCGACCGGGGTAGTACCACAGTCTCACAGAATATCGGCGTAAAGTAATAGCTTGCTATTGCGTTTCGTACGGTGAGTGACGAGATCCGGAGGCCTATTCCCTCATCCCTATCCCATCCCCATTCCCCATCCTCCTTAGACTGGCAACGCATTGGCAGCACCTCTGGTGTTGCAGATGTCCATGGGCGGCGGTGACCACTTTCGATCAAGTGGGCCGTCAGCTCATTTGCCAGACAATTGACATGAAAAAAAAAAAAAATTATAAAAACCCGCGACATCTGACGCAGTAGGCAGTTGCCTACTTACCGCTGTGCCATCGAGTCATTTGGTGTTGAAAGTAGGTAACTAAACCCGTAATGAATTCCGAAGATGTTCAGCATTTTGATCGAATTCCCACCCGCGTCACGCGACCAATTAGCTCTCGCTGACACGACAAAACGTCGTTAAGAGCCGTCGTAAAGTCGTTCAACATTTGTCGTTAATCTCTCAACAACATGGATCGCCGACCGACGCGACGACGTGAGCATACATGCTTCGTATATTAATGGTAATTGGACGGTGTTGAAGCGTCAATATGCGTTAGGTAAGTTTAATGAGATGAACATAAAGTATTGGTTTGCGGTTTATAACGTGATGATCGCTTTTGATTAATTTCTACAGCGACGATTATGGCTGTTAATGTGTGGTACTCATTTAATATTTTACGTCAATCTTAATCTGTTTGGAAAATACGAGCATTCGCTTTTTAGCCATATTCGGGCCATATTGTGTACCTACTGATGATACCTTTATTTTTGCCCGGATTCCCTTATGGTTGATTTTGATCACATGATTTATACACACAAAGTTAAATAATAAATAACTCTAAAGTTTTGTAATAATGGAAAAATACCCCAGCCCAATCGAAGCCTTTTCTAATATAAATTAAGGTCTGTTCGCCGAGAGTTGAAAAATACTATGATATCGTTTCGAAATAGCAACTGTCGCTTAACTATCGCAAACTGTATGACGGGCTTCGCTTATCGCCGCGCGCACTGAGTTTCGTAGTACGAGAACAAAGACAAAGACAAAGACATTTATTGCAAGAACACAGTATTCGAGAGACGCAGATGTTGTCAACTGCGGCTTAGCGCCGGGCGGACGGCGGTAAAAGAAATATATTTGTTTTGTTCATATAGGTACACAATCGCTATATTGAAAATTTATGTCTTATATCCGCGTCAAATGTCATATAAATTCAATAATCTGCACTGGCTTCGGCCAAAGAAACGGAAAAGAAAAAAAATATCTAGGGTCTTTTCGCCAAAGGAGCATTTGGTCAAAGGGGTTGGTATCATAACGACTACATTGTCAAAACGAACAAATCATCATAAGGTCCAGAAGGACCGATCTCAGATCCGATCCGATGGGAGGATCTCAGAAGGACCGATTCCGTAGAAAGCCTAATTCTCCGAATGACTTGGTAGCAAAATGACTGGTTCTCGAAAAGACCACCCCGTTAATAGATCACATCTCAAAAAGACCAGGTAGCAAAACGACTAGATCGCAAAATGTTGGTATAATCAGAGCTATTTTCTGCGTAACATTTTAACATCAAAATATAATACGTACTAGCATTTAACCACGGCTTCGCATAGATGTGTACAGAACAAAAGATTCCTATGATGAACTTGCACAGAAACAAATTTAGTAAGTGTAAATTTGCTACCTGGTCTTTTTAAGATGTGGTTTATTTAACGATGTGGTCTTTTCGAGAATCAGTCGTTTTGCTACCAACTCATTCGGAGATATAGGCGTTTTACGGAGATGGTCCTTCTGAGATCTGGACCTTATGATGATTTGGTCGTTTTGACAATGTAGTCGTTATGATACCAACCCAAATAACTTATATTTGTAAGCTTTAAGTGTCATATTGACATACGTCCTACTTATAACACCCAGAAAATTGTTGTCTATGGGCTACTAGCGTAATGCAAAACACAATTTGACCAAACGCGCCTTTGACAAAAAGTGTTTTTTGACCTTTGAAATTTAACGAACAGTGAATTTTGACGAATCGCGCTTTTGACCATAGGCGAATAACCCGGCTTCTAGTGTGGCGTTGGGGTTTTTTGTTCGCGTGTTGCTTTCTTTTTATACAGTTAGGCTATTCAATAATAATATTCTATGAAAAAGTTATAATTTCTCTTTAATTTTTTATTATCATCGGTAAAAATTATTAGCGGGCCGCTATTTGTAATGAGTTAAGAAGCCCTGACTTTTTACTTATTTTATCATCTCTCCCCGAACAGACCTTAGATGCTCGGTAAAGGCATCAAAGTCGTCAGAAGGTCATAGCGGTCCATAAAAATAAACTGTTTGTCTGTCTAGCAATCTGCATTTAGATTTATCCGCATTAATCTACAATTTAAGAGACCGTTAGGCAGCAGAGGCAATAAATACAAACGTAAGCCGCCGACAACTTTGACTTACGCAACGCAAGGTCGCGGGTAGTGACGGGACACGTGGACTTTATCGATAAATTATAAGTAAATAACTATCAACCAGCAAAGATAAGATAGACTGTCTTATCTCTAATTGCGTCTCTCTCATACTAGTGCCGACGAAAGAGATAGTCATAGAGATAAACGGGTTTAATTTATCTTTGTGTCATTCATGTTAGGGCCGCTGCACTCGTGAATTATAGCGCCTTTAAGGCCTATTCATATAACTTATGGAACTGATCAACAACCATCAGATCCCAATGTTCGCTAGTTCAATAGTCGGTGTGTGCGGCTGTTAAACAAGTCCAATTACTGAGAAGAAGGTTTTAAAAAATACGCCAGCTTATATATTTTTAGGACTAACAATACGACGTGTCAATTCCGCCAGTTTGTATATTTTTGAAATTGATATTCTAACCATTATGACATTAAGACTACTTAATCCAAAAGCTTGTAGGCGGACACAAGGAAACAAACATACAAACATACATAGGCGCAAAACACGTTACCGTTGGGTACTGAAGAGCTGTCGATTGACAACTGCTTTTTCTTTGCTTATTCGACAGACCCCTGCACTGCACTAGTAACTGCGTAAGGAGCAAGTGGTCCCCGGGGCGTGCTGGCGCCCGGCCGGGATCGAACCTTGGCACTGATTGGATACATTCCGTCAAGTGCTGAGGACCCTACACAATTGTGTTAACTCTGCGACACTGACGTCACAGCGCACGCGCATCAATGACATTTGTCAGCATGTCCTATATTCGTCAATAACGTAAATAAAATCTATCATGAAATTTTTGTAAGAAATAAAAATGTAAACAGGTGATATGATGAGTTTTTTTCATTATTTAAAGTTACTAACTTGTACTCAATTAACATTAGTTAAGTAGGTTAAGTAATTAAATGTGTCTGTGACCAACAAACTATGGATCAAATTTGGTATGAAATAAAGATATATAATTTTAATCTACTTTTCATTATAGGCCGAGAATAATGTTTTATTTATATTGGAAGCGGGCTTGCGTTTGATCCTCGTCATCTGGCGGAAAGTGATGACAAAGATAAACCACGCTTTCTCAAAACACAAAATCCTGAGGAATACCAAATGTTGTATTACTTAGATTCAAAAGACAACGCAAGTGGTTGGCAAGCTGTTGCTTGTAAACAAGAGTGCCAAAATAATGATGTCCATTCCGTTGGCTATGATAAGACCTAAAACCAATAAATGACTTTATCTTTGTCGCTTGACAATTTTGGGGCTGAATGGGGAACATACTCCTCTGCTGCACTGGGAGTGAAGAAATAGCATAGAATGCGTGCAGATGCTTATCATCCTGGCATGTCGTAAAAGTCGACTAAGGGACGGGTCCTCTCCAACATGTTGGACTATCTGTATGGGCGATGGACTGATCACCTGTCACCATACGGTTCATCATACCATCTTAGGACTAATTAATCGAACTTGGCCACAAGTAGTCTTGTGGCTCTGCCCACCCCATTAGGGATTTCGGGCGTGATTATATGTATGTATGTATGGGGAACATGCATGAAAATCAAAATGAGGTTTAAATGATATATTATGAAAGTAAATGTTAACAAACGTATATTACAGAAAAAAGCAGATCATTTTGACTACATACTCGTATTCATTTTTATTGGATTAAGTGTCAAAATTAGAGAAAAATATATTATTGTTAGTTATGTTTTTAGTTTTTTGGACATCCTCATCAAATTTATGCCATGTTTTATTTCTACGATCTAAAAACAGTATTTTGGGAAATAATTGGCTACTTGCATGATTTTTATTTCATCTTTTATTGGAAAGTACTGACTAATAGAAACCCAACTATATCCGCAAAACATTATTGTGTTGTTTTTTATTCGAGATACGACGCTATGGAAAGTCCTAGTTCATACCACTCACAAAAACGGTCCATTCAAAATGGCCCTGAAATATGATGTCACAGTTCAGTTAGTGTATAACAGACCAATGTAAAAAGAGCCCTGACGGTCATACATTTTATATGGCCGTCAGGGCTCTTTTTACATTGGGCTTGTTATACAAATATATGCAATTTGCAATTATTTCTGAAAATAATGTTTTTAGGCCAATATCGCAGAATTAAAAAATGACAGAAATTTGATGAGGATGTCAAAAACTAGTAATTCAGAACTAAAAAGCAATATTTATTTTATCACTTATTTGGACTATTTTCTACTCTTAATAAAAAAAGAGTAACAGTCAAAATGATCTTTTTGTTTCCTTGACATGCATTTATTTACGTTTAGCTACCGTTCCACAGAAATATATTAATATTTGTTACTATAGTCAAGTAGCCAATTGCAGATTTAGTTTAAACGCAATGCATTTTGAACAGTCTTACAACAGCTGTGACGTCATAGCTGTTGTCCATTTTGTATGGTGTGTTTTTGGGAGTGGTATGAACAATGACTTTTCAAAGCTCCATAAGTCATAAAATAAACAACATCATAATGATTTGCGTACACAGATCGGTTTCTATTACTCAGCACTTTCCAATACAAGATGAAAAAAAGATACATGGTCCCTATTATAACAGACACATGTATACAGAAAAGCTTCGAACACTGTGATTCGGGGCCCCCTCTGTGTGTCCGTCTGTCTGGTCCGGATTAATCTCGACGTAGCCCCGGGCCGCTTCCGGCGCACTGTGATCTGAATACTGGCTTCACTGGCTACGGTTTAACTACAAAAGAAAAACATTGACTCTAGGCGGCCATTTTAAATTTGGGCCCGTTAAGAATAGTAGATTATTGCACCAAGCAGAAAGTGATTCATTATTGCGCCGAGTGCTAGTTTGGAGCCCGAACGCTAGTGAGGGCTCTCAAAACACGAGCGCAATAACACATCAATTGATGCGAGGTGCATAATCTGCTTTTCTTTCTACTACTACAAAAAGTTGGTAAAAAAACGTAAAGGTACAGTTAAAAAACGTAAAGTTAGGATTTTGGCACGTGTTATGACGCACCCTTAGATTTTTTATATAGCCTATGACACTCGCACATTCTCCCCGAGTCTCAAGATACCCTATTTATTCAAATCGGTCCATTGGTTCTGAAGCTAAAGTCGAACATCCGAATATTTTCACAGAAAACTTGTACTCGTATCTAGTCTATTCATTGTTATTATTATGTTAATTTTTTTAAAATCTTTTTGTAACCCAGTATCAGCCAGTACTTTGTGCATTACATTTTAGACGAGACAATCACAGTTCGATATGGCCGCCTATGTGGCCTGTTTTTTTTTAACAGTAAGTCCCAAGAAAAGTGGTCAGCTGTCCCGTCGGACTGTGAATGGGCGGATTGGGTAGCTGTTGGTGTATACTTCTTGATCGACCAACCAAATTAAAAAAAATACAAAACAGTGCAATTATGAAATTTGTATGCAACTTTATTTGCTCTAGAGCAAATAAGGGCTGCTTTGTGCTGAGTATTTAAGGCCATAATGATGAAATTAAAGCGTAGTAGGAAGAAAAATTTTTTTGTTGGTTGACACGAGTAAATTTATTATTATTATTATTATTCCATCTTTATTAGGTACATTTTTTATTATTTATATTTTAGAAAATATTTATAAAAAAATTACATTTTAAAATATAAAAGATAGATAACTAATTACATTTTAAAATATAACAAAGGTATGCAAAAATAAATTCTAAAATATAAAAAACAGCCGTCATCCGGTAGTGAGGCGCGGGCCCAGGCTACCGGTGGTTAGAGCTCCAGGGTGAGGAACCTCCTGACTATACGTGCTGTGTCAAGGAGCACCGCTTTCTGTATGTTTCCTTTGATCCACCAGCCAAGCGAGAGTCTCTCAAGGTGTTTGTCGAGACTTTTCGCGATTAGACCATTGGTTGACACGACTATCGGAACAATGGTCGTCACGTCAACATCCCACATAGCGGTAACCTCATGGGCTAAGTCTAGGTATTTAGTTAACTTATCCTTTTCAGCTTTCACAAGGTTCACGTCATGTGGGATGGCGACGTCGACGAGCACTGCTCGGCGTGCTGATCGGTCTATCAACACAATGTCAGGTTTGTTGTAAGCAATAGTCCTGTCAGTGATGATAGACCGATCCCAGTAGATGGTGGTATGACCATTTTCAAGAACTGGCTGAGGTATGTATTTATAGTAGGGTACCTCTGAGGCGGCCAGGTTGTATCGAAGTGCAAGTTGTTGATGGATAATCTTGGCGACTTGGTTATGTCTATGTAGGTATTCAGTATTAGCAAGGCGTGAACAACCGGAAATAACATGACGTATCGACTCACCCGGGCAATGACATGCTCGGCAGATGTCCTGTGTGTCGTCTTTTATAATGTATTTCCGGTAGTTATTAGTTTTAATAACTTCGTCCATGATTGCAAAGATAAACCCTTCTGTTTCTCCAAGGAGATCACTAAAACGGATTATTATTATTATTATTATGAGCTTGTTGTGTCCCACTGCTGGGCAAAGGCCTCCCCCCTCTCCTTCCAGTGTTCGCGATGTTTAGCCGTCTCCGGCCAGTCCCTGGAAAAGGAGTCCAGCTCATCCCGCCATCACTTTCGAGGTCTGCCACGCTTCCTTCTCGAGTTGTTTGGCTTCCACTCTGTGGTAACCTTGCCCACAACTCATTCGGCACGCGGCAGACGGGGCCAGCCCAGTCCCACTTCAGCTTGGCTACCTTCCGAGCCGATTTTTTATTAATCAGTGCAATTTTTATGAACAGGTAATGTGAAATGAGATTTAAGCATATTTTTCCTACAAGTTCGAACTAAATTTTATCTACACCCATATCATAAAACCTCCATAGTGTAATCAATGCTGGAAAAACCAGTGCTGCAATGTTATTCCCGTATCGTTTTTAGTATAGAAATGAGATTAAATTTGGAACAGCTGTCAAAACTCAAGTGGGTCTCTATTCTAGTATCCATAGATATTAAAACAGTTATTGATACGAAACGTCAATTCAGTATGTTTTTTTAATATAAACTGCACAACATTTGATCTCGAGTGACATGAGAATAGAGACTTCATTCGTTTGTCTATGATTTTAAAAAAAAATGGTCTTGACGGAGGATCGAATTGCCGCCATTATGTTGGTGTTTTGCTGAACGAAAGTAGAATTGTTGTTGAATTGAATAGAAAAACTAGTTTGTTATTTACATTGTAGTTGAAAATATGAATAGTAGTCTTCTCGGAGTGTGTGTGATGTGAAAATGCGCCGGATATCGGAAATATGCAGCCACGATTGCAACAAATAACTTGTTGCCAGAAAATATTGTTTCTGAACCCATTATGGAGGATTTAAAATATGTATGTAGATAAAGTTATGTATGCAACTCTGCATAATTTGGCCTTAAAACACACGTGCGATCTTATTATGAAACTCGCTAAAAGCTCGTTTCATAAAACCGCACTAGTGTTTTAAGGCCTATCATTATGCAACCGTTGCATAAACTACTATTTTTTTTTATTCTATGATACTGCAATAAACACCCCCACGCTTATCATTTGCAACACAACTGGATAAGGGTTTCTCCCCGGCAAAATAAAAAGCAAATCGAAATACGGTGAAATAGCACGGAAGGGGCGCAACTACCCACAACGACCCCTTCACTGAGCTGGTACAGCATAAGCTAATGAGTAAAACATCTTAACCAATTTCGATTACATATTTTCTAGCTTGTAACTAGCGGCTAAAGCTAATATATTTTACAGTGACGGGAAGAGATTGAATTTCGAAAAATCCTTTCTTAGTGCGGGCGTACTGTACGTACATATTTTTTTGAATTTATAAGGACGACAACAGACAAAACAACAAAATTTGAAAATTTCGTGGTTATATTTTATTTAATTTTGGAGATTCATTGATACGTGAGTCAGTGGTATTTTGCATTAAATGTTTAATTAATTAGTTTTAAGTTTTATGTTTTGTGTTTCATAGGTTTCTTGATATAATAAGCTGAATAAATTCTTCTTTGTTGTTTTGTATGTTAATTACATGATATGATAGCAAACATTTGTTATACTGTTATTTCGTTTACTGTGAAATTTTAAACCGCGCAAACAAGCATGCTTCCCGTCTTTTTACGCGGTTGGAGTGCCGAGTACCATCGAGTGCTCATTACGCATCGGGTGTCAAAGAACATTGCAAATGCTGGGGGGAAAATAACTTAGGACTCAAAAGGCTTATCAACACGGGATGCTATTTGAAATTATTGTCGGAGTTCCTTTTCAACAAGCAAAATCGTTGTATAACTCCAGTTATACCTTAAAGTTATGTAAGAGTGATGCTAGACCACTATATGAATGTTACATAACTTGAAGTCGTTTAATACTGGAATTATACGACTATTTCGCTTGTTGGATTGTCTTCTGCGGATAGTGTAGAACTGTTTGCAGGCACCTTCAGGCGCTCCGACTCGGGTCGAATACCGACACAGGATGGAAGTGAGGCAGAGTATTCGTAGTACGAAACGCCTTTACAATCATCATCGGGTAACTTATACTTTCAATACAATGCTGCAATTTTGTATATTGATCTTAACCGTAACCCTCCCCATACTGTGAAGGTAATAGCGATACAAAGTTACTGTGCACAAGCCGTCAGCCGAGTTGCTTAGTACGTAAGGGCGCTCGCCAATCGCGACTTTTTACATCGAATGCAGTCGTGATAGTTTGAAAAAGGCTGCGCTACTACCGCGATGTTTTCGCTGACCGTTTCCCATAACCCACACAGATACGATTCTGCATCGCTAGTATTGGGATGAAGTCGCGATGAAGCATCGCTACAGACGAAATTCTGCATCGCTATGTTTAGGTTTTATTTGGTTAAATAGCTTGAATTTAGAACTATAAGTCACCCTTGTCAATGTTGGCGTTTCAAAATAAACGGTGTGTAAAAACTGGCGAAGTAGTACTTATGTACCTACTGAAGAATCCATTACACGTCATATAGATGTAGATCTGGGCACCCATTCAATACTAAGTGATTATGATTAGAAACTATAAGTGACTAAAGCCGTTAAAAATACGAGATAAAAACACAAGACATAACAAAGCCAGATCAAAGCACAAAGGTCTCAAACATACTTCCAAAAACGAGGCGTTTTTTCAGGTCACAGCACGCAGTGTTAAGAGCTTCATTCATTAGCTCCGGCCTACATGTGAAGAGACCGTCTGACCTAGTCGTGCATTGTGGAGTGGACTTAAAAGAGTCATACCTACAAAGCTTTTAAGAGATACTTGCCATATATTAGTATTTGAAAGGTTTCATCATTTATTTTATAATCTGCATTTTTGGATTATTTTTGTTAGGTACCTCTCCTACCTATATTGCTGCGAAGTTGCCACATCGAAAAACTACGAAGAAATCTGCATCGAAATAAAGTTTATAATTATTATTTACAACTATCTGGTAGCTTCAGACGTGTAAACGAGCCCATGTGGCCTACTTGCAAAATAAATATTTTCATTTTCAAGAATGTTTATGAATATATCGTAAATTTTAACGGCATTTAACGAAATAACCGTAAAAAAACGGATATTTATTTATTCTTGGAACGGTTAAATGAATTTTAATTATTTAAACTTGCTTTTATCTACCGCACCTGCAAAGAAGAGGTAAAAGCTCCACCCACCCGTTGCTGCACCCTGAGTTAATATATTACATCCAACTAATAAACTAGTCTAGTCTAGCTCGTCAAAGTCATGGGGGTCGCGGAGTGGGTGGGGGTGGGGGCGGGCGCAGAAATCAACACCGTAAGTTACGTTTGTGATGTTGGTACAAAAATATCGAATGATGACTTTTATTGTAGAAGTTTGGCCAAATAAAATCTCTATAGTATATTTACTTCATACCAGCTATATGCGTTGCAATGTTCTGTGTTTTTAACCGACTTCAAAAAAACTGAAGGAGGAGGTTATCTATTCGACCCGTAGGTATAATTTTTTATTTTAAGCATGTTCTCGCATAACTTTTTAGCCCGTGAACCGATTTCGATAATTCTTTTTTTGTTGGGATCGTCATAGTTCAGAAATGTTCCCATAGAAAAATTTGCGGGATCTGTTGATGGGATCCACGAGGAATCAACAGAACTCCTCAAATTTTGTAACCATGCATATACCGTTTTCACCATTTTCTAAGATAACTGCGGGTCGAGCACACTATTTTGACGTATAATTTACGTCACTACATAAAATATTGTCGCGGCTGTATATATGTCGCATGCCCTAACATACTATTGACGTAACGTAAAATTATCCCAAGAGATAAAGTTTTATGTAATGTCACGGCGATACCTAAAAATAATGTTGCTAGTACGTCAAAAAATTATATTTCATACGTTTCAATCGATCATTTTCATAGAACGCTCAGTGTATAGTTACCCTTTTCATTAGCCAACTTATTCGAATAGTAGGTTATCCTTCATTAGCCATATTACGTATAAGTGACACGTTTATTTACTAGGGTTATATTGCGTGCACTTGGTGCAGGGCAGACAGGCAGGCCTCGTACATCAAAAATACATTTAACATTAAGCTGAAGATGCTGCTTTATTCTCTAATGCAAGTGGAATGGAACCGTGAGGAACGCAGTATGTCATTACTGTGGCAAGATTGGTCACGAAGGAAGAAAATGTTATTGGGTGACAAAACTTAGACTGGTGAGGCCACAGCATTCTTCGTGCAAAGCACTGGATTGTGTGGACTCCGGCGGTTTAAATCATCTGTGCAACGACAAGAACTTGCTGATGAATTGAATATCCAGTGCTTGCTGAAGCCGGTAGCAACAAAAATAACGAGTCACTATTCCCCGTGTTCTCGTGTTGGTGAAATACTATTACAGAGCACTGTACATAGAAGTGAAAAGGTATTATATGTTCATAATTTATCAGCTAATTTGTAGTCTGAACCCTGATACAATAAAGTTGGTACATAAATAGGTTTTTGTTTACAAAAATTTAGAAAAATTGGACTTTGTTGCAATCAATGCTGAGAATTTATTTTATCAATATCATTATGACATTTAATAATATGTAATAGTAATTCTAGTCAAAAGAATGAAATTTTAACATCTAGTCACGATAATAATTTTGCTTTTATGGCTTTTTCAGATGCTGAAGATACCAGTAAGGCCATGCCATGTAGGGAAAGTCCTGCCTGTGCCGAGTGTGGCCGACATTCATTCTACTACACTTGTGTATTATTAGGACTCTACCACCATCATGCTGTGATGATTATGTATCACACTTCTCCTTGGTCACACACAATGAGTATGACTTGCTACTGGCTAATATACTTAATTTATGCTAATAGAGTTTGGTGGATATTATTTGATAGATGTTTGATAAATGTAAATGTTGTCAATTCAAATTAATATAAAAGATGACTTGTTGCCATTTATTTACCAAGTTTCATGCAGTGAACTACAGTTCATCCATACTTGTCTTATTTGGTAAACAAATTTCTTACCCCAAAATGCACCTTTGTTGGCTAAATCAGTTAAGGAAAGCTTTTTGCACTTTTTACAAAAGCAGTATATACATATTTGTTTTCACTGGGGCTCCAGACACAGGCACTAGCCTCTATATGAGGCTAAGAGGGGAACGCTATGAGGGAAAGTGTTAAGTATAATAATATAGTTAATATAATGTATGAACAGCCTTGTCTAGTTGCTCTTTCTCTTGTCTACGATCCTGTTCTGATATTAATAAAAAACCAATTTGAGGCTATCATCTTTACTTTACCTACTAATTAACCTTTTGAACGTCACGGCTGAATGCGAAAAAGCGTGCTCCGAGCGCCGAGTGACGGCTTTAGCCGAGAAAATGTATGAAAAACGGCATGCCGTGGCGTCGGGGGCACGGAAATCTGCGGTCAAAAGGCTACCTTTCAAATACTGTAAAAGTGTAAAGTAATTAAACAAATGTATTTGTTTCGAGAGCTTTGTTTTTATTAATTGGCAATGGCCGTCTAACATATAGCCCAACTCTACCTAGCGGTGTGATGTTAGGATTCATAATCAGACAACCTTTGTAGTTGAGGCTTAGATTTAATGTAATCTGAAGGAGCGGTACATGGTTATAATATATGTCACCTGGATAGGAGTGTGAGTGTGGCGTAGCGCACACTACAGCAGTATAACTACCTATACTAAAATTAGACTAGGTAATAATAATTTGCCATAATTGAGCCATGTAAACTGAATCTTGTTTATTTTTGTGTTTAAATATCGACATCCAGTAAATGTATATCCACACAGTATGGATTTGTTTTACTGAAATAATTGTGGGTCGGTTCATTGACTGACCTAATTTAACTATAATGTTCCAGGAAGTATGAATTCTTACTGACGAATAAAAGTATAAACCTGCCAAAGATGTGGTTTGGTATATCTCATGCGGTTTAAATTTTCATACCTAACCTCTGTATTGCGGGGAGTGTTTTTGCTGATTGAAAATATACACCTTAAAGACCGGTTTGGTACTTAACTCATGTTCTGGTAGTTTTGTGGATTGGATCCTTTTCCCTAAACTACGTCCAATTAATTGTCATAGTTTGTTTCAAAACAAATTTCAACCGAGTTGCTTGGATTTATTGGACTCCCTCGCTCAAATATGAAAGAAAACGTAAGTTTGCTTCAAATTATATTAACCTTTTGAACGCCACAGTCGGCTGTAGCCAACAGCAGATTTCCGTGCCCCTGACGCCAGGGCATGCCGTTTTCTATATATTTTGGCGGCTACAGCCGTCACTCGGCGTCCGGAGCACGCTTTTTCGCACTCAGCCGTGGCGCTCAAAAGGTTAATAATAAACTTACTTTAACAAACGCAAAAAGCCCGATATTTTCCCGAGATGAGAGAATATAGGTACGATACGAATAGCAAAACAACAGCCACCCCATGATTATGACGACATGCAATATCGGGACCTCTCCTCCAAAAATTTAAAATTCGGTAAGAACTCGTTTAAACAATAGTGTAAGCGAAAATCAATTAAAAACAAGCAATAATGTCTTCAAAATAGTGACGATAAAATTTGTCGGGGTCACCGAGCCATCTACATAAAATTATCGTAAAGAACTGTCAAAATGCCATAGTTTTGTCTACTTTATCATTAGTGTGCTAAGGGTATAGACATAATGTCTACTAAATCGTCATGCGTAGACATACAAACGACGTAAAATTTATCGCATGGTTACTGTGCTAGACCACCGCGACAAAAATATTTTGTCGCTAGCGTGTAGATAAAATCGGTAGATAAACACTAGTGTGCTAACCCCGCTGATGTATTTGCACAAGAGCAGTATCATTTTGTTAAGCAGGGTGATGATGGAGTCCACGGATTACTACTTGGAACTCTTCAATGATAGGCAGTTAACGAATAATGATGACATTTACTTGTCTGTGTCGCTCAACAACTTATCTCGTTAAATCGCATAGTAAATCGGAACTGCACGTCTAGCACGACCTGCCCGCGAGTCGTTTGTTGCTCAGTGCATCCCTTACATACTTGACTAGTTTGACAGAGACGCACTGAGCGACAAACGACTCGCGGGCATGTCGTGCTAGCCCCCCTGATAGTGGGTTTCGCAAAAGAACTCCTTTTTTTATGTCAATTGACTGACAAATGAGCTGACGGCCCACCTGATGAAAAGTGGTCACCGCCGCCCATGGACATCTGCAACACCAGAGGTGCTGCCAATGCGTTGCCAGTCTAGGGAGGATGGAGAATGGGGATGGGATGGGGATGAGGGAACAGGCCTCCGGATCTCGTCACTCACCGTACGAAACGCAATAGCAAGCTATTACTTTACGCCGATATTCTGTGAGAGTGTGGTACTACCCCGGTCGAGCCGGCCCATTCCAACAGTAATCATCTAGTGAGGATTACTGTTTGCCTCTACCACTACAAAACCTTAACGGTCAACAGTCCTTGCATTCTGAATCCAACATTTTACAAAGGTTTTAGCAGTCGACATAATGCTATCGTCATCTACATATTATTATTATTACATCTACTATATTATTACATCATATATTCACTAAAAAGCTAAAAATAGAAAATAATTTTAACAAAAAACCAAACCGAATCCAAAAACCCTTAGACAACAAAAAAATATAGACTGGTCATTAGTTATTTACCTAGAAACAACAGATATATTTGTTAAGTCATTAATAAATTAAATAAAAATAAAGTAAATTAGGTATACAACTATACATCTAAGCTCTCATACTACCATTTACTTGCCACCGACTTCGATATATTTAATATTATTTAATGCCAAGCGCACGCACAACACTTCAACAAAGTTTCATAGTAATTGGATGAAGTTTATTGTAAGTATAGGAACACATAAAAGATAAACAGACAAACAAACAATTATATAGTAGATAAAGTAGGTATGGTTTACTATAGATACATAATTTCAGGGGTATAGGTAAACTTGTTACTATTTCCCCATGCCAACTTCAACCCTATCTTTTGCCCCTATCAGTTTTCAAAAATGTTTTCTTAGTATTCTGTTTGCCTAGTCTGTAAAGGGGCTTGTAAGCGGGCTAGCTTTTTAGCAATTTATTACTGCAATTTGGGTTATTCCCGAAAAGATTAGATATTACATCCCTACTAGGAAAAAAAGATTAAGTGTAAACTTTTAGGATAGCCCGGATTGAAGCAATAAATGGCCGAGAATATTGCTGGTTTAGAAGCACCATTATATAAGAAACTTCTGTGCAAAAATTCATAACCACCTAGAACCACCGGCTTAAGCCTCGCGTTGGCGGTCGGTGTTTAGAATTAGATGTAAGGTTGTAGCTTCAACATGTCCCGCTAGATGTCGCTGTTACGTGCGGTCGGATTCCTGCATCGCGCTATTAAGATTTTTCCTGCGATCATGACCCCGTCGCCTACGGTGAGCACAATCATACTTACCTGGCGTAGGGGACACCGTGATCAAATAGGCGGTTCCCCCAGGGCGAGACCCACCCATTGCACTGCGGGCGGGTTGACCCTTGCGATTATCCCTAATGTGGATAACTCGGACGCGTAATTTTTGGTAGTGGGGACTGCGTACGCGCTGTCCCCCCCATAGGAACTTGTAATCTTTACTTACAGAAATAAATCATGTTAATTGAATAGTGCGATGTTTAAAACCTCTCCGGGGTGTATTGGGCCAAGTGTCAGAATGTTCAGATGTTATAAAAATCGTTAGTTAATATATACAAGTCTCTGCATGTCTGGATGTGTAATGTCTGGATGTTATAAAGACCGTTAGTCCCTCTCATACTCGTACTCACTCGAATAAACGTGATCGTGCTAGCCGGGCAGATGTTATAAACACCATTACAAGTGTCCTTTTTAGGTACTCGTGGTATTATGGTTCCTTAACCAAAATGGCAAAACTGAACCCTTCTTTCTAGTTTTGGTAACTTGACATTTATGGCAGTTATGCGTTTTACCAATTTGCTGTTTTGACACCTGGCGCCTCATTCGGGAACGCTAAGTGATTCTGTAGCGACTCGTAAGCCAGATTTCTCATCTCGCTCTTACGCATTACGCGTCGTGCGGAAGAGTGGGATGAGAAATCTGGCTTATGAGTCGCTACAGAATCACTTAGCGTTCCCGAATGAAGCGCCTGGATATTATGACAACTGGGCATTTTATCAATTGAATGTTTTGATAAATGGACATTATGACATTGTGACTTTTTAACAATTTGTTGTTTTTACACCTGGATATTATGATAAATGGGAATTTTTATAATTGGGCATTATTTCCTTGTCATTTAGACAACTAGGGCATTCTGACACTTGGCCCAACATACCCCGGATGCCTTGAAACTTGCGTGGACCCCGGGGCACTGACCTTCATGAGCAGCAGTTGCGCGGAGAGCTGCGCCTGCTCGCCGCCGCACACCGGGAACGAACCCAGGTACTGCAACAAACGCACACAAATTAACAACGTGGATAAACGGGTAACACTAAACAAAAAGTGATTACACTTCAATATAGTCCGGTGTAGTACTCAATGAGGAAGGGAAGGGGTTATGCGTTCCAGCTCGGTATACAAGCCCTATACTAAAGGTACTAATACTACCTATTGCAGCGCACAACTGGGCACGGTAACGCAACTAGGTATACAGTAGGTACCATATCATGTAGGCAATGTGGAATATAATATAAAACTATTAACATTCCTAATTTGTCCAGTGACAGGTAGCAGCAAATGCAACTTAGGACACGGTCTTATTTTAGCCGCACGGTGGCCTCATCTGATAAAACCATTCACAAAAAGTAGAGCTTAAAAAACAGGTACCTATGATGAACATAAATGTAAACCAGATTCTTAACGAATTGACTGTAATAAAAACAAATACCTTAAATTTCCTGCTCTCAAGATGTCTTTGAATAGTTTAAAATATATTCTTATGTCGAGAGGGAGCGAATTCCGGAGACGGATTGCTTGAAGGGCGAAGAATTTGACATGAAACCGGAGCGGTGAGCAGGAATCGTGAGTTTCAGGGAACGAGATGAGCGCAAGCTACAGCCAGGACGGGGAGTATCAAAATTGAATTTACCTTTAAGATAGCCTGGAGCAGAAGGCTCGAACAGGATTGAAAAAAAGAGTACATAGAATTCTGAGAGACCTGCAATGACGGATAGGAAGCCAGTTGAGCTGACGGCGAAAGGAAGATACGTGATCGTATTTACGAAGGCCAAAAATAAAGCGTATGCCATTGTTCAGGAGACGGTCCAGTCTATTGAGGGAATCCTAGCGAATGTTGGTGGTGCACACATCAGTATAATTAATAATGGGCAGCACAAGAGCCTACAAGTCTTGGTACTCCTTGGGAGAAAACTCTTATATTGATAAAGCGCGCGCAGAAAACCAGTTACCTTGCGGCGACTGACCGCAGAAAATTGGCCATCCCAAGAGAGACAGGAATCAATGATGAGCCCAAGATTCTTGGCCTGCTTTTCCAAAGGAATTACAGCATCACCAAACAAGATCAGAGCAACAGAGGCAGTGTCCAACTTTGCAACTTGACGCGGGCTTCTTACAATGATGGCCTGGCATTTTGTAGGATTTACGGAGATGCCAACTATGGGACCAGTCAGCAATATAATCCAGATCGTCATTTATTTGGGCAATTGCCCGGTGGTAGAATCATTCCTTGACCTTCATAAGAGGTTGTAAAAGCCTAAATTGAATAAAGATAGTTTGACTTGACTTTGAATGTTACCAGTATCGGATGTTACCAGTATCGGTCTGAACATAGAGTTGCAAATTGTCGGCATACAGATGGTCAGAACAGCGGAGATTAGGGGTAATAAGGGTTACATCGGGGGGGGGGGGGGGGGGGGGGATATCGAGAACCTTTCTCCAATAGGTATTTCAGATTTTTCCAATGTTTTAGAATATTTCAGACTTTCCAGAATATTCCAGTTTTTCCAGAATGTTCTAGAGTATACTAGGATATACTACAATTTTTAAAAAGAACTATAGGTATGTAAATGAGTGATTGTAGTTGATCTAGAATGTTACACATTGTTCTCAAAATTCCACACAAAATAGAAAATCTGATTTTATAACCATTAAGTATGCGGTGTACTTTTTACCCGAGCAACGCCGGGTTTCGCTGCTAGTTACATCATAAACACCTAAGGTTACTAGTTTATTTGCTACCATTTATAAGTTTTTACTTCATATTTTAGAATATCGTCTTTGCTTTACGTTTCAAGTAGTGTATCATATCACACGAGGACATAGGTGTGGATTGCAACACCATAATAACACGTTGCAGGAAAAACTCGAAATATAAACCACAAAACTTTTATATAAATCATTGCGTCATCTATCGGGTGGTTACTGAACTAAAATCACACGACGCTAACTTCTACTTTAACAGCATCGCCCGGTGAGAACCGCCAGCAGATGCTGGAAAACGCCAACAGGTGGCACTGTCTACTCAACTGATTCGTCGGTTTCGTTCCTAATACCACTATCGAATTCTCATCATTTGTGCTGTAAATATCCAGTTGGATAAAATATTCCTTAACAACCAGCAAAAATGTTATAATAAGGTACCTACTAAAAGTATTACCTTCTCCAAAACTAAAATTTATTTTACGAAAATCGAAAGATTACAAGATAAAGATAACATAAAATTTTCCTTTCTTCGTGAACTTTCTACTCTATTATTAGTAGAAAAATAAACCTACGAATGCTGGCGCCTCATTCGGGAACGCTAATTGATTCTGTAGCGACTCGTAAGCCAGATCTCTCATCTCGCTCTTACGCATTTCGCGTCGTGCGGAAGAATGGAATGAGAAATCTGGCTTACGAGTCGCTACAGAATCACTTAGCGTTCCCGAATAGAGGCGCAGGTAAAACTTTACTATGGCTTTTCTCTGTAAGTTCAATGTTTAATGTTCTGGCGCCTCATTCGGGAACGCTAAGTGATTCTGTAGCGACTCGTAAGCCAGATTTCTCATCTCGCTCTTACGCATTACGCGTCGTGCGGAAGAGTGGGATGAGAAATCTGGTTTATGAGTCGCTACAGAATCACTTAGCGTTCCCGAATGAGGCGCCTGGTATAGTTAGTAGGTAGAAAGTTATGTCGGAAAGCTTTTAGCATTTTGCTTTCCCATTATGTTGAAAATTTGTTCGATGTTAATAAATTTTTGTTACTTGCCAAGGTTTATGCGATTGTTTAAACTCGAACAAAACTATTATATTTACTACCCATGACCAGGAATGGCCTTAAAACTTCGGGAAATATTTTCTATTTATTAGATGCGAGTTAATCCGAAAATATTAATCTTTAGTAACTTTTGATTAGTACCCGTACTAATGTAATGAGAATGCTGCTGTTGTACTATGCAAAATGAATTCAATTGATAGATGAACCATATCAGACGATTATTAATAATAAGGATAACTTTTTCATTCAGGCAACAATGCCCATAACATAAATAATACCTTAAAGACTAACATGCATAGGTAAACAAAATGCTAACTTAAAATTAACATTAGTTCTGCCACGTGTGACGTAATTTTCACGGAGTCATATTCAGCGAGCCGTACACGGAATCGTCGAAATATGACACCCTTTGGCCAAAATTCTTGCATCATGAAGGTCGATATAGATCTCGCATCGGTACTCTCACCACGAAGGAGTTAAAGTTCACCTTGTGGCGGGATTCCAACCGCTCGACCCTCATGTTTAGTCCGGTCGCGATCCAGTATTATTGCCGTATAGCACTACTTTATTTTTGTATTAGGCTATTGTCAAAATTATTTCATGGAACTTATAATTCTATGATCATTTAACTATTGGAAAACGTTGCTCAGATGCCCGGCGCACAACTTCTAACATAATTTTCGGTAACTCGTGGCTGCCTACAAGCAGCCTAGTGGACTGCCACAGTAGATCATACTGAGTCAGTATGCCAATTAATCTCTCATTAAAATCTGGCGGTTATCAATGATAAATACTCATTTCTGTTTTTATTCAATTATTCAGTTGTTTCTTCACCCATTTCAAAACTTTTCGCTTAAAACTTCCATCTACCATCAACCTCACCATCCACTCTTCCATCGGCTCCACCATTGACTTTACCATCCTTAATAAAATTTATTCTATAAATTATCTATCGTCGTCTCCATTATTTGCTCTACTATCTCCTCTACTACCGACTCCACCGAGGGCTCTGTCATCGTCATATTCTTCTGTTGCTGCAACTAGTACTGCGCGCACTCCACACGGCGATGAAAAGCCCCGCCCATAGATGCTCCAACTGACGCAAACTATTTAGTACGACCGCTTTGAAGTGGCCGCACTCCACTCCAGGCAGTTTTGTTACTATTATAACACTTATAAAAAGACCTTTCCACTTCAGATTTATATTTAAAGTCAAAGTATGGCTTTGATGGATAATATTGTAATTATTCTATCAAAAAAATTACTGTTGGTTTTGCTTTTTCTTGCTCCACGGTGAACGATAAATTGATTTCTTATTTCAGTGTACAAAAGGACACTGCTGGTTGTGTTTTGTTATATTTAGTTGTGATCTTATGTGCAATACGCTTCGTTAGGTAGCGAGGGACATATAGAAAATTGGTTTATGCCAGTATGGGTTTCGACTATGAGTGGATAGCTGGTTAGTTGTAGAATCGCACCCTCCGGGCGCTGACAATTATTAAATAGTTGGCGTGCCGTCTCGTACGAACTCCCTTTGAGCTCGAGTGGAGCAAGCCGACCGAATAGCCGAACATACTAAATTAAAGTGAAGAGAGAGTATTAAGCCCCTACATCGCGATTTGCAAACCGTGCCCTTGTTCCTGATTACGGGTGCGTTGAATAGTGATAGATGATATCACTCCCTCGCATGAAAGTAAGAGGTAGCGTGGACATTATTTGCTTGGCGTAAGCGCCAAATTAATTACATTGCTGTTAAGAAGTAACTAAAGAACAAATTCTTAAGGTCTCTCACAGAATATCGGCGTAAAGTAATAGCTTGCTATTGCGTTTCGTACGGTGAGTGACGAGATCCGGAGGCCTATTCCCTCAACCCTATCCCATCCCCATTCCCCATCCTCCTTAGACTGGCAACGCATTGGCAGCACCTCTGGTGTTGCAGATGTCCATGGGCGGCGGTGACCACTTTCCATCAGGTGGGCCGTCAGCTCGTTTGCCAGTCAATTGACATAAAAAAATAAAAAATAAAAAAAGTCAGAACATTCAAATGATAATTATCATATTGCAAAACTAAAATCACCATGAGCAACGCTGTCAAAGTTTAGTGACAACTTTAGCAAGATCTTCTGTGATCTACTGTCCTGGCTCCAGGCTGGTATCAACTAATCATTGGTTGGTTCGCTTGCATCAAACGCATCATTTTCCGAAAAAGACGAACAATATCAGAGTTGTCGAACTCTTATTTTCACCTAAAAGCTGTAAAATGACACTGTATTTGCCCATTTTAGTTTAACATCAATTTTACATCCAGTTTCCAACAATGTTTACCGAACAAACTGCACTCAATAACTTCGATTAGTAGCTGACAAAACAATAGGAGCGATATGAATCAAACCCGGAGAGACTTATAAGTCGCGAGCTAGATTTGCATAGGCATCGTTGAGCTAAATTGAACGCTAGTGGAAGTAGATAAGGTGTTATTTTAAGTATTTGGCTGAAACAGAAGTTGTAAGTAGCTGCGCAACGGCATCGGGCCAGCTTCGATGAGGAATGGGACTTGAGTATGACGAGGGGCCTTTATTATGTACTCAGTGGAGTGGCAATTTTCTTTTTTACTAAAGTGTTTCAGAAATACAGAATTAGTTTTCGAAACCAAGCTGAAGCTGGAAGTTCATTGCCAAAGTCAGAATTACGAAAGTAAGTACGAGTAAGTTTGTGATGGAAATAGACATATAAGGAGAATTAGTATAAGTACTTAAATCGTCCTGATTAAGCTGCAGTAGCCTTTAATATCAAAGCAATAAAAAATGCGTGGCATCATTTTTATGACGCCATTTTTAATTTGCCTTGAATGATTCAAACCAGAAAGCTGGACCTCTGGCGATAAGGCGGAGAGTTGTGTCAACATCTCAGAAAAAATACAATATCATAATTTTATCCGGAAAGTTGCATAGTTCCTTAACAAATAACCACCTAATAAATAATGACAAATAAATTGTAGCCAAACAAAACAAAAACGGTTGCGGGTAAAAGCTAGTCGTTATATAAATGCACTCGCAGACAGCGGGACCGGTCCGCGCGAGATAGCGACGACTCCTGAACCAACATCGTTAATCCTAACTGTCAACGACATTATTTGAGCCCTTTGAGTTTGAATCAGGAACTAATACTTACGTAATACTATTAACTAGCAATGTTAATACATAGCCCAAAACATGTTTAAATTACCATATCCAGAGTATAACAATTAGTCAGCTTTACGAACTGAAAATTGCGTATTTCAATAGGTACACAAAAAGAACTCGTATGCCTTGAAATTTTTAGATTCCGATTGCATAAATTGTATAATGCCACACAAAAAATTAAATTTTTAGTAATCCTTGAAATAAAAAAAAATCGTTACCTGCTTTTCTTAATTTTTAGAATAATGGAGAAACCGGTACTGAAAAACCACCGTCCACCGAAGCAACCTGGAGGCATCTGGCAAAGACTGCACCCTCCAAATTCGCTAACTTCATTATAAATCCACAAATAGTGTTGCACTGTCGGATTTGTGCCAGTGACAGCGGATACACGGCCTCTATTAAAAACAGTCTGTGATGTATAATACGACCGCTCTGACGGTCACTATGTTATAATAAGTATAAGAAGTAGAATTATAGTAATAGTACTTTACTAAGTTTGCATGTTTATATTGAAAGAAAAGTGTCGAAATAGCGAAAACGAATTCGAATGTAGGACCAGGGCGTGCCAAACTTCTATAAACCATTTGGAACACGAGGCTCACGCTTAAAATGTCCAGCTATTATAAAAGTATACAGATACAAAAAATACGGAGTTAATTACAAACAACATTGCATAAAGATAGTGAAGTATAATTTTGTGTCGAATTATTTCGACCGTATGTAGGTTTTTCAAATTGTAGCTGCCAATAAATACATTGGTGAACAGGTCAGTACTAAATATTAGGAATTTTATAATAGGGAAGTTTCCTGTTAAATTCGAATCAGTCCGTCATTTACATTATGAAACAATATTGAACGATATAGTGCGTTGAAGTTCCGTGTGACGTCATAAGTCCTCACCCGGACTTTGATGCGCGTTATCTTTGTCAATTTTGATTGATTTGATAAAGCAAAAAGTATTGAATACTCATTTTAAATATTTTTTGATAATTTAACTGACGGATTAATTATTATTTTTTTCTCAGGAAACTTCCTTATTCGCGCTCGACTCAAGAAAATATCCCGAACTATTATTTTTCTCGCTAGAATGGCTGGGATATTTTTCCAAGTAATTTGATATAGTTATAGAAGAATGACGGCCGCCGCCAACGCCGCGACGTCTCTCGCTCGCCAACTCAAGCCACTTGACTCCTCGTTCCGTTTTGCATAAGTTTTAATCAAAGAACTTTGCCCGACGACTTACATGGTAGGTACTAAGGAAGTACAAACGATCATGAACCTTGTAGCAGTGAATTCAAACTGACATTAGTTACGTTAGCTTAATTCGTGCATTAGTAGGTTGTATTTTTGCTTCAATTTTTATAATAATGATACGAAGGTTTATTTAAACAGCTACGAGTAATAAAAGCAGAAAAAATCTTGAAGCGTTCTTCATTGCATAGAAAATTGAGACAACGGTTATCTCGGTGGAGACTGCATGTGAAGCAGTAGTATGTGAAATAGGTAGTAATAGGATAAGGTTAGTCCCTTTATTAAGAACCTACAAAAACGGAACTATTAATTATGTGTATAAGCGACCCCGCAGAATTGCATATGTACAGTGGTGTACCGTTGGCATAAAAATGTAAAATAAGTTAAATAAGTTCTACTTGAACTAATTATTATAATATGGATCAATCACCGGTCTCTATTTCAAATTTCTTTATCGAAAATCTAGTAAAATTGTAAGTGAAAAGCAAGCAAGTCGTTTCAATCGCAGATTAAAATTTAATCTGTCATCCGTTGTCAATACAAGTAAGCGATTATTGCGTTCAAAGAAGCAAAAGAAATTTTGCGTCTAAGGGTTTAATTTTAATCAACGAGCAATTCAAACAGGTAGAAATCCAACAAAAACGAATAAAAGCTTATCTTACTAATGCAATTAAACCAGACTCTCGAGACAGCAGTCTTTAGATTTTGTCGTTTTTTATATTGCATTGAATTCTGTCATATTCTACTAATATTATAAATGTGAAAATATGTAAAGATGTTTAAACATTTGTTTCTCAATCACGCACAAACTGGCTGGAAAGATTTATATGAAATTTGATCGACAGCTAGACTAATCTTTGAATACAAACATGGGACACTTTTCATCCTAATCCCACGCGAACAAAGTCGCGAGCACAGCTAGAATAAAGGAAAAAAAACAGCTATCATGGTTTATCGTTTACTTTTAGGACCATTATTTGATCATAATCTTTTTGACTGCCTGTTTATACACTAATTTATGATGCCATATTTCGGCTTCCAGACAATTTACTGGGCTACGAAATAGATTCTAGTCGAGTACAAATTGGCCCATTCGTCCACTATGCTAATTTCAAACCGCCTTTACACTGCGGCGCAAGGCGGACGATGCCCTCCTGCATTACATACTGAATATTATCATAATATATTATAATTCGTCTACAAGTGTTTTGCTTAGACTAAATACAAGAACGGCTAGTTTTGTAATTGATAGGAAAACCTTCCTTGTGATTTTTTGCTTTGATTTCGAAATACTGAGATGTAATAAAATATATTGCGCGACAAATAACTTGCGCGAAAAATCACATTTTTTTTGTAATAATACAGTTAAATACATGGTCTTATAATACCAATTTAGCATTTTAATTTCATTTTGGGCACCAAACAAAATTTATTTTTTCGTTTACCGTAATACAATTTCTTCCAATTATTTCAAGGAAACTGACCATTTTCGATTCTCGATTGTGTGATTTTGAATATAATATCTTCTATAATTTCAGTCTTGGTGTCACTGGCCATTTGAATTAATCTGCATGCATGCAAGCGTACACATTATTTGGTTATCCGGTGGTAAAATTTTGATGTATAATTTTCATTAATTTACACTTGCTATTTTTTTTTTTATATTAGGGCGTTTATTTGAATATTATTTTCATTATTTTAAGAATGTCAAGAGTTATTATCCACAAAAGCTCAATTAAATTCAATAATTGAAAATGATCTTAAATGAAAGCCTTAATTGTTTGACACGATCGACCGACGGCGCGAGCGCGCTGATCCAAATTAATTGACCATCGCCGATCTGTCCGAATAACGAGAGGAGTAAATCCGCACAAATTATATTTGGTATGGCCATTACCCGCGGACGGTAGCGGTACTTTCAAGCTATATAACGTTTGAGAATGATCATGCTAAATGACCTTCCTTTTAAAAATAAGATTTATTGGATAAAATAATAGTACATATTGCATTGTCATCGGATTTACAATGCATGTCAGAAGTTAGTCGGGGAAGTCAAAACGAATAAAACATTGAATTTAATATTATTACAACACGAGTAAGAGAATGTTTAATAGACTTTACTCATTAGGTATTTTGTCGCCGATTATATTTAAGAGCACATTTGGCAAAGTCATTGAACAAAAAAAAAAAAACAAAATTGTCATACATTATCACGGCATTTTTCAATAAAGCCAAGTAAATACATTTTAAGCAAAAGCTCCGACTTTATAAACAACTGGCCTATCTTTTTCGAGTCGCTTTCAAGCAACGCCGCTGGGTAGAAATGTTTCTTTATTCCACGCTATTTAATCCATTGCCGAAGCATTGAGTTTACAATTTTTTAAAGTATCAGCCTTTGAGTGCAATTATCTTCCGATAATACGTGCACATAATAATATATGCACAATTACTTTCGAAGTTTATGATAAGGTACGTCCCTTAAATCTTTTAATTATAACGTATTAAAAACCATTACCTTTAAATTAATACATAACTTACATAAGTTGTTTCGGCAGAAAGTAAAATATACTATTAAAAAAAAATGCTAAATAAGTGCCTTTTAACAGAAGGATCAAATTGGACGAGCTTGTTGCAATTAAAATGGGATGCGCAACTGTTCGCAGAATTTTTCAAGTCCTATTATTGAAAGTCCGAAAATGTTTGTCATACAATTTTACATCATACTAATCACTATTTATAACAAGTCTCTGTTACTAACGATCGTAACTCCGAATTATCAAAATCCATCATGTCAGTAAACATAATATTTTAGACATTACTATTTCTTTTCATATTCTTTCTCAACATAACTGTTACTTACACTATTATTTATTATCATATATTTTTTTATTAGACTCTACTGACTGAACACATTGACATATTAACTAGAAATGGTAAATAGCAGTGAGCGAGCGAGCGAAGCGAACGAGCAAATTGGTCGGAGCAGAAGCGACTCGGATAGGTTAAGTTCAGAAGGTTCGATGTTAGGTTTTTTTTTTTGTAACATCCCAGAAAATCTTGCTTATGCTGCTTGCTCCTGCTTATTATTAAAAGTTATGTTTATGAATGAAAACATTATTAAAAACAGCAGTATGAGTTCAAGTATATTCTTAGTAGTGACATTATGTGTCACAATTTTCTGAACACAAATGAAGGAACAAAAAAATTCGGAAGTAAAAAATTCGGAAGAGTGATGATTATGAGTACAAATCGGTAGTACAAGGAAAAATCTGGTAACGAATTTTCTGCGAGCCGATATGGATCCACTAAAATGACTTGTTCCAAGTCAAACCATTTATATGTATTTAATAGAATATCGGCCAAAATAAGAATCAAATTAAACATGAAAGGACCTACCATTGTTGTGTACGCACTTAGCATTTCAGTATTTATCGATGGGCGCGCGAACAATAAATATCATGCTGCGCAGTGGCTCATGCGTCGCCATAAAAATAAATTAAGTTTCGTCCTTTGTTCGAGAGGCCGTTCACCTCAGTGCTAAACAACAAGATTACAGTCCTATAGCTGCATCACTTTGGGGAAGCGTTTGTGACTGTATTCGTGTCGTGTTCGCTTACTGTTCCATATTCAAAACACACACAAATACGCATACCTTATACCTACTTTTTGATCTACTCACACACATGTGCAAATGCTTCCCAAAAGTAATTCAGCTTTACACAAATGCGGCGAGATGTGGCCAACATTGCGCTGGAATCAAAGCCTTTCCCTAATAGTTAAGTTTGTGAACTGTCTAAAACACGCTTCCGGAAATGAATAGTAGACGTCTAAACGTTCAACTCAAGCAATAACAATCTACTACTATCAACAGCTAGTAAACGTTCCGTTAGGGGGCACAAGACTCCTGTCTCTGACAGGATGCTCCAATTATTATAATGTAATAGTTTTTCCCCGTGACTTTGTACCCCAATCCCCCATCCCCCATCTCTAATTTTTAGCGCGCTAAGGAACGCCTGTGCAAAATTTCAGGATTC
Source organism: Tortricodes alternella (assembly GCA_947859335.1). NCBI lineage: Eukaryota > Metazoa > Arthropoda > Insecta > Lepidoptera > Tortricidae > Tortricodes > Tortricodes alternella. Next base: position 277,862 of record OX401979.1, on the reverse strand, counting down.
TAGCTCAAGTAGTTTTTGCTGTGCTGTGCTGACATATCACCGTCAGTCATCATGTTTATGTGTTGTTTATGTACATATATTTACATATTATTATAGATTAACATTATTATTGATATTAGTGTCAGCCTGTTTCTGTGCTCCCGTGCCGGGCGACGCTCCAGTCATAATTGTAATGGAAAAAGAAACTACATTTATTTGATTACTGAATAAATTGCTTTAGATATGGTAACATGAGCATTTATTTGACTGTACATTCAATTATTAACTTTACATGAAAAGTGTGTGAGCTAACACAAAAATAACCGTTTAGATAGAGATCGCGCATAAAAGCGGTTACAGCCGGATGAACGTCAAAGAATTTGTTTATCAGACTATGACTGATACGTTCTGCCTGGGGTTATGTTTGGAGGATAACTCGCAACAGGATAAAGGGCATATTTGCTTACAAAAAAATATTTTCCATTAAATCGATGGAGCGACACTAAAGTTGAACCGCCTTCCGGACTATTACGCTTCAGTTAAAACGGAATCGTGAGAGAGTTATGACAAATGATGGGGCGACTGATCGACCGCAAATTACGGGAAAACCATGCGCGATTATCTTTATATTTTTTTAAAGAAGATAGATGTGCATTTGACCTCTATCTCAACTGATGGACAGTGATGATGAGGTCGGCGATGAAGCATGCACACCTAGATAATGCCTATTCACTCTCTCATTGAAAAGACCCAAGTTGTAGCGTTCTGGGAACAAGTCTGCAGGCAGGGAATTACACTCCTTAGCCGTTCGCCAAATGAATGTTGAAGCGTACCGCTTAGTGCTAATTCTTGGAATATCCACAACATAGAGATGGAATCCCAGCCCACGCCTAGTCCCCCGATGAAGGAACGGGGATGGCGAAATTAGTTCATGTAATTCCATCGCACACTCCCCGTGATATATCCTGTAGAATACTGATAAGTAGGCAACTTTGCGGCGGTGTTCAAGGCTCTACAGTTTCGCCCCAACCAACTCCAAGTCGCCGATCAGCTTCTTGGCACGTTTTTCAATAGATTCTAAAGTGGCTAGTTGGTATTTCGCTGATCCATCCCATAGATGGCTACAGTACTCCATACACGACCGGACTTGTGCTTTGTATAACTGTAGTAGCTGTCCCGGGGTGAAGTACCGCCTGACCTTGGAAAGGATGCCAAGTTTCCTGGCTGCAGTTTTAGCCATTGACTCTGTATAACTGCCGAAGTTCATATTGGACGACAGGTCCATCCCAAGAAGATGGAGATGATCAGCTATCGGTACGGATATATCACAGAAAGTCGGAGTCAGACTGAAGGGACTCCGTTTTGCAGAGAATAAACACGCCTGCGTTTTGGCAGCGTTAAATCTGACAAGATTGGCATCGCCCCATTCGGAGACTGCCTTGAGCGTCAAATCTAAACGACTAACCACGGCCTCTCGACAAGACTGGATTTCACCTCCTCCGGCCTTTGCATTGGTCCACAACTGTGCTGTCATCAGCATACCCAATGGTACCTGGAATTAACATATCATTGATATGCAGCAAAAAAATAGTTGCAGACACTACAGAACCCTGAGGAACACCGGCGTCAGTCGCCCATTGTTCGGAAGAGTAGCCCTCTAGGACTACTCGTATCGATCTTTCGCTCAGAAAGTCTGATAACCATTTGCAAAGGTCAGGGGGGAGCCCATAAGATGGAAGCTTGCTTAAAAGGCTCGCGTGCCAAACCCTGTCAAAGGCTTTAGAAACATCCAAGGACACGGCAAGAGCTTCGCCGTGTCCTTCAACAGCCTCGCTCCACAAGTGTGAGGCATACGCAAGAAGATCCCCCGTAGATCGGCCATGTCGGAATCCATGCAAGAACACTTCTAAAAGGGCTCGTAAACAGGCGAGTTCTTCGGCAATTTATTGCTGCAATTCTGGCTGTTCTCAGAAGCTTATATTGAAATTTTTGTCCCCAATTAGTGATGTAATATGTAATCTTTTTGGCGATAGCCCGAATCACAGCAACAAATTGCCGAAAAACTAGCCTGTTTACGATCCACTAAATGATTCTAAGGCACTAATAATACTAATATATACCCGCCTTTACACACTAGTTCTGCCTGAAGTTCCAAGCGCGGAATAGATGTGGGCTTTAAGGGGGAGACTCTTGCTTTGCTTGAGATGAGAGCGAGTTTGATGCTGCCATCAGAGTACACCAGACGCCAAAAGGCCACGCAGGCGTAAGCAAGCTCGCTCGCATCTGCGAAGACATGCAATTCCCTGTAGGAAGGCTCCGAGTCTTTGGCTTTAGAATACCAGCGAGGAATTTTAAGAGAGAAACTGTTGAAAGTTCTTGGAACCAGTCGGACCACCTTAATACTTCAGTTGAAGGGAGCTCAGTATCCCAACCGACATTTAATCTCCACGCCTGTTGGAATAAAATTCGACCCTTAATGACAATAGGTCCTAGTAAGCCTAAGGGGTCGTACACCCGCATTCAATGTGAAAGAACTTTTCTTTTAGTAAGTGGGCTAGGAATAGTTTCACCCAAACCAGTACGGAACCCTAAGTTGTCCGTGGTAGGATTCCACCCTATCCCTAAAGCACGGGTAGTATTGAAGGTGTTGCCAAGATCGATTTCCAATGATTGAGCGGCTCGCAACCCTTCTGGGACAAGTTCCAATGCTGCTGGCTAATTGGAAATCCAACCGCGCATTTCAAAACACGCAGCACTGTGGACAGCAATTATGTCCGCCGCTAGCTGAGCTGCCTCCCTAGCGCCATCTAGCGAGTCAATATAGTCATCCATATAATGGCTAAATAAAATGGCGTCCACTGCTTTAGGGTACATCAGAATGTGTTCCTGCGCGTTTTTATTTTTTATGAATTGTGCTATAAACGGACTGCAACACGCTCTCCTTAATAGGTTGTGTTCTATCAGACCTCCACAAATATCGAAGAGCATCTCTGTCCTGCTCTCTGATTCGGATCTGGGGAAACATCTCTTTTATATCTGCTGTAATGGCAACACGGCCCTCCCGGAAACAAAATAAAATCTTTAACAAGGGTTGGAGCAGGTCTGGGCCAGAAAGCAGTAAGGAATTCAAGCTGACTCCATCATTCATAGCTGCAGCATCATGAACAACGCGAATTTTGTGCTTCTGAGGATGATACACGCCAAAATGCGGGAGATAGAGGCGCAAATGCTGATCAATTTGACAGTTAGTACGATTGGCGTAGTACGTTTCAGAAGCACATTCTTCTGCGTAATCTTTTTCTATCATGTTTGACATAAAGTTGTCATAAGCCTTAGCAAAATCTTTATCCTTAGCCATTCGTCTTTCAAGGCTTAAAAAACGTGACATCGCTTGAGGGTAGCTTTCGGGGGCTTGCTGAACGTCGTCGCGCCATGGCAAGCCTACCTCAAACCTTCCCGAGGGTAAGCGTCGCGACGTAGCCTCTACGATGTTTACGGCCTGTTGATCTAGTTTACTATGTAACGTTTTTTTTTTAGAAATACCTAAAGAATCCATTTTGTATTGTTCTTTAATAAGAAACTCTATATTCTCGTCCGAACATGGCTCGGTGAATGTGACGTGATTGACAAATTCTACTAATTTAGTTTTGCTAGAAGCAACGCCGTATAAGGTCCAGCCTAGTGCTGTCAAGCAAGCCACGGGTTCGTTCCTTCTACCAACACGTACGTCACAGTTAATTGACAAATGCCAGTGTTCAGCTCCGATTAAGATAGTCGGAGTAGCATCTTTATGCGTTAAAACTTCAACGAAATCACTCAAATGTGAGAAAGAGTCAATCGTTTCTCGGGAAATAGTTTGTGATCGCAAAGACAACGACTCCATAGCTCTAGCGTTCTTTACTAAAAAGTTTTCATGTGTGTGCCTACCTTTAATGTAAAAATCTACATAATTAACTGTGGCACTACGCTCGAGACCGCCAATGCCACTCACTGTGATCGACTGTTGCGGCCCTGATGCCCCTATGCGCGTAGCAATGCTGGAATCAATCAAAGTGGCAGTGCTGCCATCATCGAGGAGCGCGTACACGTCACAAGTCCCTGCGGGGCCGGAAACAGTGACAGGAACAATCTTCAAGTAGGCACGAGGTCTTAGGGCTAAGATGGTATTTGGTTGTTGAATGCCTGTAGAAGTAGTGGACACAATCACCCTTTCTTCAATCGGTACAGAAACATTCGGGGCTAGGTGTGTGTGTTCACTCACTTCGACGCAAATACTGCCGTCTGGAGTCTGCGTATCGAGTGTATTGACGAGAGAGGCAATTGGTTTTTTATGAAGTAGTGGATGATGACGTAAAATACATCCCTCAACACCACATGGATTAACTTTACATGTCTTCCACTGATGTGAACTACGCCTTAAACATCTGTAGCACACCTTGGCTTGACGTAGCCACTGCCATCTATCGTCGATTGTAAGACTTTTGAATTCTGCACACGACTTAATGTTATGGTCTTTTTTACAGAAAAAACATTCTTGTTTATTTAAAACAGTTTTTGAGTGTGTGACCGTGTTTACGTTTTCACGCTTCACAAAATGTTTTTCAGTTGAAAAATGTTGTATAGATTGCGCCGAGCTAGCCTCAGGTGACAAGCCATACCGAATGTGTTGATCTAGCTCGCGCTTCAGAAAATCAGACAATATTTCAAGCTTAGCGCGTCCCGTGGAATCTTGCGTCGCAAAATCAGTCCACCTGATTTTCATAGTAGGGTTCAATTTTCCTAGTACCGCGTGAAACAATTCGGGGGAGTATAAGTACTCTACCTGCTTCAACAATTTAATTGTAGAAATAGAGTTACGTACCCGGATAGAGAGTGTTCCGAGTTCTTTAAGATCGTTACCTAAACGTGGAAGGTTTTTTAAGCAAGTAACTTCCTTGTAAACGATAAGCTCGGGGCGCGCGAAGTTGTCTTCGAGTGCGCGCACGACATCCTCCGGATCCTCCGCCGACATCAACAGCGCCCCGACAGCCTCGCGGGCCGTGCCTCGGAGAGCGCTCTGTAGTCTGTTTATATTTTCTAGAGGAGAAAAATTACCTTTGGTAACATCATAGATACGTTTGAATTGTAACCATTGTAGACTGTTACCAGAAAAAGGAAATAGTTCGAGTTTCTTTGTATTAGGGGCGCAAGCGAGCGCCTTTGCTGCTGTCGCGGTGTCAGCTACAGCTTGCAACAAAGAAGAAGTATGTTTATCTGGCTCCGTAGAAATGAGCGGCGGGATGGCCGCCTCGGAGGCTTTCAAGACATTTTTGTCATGTTGAACTTGGTGCGCAAGAGGGTTAATAAAGGATGCAGTTGCCCGTGGGGCAGTCGCCTGTGAAGCCAGGTGGCCCGGGGGTGGAACAGGGAAATGTTGTTCGCACCCTACTGCGGAAATGACTTTATTAACCTGATTCGCAAATTGAGACTGGACACAGTGGTTTTCTACCCATGTTTTAGTTCTATCTACGCTTAACCTGGTAGAGCTGCGGTGGCTGGAACGGCTTCCCGCCCGGCTGCCCTCGGCATCGGCATCGATGGCGGCAAGATTGGCTTGCAACTCGCTCGCCTCCACTTGTTGCTGCAGCGCTGCCAGTTCTAATTCGCGCTCGCGCTCCCGGGCGGCGAGTTCTTGTTCGCGTTCGCGCTCCCGGGCGGCGAGTTCTTGTTCGCGTTCGCGGTTCCGGGCGGCGAGTTCTTGTTCGCGTTCGCGGTCCCGGGCGGCGAGTTCTTGTGCGCGTTCCAGCCGCCGGCGCAAGGCAAGTGCCTCCGCCGCGGCTTTTTGAGCTTTCACGGTTGAAGAAGAACGCGAAGATTTACTTCGTGCAGTCCGCACGCTAGTGCCCTCACTGCCTTGCAGGCCAGAGCGGTCGCGTTGCGGATTTTTGCTGGTGGACTGCACGGGCTCTTGATCACACGCGCTCGGTGCGGGATGAGTCGACATAATCTTACTTTTACTACGAGTGATCATGTACTCGAATAAATGAAATTACGAAATGAAAAATGTTAACGATGAAAACTCTAGGTACGCTGGAAATGTAGGGAGAAGGACCAAAATGAAGTGAACACAAAGAATGGACTGTAAAGAGATAGTTTTACATGTGAAAATTTATTAACGTCAAAAAGAACATAAGAATTAAAAAAAAGAATTTATAAGAAAGTTACAACGAAAGAGTTCGCGACAATGCGTAATGCGTAAAAGTGGGAAGCGAATCTCGCTCGCGAGCCGCAACAATATCGCTTACACGTTCTGAATAGAGGCCCTGGAATTATAATTATATGTAGGTACTTCGTTGTAGATGTTTATGTTCTTTGTTATTATACGCTGTACCCTGGTATAACTCTGCATGAAGACAAACTTTACCAGTGTATATCAAAACATGCAGCGGAGACAAAGAGCGACATAGTTAATGAACTTTCCACCTACTTATACTTTCTGCATAATTAATTCGCTCGCTTCGCCGGTAATCACCGACGTCGGGAGCGCATAATTCATACGCGTTAGAAATGTACACAAGCTTGCTATGTGTTGTATTGGTTTCCGTAAGCAGTTTTGTTTTTTGTCATGTTCCTCCTATTCCGTGTAAACTTATATTTTTAATGCAAGAGTCAGAGTTCTTCTAAATGACTAGCTGGTGATGGTTTCGTGTCGAGCTTAGAATATTTACAATATAGAAACCAAGTCCGTGCGCACAATTTGAAGCACTCAAATTGGAGCCATTTCTCCACGCTCCATAGTGTCAAATGTCGAAGTGCACACAACGCATCTCGTGAAAAATAAATCACTATGACGATTTGTGCGGTTAAATTCTGCCACAACACATCTGAAAAACAAAATAAGTGTAATTACATCACTTTTCATAGGTAAGCTTTAAAAATTTCTTAGTATTTTACATTTTAAACGCTTAAAATACTAATGTTTTATTTCAATGCGCAGTGTTAATGAAAATATTTTCACATTTCAACTGACTTTACTGCTTCGACTTACACAATTAATTAACCAGTTGCTAGAGATATTGTATGTATATGACACACGCTCTATATGAAAGTGCCTGACCAATTGAACCGTATCATATACCTGAAATTGTGTTAGTTGAAAGTTGAGAAGTCTAAATGAGCTTTATTTCCAGTCCTGTTAAAATTTTACTGTAAACATTTGATATGTAAATAATATAAATAATTTGGTATGTACTCGTAAGCAACAATACAACCAATAAAAATGCTAGATTGAACAACTACCACTGATACGTTTACCTACTTTCGGGGTAAATGTGATACTAGCCGCTAGCAATATTATTTGTGCACCGGTGTGTGCGTTGTCATGGTCACCACGAGTTGATTACTCCAAATGAATCCATTTGTGCTTCACTTTTGACGGGTCGGCGGTTTCACACATTCCTTCTACTTATATTGTTATTATGCTAAAGTGTCGAGGAATACGGAAATACGAGGGAGTGGCCTTGTGGTCTGTTCGCCGGGAGTTGATAAATATTTTGATATCGTCGCGAAATAGCGACTGTCGTTTAACTATCCCAAACTGTATGACGGGCGTCGCTTATCACCGCGCGCACTGAGCTTCGTGGTACGAGGCACACAGTTGTTGTCAACGTGGCGCCGCGCGCGGGCGGGCCGTACTATACGGTAAAAGAAGATGATAGATTTTTACAAATTGATGGCAGGGTAGACGAAGCAACTGAAAGTTTTATAATAAACGTCACTGACTCTGATTCTTCCTCCGACTCTGAGACTTCGTCATGGTCGTCGTCCGATGATATGCCAGCAATGGTATATATACAGGCTATTCATATTCTATGAAAAAAGTATAGTTTTTCCCTTTAGTTTCTTATTATCATCGGTAAAAATAATAAGCGGGCCGCCATTAGTAATGAATTAAGAAGCCCTGTTTTTCTTTTTAGCGAACAGTCTTTAGTACTGAGAGGCGTTTTGTAGTCTTACGTAGCATATGACTAGCATAGTGAGTGCCTTGGGGAAACCTGTAAACTCACTGTGTACTTTTTCTGAAATAAATAAATAAATAGCACCATTTTGTTAATGTTAATCAAAGTGTTGACTGTAATGATCCCGGAAAGTGGTGAATACACATTAAATTTGTTCAGAATGAAACTGATTCTACTGTGGGTGTGAACTTAAATAATTATGTAATGTAATTTATTTTGTAATTTTATTGTTCAAATTATTATGAGAGTAATTTCATTGATAATTTTTTGTTGATAATGTAGTACTAATAAATAATCTATTTATGTATCTTCTAAAAAAAGTAAGTGATTGGATTTTTTAATCATAACTATGGTACTTTCTAGTGAAAGTCTATTTTTGAATCTTATATTTTTCCTCAGCTTGAAGCTTATTATTAATATAGCTTTTTGCTGAAATGCTTGGTTTTACAGCAGAACCACAAACATGAGTAACGCGTCATAGTTTTTACAGTGTTCAACATAAAGGCGATACCTACTTGTTTGAACCGTGTACACATGAAAGTGTTACAACTACCGTGGATTCATCCATAGCATACTTGTCTTATGTAGTAAACAAGTTTCAATCCTCACAATGTGCACGTTTTGGGTGAAACAGCTGTTTTATCCTAAATAAAGCAAGCCTGGGCTAAAACTTGGCAAATTGGCGTCTAAAATATTGTCCCTGGTTCCTTTATCTGCAAAGAAACAGCAGTCACAAAAGGTCCATTCTGAGGTTAGAAACTGTTAAACTTAAACGGATATTATACGCGTATTATTCGTCGCATTTTAACCAACAGTTGCCGTGTTTCGGCTAGGTTTATAAATGCAGAAAATGTAGTAGGTCGTAGTCTAATTTGGCAAAAATATTGATACTGCCAACTAGATATGAGTGTAAATAATATAATATATCAGCCGTTTAAAAGCCAGAGTTGACTATCCCCGACAAAGTTACGGTGTACTAGCGACCTTATTCCAGTAAGAGTAAGGTTTACATCCGCATGAAATTTGAATTTGGCACTGAATTCGTTTACGCAAGAACAATGACATGTAAGCCCACTTGCACCAAAATATTATATCTATCGAAATCGTTCAATACAATTAATGACTTAAATCATATTAACGATTTTCTTGCAAGTAGACCAGATTATTTGTAGTTTTGCATAACTCAGAAGTTAAATGAAAACATCCTCAATATTAGTCAATACTACTCGATACAATTAAATCCACTCTCTACTCTAATAGACGAATTCACCAATATGCCACTTTGGTATTTGATTAAATAATTTAGTCTCCGTCAACCGGCTGTCAACCTGGGCCTCTAATTGGTACTGCTAATTATCATCAATAAAATGCCAAAACCGCAATTGTGTCGTCGTTTTGTACGTGTCTGACGTTCACGTTCGCGGTTTTGCCATTTTAGTGACGATATAGTAAATTCCGTAGCAGTCCCAAATAGAGGCCCTGTACATAAACGTCACTTAAAATTTGGGTACCCCTTGTGAATTCAGCCATAGTGTATACTCTGCAATAAAGATATTAGTACGAAAATGATACATAGACTAGACAGTAACTAACACAGTGTCCGAATTTTTGACCGCGTTTCTTCTTAGCAGATGTCAAACTTCAAAGCAATAGACAATCATTGAAAAAAGTTTGTGTGGGCTACTTGCAAAATAAATATTCTAATTTGCGTGTTTTGTGCTTTAATAAAAGGTCGCACAAATATCTCACCTACCTTGGCATGGCGGACAGCCAGCATGTTGCGCCACTGCCGACATCCCCGACACTCACTGACACTCACTGACACTGCGACACTGACACTTTTACATTGTCAAAACAAATATATGTAAATAAATCGATGTGTTTTTGCGAGTCGCGGAATCGAGAGGCGGCCGGGAACTGGTCTCTGGGGGAGGGAAAGGACTTGCGGTAGGGCGGGAGGGGGACCGGTCGGACGAGAGTCTGCGCGCGCGTCGATGAGCTCACATACACTTCTACCGCTTTTATAAGATCCATGACAAACAACTATAATCTTTATTGTTAACGCCGTAAGAAAAGAACTTGAACGAGTGAATTATTTCTGCGGTTCGCTATAATATGAACATGCTGGATTCAATTGTTTTCATTTGGTTCGATATAACAAAATTTAGCTCGAGTGATGATGTTTGTATATGACGCAGGTTAAAGAAACAGGTGACCTGCGCACGGGCTCACATAAAATTAGGATTTCATTGTTAATGAACGTATTTATTTCGCAAGTAAACTACACGTACCGTACCCTGCGTGAGCTTTACTGAAAAGCTTTTTCATTCTAAAGTCGCCCTTGGGTCCGTGAACACACACAAAGACGCACAACCATTCCCTAAGTCAAATACAAGGATGTTATTAAACTGGACAACTGTCCTGGAGATCCCATATATCTCCTTCATTATTAACAATAACTAGTCCAGCGCCTCTATTCGGGAACGCTAAGTGATTCTGTAGCGACTCGTAAGCCAGATTTCCCATCCCACTCTTCCGCACGACGCGAACTGCGTAAGAGCGAGATGAGAGATCTGGCTTACGAGTTGCTACAGAATCACTTAGCGTTCCCGAATGAGGCGCCAGGTCGTTTTAAATATTTATAACTAAATAATTGTGTTCATTACGTTTTTCTTTTGCACTTTGTGTTTCATTTTTATTAGTGTTTTTGTATCATTAAGATGTTTATGTTGATTGAAAAATATTACTTATTGCTAAGTTTCTTGCAACGCTAATCAGATGTGACCCTTTGAAGCGCTGGGAGATTCAGACATGTGAAAGAGCTCGTGTGACCTACTCGCCAAATTAAAATTCTTGTTTTCATTTTCATAATGATACGAGTGTCTGACTGCAGGAGATCAAACGTGCAACCACAAGCTTCGCAGTTCGCATAAGAACCCCTAAACCAACCGGCCGGTCATTGTTTAAATTGTTTTCAATTCACTGGTACCTTATTATATTTTTTATTTTTGAAGCTTAACTTAAATTTTCTTCTGATTTGATTCATTATCTCAAAATTGGGTCAATTATACATTGATTAATGGATTGACCGAAGAGCCGTTTGGCAGCCGTTCCGACGACCTCATCCAATGAATTCTTCAATTGACAGAGTTATCTTCTTGGGCACCGTAGCAATGTAATAAAATAATGCCAACTCGTTATTGCACACTAGCGGCCTTTGACACCTTCTTCAAAACCACACAAAGGTAATTGGAACAAATCGGACTTTTACCTCTGTGATGAATGTATTATTTCATGAAAATTAAATCCCCAATACAATGGCTACATACACTAACTTACTTGGCTGACAGCTACTTCGAAATATTCACATGGTTCAGATCAAGATATTTTAAAACCACCGCACAAAGGATAAAATGAAAATGAAAATATTTATTTTCTAAGTAGGCCAAATGGGCTCTTTTAAATGTCTGAAGCTACCAGCGCTTCGAAAGGTGACATCTGCTGAGAAAAAACGCCGCAAGAAACTCAGCAGTAAGTCTTTTTTTTTCCAACTTTTACATTAGAGTTTTAACTAAAACTAACACATGAAAAGTGCAGCAAACAATCCTAATAGGTGAAAATTAATTATAATAAATAACTAATAAGGGAGATGTATAGTCTCCGCGTCTGGACAAGTTAAGCGACTTAGAGATGTATAAAGCCTCATCAAGAAACATCTAAATTGATTACCTAATCTAGGTTAAATGGAGATGTAGACAGTCTCCACGGTCAAGTATAAAGAAGGAGATGTAAGGTCTCCAAATATCAAAATAATAATAATAATTTGAAATAAAATTATTCATGTCCTAATAATTCAAATATCGAATATGAAACCCTATAGAATATAGTATAGAGAACACTATGAAGTCTCTCTAGTCAGATAACGCACAAACGAATAAATTAAAAGGTAACAATTTTAAATTTTAAAAGGTCCTTGCGAGCATGAACCTGCCGGACCCCACAGACAGCACCCGTTCACGAGTATGAGGCGTATCTCAACCATCGTCTCCCTCAACCATGTTTTAGGGAAGGTGGCGACCCGATCAACGACGCCGCCGTAAGCAAAGACCTTTGAACGAGCATGACAAGCTCAAGCTGCCGGACAAGAACGAAACGATAATAATCGATATTGATAACCAAGTTGAGTTGGGACACTTGTTTACCAAAGTTTGTAACCAGAATGATGCCTCAAAGGCCTTGGAGTGAGCCGTCCCAAACTCTCCAAGTAGTCACTTGATCTCTTCCACCGCGGTTAGCCTACTTCAGAACCACAGTTAATCATCTAATATTATTTCCTCGTCGCCGCACCTGTGTTCTGAGTTATAACTCATTTAAGTGAATAGATTACGAAAGGTACGTTATCTAAACCGTTTCTATCTTTTTGTTAGACTGTAAATTGACTCATTAGAGACTCCGTTTATCCAATAAGCTAACCTACGAGTAGTTACTCTATCACACCTGCCTCAAACTTAAGGGCAATCCTAAACTGAGATGAGCGTTGATTCATAAAAGCGGCGAAGCTCATTAAGCTAATGTATTAAGCCATAGAATACTTGGCACTTGATTAAAGCAAAGTTTGGTAACTTGTTATGTATTCCTTATGTTTCTGAAAGACATGAAAAGCGTTGAAAGTATTTTCAATATACATAATATTCAGTGACGTTAATGTTATAAATTCAACTGCTAAAACGGGCTTCTTCTCAGTCCTAACTAAATAACTTGAAAGACTATATTTCCCTACGTGTAGAAATTAACACCATAATTAAGAGCGTGGTTTATCGAATCGAGGAATAAACAAACACAGTACCTGTTGGCCAGCAGCCTCGTCGTATTATATGAATAGCGGAATAGCAACATCAGCTTAATCGCGTTGTCGCAGTGTTGCTGTTCTATATCGCATTTAATTCTATATCGAAACTAATCTGATGTTTGAGTGATCCTGCAGCGATTCCGGTTTTCCTTTCGAGGTTTTGGACCATAAAAACGAAAAACCTAACGCTTTAGGCTGGATTTCTACCTGATGTGTGTAATAAAGATATGTGGTGTGCAACAAACCCACCAATGGAATCAATTCATTACTATGTTCTCAGAGTACATTTTGAATTGATTGGTGGAATTTCTCTCTAGTAGACAGCCAGTTTAAGATAATATTTAGCTTAAACGCAAATTTGAAGGTTAAAGGATAAAGTGGGAAGGTACTAATCGAATACATTTTAGAATATACATATGAATCAAACAAGCAAGAGATTGTACCTGAATTTAGTCCGCGGCTAATATTCATATTAATTTAATACTTTGGGGCTTTTGATACTTTATCAATTTATTTATTATATTAATGGATCACTCGAATAAAATAAATTAAAAGGCTTAAATAGTTCATTAGTTAAAAAAACGCTCTTGAAAAGATAGTGTTAATATTCTTAGCTTTTACACGCGCATTTTCTTTTAAATATTCATGCCGAAAGCATTAAGACAGGAAACACTGATCGACAGGCATGTTGTGAAATTATTTTCAACATTTATTTATATACTTACACAACATTCTCTATAATATAATTTGATCGTGGTGGTTTGCATCTCAGTGTGATCTACTTTAAACTCGTGGCCTGACATTTGTCATTGATAAATAGCCTATTTAATTTATTTAATAAAAACATGTCCCTTATTAATAAAATAATTCATAGACAAGTTGGCAGCATTCGGAAGTAGTCGTGTGTTCCGAGTTTTGAGGATGGAAATGGATTATTCACTACATCTGCGCCGCGGAAGGGAAGGGAATCAAATATTATTTTTGTGGATTTGCTACACAACGAGTAAGTGGGATACTAGTATTAGTTAAAAGCAATAATGAACTTTATAAGATACGACCGACATTGTTCGCGGATACCTAAAGGGTCAGATAATTGGGTCTGTGGATCGACGAATATACCACGATGTTGGAGTTTGAGCAAGTTTGGGATGAGAAAAGGGAAGGGAAGGAAAATCCTTGTATCTATCGTGGAACTCAGTACGTTGCTAATTTTAACTCCTGTGTAACGTTTGAAGTTTTACGTTTGTATTTAAACTCTTTATTGCTCATATATAATAATTATGTACATGACAAGGAATTTACAAATGCGAGCTTATCCTTTGTGGGTTCTCTTTCGGACAACGATAGGTCCTACTTCTTGTTTCGTGGGGACACGCGTTCTAACCTTTCATTGCGACACCTCCATAAATATAACGTATTATTACCTCCAAGCGCCCATACAATGGGTACCAGGGTTATAACGAATAGATTTTTCTCAAAAGAAAACTAATCCAAATCTTAGTGCGCGATCTGCGGTCAAGTAAGTGTATCTGACACTCCTGACCTGGTAGTTTTGCCCAAAATTCTCAGCCACCTAAAACTACATAATAACTCGTAAGCGCACATTGTGCAAAGACGCCACAAGTTATAGCGCTTCTTGTGATTAAGTGCCATAATTCATGCACATAACTCGACCCCAAAAGGCCCGAGCTCCCAATCCGTAAAGAGTTCTGACTCCACGTGGAGGCAATGGCATTTGAGTTAAGCACAGGTGCACGTTCTAATGCCACTTTATAACAATCAAAGTTTACGACTTCTAGACGGCACTATTTGATAGTGCCGACTGTAAGAGTACTAACTATTAATGGGACGTAGTTTATATCGATTATGAAAGATGAATGTAATTTTGTCTGTAAATACATGCGCCCTGTTCAGTTTGGGTGAGTGCGGAAATGGAACAGGAAAATAGGAAACGTTTTTATTTAAAGTGAGTGAAAGTAGAGAGAGAAGGGAGAATAAAATTGCAAGCACGCGCAACCGACCGATCAACATGTGTGTGTGTAAGGTGTGTGTCCCCTCTTAAAATGTCAACGTACGCGTTCAATGAGTGTACTGACCGCGAAGAAAAAAATAATAATACTCGGAATCATAAATCATTCGTAAATACATTCAAAGATATCTATTAATTATGGCAAAATAAATTCACATACTTAAATAGAATCAAAGATTGACAAAGATCGCGCAAGCAATACGATTCGTTGTACGTATTCGTTGTGTGTAAACAGACGTCCATAAATGCGAAAGTAATTTTACATCACACTTGCTCGGAAAGAGCAGCTATAGCCGATTAAGGTGCTCTATACGCCCCGCCGTTAGCGGGAGTTATAATTATCTACTTTAAGTTATAATTAACTCCCACGGGAGTTATGGATTTTGTATGGTTTATCACTATGTCTAATTTTTATTTCATTTCCTCGAAAATGTGATGATAAACATTGTGTGTATCACGGGCAGTAAGGGAATAACAAACTCGATTCATTAAAAATCCCCCGCCTTCGGCGTCGGGCTTCAAACAGACTCTCGTTAGTTATCCCCTTCTTAGGGCCCTAGATGCTCAATGTACTATTGTTTGTCTGTTACGTTTTCACGGTCAAACCCCTAAACCGATTTGGATGACAAGGATCTCCTTTTGTGTCTTGTACATTGGACAGTGAAACACGATAAACGAATTGTACGCGTACGACGTCGCGGACAAAATCTATATAGGTTTCAATAAATTATAAACAGATAAGATGAAAACAAATAAAAATAAATTGAATAAAATCGAAAGTTAGACAAAGTGTGCTGAATTTAGATTAAAATACTCCCCTTGGCATGGTGTCGAAGATGCAACATTTCCTCGCTGTATCGCCATGCTAACGAGGAAGCCGCTGGGAGGAAGCTGCTAGCTCTTCGGTATCTTGTTACATCTACTAACCTTTTGACAATAGTAATTATTACTTAAGATAAGTACAAACGTGTTTCTTTGCTTGTCCGTCTTTGACGTCACAAAACGGAGCAACGTAAGGATGTAATTTTGCACAGAATAAGGTGCCCTACTATAAGCCGGGAAGTGACGTAAGCAATTTTTATATCGGAAGAGTGCACAGTTCCCCAGTTCAGGAATAGCAATAAACGAATTCTATGCGAACTGAGTCGCGGAAAAAACGTTAGCAGGCACTTATTATTAAGTACAGTGAGCTGAAAAAAAATCACAAGAGCAGTGCAAAATTTCATTTCGCGCCAGGACATTCTAAATCCTCAAATAAAATGTTGCTGAGCACCCAACAGGCGGTAAGCAGCTCACGAAAGCCTTCTTCAAATAGCTGGCGAATATTAGCGTGGTGTCGCGTCGCTCGCGTCGCGTGCAAGGGCTTACGCCGGCGCTGGCTGACGCGCGCTTTCCTACTGCGCCTCATATTTTACTGTGAGGCCATGGAATCATTGAAGCGGAAAAATAATAATCGAAAGCGTTTCTCGTCTACAAAAGATAACAAAATCGACCTACATGCGTCCCACTGCTAGGCACATGCCGCCAACTCTCAGTATTAGATGGGCTATTTATAGTCCCCATGCGGGCCTAGTGCCGCTAGTTCCAACTTACTATACACAGTCTCATTATCAGCGGAGACCTTCTTACATATCATCCTGGGACCTTGCGTTCTTTATGACGGGCAGAATATGTAAGAATTGACTCATCAAATTATCATAACACAACGGTTAAGATAAGTGCGTGTTTAAAGTTTGTATGATTTTTAGCCGAATTCAAAAAAAGGAGTTGTTAATTATTCGCGTATGTTTTATTGTTTGCTACGTCAGATTTCCAACATTTGCGGAATGATTTGATATTTTTTATTGATAATATATACCCCCTGCGGCCCTAGCATGCCAGACATGGGTCTAACTTAAACCCGTTTATCTCTCTATCTCTTTCGTCCGTCTATTACCAACCGACCGACCAGACCGGCACTAGTGTGAGAGAGACGCACTTAGAGATAAGACGGTTTAACTTATTCTTGTGTCAACCTTGCTAGGGCCGCTGATTGCTACCGTTAACGACATAATGTTTTCATCATCTGGTGGAAGTGAATATAATTAAACCAAATTATTACATCATATATTTGTTAAAAAGTTAAAATAAAATATTTCTTAGAAAAAAACAAAACCCACTACAAATACCGTTTGAAAAATGAGAAATAAAGACAAGCCTTCTATGGTCAATTACATAGAAACATCAGATATATCGTTAATTAAGTGATAAATTAAATATAACAAAATCGGTGGCAAGTAAATTAGGTATACATCTCTTATATATCATTTACATGACAATGTCTTGAAATAATTGAAATTACTCATCACCGGCTTGAGTTTGAATGTATACTCGTATTGGATTGTCTATTTCATAACAAGTTCTTTTATATTTTTTCTTGGGAGTAGTTATAAATTGAACGTTGAAGAACAAGAAGCAATTCGCCACACTTTGCTTCCAGTTTGCCTGAGAGCAGGTCCGCGGACTGAGAAATAGAATATTATGGAAATGAAACCGTTCTGTATGAAGTAGCGGCGTGTCGGCATGTTCTTGTTTCTCTTTGTAGTTGGCTATTACGTCGCTAAACCCTTTTTATATGGATTTATTATCAAATAACAAGAATATACAATACCTTCTCCCCTCAGAGTTAAAATTACAAGCATCCAAATATCTTGGTTAAGAGGTATCGGCCACAGTTCTTGTAATCCAAATCACGATCGAAAAAAATCAAAATTTTTTTTGCGATATCACGTGTGAAATCAAATACCATGCGGAGAAAACAAACTATTCACCAGGTATCTGCTTAAGGAGTTTAAATATTTATTCATGTTAAATACTATACTTTTCATTCTTTAGTATAAATGTTCTTAGATACTTTAAAGACAAATAATGTAATAGAATATGAATAAACCATAAGATCCCGGGGCTTGCAGGTGAATCAGGGTAATGAGGTACCGTGTTCTGCGTCGTAAAATAATTTCAAGAAATACTACATTTTTACTGACTTAAGTGAAGCTTTCAGTATTTTCGCCTGAAGATAAATAAAATAATACGAATCAAGAATTTAAAAACTGACGTGAGAGCGAATTTATACAATTCTGATTGCAAATTCAAGTTAATGAGTGAATTCGACAGACAAGGTTTCTGGGATAGTGTATAAACGAAACTTATGTATTAGTATAATGTACTGCATGGATAGCTTTTGCCCGTGACTTCGTCCGCGTAGTTTGATTATCGTTATTCCCGCGACAAACTTTCAGTTTTCCATGATAACGAGTAATCTGGGATATAAACTAATAGCTTTTCCTACGATTTCATCCATGCAGAATTCAGCTATTGTTATTTCCTCACGCGTTATAAATTTTTTGACGATAAAAAATTGTAGTAATAGTAAATAGTAATATATCTTTATTGTATCACTGTGTATAAATAAGGTGGTGTTTATTGTTGTTTCAACAGTTACCCATTGCGGGCGTACAATATTTAAAAAAATTACTACTAAACACCATAATAATGCACAAAACTAGCGCATACAATTCATTCAAGTTATAAAATACTTAATCCATAAGCCAATTTTTGAGCCGCCGTTTGAATATCATTCCTTCCAGAGGTTTTATATCCGGAGGAAGATGGTTCAACACACGGATAGCCATTATAAAAGAGCTCTTCTTATAAAGAGATGTGTTTATTTTAGGAATATTTATATTGTATTTATACTGCTACTAAATATTAGCCTGGGACATAAACTATCAAAACGCCGATTTTCAATCAAATCCGTTCAGCGTTTGAGACGTGATTGAGTAACAGACATTCAAACAGTCAGCATACGTCACCCCCCTCCAAGATAGAATTGATTCAAACATAAGCTGACTCCTGTTTCCCTTTGGGGTAGGCACAACACAAAGCCGCCTCTTCTCTCTTAGCATACGCGATGAAAATCATTGACTTTTATTTCATGATGTCTAAAGTGTATGGTGACCGCCGTTGCGGATTTTATTTGCTATAACACTTTTAAGTTAATTCTATTAAATAAATAAATAACTTGCAGTTAGCCTAGTGGCCTGACACGCGGCCTCCGGCAGAGAGTTTCGGATTCAAATTCTGGCTCACAGATTTGAGAATTTCGGATCTCTCCCTCTCTCCCTAGCGCTTTTCCCTTCGGGGTTCACTTTGACCATGATCCCAGATTCGGCAGGTCGGATTATCACAGTGGAGCGACTGCCGTCTGACCTCCGTAACCCTTGTGACAGGAACCAGGACAATTGGATCATGATTACACATTTAGTTACCAAAATGTGCATGTTTCCGAACGATGTTTTCCCTCACCGTAAGAGCATCGGTTACCGCAATTCGCAGGCAGATAATGTACATAAGTTAGAAAAACTCTTTGGCACATGGCAAACGCTTGGATTAGAACCCGGACCTCGCGATCACGAGTCGTCATCCTTAGCCATTAGGCCACCGACGCTCTAGGATTCGAATCCAAGCGAGATTTTCGGATGTAGTGTGCAGAATTGAATTAAATATTTAGCACGAGCATTTCAGTAAAGCAATATGGATCCTGCATATATCTGCGAAGTAATTCAAACAAGTGTGTGAAGTCCCCAATCCGCACTGGGGCCGCGTGGGGACTACTCTGCCCAGTGCCTCTCACTATGAGAGGAGGCCTGTGAACACATAAAGTCACTTTCAGTCCCATAAAATATGCCAATGTATACAAAGTACTTTAGTACTGACGTTTGTTTGACGGCAGACCCTTATTTTTTGAAACAGAATGTACATGGATAAACTCAATATGGTTTTGAGTTTTTTTTATTCTCTTTTTAGGTACGTGGTCGCGTAAAATGAGCTAAAATAGTAACTCCTGGATAAGGGTTTAACCATACTCGCGCAATATACGGCAAGCAATAAAGTTCGCGGCATACGTCACAGAAGAATTTATAATAGAGATAGGCCAAGGCATTTCTCTTTATATGCTTCACGCACCATGATATGAGGAATTTGATAGAAGTGTCAGGATTTTGTAAGTGATTCCGCGTATATTTATTTTCCTTTTCGTACAGCTAATTATATTAGTGTAAGTATTTGTTAGGAGTTCAGTTCAAAACTGTTTAGTGAATTAAATTTCAATTTTATCCGATTTTAATAAATCCTTAGAACGTAAAGGCCGTTACCTCCTACGGCGTACACGCTGCCGCGGACATGAAGCTGAGAGTGATTTCATCAATTTACGCGCTTAGACTTAGCTTCACTTTGTAGGTGACGTCACCCACAACTGCGTGTCCGGGCACGACGCGCGCCGCGGCGTGTTCCGGCTGAATAAAAGTTTATTTCATTTGTTAACCCATGCGCACTCGCTCCGGGGAGCGCAGACCATTCGAAATAATATAAGTGCCGCTTGCCTGTTACAGCGCGATCTCCGCACCCATCAATTTTTATGGAGTATATCCAGGTACACTGTACTAGCTGATAGTTCAGGTTTGGCTGCTGAAAGGTTTAAGAATAGAAATAGATTTAAGAATAATAAGAATACACTCTGCGACCGAATTTCGAGTTCAAGGGAAGTCAAGGTGATATACATTATCCTTGGGGCAAGCAATAGAATAAGATCATCGACATAAATAACAACTAAACTGCACTATTAGTGTTGAGTTGCAATACCTATTTGATTGGCTCAATAAATGACAATACCTAAAACGTATATAAAAATTGTAGATACATTTAAATTTATTACACTGGACTTCTGCGACGTTCTAAAAGAAAAAGCATTCAGAAATTCATACGGTTTGTCTTGTTTGAGTA
The DNA here is from genome assembly GCA_947859335.1 of Tortricodes alternella. NCBI lineage: Eukaryota > Metazoa > Arthropoda > Insecta > Lepidoptera > Tortricidae > Tortricodes > Tortricodes alternella. The sequence goes on along the minus strand of OX401979.1, from coordinate 257,188 downwards.
ACAGCATTATAACTAGTTATAAGGCGATGTTTTCAAAATGATTGTATTTACGTGTGCTTTCTTTCGCTGTCGTACAACGATGCTAAATAAACAAGTAACAAATTCAATAAACGGCGGGTAGTTCTCTACCGCGATATACGCGCCAATATCAACGGCGTTCATAAATATGAACAACAAAGCGCCATAGACTTTTACGAACCGATTCGGTTGTGGGTTTACGGGACTGACCCTTCAGCGTCAAGCGGCTACGTTGGAACACTGGTTTACTATAAGCAGTTGAAGAAACCGGCCAAGTGCGAGTCAGACTCGCGTACGAAGGGTATCTATAAAAACGGCAAAAAAAAAAACGTTTGTTGTATGGGAGCCCCCTTCAATATTTATTTTATTCTGTTTTTTAGTATTTGTTGTTATAGCGGCAATAGAAATACATCATCTGTGAAAATTTCAACTGTCTAACTATCAGGCTTCATGAGATACAGCCTGGTGACAGACGGACGGCCGGACAGACGGACAGCGGAGCCTTAGTAATAGGGTCCCGTTTTTACCCTTTGGGTACGGAACCCTAAAAAACGGATAACCGCACACTTTATATTGAGAATTTTTTTGTTTCGATATAATTTTCTTGAAAGTATGTGATTTTTATGTTAATACATATCTACATTGGTATTGGCTATTACTTGTTTTTTTTCCTTTTCACTACAGTATTTATTTATTTATTTATTCATTTAAACATAATTTATACAGCATTACAGTATTACACCAATACGCTGGAAAATTCAATTAATACACAAAAAAAGAAAAATACAAAATATACCCTGGTGTACAATTTATATTATAGATAATTATGCTACGCTGTTCACTGCTCTTTACCTAATTGTGTTATTTATATTATTGTCAGAACTAGTGCATTGGCTATGTGTTAAATTGAATAAGACGAATATCTTCTTGTGCCAAAACCTCGTTAATGTACATTTATGTGTTATGTGTTGGAAAAGTCTGATCCTGTATTTTAATATCCATAATTGTTGTGTGGTGAAATATACAAAGATTTTATTTTGTGAAACAAATATTCCTAATATTCCATATTTGTTTGCGACTGACCTTCATATTATTGTACGTATACCTATTTATACTGAAATACATATTACTTTTATTTACTTATTACTGTTTATTGATTATTATGATTATCCCTCCCTGTTCGTGGCTGGCATGGTCGGGCTTGAAACTTTGCGGCTTAGACGTGACATGCACCTCTTGGTCCATTATTGCCAGCTGCTGCGCAACTTGGTGGACAACCCGTTGGCGCTGGCCCGGGTGCACCTGTTCGTGCCGCAGAGCTGCGGGCGCGGCGCCGCTCGGCGGCGCGCGCCGTAAGCACGCGCTACGCCGCAAACGCGCCTACGTGTAGAGCGATAACGCTTATAAATCAGGCGCCTTATTCGGGAACGCTAAGTGATTCTGTGGCGACTCGTAAGCCAGATCTCTCATCTCGCTCTTACGCATTCCGCGTCGTGCGGAAGAGTGGAATGAGAAATCTGGCTTACGAGTCGCTACAGAATCACTTAGCGTTCCCGAATGAGGCGCCTGTTCATTGCTGGGGCTCAGGACGCCGACATATTTGCTGACCGTTGGCCCGCTCTCATTCATAAAATTATTTTATTTTTAAACAACCGATTGCATTAAGATGCTAATTTATATGAATGTATCCCAATTTCTAATTCTGATCTATATTTTAATTAATGGTTTTTGTTTTTAATGTGATTTGCAATTATTATTATTTTTATTTTATTCTTAATTGACATACATGTAATTCCAATTTATTATTCTAATCTACATTTGTTTAATGATATGTCTCTTATTTTATTTGCAATGTACCTATTATTTCATATTTAATTTGTTATTTTTCTCTGTTCGACTTGTTGGTCTTAACTGTAAGTCGGACATGAATTTAAATAAATAAATAAATTGATTATCTCGCTTCCCCACCTAAGTCAAACAGCGTTAGTTCCCGTCGTAAGTGTAGGGACGAGAGTTGGAGACAAGTAATAACAACGAAAGTCATAGATGAACTCACTTTATCAGGAAAGTACCAGCCTTATATGTATATTAGGTACACACATAGGCACATTAGTCATTATATACTATTCTTACACCACTACACCTCCCATACACATTAAAAAAAAACATATTTAAAAGGTTTTTTTTTATACAGATACATACAATTTAGTTCGGTTCTTATGAACTAAATCTGTTTTTCCGTCTTTGTTTATTTCTACGTTAGGTGCTAAATTTCTTTCAACTATATATGGTCCTGAGTACAATGGGTCCATTTTATGCCTATTTTCATTTCTTAGTAATATGAGGTCATTCTTCTTATAGGTTATAGGATTAATATTATTATCATATTTGGATTTTCGCACTATTTTGCTTTTAATTAAATTTTCCTTAGCTTCTCTTTGAGAAATTTGTAATCTGTACCGTAACTCACATGGGTAATTGTCGTAATTGTAAAGAGGCTCGACTTTAGTTAATAAATTGCTCGGTAAAGTGCACTTTTTTCCAAACACTAGTTCATATGGGGTGAACTTAGTTTCGGTGTGGACAGAAGTATTGTATGAAAATGACCAATAGGGTAGCCAATCACTCCACGTTTCTGGGTGGCAGTCTGTTGGATACGTAAAGACTACCTAAATGTTTGTGAGAGTTTTGTAAAGCGCCAATACTCTCATGGTGGTAAGCTGTGGATTGTATTTTATTTATTTTAAGTAATGTACACACCTCCGACATAGTGTTAGAGATGAATTCCGTGCCACGATCGGTCGCTATCTCTCGGGGTATCCCGCATCTAAGATTAAACTTATTTACTAACGCCTTAGCTACTTCTGTTGAGGTTTTTGTTATGGGTGGATACGCCTCAACATACTTTGATAACTCGCATTGCAGAGTTAGAATATATGAGTAATTATAATTATCCTTATCTAAGGACCCTACTAAATCTAAATATATCTTATCAAACGCCGAATTGGCAGTAGTCGTTATGACCATTGGTTCCTTTGTATGACACGTGTATTTTTGTTTTTTACATAAAATACAACGTTCTACATAACTTTTAACATCGCGTTCTAAACCCGACCAAAAGTAGTTTTTTTTTTATATTATTGATCATTCTTCTTATACCTGCGTGGCCACTCGTAGGTAATAAGTGAAAATCGGTGAGAATTACTTTTTTATCGTCTTTGTCTATTATTCTTATTACATCTCTTAATACGCACAATAGTGGACCGGTCCAATTTTTCATTCTGCTTATTTCTTGTGCTTGTGCTAATTTTTCGACGAATACAAAATTGTCTTTATTTTTCACGATATTTATTTTATCAATATCACATGTTTTGCAGAACATCTCGAGTTCTCTCACAAATTCGGCTCGCGATATTTGTGATTGAGCATTCGAGTTTATATAAATTGCCATTTTGCTAGGCACATAGCATAATATCTTACTTTGTCTTACAGTTTCCTTTCTAAGTCCTAGTTTATCATTATATAGTCTTGACTTGTACTGAATAATAATTCTACCAAATCCGAAGGTTTCTTACTTAGCTCTATCACCCTTGGTTGATCAGTCCCAACGTTGCTAGAACCAAGATCGATCGACGAATCTGGAGAATTTTTTTTCATCATTTCCCTGTACTTTGATCTAGTCATTACATTAATAACGCGTTCATGCATCTCTTTCAGTTCCTCTGACGTCATTCTGACGTCTGCAGCCGCGTTGTCCGTCTCTTTCACATACTCTACAGTGAAGTTATATTCCTCTAGGGCAAGTCTAAACTTTAAAAGCCTGGTAGATGGATCTCTTAAATTAAATAAATAAATCAAGGGCTTGTGATCCGTCTGGATTTTAAATTTTCTTACGTAAAGGTACGGCCGGAAATACTTAATTGCCCAAACTATCGCTAGCAATTCTTTTTCTATCATGGGATAGTTGGTCTCTGCCTTGTTGAGACCCCTACTAGTATATGCTACTGGTCTACCATCGCTATTTGCTAATATCGCGCCAATAGAATATCCACTTGCATCTGTCTGTATGATGAAGTTGTTTGCCTCTGACAAATCTGGATATGCAAGCACTGGAGGTGTAGCAAGGGATTCTTTTAAATTTTCAAAGGATTTTTGACACTGCTCACTCCAAATAAATTCCACGCCTTTTCTACATAGTTTGTTTAACGGATGTGCTTTTTCCGCAAATTGTTTTATGAATTTTCTGTAATAATTAGCAAAAGCCACGATCTTTTTACTTCATCTACTTTTTTAGGCACCGGATATTCGTTCAAAACTTTTAATTTGTCTGGGTCAAGTAATATTCTATTTTCTGACACTACGTGTCGAAGGAAGGTTCTTTTTTAAGGAAATCACATTTTTCGGAATTTAGTTTAAGGTTAACTTTAGGTAACCTTGAAAATACATCTAAAAGGTTTTTATTATGATCTACTACATTTCTACCAAACACAATTAGAACTCCTCTGCTGCACTGGGAGTGAAGAAATAGCATAGAATGCGTGCAGATGCTTATTTATCATCCTGGCATGTCGTAAAAGTCGACTAAGGGACGGGTCCTCTCCAACATGGTGGACTATCTGTATGGGCGATGGGCTGATCACCTGTCACCATACGGTTCATCATACCATCTTAGAACTAATTAATCGAACGTGGCCACAAGTAGTATTGTGGCTCTGCCCACCCCATTAGGGATTTCGGGCGTGATGCTATGTATGTACAATTAGATCGTCCAAGTAAACAAAACATTTCTCGTAATTTAAACCGGACATGGACATGTTATCATCCGGGAAAACGATCCGGGGCTCACTTTCAAACCCATCGGAAGTCTGGTCATTTGGTACTGGCCAGAACAAAACGCTGTATATTTTCTACTTTCTTCATCTAATAGTACTTGATAATAGCCTGAAAATAAGTCAAGGTGAGAAAAATAAATATTGAACCTGAAAGAGAATCCAAAATTTCGGTAATATTGGGCAACGGAAATTTATCATCTTGAATGTGGTTATTAAGTTGCCTGTAGTCGATTACCAATCGCCACTTCTTTCCGTTTCCTTCCTTACTTTTTTTCGGCACCAGTAACACAGGACTGGACCATTCACTTTGAGTTGGTTCAATAATACCGTTGTCTAATAATTTATTTATTTGTTTACTTAGTTCCTGTTTTTGTAAAAGCGGTGTTCTATATGGTTTTACAAAAACTATTTGGCTTTAAATGTATTGTTTGTTTGCATATATTTGTAGTTGTTAATTTGTCGTTAGGTAATTGGAAAACATCGGAAAATTTTGCGCACATGCATTCAATTGAAGTTTTTTCTTCCGTATTTAAGTGATTTAATTGTAGCCATGAAAACAATTATTTTACTCTATCCGAATTGTTTTGGGCCTGATTAAACGTGCATAGGTCATAGTTTTGTAAGGGTTCTAATTCCGGGTTTATGTCTTTTATATTTATTTCTTTTTCTGTAGTGTTAAGAATTTTAATGGTTATTTTTCCATTAATTGGCCTGACAATGGTATTAGCTAAAAAAAAATACCACTGCAAAGTTCTTTCGTGCATACTACACATTCATCTGTCATATCAGTTTTAATGTAATGAATTGATTCCGATCTAGGCGGAATAACTAGTGATAAGTCAGCATCATTCGTATCATATAATGATAAACATATTTCCTTTCCACCATTTCTAGCTAGCGACAAAGTACTTGACTTGTAATCTAAAACTGCTCCATGTTTGCCTAAAAAGTCGTTGCCTAGAATTCCATTAGCTAAACATGGTAACGAATCGAAAACATAAATCTTATGATGAAATGATTCACCATTGGCAACTAATTGTAAATATACGTATCCTATTGCCTTTACGCTACCTCCGATCCCATTTACAGTACACCTCTGTTTATGGTATGGAATATTTAATGCGACGACATGTTTCTGTTTTATAGCTGAAATCGATGCGCCTGTATCTATGAGCCAAAAATAATCGCATTCTTTAATTTGAAATTTAGCTACTAATGAGCTGTTACACATCATTAATGTTTTGTTATTCACAAAAAAAAATATTTGCGACTTCCTCGTTCACTTGAGGTTCGCTATCATTTTGAGTCATCAATTTTATGTTGGGGCGATTCCACTGATTATTACCTCTTACCGAAAATCTATTAAATTCACCTGAAGATCGCCCCCGTGTGCCACTGTAGGGTTCTCGGTTGTTGTACCGATATGTCACGGGCCCGCTACGGTACCCGTTGTTGTACCCTGTACCATGCCCTCGAGCCTGGTACCTACCACGAGAGTGATGAAATCCCCTCTGAGTATAGTACGGTCTATTACGGCTGTCTATATGTATAAAATTGAGGTGACATACCTAGAATCGCTCCTGAAGCGCCGGTAGTGACGTCATTCTCCTCTTGGGTCGCTTGGATCGCATCCTTTCGGGATTCGAAATTTCTCGCTGCAATAATAGTACTTAATCTGCGGTTCCGCAGACCGTCAGCAAATCTTTTAATAGCCAATTTCTCGTTCAAGGGCATGAGCACCTTGAAGCTGTCAGTATTGCCGTCAGCCTGTGAAATAGTTAGATCGACAAACAGCTCTGCCATCTGTGACCCGAAATCTTTTACACTTAGTTTATTTTGCCTAATGTTTTGCAGTTTGCTTTGAATAGCAGTCGCAGCCTTTTTAGGTAATAAAACTTTTCTCATATCTTGTATTAAATCTGCTGTCAAAGCATAGTCTATATTTAATTTTACCTTGGCTGATTGTGACAATCTGCTCTTCAAAACAAACTTTTTTAAAACCAAGTTATAATAATCCATGCCATCAATAAGTTGTTTCGTAACGTTTTCGTCATCCGTCATAACGGGTAGCAAACTTAGCGCAGTTTTTGAGTCGAAAGACTCCCCCATTGTGTCTTCTATTTCATGTACCTCTTCACCTTCCTGGCAATAGTCTAAAATTTCGCTGTAGAGCGTATTAAATGTCGTGCACAATTTATTAAATAAAAAAATCTCTTCACATGAAATTAGACCCTTTTTGATGCTTTCCGACACTTTGTCATTTAAACGATTATATTCTTTAAATATTACATTAGCTTCCTCGAATTTAACAGTTATGATATTGCCGTGTCTTCGATTAGGGCCTATTTTACATAAAGTAAATGCGTATAGTTTTAAGTTCATTGCATAATTGATAAAGACTTTCTGCCATTAACTAAACATACATTTCTTACTGTTATTAAGTACCTATTTACTTAATTAATTAAATCACTAAAGTTTTAAGTGTTTATAGTTCATGCATGACATATATCTAGTTTCAATCGCTTACCGCACTTTTAACACATCACATTACATATGTACACTTTCCGCGCTCGCCTTAGACGACTTCTGTCGTCCCCATCCGTTTCGCGGTCAAGGCCATTGCCTGAGCTCGCCTGTCAACCTTCTTGTTGATGGACTTGTTGATGTATCTGATGAGTAGAAACCCGATCACCACCAACACAGCAATCAGAAGCAGCAACAGGTACCAGTTGGTTTTACCGACATCTTCGATAACATTGTTGTGACTCTGCTCAATCACATTCTCGTACCCCACTTGTGTTAAAATATCCTGGCTACTCTTAGCAGGTGGGCTGGCCGTCGTTGTGGAGCTGTAATTTCCCTTTTGAATGTGAGAACGAGTTACGCGAAAAACATAATGTTTATTCTCCCGAAGGACTCGCTGAAATCACCACTGTTTATTCACTTTTTATAACATTACTTGTATTGTTTTTGTAATGATAACGCGATACACAGTGCAAATCAAATATATGCAACGTCTTAGCACTGTTTTTTATTCATGGTCCATGTTAGGAGATACTCGCGGCAGCTGGCGGCAGCGCATGGCGGTGTCACTAACGTGACGCCAAACATACTTAACGAACACGCACGTTAAAATAGCCAATACGAAAATTGCTATAATTGCCGTTAGTATAATAACTGACAGTCTTTCGAATTTCAGTATCGCTTCGTAATTGTCTGCACAATTATTTCGGCACATTTTTGAATTTATTAGTCCACTATTAATGTAAATCGACACCCGTACGCGCGCTCATCGCCACTCTAGGCAGGATTACCCCAACCCTTAAGAAGATGATGAGGCTCAGAGACGAAGCGCATTCCAGAAGTCGTCGTACTAAAGGGGATGGTCACATACTTTACTATAAAACATTTAAACATCTCGTAAATTCCGCTCTTTACAATGAAAAAACAGCCTATTATGAGACCCATATAAACAATAACTCGCATAAACCTCGAACTCTTGGGAAAAATATAAAACAAAACTAAGTCAACTTTAATAAAATTGATGTGTTGCCTGTACATCTCCGTAAACCAAACGATATTAACGATCATTTCATCGCTACTCCCACTGGTTCTGATATTACCTTGTCTAGCCTGACCTACTTCGAGTTTCACAGATTTGGCACCATGACGTTTACCTTAAGAACGGTTGACGAGTTGACTGTTTTAAATATCATAAAATCAATCTCAAGTAGCGCTTTGGGTGCGGATGGGATATCACTAGATATGGTGATGTTAACGCTGCCTCCAACAATAACTGTTATTATGTCATTAGTCAATCAGTCCATTAGAAGTAGTACTTTTCCTCAGGCCTGGAAATCAGCTATTGTCAAACCAATACCTAAAACCTCTAATCCATCAGAATATAAAGACTTAAGACCAATCAGCATTCTATGTTTTTTGTCGAAAATTATTGAAAAAGTTGTGTGTACTCAGCTTACTAAATACCTCGAAAATTACGATATCCTGCCAGCGAAGTAGTCAGGCTTTAGGAAAGGGCGAAGTACAGCAACAGCATTGTTGGATGTGATCGACAACATTCTGGTCGCGCGGGATAAGGGAGAAGCAACTCTTTTAGTATTGCTGGACTTTTCTCGCGCGTTCGATATGATTCACATTCCTCTGTTGTTGTCCAAGATGACATATTATGGATTTGACTCAAACAGGTTGAGCTGGTTTGCGAGTTATCTTAGCGATCGATCTCAGCGTGTCGGTCTGACTAGTACAACCACCGGGTGGTCACATTTTTCTAAAATTATCTCATTAAGTCACGGAGTTCCTCAGGTCTCAGGGCTCAGGGTCTATTTTAGGTCCAATTTTGTTTATTTTATACGCAGCTAACATTACCGAGTGCTTTCAATTCTGCGATTACCACATGTATGCAGATGATCTTCAGATGTATAAATCATTTAAGCTCGTAAATGTCTCGCATGTGGTTGACGGAGTCAACCAGGACCTTGACCGAGTTTCAAAATGGTCAGAATGTAACGGCTTGGTGCTAAATCCGGTTAAATCAAAAATTCTCTTTCTTGGCACTAAGTATCAAATTATTAATATGCGTAATTTTAATTTTGGGGTAAGCTTGAATGTGAACCTCTTGAGAGGGTTGCTACAGCCCGTAATTTAGGCTTGCTGATGGATGAAGAACTACATTTTGAGCAACATGTACTAGATGCTGTAAGACAATGTTTCTTTCGATTAAAAGTCTTATACCGAATGCGTGATCATTTAAGTGTTGATGTAAGGATCCAACTTTGTGATACATTAATACTCTCTAAGCTAAATTATGTTGATACTGTCAATGGTGGTTGTTTACTGGCTCGCTCTAAGGCTCTCGCTCCTACGCATTACGCGTCGTGCGGAAGAGTGGGATGAGTAATCTCGTTCACAAACCGCTACAACATCACTTAACGTTCCCGAATAGAGGTGCTGTATCAAATGGTTCACACACTAAGACGTTAGAAACAATGTCGCGAGGCGGACGCCCGGGTTCGAACCCGGGGGAAATTAAAACACGCGCCGATTGTGCCCCGGAATGCGCCCGCCCTAAGCCGCTCTGCTCGCGAATCAATCATCTGCGACAGTGGAATGAGGAGATTCAATCAGCCCGATAAGGTATTAAAGAAGACAAAGTTGATAAAAGGGTGCCCGCGGAAGGGATCGGGTTCAACGTAATTTATGTAGTCGGTTGAGATGAGAGGGTTTCTAGGGTCTTTGTGAATGTATTATCATTATAAAAATTAGAAAGTATTTGGACATTCAAATGTCAAGTTATTTGATATTGTATTTTTTTTGTCGTTGCTACGATATTCAAGAAAAGGATAAATAATAGAGGGCTATTATTTATCCTTTTTTAACCGACTTCAAAAAAAAAAGGAGGAGGTTCTCAATTCGGCTGTATTTTTATTTTTATTTGTTTTTGTTTGTTACTTCAGAATTCCGTCATTTATAAACCGATTTTGAAAATTCTTTTTTGAATCGGTAGGGTATACCTCCAGTTTGGTCCCGTTGTAGTCAAAGTTGAGTTATGATGAGAGAATCTATTAGAAATCGATGGTACTCTTCAAATATTATAGGCAAGCATATAGCAGTTTTAATATTTTCTGTAATAACTCAAGCAGTTACGTTCCAAAAGTATTATTTGGTGAAATGGAACTGTTGATGAAGACCACAGATGATCATCGGAACTCCTAAATGTTGAGTATTTCACGGTTGCCGATTAAATTGCTGTATAAAGTTCTGAAGCAACTTATGTCCTTGAAAATTCATGTAGTAAAATTGAAGAACCAGGAGAACTCCTCAACGATTGACATTCTTGCACCGTGGATAGCAACAGTTTGTAAATGGTGATGAGCAATTGGCATTATGCTACTGTTACTTGATGTAGTAAATGTGTGCCGTTAAATCACAGGATAATAAATAAAATGTAAAAAAAAACTTACTTTTCAATGGCTATTTGAAGTCGGTTTTTTTATTTTATAAATTATATGATTATCTTGAATATCGTTCGTTATAAGATTGTAGATTGCATTATTTCACGGATTCAAGGATGGATTTCATGCGATCATGCGCAACAAAGCTGCGTCGCTGTTCCAGCGTGTGTGCGGTAGTGACAACAGCGCCTCTATTCGGGAACGCTAAGTGATTCTGTAGCGACTCGTGAGCGAGATTTCTCATCCCACTCTTTCGCATTACGCGGCGTGCGAAAGAGTGGGATGAGAAATCTCGCTCACGAGTCGCTACAGAATCACTTAGCGTTCCCGAATAGAGGCGCAGCATACTTAACAGGATCGGGTGCCGGTCGGTTTGCCTCTACCTACATAAGTAATACATTACGCTTTGACCATGATCCCGGGTTCGGCAGGTCGGGTTATTACAGTGGATCGACTGCCGTCTGACTTCGGTTGTCAGACTAATAAATGCGGCAATTTCTCAAGTCGTAGTTACGGAAGCTGTCGCTGGCCTAGTCTCGTTGGTTTTGACGCTTTGTGCCAGATTCGCAGAACGCCTGATTCGCAGAACGCCAGATTCGCAGAATGCCAGATTCGCAGATTGCCAGATTCACACAGTGCCAGATTAATTTTTCACATAATAGTAATAGAGAGAGTAAGATTAATTAGAGTTCCATACCTCAAAAGGTACAGAACCGTTATCGGATCATTTTGCAATATCAGTTGACGATCACTTTACCGGCGTTAGGGCGGGAATGATCCATATAAATCTCATTATCATATCAGTTGCCAGACAAAGTCATGGGGCCATCCATTACGAGCAACATTACTGCCTATTATTTTATCAGGAACAAGTCTTTTTAGAGCATTGAATCATTTCATTATTGAGAAAAAGTATATTTTATTACTGTACCCGCACCAATGATTGCGTAAGAGCTGGCAACGGAAATTGATTATTTCACTCTTACACCGTGCTGGCTTTACACGGGTTGTAACTCCCAGAGCCCTGTTTTATAAAGCTACAAGTTACAAATTACAAGCGGAACTCCCTTTCTAGCAAAAGGAGTTAGAAGGAGAGTGAGAGTTTTGGTCATATGTAAAGCGTAATCGTAGGTCCAATCAACCCACAACTTTTGGCAATATGACCACACAGCAAGTGGCAGATTCATTTGCTAACTTTTTTAAAAGAGTCTTCTTGCCAAGTGGCCCGTCTCTGGATGTAGTGGCAGCCAACGCCGCTGCCGCCAAGGAAACACCATACTCGTGCGATCGACATATCACCATGGTATACGTAAGTGATCAAGATGTTCGCACAGCCATCAGGCGCTTGCGTCCTAAGCACACCCAGGGACCAGACGGGGTACCTCAGTACATAGTGAAGGACTGTTGTGAGTCATTTGTACAACCGCTTCAGTATTATATTTAATTGTACCAAAGTATTGCCAATACATAAGTCTGGTTCTAAATCGGATGTCCATAATTATAGGCCGGTTGCTGTACTTTCAATATTCGGGAAAGTTTTCGAGTCCGTCGTTTACACCCAAGTATTCAAACAGCTGAATGGGTGGTTCTGTGCCGAGCAGCACGGATTCTTACCGAAGTGTTCAACAACATCAAATCTTCTCATTGTTGTGTCGTTAATAACTAACAATCTGGATCAAAGAACACAAGTCGACGTAGCTTATTTTGATTTTCAGAAAGCTTTCGATAGAGTCAACAGAACTCTCTTTGGCCGGTTTTTCCACTGCACTGCTTGGTTTTCTAGCCAGCTATTTATCGGAGAGATATTAGTTTGTCCAGTATGAGGGCTCTAGGTCTACCAAGTTTGTGGTAACTTCTGGAATTGGACAAGGAAGTAATCTTGGACCATTGCTGTTCCTTATCCTCATTAATGATCTACCAGCAGCTCTTAAGTTTTCGTCGTGCTTGCTATTCGCGACGACCTAAAGTTAGCATTGCCCATCGGAAGTTCCGGCGATTCCACCATGTTACAGTCAGATATAACAATAGATCATAAGGCTTTAATTGTATAACTAACACATAATATGGATTCTTATTATCTGAAATAAATAAATAATAATAATAATAATAATAATAAACACTGTTTGCAGCTGGGCCCAAAATAATGATCTCAGTCTTAATGAGGAAAAATGTTCCGTAATGACCTACGCCCGTGCTCGGCTTCCCATGTACTCTACGTACACAGTTGAGGGCAAACCATTGAAACGTGTAAGTGAAATTAAAGATCTTGGAACATGGTTTGACTCACAACTTATTTATTTATTTATAATTTGCACTATCAATAAATAAATAAATAAATAAGTTGTGAGTCAAACCATGTTCCACTTACATTTAACCAGCACATAATCAAAATATGCAATGAAGCAAGAAAATGTCTGGGGTTTGTTATGCGTCAGGCTAAGGTATTCACCGACCAACGCGCTACCAGCATCTTGTACAACGCATATGTTCGAAGCAAGATCGAAACGAACTCTGCTATTTGGAACTCGCATGAACAGCAATATACGCTCATGGTGGAAAGGGTACAAAAGCCATTGGTACGGTACCTATACAGCAAAAAATACGGCAGGTACCCGTTCCTCTACTCCTCCGCACTGACGCTTTTAAACGACATTCTGGTCAGCGACACCCAACTAGACATGTTCTATGGCTCTGAGTATACATTTCTGACCTCATCAAGTCGATTTTTAGAAAAAAATGTAACTCCCAGTAGTATTGGCAACTGATGTATACCTACTACAATACACATATAATGTTAGAATTATGTATTCTGTATAAAATAAAATAATCCACTTTTCTCACAAATATGTACATATATAAAAAAAAACTGTTTAAATTAGCACGTAAGGTTTAACTGTTAGTGCTGATTGTTTCAATAAATAAATAAATTAATTAATTAATTAATTTAAATTATTTGCGGGCAATTTCAATCTAGTTTTTTTTTATAATTCGATTGTGTGATTTAATTTTATTTTGAGAAATTATTAATTTTATGTAATGTTATATTAAGTTTATAGAGTTCAGCTACAACGTAGGGACGACGACTGATAGAATGCTGCGTTCACTGCGTAAATAATGGGAGAGATAGTCAACATTCTTTCAACCACATTTTATAACAAAGAAGGTCAGGCACCGTAAAAACAATTCACAGCTTTTGTCTTAAAACAATACCAGAGCAAAGTTATTCGTGCAATATTTTAAAGTTAAGATTACCTAGATCTCCTATTCCTGCGACTGCAAAAATACTATGAGTTCGGAACCACCTATCCTATACGCTCCAATTCTTCACCGTTTACTTCCTAAAAAAAGTTTCCAGTAACTTTGCCAACTCAAGTTAGTTGACATAACCTTGTTACGATATTACGACTTTACATCGCTCTGCGTCAATACAAGAACTTCAGAAAGTCACGGGACACAGTTTTGTTCACAAACAATGTTGACGTATTCAACTCGATTATAATTCTCCGAAACGACTCATGTTCACCATTGCCTTTTATTATCATTCTGGAATCAGAATTGTTTTCACCCGATATTTTAAAGTCAGATAAAACGATCCTATGCCAGGATTTTACAATAAAGTATGAACAAAGAAATTATTAAAGCGCTACGTCGTAGCAGCTACGTGGTCCGGTGCTACGGGGACAGCTCGTAGAGCACATAATAGGCACAACAGTATCGCGCTGTGCGCAGCGCTGCATTGTCCGCTGATATGGATTTGTGAGTAAATTCTTTTCAACAGAATTGGAGAATTGAAGCCTTATTGTGTTGCTTGGATATTGAAGAGTATGAGGCGTAATAGATATTTTAATCTTTAAATCTTTTATAATGAAATGTTTTTAATTTGTTTTAGATTTCATATTCTGGCTTAAAATACCTACTTTTATAATTGATAGCCGTTGAAAGCTGATTCTTGAATCCTTGGGAAGGTTGATAGCGCGTTTTAGCGCACCTCGACTTCTATTCTGCTAGTTGACCTCCGCTTGTAATAGTTTCGCCACTCAAAACAAGATGTCACTAATATCGCTTCGTTATAATCTTTAAGAAAGCTAACTTTAAAATACAATCAGTATAGAAATGCAATGAAATGAAGAACATGAGATATTTTGCTGAGTACGCAAATATTCTGTGTTCTACTTTCGCCGAGACAGCCGGTGTAGTCACACTCCATTTGTCGTCGTTACAGAAATGCGCTGTCAGCTGTCAAATTAGCAGTGGATCTTGAGCCGGGGGGGGGGGACAAGCCGTTGGATCCATTCGGCACCATCGCATCACACACAAGTACGATGGCACAGCTCAGCACATGAGAATTGGCTACTTGACTATAGTAACAAATATTAATATATTTCTGTGGAACGGTAGCTAAACGTAAATAAATGCATGTCAAGGAAACAAAAAGATCATTTTGACTGTTACTTTTTTTTTATTAAGAGTAGAAAATAGTCCAAATAAGTGATAAAATAAATATTGCTTTTTAGTTCTGAATTACTAGTTTTTGACATCCTCACCAAATTTCTGTCATTTTTAATTTACTATATTGGCCTAAACACAGTATTTTCGACAATAATTGCTTTCATATATTTGTATACAAATTCCAATGTAAAAAGAGCCCTGACGGCCATATAAAATATATGACCGTCAGGGCTCTTTTTACATTGGTCTTTTATACACTCTAACTGAACTGTGACGTCATATTTCAGGGCCATTTTGTATGGAACGTTTTTGTGAGTGGTATGAACTAGGACTTTTCGAAGCGTCGTAACTCGAACAAAAAAACAACACAATAATGTTTTGCGAACACAGTTGGGTTTCTATTACTTAGTACTTTCCAATAAAAGATGAAATAAAAATCATGCAAGTAGCCATTTGTAATCATTATTATTATTATATATAATAAAACCAAGTTGATAAAATGTGCGTGCCGAAAAAACTTAAAAATATATTAAATTAAAAACGGTTATAAAGGGACTTATATAGTGTGATAGCCCTTTATCCCCCCTCGAACAAGAAAATTCCCGTTTTAACCTAAAGGGCGTGTTTTTAAAGATATAAAAGCTTTTCCAACCCTTCGACTTGGAAATTAAGTGTAGTGGCGCCATCTGTTGTCGAGTATTTGAACTTGGAAATTAAGTGTAGTGGCGCCATCTGTTTTGCGCCATTTGTTTGTGTATTTGAACTTTATTCAGAACAACAACGATTATTTGGGTTGCATTTCGAAAGGCGCTGCGAGCAATTGCAGCATGTGTAGTAATGGCACAGTATAAAGAGACATAGTAGTCCGACGCCTTTGATCTCGCGGTAAATGCCGACAACGTCTGTACAGTTCTGAAACGGCGTATGTACGCTAGGGTTGTCACAAGTAAACCATATTTATACAGGACATTGACGTCCAAAAAATAATTTAGGTCCCTCGTGTTGTGGGGTATCCGAATCACCCCCATGTATGTTCCACGATTTTTGATAGTTTTCGAGTTATGATTTTTTTTCAAATTTTTCGAGAATTTTCGACATAGACCACTTAAAAAAAAAAAAAAAAATTAGATGACTTTTCGAGACTTTCTTTTTTTAACTAATTCTCTACGAGTTGTTCTTTTATGCATAAAATTATCAGCTTCGTAACTTTTTTGGAAGTTGTAAAAATTTTGGTGTAAAGAGAAAAATTTACGATCGGTGAATTAGACTTACATTTTACTGTTTCCATCGGTAAAACTCGGATCTCAATCGGAAGACGTCAGGACCCGAAGTGTCAATTAATTATTGTATTCAATGAGTGACATGTTTATATTCATTAATATGAAACTTTATTATTTACTGTCAAATGTCGAAATGAAAAATGACCGCATGGTATGATGGGTACTGGTTTATTTTATAATCGTTGTAAGGAGTAAACTCCTGTCGTGCGTCGGAGCTGACACACACACACTTTTTTTAATTTAAAGATTTACTATTCACGGTGAGACACCAAAATATTAAAAGATTAATTGAAAATATATAACCTAAGCATTTACAAAACTGCTAACTAATAATTTACTATTAAAATTTAAATTTACTTACTAACAATAGCTACGTCCCACTGCTGGGTCTCATCTCACAATAATGTTGTGTCGTGGTAATCTGTAAGCTGTGCTTAATACACTCGCAACACTCAGTCGATGAGTGGAAGACAACGCGCGGCTTCAGAAAGCGGCGGAACCGTCGTTACACAAAGCGGTGTCAAGTGTTGACTCCAGCTACGAGGCTCTCTAAATTTCAAGCCCTTATGTTATTATCAGTAACTTTAAAAACAATTTTAAGCAAATTAGTACAATGTATTTTATAAACACGAGCCTTGGTGAAGTAACCTGTTGAGTACTGAAGGTCACAGATTCAAATTCCTAAAGGAGATAGGTATGGTGAGTTTTGAGAAAGAGGTCGATCGTCACATCCAACTCAGCTGGGTAGTATTCGTGAAGCTTACGCCTTATGTTCTCGTCATGCAAACGCTATGCCTTTTTAGTGACCTGTGCGAGTACAATCAAAAACTTGCTAATGTTTTACTTTAAAGATACTCAATTTAGGAGTAATTAATAATAATTACTTACTTTAGAGTACAAATATAAGGTCAATTCAATAAAGTAATAAATAATACCGCAATTTATTTAGATGAAACAATCATTTTATTCCACCCATTGTTAAAAAACTCGCAAGGAATTTCGCAGAAAACAACGCGAATCAGAATCACTTTAATATTGGACGAATACTAAGTTCATCGTATACTCAAACAAAACAATATTTATCGAAGATTCAAGAGCAAACGGACAGCACAGCACAGCACAGACGGATCGATGCAAACATTTATTTTGATACCAACAAAGTTGCGTCGACGATTGACCGCAGGTTATAATCAGAACTAGCTGACTACATTATCTAAAAATAACTAGAAAATTTAATTTAAATTCATAAAACATCGGTAAATATGTAATATTTGATACAGCAGGACGAAAAAAGGTTATTTACCTCTACTATATAACATTATGTTAGAACCCAGTGGCGCAGGGGTCAAAGCTATGTGCAGCGCACGTTTTAAATTCTGTAAGGTGAGCGTACCGAGCATGTGGATGAGTCCGACATTATTTTATTCATGAATACAAACTCTATCATAGGTTTTTGTATTTCATCAAACAGCGTGTCAACGTATGTAAGTGACCGTACTGTGCCTTAGTTGTTTATTCTCTGGTGGGAATGCGATACGTGGCTAAGTCAAAAAACGATTGAAAAGTTAAATCCATTAATTTAGCACAGGTGTCGAGAGAGATTGAAGCGCGCTGCACATCGTCCACAGAGGGATCGCATCCATGTGTTACTCTCAGCAAACCTTTATTTTGAGAGCTACGATTGATTTTCCCCGAGCGAGCGTTGTAACATTCTGGAAACCAATATACCCAACGGAACACTACGTGTAGCAACAGCTTAAAGTTTTTTGGATTTTACCATTAGTTCTTCGGCAAGGTAAATTCATGATTGTGTGCGAAGACTCTGCTTTGGGCCAGTCACATTCATTATGAGAAAGATTCTGTGCCTGTGCTTGTATTCAGTATAATATACATCATAAGAAAACTTTGGGTCCTATGTTTTTTCAAATTCATTAATAGATTCATATATATTTAAAAACAGTTTTGAACGCATATCGAATATTAGGTATAAACCATTACCGAATAATGGTAGTCCCTGCCCCGCTTGGCTTTCCCGAAGCACAATAAAGGACCCGACAAGCACAATGTGATTGGGTTTGATGTTTTATCTTTATTTTATTACGGTGTCATTTTAATAGTCAATTTTTATTATGAACACTAAGGTATCGCAAATTGAATCACGCGCGAGGGCTCTTTACTAGCGCATAAAATATATCGCGCCGCTTAAAGCAGATGTGGGCCGAGATACGTCACTCAATGTTAAATGTGCGTGTGTTGTTGCGACTTGATTATTCGTAATATGTGTTAGAACAATGCTGAGTTGGAAAGATCAAGGACACATCAAGGATTTCAACTAAGAAATTGTCCTTTTTTAGGGTTCCGTATCCAAAGGGTAAAAACGGGACCCTATTACTAAGGCTCCGCTGTCCGTCTGTCCGTCTGTCCGTCTGTCCGTCTGTCCGTCTGTCTCCAGGCTGTATCTCATAAACCGTGATAGTTAGAAAATTGAAATTTTCACAGATGATGTATTTCTGTTGCCACTTTAACAACAAATACTAAAAAATCTATATTTAAGAATAAATATATAGAATAAATATTTAAGGCGGCTCCCATACAACAAACGTGATTTTTTTGCTCATTTTTGCTCGATATTGATAACGGCAACAGGTAGACGCTTGAAATATTCACAGAATACTTAGATATATATTTACTTAAAAAATAAATAATTAAATTAAAATAAAATAAATATTTAAGGGGGGCTCCCATACAACAAACGTGATTTTTTTGCCGTTTTTATACATAATGGTACGGAACCCTTCGTGCGCGAGTCCGACTCGCACTTGGCCGGTTTTTACATAAAAATCATAATTGGTAATCATTCAAGGCAGAAAATAATTAATGTTACCTTTGCTAATAAATTATAATATTAAGTACTTTTCTTCTTTCAACGTGCCGTTCAATCAAGGAAGCCTCTCCAGTCTGACGCACACGCACGCACGTGAGAAGCGCCCGCGAGCGGGACTATTACATGTGTTTGTACTTTTTAATGAGCGCGAAATTGGCAAACCTAAGAAATTGCTAAAGAAATCTTTCAAGCCACAGAGTGGAGTGTACTCATAACGGGAATTGCTTTGCCATGTCGACAATTTTACTTAATGAAAACTGTCTGTAGCTCGAGCAATCGAGTTTCTCGTGTAATCGAGCAGTAACGTTATAGTATCGTCATCGAAAAAAATTGTATGACTATTGGAACAGCGCCCCCGTGAGCGTATTTGGTACTATTAAGACTCGGCGTCCGCGCGGCGGAAGGTAGCGCCGCCGATAGACACCCATCATTGAGGCCTTTCAAAACTATTGAACCTCTCTGCGTACAATTTTCTTATCTTCAGACGCTGCTTTGCGTAAAATAATCTTGGAAATGGAAGTCCTAGAGTTATTGTAAAGCTATTTTCCTAACCTATAAGCATTCCCAAGGTTTTTTCTGATACATATGTAAATTGTAACACCAAAAAGCTCGTGGGAAACAATCAAGTTCAATTCCACACATGAAATCCGAAATCTTAGAGTTGCAGCCGGGATTTGAACCCCCAAAGCTCAGCCCGAGAGGCCGCCACGAGACCACGAACAGCCAATTGGTAGTGTGCAAAGTGAAGCTTGCACACTACGCGTAGCGTAACTAGACGCACGCCACCCCGCTAGTTACGATGTAACGTGCGATAACTCTCACTCAGTTTCTCATATACCTTCTAAACAACAGAGCGGGTAAGCGATTGCGATAATCTTGTAGTCCACCAGCTAGCACGATATTATAAAAATTTAAATCATTCAATAACCATAAGAATAATGCTTCATCTAGGTATTTTATTTAAAGATTGAAAACTACGATTCAAATTGCCTTTAACCGTTCACTATCTACAAATAGTATTATTAATACCTTTTTAGGGTTCCGTAGCCAAATGGCAAAAAACGGAACCCTTATGGATTAGTCATGTCTGTCTGTCTGTCTGTCCGTCCGTATGTCACAGCCACTTTTTTTTCCGAAACTATAAGAACTATGCTGTTGAAACTTATAAGTAGATGTATTCTGTGAACCGCATTAAGATTTTCACACAAAAATAGAAAAAAATAAACAATAAATTTTGGGGGTTGCCCATACTTAGAACTGAAACTCAAACATTGTTTTCATCAAACCCATACGTGTGGGGTATCTATGGATAGGTCTTGAAAAATGATATTGAGGTTTTTAATATATTTTTTTCTAAACTGAATAGTTTGCGCGAGATACACTTCCAAAGTGGTAAAATGTGTCCCCCCCCCCCTGTAACTTCTAAAATAAGAGAATGATAAAACTAAAAAAAATATATGATGTACATGTAATGTCCACCAAAAATTGGTTTGGACGAGATCTAGTAAGTAGTTTTTTTTTATACGTCATAAATCGTAAACTGCAATTTACCTTTCATTCAATCAACTCAAATATTCAAATATTAAAAAAAAAACATTTAATTTAGAAATAGAAATAGAAATAGAAAAACGTTTATTTTGCAAACACAATATAAAAAGAAAGAACTTACAACTAGACAGCACATTAATAACTAACAGTAAAACTAGGATAGAAAAACAATTGAGGTTTGCAAAAATGGCGTCCACTCAGCTTTGTGTCGAGATGCCCGAGGACATCACGGCGCTGATTTAATTTCATAAACATAAACCTTATGCATAAATCGTGAACCATTATATAGATAATGGTACGGAACCCTTCGTGCGCGAGTGCGACTCGCACTTGGCCGGTTTTTAATGTTTACTCCTCCTACGGTTCATAAACCCACGATAATGTAGGTACTTGCAGTCCATCTCGCAAACTGTCTGTCGTCCGTATTTTTCTACGATTAATTCATACCTATTGAAACGAATGTTTGTTCTTTATAATAAAAGATAATAATCATTTATGAAACCTATAATATCATCGTATTCACACGGCTGCCTAAACATAAGTGTACCCTGTGAGTGTACTATTTGACAAAACAATTCCTGAAAGAGTATGTCGGCTCAGTGGCCACTCACGCGTTTGCCAGTTATTGAGCCGCCCTCACTCGTCTCTTTGTACTTTGCATATCTCAGATGTCTGCGATACTTGGTGTGGGCTGAAAGTGTTCATAAAAGCGTCAAACCCTGATTTATTTGATTCGGAAACCTTGAGAGATCTAGGTCTGAATACAGCATAAGCCTGACAGGAATCTTAACTAAGTATATATTTCTACGTGTTTATTGGACATTTCTTTTGGTAAGGCGTCATTTCTATCGCGCAAGTAACTGATGTTTATATTCCTTTTTTATCAAAATGAAACCTTTTAAGATTAACATAATATCTCTTGATATTCAAATTCTGTTTCGTCACTCATTATACGCATTCAAAATATGTCTATACTATTACTTATAATGTACTCTTTTGATCACTGTACTTCTATTAATTCAATACCCCGCCATGGTTAAGTTAGTTCTCAATGTATTCCCTCGTGCAGCTCCAACAGGCCGTAATAAACTTCACAACAAGCTCCGGCAGTCGGGCCGGCGGGTGATTTGACCAGATTATACAATTATTATTGTCGTGCAGTGAACTGCTGAGCTTAATTTCCGATTTAAACTACGATCAAATTAATATATTTAATTTTATTAGGTGAATAATATAAAACTCGCACTCAATGCTTGTGCACGTGCAAACAGCGGAAGCCTCGCCCGACAGTTTTTATACAACTCATTTTTTACCTTGAAAATACTGAGAATATACAAGTGCAAGGGTTTTGACTTAAATAGAGACATTTTGGCCTTCTTATTTTTACTTGTCGTTTTTATTTGGTCACGCTGATGTCGCACAAACATACTTTTTTAGATATTAATGTTAAAATTAGGCACGACAACTTTGTTTCTAATCTGTATTTTATATTGTCGTCCAAATTACACGCGCACGTTCATACTTAGCCAAACACGCCGATTGAATACCTAAAATGGCTCAAATGGACTTTGCTCATTTCCTTGCGGCTGTATCTAGGCCTCAGTTACACTTTGCCTAAACGATATCGCAATCATATTTTGCTACGATATGGTAGCTCTTATTTACTTTACAGCAATGCATCTTAAAAACGACGCAATATCGAATAAAGGCACAGGATAGTGACCTCACTAACAAGTAAATTAATAAAGGCACAGGATAGTGACCTCACTAACAAGTAAATTAATAAAGGCACAGGATAGTGACCTCACTAACAAGTAAATTAATCAGAAGTAGGGATGTAAAAATAGTGTCTTGGTTAAAGAGGAAAAATCACAACCAATAGAATAAATTATTTAATTATAATCAGACTCAAATAGTCCATCTATTGTAGTAAAACTCCAAGTTGTAGATAAAAACCCACTGCGAAGCGAAATATTCCCACGACGCCAATAACTAACGACCTAGCAATATCACTAAACATGGTCGGTTTTGTTTGATGTTTAACACATTCATTGCCGTCAAACGCTACGCGCGTAGCGCGTAGCAGCGATTTTCCGCTTTGTAGCGAAAATGCGCTACGAACGGTGAACCTAACTATCGGGTTCTTGGCATTGAATGTGTTAAAATATTTGTTACAAAACACCGACGATATTATTATTAACATAATTCATATGATTTGAGACTCATTTATATCATTACTTCTTATAAATAATCTGCAAAGTATGTAGCGGCGGTTATCGCGCGGGTAGCGTCGTATGTGTGTCACTGTCAAATTAATATTAATAAATAATATATTAATATTTGAATATGTAAGGGACTGTCGTGCTGTAGCTCGACGGTAAGCAGAGAAGACGGGGTTACAATAAAATACTAGATCAAAAAGAGGTTGCTCTACAGGACCACTGAGCGATAAATGACTCACGAGCAAATTGTGACGTGCGGACACGGGGATAAGTTAAACCCGTTTATCTCTCTATCTCTTTCGTCGGCACTAGTGTGGGAGAGACACACTTAGAGATAATACGGTTTTAGTTATCCTTGTGTTAACCTTGCTAGGGCCGCAGTAAATAGTTTGTCTGCCTTAGGATAAAAGTTGCGGGCCTATCATGCCACCCGAACTGAAAGTAATGTGTGATAAAGCGAACGCATGGGTCAAGTTACGGTTACCAGGCGAACAATAATCTGTGCGCGGGCGAAACGCCCATTCCCAAATCCTTTACGTGCATGGAATAGATCCACAGAACTGAGCGGTCTCAACTTCCAACCTTATCGTATGAACTTACAGTCTAGATTTGTCTAGCTTCGGTTTGAAACCTTGATGGGGGGAGTTTAAATCAATTCAACTATAGTCTTTGTTGCAGTGTGTTAGGTTTTCGTATAGATTGCGAGGCTTAGGTACAGCAAGCATTAGTCACGTGCGCTCTCAGCCAGCGAGCATTTTTTTGTCTGTAACAAGACTATTCACACCCTGATTCACACAATTTAGATCACAACAGTAATGCCAAATAATTTGCTTCTGATAAATAAAAACCGGACAAGTGCGAGTTAAACTCGCGTGGAGAGAGTTCCGTTCCGTACATGATTATCTGAAATTTACTAGGTTACCTTAAATGCCATAGACTTCTTATAGGTTTTCCTGTAATCTATAGGCAAAGATCTATTTCTTGTATTTTTTTCAAAATTTTAGCCCAAGTAGTTTCGGAAATAAGGGGGGGGGGGAATGGTCATTTTTCGCCTATTTTCCTGAATAACTTCTAAACTATTTTACTTAAAATTCAAAAGAAAATATATTTAAAATCCTCACAATAAGCCCTTTCATTTGATATGTCACACGATATAGGTGGCATAACTTTTTTTTTTAATATTCTAGTATACCCCCAAAAAGTGGCCCCTATGTTTAAAATTCATACATTTACGTTACGCGTCCGTGTTGCGGTCACCAACTTACATATGAATACCAAATTTCAACTTAATCGGTCCAGTAGTTTCGGAGCAAATTGGCTGTGACAGACGGACAGACAGACAGACAGACAGACAGACATACACACGAGTGATCCTATAAGGGTTCCTTTTTTCCTTTTGAGGTACGGAACCCTAATAAAGTAATTGTTCTTAACATATTTTATAACTGAACTAGCCCGGTGTGTCCACTGGAACACCTTATTGCTTCTCGAATTGACGAACTGCCATACAAACTTTCATCCCCTATTTAACTTACTGAAGGGATGAGTTTTCAAAAATTCTTTCTTGGTGCTCATTTAGGTTATAAAGGGAACTCTTTTGCAAAATTCATGCGTCTTGACCTAACATTTAAGGCTGTGCGTTATCTGTCAGTCAGTCAATATACATTTTATTAAATTACGTAGATTTAATCAACGCGTAGCTTTTTGACTTGAACTTTTGAACTAATTTTTCATCTGCACACAAAAACTATCACGACTTGAATCTTAAAGTTTTTTAGGGATTCAATTATTTTAGGATAGATTTCTACTCGCCACCGCGCCTCTGTTTATGATTTTTATAAGTAATCTTGAGATATTGGATTGGACACATTTTACATAAAGTTTATACAATACCGGTGGTTCGGAGAAAACCTCCGCTGCGAATAGCAATCTGCTTTGAATATCGGCCAATGGGTTCATGTATGTCACGCTGTCCGGAACAGGTAAAAGCCTTTATAGCTTTTTCGTAACCCCGATCCAATCGAATAGCAATCAAACAGCTGCGTGGTCAAATATCGCTCCACGCGGTCTGATAGTCGGGCCGTGGGGCAGACGACGAGTCCGACGCGGCGGTCGCGTCAAACCAATTCTTTCTGTAGACTAAACGTTTTGGTCCAGTGCAATTGTAGGATGTGACCAAAGCGAATCGATCGGGTCTCTTAAGAAGGTAAAAATAATAAGCTAGTTACAATTATCGTATAAAAATAAGTCTAAAACTAAGAAATCAATGAACAGATATCGACGCTAAGCATTACCCACGATCACAGTCTTTTAAGTTTTACTAAAAATTTGTCAAATGAATAAATGAGATGACACTGACCAGCCAACGAAGACATCTTTCGGCTGATAATAATATATGATAACGGCATTGACGGCGAAGTTAACTGATCGTCCAATACCTACAGTTACTCAGCCTCAGGCGATCAGCAGCGGACAGAGGGATGCTGATGTCGGCGAGCATTTTAGACGCGGCGGCGGCGGTTAATTAACTCAAAACAACTTATTAGGAGCTATTTAGCAAAACTGTTTACGGTAGTGCTTTAGTGTCAAATTAATTAATGGAGTGTACCCGACCGAGTTACAGCCTGCCGCCTGCTACTCGCAACTTTGTCAATGCGGCCGTGTTTGTCAAACATGACCATTATTATACTTAAACTCATGTAATAATTACTTAATATAATTATATTACTAATTCCCAGGCCTATATTCGAAATTGCCTTAAAGATATCGCAAATTATTTTGCTACGATACGATCAGCAAAGGCGGTCGCATTATAACACCATCGCAATATCTATCGCTTGGGCAATGTTGCATAGAGGCCCTGGTGTAAGCTAATGAATAAAAGAAGTACCTATGTATGTTTGGGTATTACTTTGTGTAATATTTATAAATATTTTTTAAACTCTGCATCGCACCTTGTCTCTTAGCTGTAATAAAACTTTATATACACCCATATCATAAAACCTCCATAGTGTAATCAAAAACCATAGGAAATGACCACCATTTTGACAACCAATTAGGAAAAACCAGTGCTGCAATGTTATTCCCGTATCGATTTTAGTATAGAAATGAGATTACATTTGGAACAGCTATCAAAACTCAAGTGGGTCTCTATTCTAGTATCCATAGATATTAAAACAGTTATTGATACGAAACGTCAATTCAGTATGTTTTTTTAATATAAACTGCACAACATTTGATCTCGAGTGACATGAGAATAGAGACTTCATTCGTTTGTCTATGATTTAAAAAAATGGTCTTGACGGAGGATCGAATTGCCGCCATTACTGCTTTCATGATGGTTTTTTGCTGAACGAAAGTAGAATTGTAAAAAGTTGTTTGTAATTTACATTTTAGTTGAAAATATGAACAGTAGTCTTCTCGGAGTGACTGTGTGATGTGAAAATGTGCCGGATATCGGAAATATGCAGCCACGATTGCAACAAATAACTTGTTGCCAGAAATAGTAGATTGTTGCACCAAGCAGAAAGTGATTCATTATTGCGCCGAGTGTTAGTTTGGAACCCGAACGCAAGTGAGGGCTCTAAAAACACGAGCGCAATAACACATCACTTGATGCGAGGTGCATAATCTGCTTTTCTTTCTACTACTGCAAAAAGTTGGTAAATAAACGTAAAGGTACAGTTAAACCCAACTATCGACGTAAAAAAGATTTTTGCACCTGTTATGACGCACCCTTAGAATTTTTATAAAGCCTATGACACTCGCACGTTCTCCTCCGAATCTTAAGATACCCTATTTATTAAAATCGGTCCATTGGTTCTGAAGCTAAAGTCGAACATCGAAAATTTTCACAGAAAACTTGTCTCTAGTCTATTAATTTTCATCTTACGCCATTTTTTTTTTTTAACTTTTCGTAACCCATACTATCTTATCAGCCAGTACTTTGAGCATAACATTTAGACGGGGCAATCACAGTTCGATATGGCCGCCGATATGTGGACTGTTTTGCTAACAGTAAGTTGGACTGTGAATAGGCGGATTGGGTAGCTGTTGACGTACATTTCTTGATCAACCAACCAAATAAAAAAAATACAAAACAGTGCAATAATGAATTTTATCTACACCCATATCATAAAACCTCCATTGGTTAATCAAAAACCATAGGAAATGACCACCATTTTGACAACCAATTAGGAAAAACCAGTGCTGCAATGTTATTCCCGTATCGATTTTAGTATAGAAATGAGATTACATTTGGAACAGCTATCAAAACTCAAGTGGGTCTCTATTCTAGTATCCATAGATATTAAAACAGTTATTGATACGAAACTTCAATTCAGTATGTTTTTTTAATATAAACTGCACAATATTTGATCTCGAGTGACGTGAGAATAGAGACTTCATCCGTTTGTCTATGATTTAAAAAATAAATGGTCTTGACGGACGGCCGCCATTACGGACGCGCCGCGCCGCGTTGACGTTTTGCTGAACGAAAGTAGAATTTTGTTGAATTGAATAGAAAAAGTTCATGTGTAATTTACATTTTAGTTGAAAATATGAATAGTAAGTAGTCTTCTCGGAGTGTGTGTGATGTGAAAATTCGCCGGATATCGGAAATATGCAGCCACGATTGCAACAAATAACTTGTTGCCAGAAAATATTGTTTCTGAACCCATCATGGAGGATTTATAATATGTGTGTAGATAAAGTTATGTATGCAACTCTGCATAATTTGGCCTTAAAACACACGTGCGATCTTATTATGAAACTCGCCTATCGGCTCGTTTCATAAAACCGCACTAGTGTTTTAAGGCCTATCATTATGCAGCCGTTGCATAAACTACTATTGTATGCAACTTTATTTGCTCTAGAGCAAATAAGGGCTGCTTTGTGCTGAGTATTTAAGGCCATTATGATGAAATTAAAGCGTAGTAGGAAGAAAATATTGTTTCTGAACCATGGAGTAAGTATTTATAATATCTGTGTAGATAAAGTTATGTATGCAACTCTGCATAATTTGG
The DNA here is from genome assembly GCA_947859335.1 of Tortricodes alternella. NCBI lineage: Eukaryota > Metazoa > Arthropoda > Insecta > Lepidoptera > Tortricidae > Tortricodes > Tortricodes alternella. The sequence continues at coordinate 228,959 of OX401979.1, read as the reverse complement.
CCTTAAAACACACGTGCGATCTTATTATGAAACTCGCTAAAGCTCGTTTCATGAAAACCGCACTAGTGTTTTAAGGCCTATCATTATGCAACCGTTGCATAAACTACTATTATTTAATTTTATATTTGAAAGAATCCACAGTATTAAATAATTTGTCAGAGGTATAAGTTTGCGGTGAGCGCAAGAGTACAATATTCCTTGCATAGTTCACTACGGTGGCTAGTACGTGGAAAAGGGTTGTACTCGTAGTACAAGCAGAGAATCCTCCAGCGAGAGGCCGCGAACACTTCTTCGTATTCAGGATGTTTTACAAACGTCTTCACAGCTGTCAGCTCCAAGTTTCAAATTAAAAAAAAAAAACGAAACGGGCTACAATATAATTATATAAAAATTTTGGACAGCGAGTCTTTCAGACGACCCTATAAGTATTTTGCCTTGAAATAAGGCTTGAAGAATTCGGTCCTCGGTATTGTTTTAGCAGCTGATCCGAAACTGTTGGACATCCACACGGGGACAGTTAGGGTTGCTACTCTTGTTACACGTCAGGCGGCAACTAGGAGAGCAGCAGCCCTGCACAATTACACAAGTATTCGCAAGGAATGCAAGAATTTCACTTAAAAGTTCCGGACAGGCGGGCGCCGGGCGCAAAATTTACTCGCGGCGTAACAAGACGTGCTTACTTTGTTACTGTATTTTCAGTTATCCTTATATGACTACCCTGAAAGAGAAGTGTAATGTTTCCACCACTTCATTTGCAAAACCACAATAACAGGTTTACTTAATTACCAAAATCTGATGATATTGCAATTTTATGATAACTCTTGATTATGGCGACATGAACGTACTCGTATTTATCGGCATTGATGGTATCTCAGAGAGTCGTGACTTCCAACCCCGAGTATGTGAAGATGACTGTGGGGGGGGCCTATAGCAGGACGATATTATTATAACCGGTCGGTGTGTATATTGTAAGGTTTGATTGTCTTTCTGGCAAAGCAAGAGAAAGACAAAACAGCAGATTAGTAGAAAATTATCGATTAAAACATCGCTTCAAGAAGTCGAATATAGAAACAGAAAGATGAAGGGTTAAGCATAAAAGTTTCTAATAATTGAAAATAAAACTAAAAACTTTTTTATATTTATATTTTCACTATCAGAGGGTAGTGAAAGTATTTTTGAACAGCCTTGAGTGTTCCTGTCAGCAACTGGGGCCGCGGCGCCGGCGCTCCACACCCGAGGGATTAATTATGGAAGTGAAGTCGTATCGCGATCCCCGCGGCGCATAATTACCGTCAGCTAATAGCACAACCACAAATATAAGTCGAGCGTCAAAGACCTTACGGCGTCCACAAATAGGCTATTGTTGCGTAAATCGTACACCTTCTAAAAGTGGTACAAGTGTAATAGCGGCTCTAAAAATGTTCCGACCCGACAGCGGCTTATTGCTACGTGCAGAGTATTAAGTGTCATGTTTATTTGAAGATTTGAATCGTCCGTTCATTATTTGGCTCATTAATTTGTAAGAAGTACTTTCATATTTTATTAGGCAAATAAGATTATTAAGATAATAACAGGAGGCTGCGAGCTTTGTACTTCATAACATTTTGGTGAAGGAAAACAATCCTGTAGGAAACGCGCACGCACCCACGCACGCTCGCATGCACGCACGCAAACACGCACACACACGCGGGTTTTCCGCCTATGGTCAAAGGTGCGATTCGTCAAAATACCCCTTTTGTCAAAGGCTCGTTTGGTCAAATTGTGTTGTCAACGCATCATATATAGCAACTATAAAAAGTTTTAATACTTGAGGTTAAGTGATAAAAAATTATTTCCGTATTTCTCCAGGAACATCACCTCAGACTACACGAGGGTGGCCATAAGTGAGCTTAATTTCTAACTACCGCTTTAAAGGTTGGTTGTCAAAACAAGTATTTCTGTGAAGAAAACCCTAAACAGATATAGGTGGCCGTCTCGTCTGTGAGCCACTTTTCCGCACGATGCGTAATGCGTAAGAGTGGGATGCGAGTCCCGCTCGCGAGCCGCAACGATATCGGTTGGACGTTCCCGAATAGACGCCCTGAAATTCAATATGGCGGAAGCTAGAAGACATTTGGCTTCTTAATATTTTCCCACTCATGCATTATTGTTTATATGAACAAATATGTAAAATGCCTACATTTGGAATATTTTTTTCTGTTGACTGTCCATACAAAGCATAACAAAAATTAAACTAAAAATTTGAAAATAAAAAATATTAATTATAAAATACAACAATAATCATTAATTATTAAAAACAAAAATTCCGACTGCATAACCTCTAATGAAAAAAAACCGGCCCAGTGCGAGTCGGATTCGCGCACGAAGGGTTCCGTAATTACTATTATCTATAAAACCGGACAAGTGCGAGTTGAACTCGCGTGGAGAGGGTTCCGTTCGTTACATGATTATCTGAAATTTACTATGTTACTTTGAATACCATAGACTTTTAATAGGTTTTCCTGTAATATATAGGTAAAGGACTATTTTATGTACTTTTTTCAAAATTGTAGTCCCCGTATGTTCGGAAATAAGGGGGGGGAATGGTCAATTTTTGCCTATTTTCCTAAATAACTTCCAAACTATTTACCTTAAAATTACAATAAAAATATATTTAATTTTCTCACAATAAGCCCTTTCACTTGATACGTCACACGATATAGTTTGCATAACTTTTTTATTTTATTTTCTAATTTACCCCCCAAAAGTGGCCCCCATGTTTAAAATTCCCTAATTTACATTACGCGTCCGTGTTGCGGTCACCGACTTACATATGTATACCAAATTTCAACTCAATCGATCCAGTAGTTTCGGAGCAAATTGGCTGTGACAGACGGACAGACACACAGACAGACAGACACACGAGTGATCCTATAAGGGTTCGTTTTTTCCTTTTGAGGTACGGAACCCTAAAAATGGCAAAAAAATCACGTTTGTTGTATGGGAGTCACCTTAAATATTTATTTTATTCTGTTTTTTAGTATTTGTTATTATGGCGGCAACAGAAAGTGAGTGTCAAAATCTGACTAAACTTACAATTAGGTAGTTATTGTAAACTCGAATTCCCGAGAATCTGGCATCATCAATATCTGCTTTAACTAAAGACTTATTACTAGTATTGTTCAAATATGGCATAGTGGAGGCATTACCCCGGCTCTATCCCGTACGCGGTGTGTGGCAATCGCGCCGTGCTCGCCGGGGCGAGTCCGCCCACGTACGCAATCGTTTACTGACTCAAAACCTCTTTACGTGAGTCGATAGACTCGCTCGTCTGAATCGGTGTCGTCGGCAGAAATAAATAAGTTCTGCGAATCGTGGATCCGCCGGGGTACTGAGCATACTTGCGTTGAGGAGTACATCACGTAATCGATGCAACTAATACATCATAGCATAAATTATATCGAAATACAACAACCAGGTTATAACGTATAACCAATGATGAAAAACAGCTAATTAATTAAACATTCTGACAAAACAACCGTAATATAAGGTTGTCTTTAGTTGCGATCCCAAAAACAGACAAACAAAGGCTTACAATTTATGGCGTCCTTTTTGTGTAAGGGTTTAAAATTATGATCGGCCCTTACCTACCGGGACGGGTTAGTTTTTACGGCAGCCCAGTTTTTTATTAATTCGGCTCTTAATTTTTATATGTATTAAAGACACCGCGGGAAGTAACGGCTTTCATTATATTTACGAGCGGCGAAGTTTCAACTCTTGTAAGTTATTATAACGTTCACGACTCTAGTTCGCAACTCACATTCTTTCAACATAGCGGTTGTGAAGTAAGTTCAGAAATGTTGTAAGTTCTGACCTTAGCGTTTGGAAAATGCTTAACTTTATGCAAATTGCGCTAACACACGGAACGCTACAAACAGACATTGCGCGCTACTTCGGTGTCAGGTATTATGAATTCTTGGCCTAAACTCGAACAAGTGTAATTTAATCCAGGAACATGTCGCGCCCGGGTGGTGCTTGATTTTAAAAAAACATGTTTTCTGGGCTCTTTTATCACGACGACACGTTTGGCCTAGTTGGTAGTGACTCTGCTTCCGAAGCCAGCGGTCCCGGGTTCGAATCCCGGTAAGGGCAAATATTTGTGTGATGAGCACGAATGTTTGTTCCTGAGTCTTGGATATTTTCTATGTATTTAAGTATTTATTTAACTATATAAATATGTATATCGTCGTCTAGTACCCATAACACAAGCCTTTAGAGCTTACTTTGGGGCTAGATTGATTTGTGTAAAGATTGTCCCCTGATTTATTATAATTATTATTATTATTATTTTATTGAAGACTACTTATAAAAGGGCCGTCGCGACATCGCTCCGCAGACGTAACTGTGATGTATAATAATATCAAATCATTATTTAATGGCAGAACAGATTTGGCTGAAAGTTGTTGCGCAGATTCTTAAGCGGAATATGCATAATAAAGTATTTAGAATCCGCGAAAATATAACAGTTCCCGGGAGAATAATAGTAGCCGAATTTTATACAGATTAAGTTGGAAGCGAAAGCTGAGATCTGTAATTCTTAAAGAGATGAAGATCAAAGCGAAGTACAAAACAGGTTACAAAACCATAAAATGTAAAGCTTTACGCATTGAAGATGATTAATTCTGCCTTTAGCCGAGGTGACAGGATATGAGCACGTGATTAATATGAGGCCGGCAGGTGACGCCGGGAGATGGATGGTGCAGCGTCAGCGACTACAACTCGGTGTTATCAATAATGACATTGTGACTTAGCAGTTCACTAATATTTCGGTGATCGGTATAGTTACTAATATTATTTATTTATACTCTATTGCACAAGTAAAAAGATGTACAAAAGGCGAACTTAATGCTACAATCATTCTCTACAAGTCAGTGGCGGCGCGTTAAGTTAATCCGGTGTATAATTTCTTAATTTAAAGATCATAATATAATATTCATCAGTTTTAGTTTAACACTATTTTTTATGTAAGTACAATATTATTATATAATTAGTGATATTATAATGTTTAAAATTAGAAATGATACACCAGCTTTACCTCACGCGCCGCCACTGCTACCAGTCAACCTGTGGGTGAAGCAGAGAACCCGAAGTAGGTGCAGTGAACAGTTCATATTTATATAAATATACGTAAATACAAATATACTTACATATAACAATAAATGTAAATAAATAGACAAATATGTAAAAACGTATTAATGATTCAGATATAAACAGAAAACTATGTTGAAGAAGAAAGTTAGATATTACTCACCAAGCTGCTTTTTAAAACTGAATTTGTTTGAATATTACGGTTTATCTTGACAAATCGTTTTGTTTATTTATTCATTATTTCATGAACATAATACAATACAATAATAACCTAAATAAACTAAATTAAATCTAAATATAAATCTAACATTAACTATAATAAAAAGAATATACCTATATAAACTATGACTAAATTAAAATTAAAACCTATAAATAAAATAATTGTTCGAAGTCAGCGCCAGGTGGCAGGGTGCCCAGAAGGCTGGCAGCATTGCCACGTTGTATTGCAATGCTGACGCGTTGAGCCAGGTATGACCCAGCCCTCTGGTCAACCGTCGACTCGGCAAGAAGCTTTGCCAGCTCCCTGAAAATTTCGTGAGCGGTCGCACCCCACGGTCCGAGGGTTTCAACCCCAAAACGGCGCAAACATGCAACCATTGTCGATGGCTGCATATCTGCGCCGCTTGTGTTGCTCGGCTGCGTCCGCGGCAGAGCCAGCCCTGGTGGAAGTCACCTGGAGGTGGGACGGCGCAAAGGTATCAACACATGTAGCGTCCCACACCAAAGGCCGCCCCAACCTCCAGGGAACCAGTGTCATGCCGTCGGGCCTCTTGCCATCGACGCGCGCCAAACCTTTCGGCTCCATAACCGTTGGCACTCCCGCGGTGACAAGGGCCCGGCGCAGGATGTCGTTAAGGCTGGCGTGCCGCGCTATATGGCCAGCGTTCTTGCTGCAGGAGAGGCCATGGTGGCCGAGCCCTGTGACATTAGTGCCACACTGGCACTGATGAGGGACAACACAGGCCGCTCCCAAACGCAGAGATAACGCTAGTCTGAAAGCACTATTGCTCAAAAGGGTACCTAAAGTTTTGGAAGGTAAAGCCTGCAACCATGCACCAGATTCCCATCTTGCTCCAGCAAGGAGACGAGCACGCTCTGCAGGGCTGGTAGACGTTTCATACAGGTTATCCCGCACCAGCACACAGCGGCTCATCCCATTGCCTTTGCGAACGGAGTATCATTGGCAGGTCAGAGTTAGGGCAAGAGTCCTTCCAAAAATTTACGGCTTCGGCCGAGAAGGGAATGTCCAAATTATCACAGGGTACTTTTAAAATTTTGGAAATTAAATTTTGAGTGATATGGACTGAGGATAAGAAGGCAGGTAGAGAAACGTTCGAAATTTTGCGGATGCCAATACCTCCATGCCTGATCGGTAGGGAAGCTTGGGACCATTGATTATCATCCAAATTTATGTTAGTGATTTATGAAATAGTGTTTTTAATGAGCTCGTCAAGTTTTGCCAAAATATTAGGGTACTTCCACAAATGACTACACCAAAGCACGTACGTAAATTTTGGGACAAAAAGACAGTAAATATCTAACTAAATAAATATAATTGTAAACAAAACAATGAAAGATTTAAAAAGGAAAATACTTATTACTAAACGGTTTTTCTTAAATGTTATTTTGTAACTAAACTAAACTAAAATAACAATGATTCTCTCACCTATTCAATAAAGAACAAAATATTTACTACACTAATTGGGAATTACCGATTTTGAATCGGGATACATACAAAAGCTTGGATAAAACGCGTAGTGAGCAGGTTTCCTTGACCGCGATTTCACCTAGCCCCTGAGGAACCTGAAACATGTCGGACCGTTCCTCACAAAAAACGTTTTGTTTTTAGGCGTTATTGATACATTTTCACATCTACCTTTTGTCTTTTGTGAAGCTTCATTAACTCTAAATACAATACGATTTAAACCCAATAAAGCAAAAGATTATCTTTACATTACGAGTAACTGTGTTCACGTTGGAAATAGTACAAACATGAATCTGTGAAAGGATATCAAATAACGCGCTCGCGCGTTTACAAAAGGTTTCGACGATGAGGCATTGGGTCCAATTCGAAACGGTGTCCGCTAAATTTAAGATTGCCTAAACTTAAAATAAGAGACGTCAAACTCGATTTTGTATAGCTCCAAGGTTCAAAATCGAGTCACACGTTTCTTATTTCAAATTTAGCGACCTCTAAATTTAGCGAAAACACGCTCGAATTGGCCCCAGTCTCTTTAAAATTTACTAAAATATTGAAAACTTTCAAGGCGTTTTCCATTGGCAATATCTATTTTCGGCTATATCACGTAATTATTTGTAGGTCAAACCAAAGCCTGGCAGAAGTATGAGATTTATTTTGCACAAATTATGTATTTTTTGTGATAAATAAAGAATATAAAATTAGTATTTGCGTTTACCTAAATCTTTCTTAAATTTAGGTACAAACTATCTATTCAAAAGTTTTTATGAAAGAGTTTGTTGACAATAAATGGGGTTAGAATATAATTGTTTGTTGTCTACCATGCTGTATAATTTCCAAAGATTTATGAAGCGCATTACAATATCTCCACGATGCATAAAATAAATCAATTGAGCGCCACCAAAATATACCAAAGCGATAACACTTCCCTCCCCCTCCCTCGAGTGGGGGAGGTCTGTTACCTGTGACCCGTGACCTGCTATTTCTGGCGCCGCCGATGCGCTGCGACTCGCAAACAACAGCACCGCGTCGACAGCCGGCGCCGGCCAAAGATATTTTTAATTTGCTGCAGTAACAACAAACTGGCAATATCTGCTCTTCATGCTTGAAATTTTAAAAATACGCAGCAAATGCACAATTTCCATCGTTATATTGAAACGTATAATTATTTATGCTTTTAAGGGTACAGATACCCCATAGGTATGGGTTTGATGAAAAAAGATGTTTGAGTTTCAGTTCTAGGTATGGGGAACCCCCAAAATTTATTGTTTTATTTTTGTGTGAAAATCTTAATGCGGTTCACAGAATTCATCTACTTACCAAGTTTCAATAGCATAGTTCTTATAGTTTCGGAAAAAAGTGGCTGTGACATACGGACGGACATACAGACAGACAGACAGACAGACAGACAGACAGACCTACAGACATGGTTCCGTTTTTTGCCATTTGGCTACGGAACCCTAAAAATATATGATGTACATTACCAAGTAAACTTCAACCGAAAATTGGTTTGAACGAGATCTAGTAAGTAGTTTTTTTTTATATGTCATAAATCACGGAACCCTTCATGGGGGAGTGCGACTCGCACTTGGCCGTTATTTTTTTTTTAATAATGCCCCCACGCTGTTTCGGGCTGAGATCAGTAAGAGTAGAAAAATCAAAAATTAACGCCCAAATATTTTCCATGGACTTTTATAATGAATTAAATGTATACCTTTTTTTCAATTTCCCTTCAATGTGACTACGGCGATTGCATAGCAACCGCCGAAGATTCCCAACTACCTCTCAAAGGGATGGGGAACAATCAAACTATCAACGAGCGCCTAATAAAAGGCATGCCAGGATCAGCTCAGGCAGGTATGCGCCCCGTGTCACACTGTGCTCAGATTTCCCGTATTTCCTTGTGAAGTTTCTACTCCGTGCTGCTGGTTGGAAAGCAAGCCGGAGACAATCTCGGATACGTTTTCAATTAACTGAGAGTCGGACGGTTTAATATCGCGGGCTTTAATCAGCTGCATCTGTGCAATTTATCACGAATATGTTCTACAAATTGAAAACGTAAAGCCGTAAACAGTTTTAATATCTTGTTCGTTTATTTAAAAAATTAAGGAGTGGTTGATTAATTTATAAGATTAATTGTTAAAGAACCATGCACTCTTGAAAGTGAAAAGCGTTCTGCTTCGAGTGTTGAATACGTTAATTAAATTGTGCAGCCGCGAGCGTATTTTAATTAAGGATTATTTTAAGCAACATAATACAGATGCGTTGTTTCAAGCTGACAGCAATACTGCTACTGAGAAAGGGATATACTATACATATATTTCATTCGATTGTATTATAATCGGTTTCTAGACCTACCTCTTTCCAATAGGCTCACCGATAGGTTGGTTGCATCGCGCTTACATTTTGCTTCCAGAGATCGTACTATAGGGCAGGCTAAGCCCAGTTTAATCTACAAATAGCGATCTCTTGCATACAGCCACAACAGAGAAAATAATCCACAAAAATAGTCAACTTTAGCAGGTGGTGCAAAACTAGATTTCGAAGTAAGTTTATGATGCTTACATTTACTATTTATAAGCACTGATAAATAACAAATATATACTATACACATACATAAATGTCCGATTACAGAATTTTTGTTCAATACATTTGAGTTTCTCAATGATCTCAGTACTTTGTTGTACATCATTCAAAATATCAACACGGTAAATCATTCTCATTACATATACTTTACCGAATAAAACCCCCGAACATGCAAAGCTTGGCCGAAGCGGGAAACGAGTCACTTATCCGAAAGGATAATGCTTCGTTCTCGGCACGTTGTGCGCTGAGCAGCACGCAGGGCGCAGTCTACGTGCCCGTCGCAGTACTCGAGGTCAGCTATACGAGTTTGCGGTAAAAGCATAACAATAAATTATTAGAAGAGATCTTCGTTCCAAGCATATTGTCAAAGGTAGTAGCCAGGTAGCCGGGTTCCTTGTTTCTTGCACAAATATTTTTATTGCTGTAAAAAAGCAGAGACGCAGACGCGCTACCTAATGTAAATGGTCACCGCTGCCTATGGACATTTGTAACAACAGATACGGTGCATATACATTACCGTTTAAAGAAACGGGAGCGTAGCCCTATGCTACGGGATGAGGGGATGGGAGATCTGAGGATGGGCCTCTGGCTCTCTTTGCTCACCGTACCAAACCCAATAGCAAACTTTTAACTTATGCCGTATAAGTATACTGTGGAGAAATGTCCACTACAAGCGGAACATGCTACTACTCGCTACGCTCGCGCTATCTCTAGCGCAAACAACGCGCATCGCACAGCGCTTAGTGCACGAGCTGCAGGAGTACCAACGCAGTTTGAAGGAAGCATGAGGTCGGGCGTCGGGTGCTGTTGTTTTTTTTGCGGCATCACTGACACATCAAGTATTTCATCAAGTATATCATGATGATTTTTTCATCAACAAAAAAGTTGCGCTTTCAGTAGCATTCATTTTAATAGTAATTATAATTTACTAGCGACCCGCCCCGGCTTCGCACGGTAAAAGTCAAACATAATTATTACGCGAACAACTTTTTCTTGTTGCGCATAATTAAAAATCTGTGTCTTTAGAAGATTCTAAAGTAAGGAATAAGAAAATAATAAAGGCAAAGGCAATGTTGATTTACATTAAATTCCCAAGCTAACTATATTTAAATGGATAACAATACATACTATACTTAGTTTATTTCCACTCGGTACTTTTAAAGTTTATCGCGCAAATACAATCAGACAAACAGGCATGAAATGATTGGGATTTATTCTGTTGCTCATTCTGAAGCCCCCATAGCTTTTTTTATTGTTATTTTCAACGTAGAGACGTTTTCTACTATATGATTTTATTATACCTATAGATAAATGATCTTCCCATACATCAATACACTACAAATACAGGCATCCCCTTTTACATTTATTTCTGGATCGGTTACATAATTGTTTGTTTTGAGGTGCTTTTATACCTAGTTTCAAACTGATAATAACAAACAAAAAAACCGACTTCAAAAACCCCTTGAAAAGTAAGAAATAATGCCCTTCGTAAGTAAATTACCTAGAAACGTCAGATATATTGTTGATTAAGTGATACATTACATCGAAATCGGTGTCAAGTAAATGAACACGGTATGAGGGATGGATTACCTAATTTACTTGCCACCGACTTTGATATATTTAATGTATCCCATTATTTTTTACTTTTAAAAGGGTTTCTGAAGTCGGTTTTTTTGTTTGTTAAAGGGTATAGCAGGATAGCCTAAAAATTGCCCCCAGCGTTTTTGGGTCGAAACTATAATCAAACGATGCCTTTTGAGGAGGTAATACCCTGCACAAAGTTTCACCCCTCTGTTACCCCCTGGGGGTGAAGAAAACCCGATTAACCCCAAAACTGTTTTATTTATTTTTGCGTAAACTATGAAAGTGACGAATTTCAAATTTGGTACAAATATTAATTAGACTAAAAGCTATATGTTAAAAATATATAACCCTCCTAACCATTTAAATTAGTGAAAATAAAATAAAAATAAAAATTAATCAGCGTGTATAACCTGTTTCGCTCATGGTACACACACCATTATTTTTTTTCAAATATGTACTAATTTATTTATATTCTACGTCATACAAAAGTTTCATCGACCTATCCCAGAAGGAACATTACGAAATTAATATGAATTGGGTCTTTGGTGCCTACTTTTCATTTAACTCCTACTAAGAGCCTTGCATTATTAATAAAAAATGGCCTGCGATCGGACCGCTGTTTGTGTCCGATTTAAAAAAGGTGGGGATAAAGAAGTATAAATCAAACTCATTTGTACTTATAAAAACCATTTTTTCTTTACTAGTATTAACATAACAAAATTTTGACTATATATTCATACATTACGAGTAAGTAAATAAAAAAACAATTATTATTCAATCAATCGTCATCACTGTCTTCGTTAATAATTGTCAAATTGTCTAGTAATTATCAAATATGTTAGTCAGAATTTCGGCTAGTTTTATAATTTTTGATTTATATCTCGCATTGGATAAATAATATATTATTGAAGCAATATGCGAGCAGCAACCTGCAGTTTGGTATCCATTGGGGCAAGTACAGAAGTGATCGCTGATACCTCCGTAGTAGTTTTTATTGGGCACATAAATAATAATAAATAAAAATAAAATATCTTTATTTTCAGACAGCTAAGTCCATAGGTTGTTAGTATACAAAATAAACTTAAAAACTATATTAGTGTACCTACTTATATTTAAATTTAAATTGGTCAATCACCGAGCCACACGCTTGAAGTGCAACTCAGTAAACCGCCCTAGCAGAGCGCTGTCCTGCCTCCCCGCTACTACCTGCAGAAGGCTGTTGGGACTATCCTTCACTCGGCGGATGAGGGAAGCAACTTTTTTGCGCATCAGTGCAAAAAAGTCGTCTGTTTGCGCATTGGCATACATGCCAGAAGCACTGCAGCGAGGTGGAAATCCCAACAACAACCTGAATACATTATTATACATAGCGTATGAAAATATGGTATGTCTTTTTAGTTATATGACGTGACTTTATATGTATTCTAAGAATTTCGTGTTCTCTTGAATACACAGTAAAAGTTATGTTATGTTAATACTAGTAAAGAAAAAAACCGGACAAGTGCGAGTTAAACTCGCGTGGAGAGGGTTCCGTTCCGTACATTATATATGTCCATAATTTTAATACACGCAGTAAGCATAAGCTCTTGGATCCTAAGTTTCGCCTTAAGAAAGTAAGTAAATCTTTTTTGGGGAACTGCATAAGATTCTACAATAAAGTTCCCCTGGAAGCATGGGAATTGTCTTTTAATCCATTTAAACGGTACATTAAAGATTCGCTTCTTAAGAAAGGGTATTATAAAGTTGAAGATTATTTAAATGATGAACAAGCTTGGCCAGCTCTGAGGCCATTAAACGCAGCCGTGTAGCCTCGTAGGATCCGAGAATGTGTGTGTCGTTTCCTGGCGCTGTCGCCGTTGCCTGTTGTCACCTTAATTAACTATTTTGGACTTTATTTTTGGCTTAATAGCCAATATTATTTGTATTATTAAGACATGAAATGTTATATTTCAAATTGTTTTGATATTTTTTTAAGCGTACATTACCATCTTTATACTTGACAGTGGAGACTATCTACATCTCCATTTAACCTAGATTAATCAATTTAGATGTCTCTTTGTTTTCATTATTATGTTTAATATTATGACCCTTGGAGACTTTATACATCTCTAAGACATTAACATTAACTTGTCCAGACGCGGAGACTATACATCTCCCTTATTAGCTATTTATTATAATTATTTTGTTCCCATTAGGCCTGTTTGTCGCACTTTACATGTGTTAGTTTTAGTAGTATAATTGTGTAAGATTATTGTATATGTACCTATATCGCACATGCAAATTTTTTATCATATGAGCCCACTGTGACATCTCTCGTCGGACGGCTACTCAGATCTGCCTTGATTTATTTCGTTCTTGTCCGGCGGCTTGAGCTTGTCATGCTCGCTGAAAGGTCTTTGCTTACGGCGGCGTCGTTGATCGGGTCGCCACTTTCCCTAAAACATGGTTGAGGGAGACGATGGCTGAGATACGCGTCATACTCGTGAACGGGTGCTGTCTGTGGGGTCCGGACGGTTCATGCTCGCAAGGACCTTTTAAAATTTAAAATTTTAAAATTGTTACCTTTTGATTAATTCGTTTGTGCGTTATCTGAACCTGACTAGAGAGACTTCATAGTGTTCTCTATACTATATTCTATAGGGTTTCATATTCGATATTTGAATTATTAGGACATGAAATATTTTTATTTCAAATTATTATTATTATTTTGATATTTGGAGACCTTACATCTCCTTCTTTATACTTGACCGTGGAGACTGTCTACATCTCCATTTAACCTAGATTAGGTAATCAATTTAGATGTTTCTTTATTTCTTTATTTTAATTATTATTATGATGACCCTTAGAGGCTTTATACATCTCTAAGTAGCAGAGGCGAAGCGTGAGGGTAAGCCGGTGCATAATTTCTTAACTCAATCATTATTATTATTATTAATTACTTCTTGTATTACCATGAAAATTAGTCGTTTAAAAAAAAAAAACAAATGGAACTTCATTACATCAAGCGAGTCTCAACATGGCTGAATTTATTTCCGAGTGCATTAATTTTTTGCGATAACTCTTATGTCATTCGTTTAAATTATATGGTGTAAAAGTTTATAATAATGTGCATGAAATGCTTAATGTAACTAACGTTTTTAAGTTGGTAAGGATTAATACTTATTCTGTGTAAATAGCTTTCCAATTACCGCATTGTACGTGACCTTTTTCTTTTAGAAGATAAATGGGTATAGTAAGTTATCCTTAAAAGATAGACATTGCCATCGCGGACTTTTTTGTAGATCTATAAAAGATAAATATCCCACCATGTATTGTTTTGTTATATCTCAAAAGGATTAGGCAGCGTTTTCGATGAAAGCTCCCAGGCTGCATGAATTTTTCCGACTCTTCCAACAATTCTCGTTTTATTTCAACCAATTTACACAAAACCTTGACAAATTATATACCTAAACCTTCCCGATGAATCACTCTATCTATTGCTGAAAACCGCATGAAAATCCGTGCAGTGGTTTTTGAGAGTCGCGGTAACAGACAGACAGACAGACAGACGCGGCGGGTAACTTTGTTTTATAATATGTAAGGATTACGTACCACTGAAAAGGTTGTTTGTTTTTTATTACTTTACTGTTTACAGTGACATTGACTTGCACATACTCTGCGAAGTAACTCGATGATAATAATAATAACCTACTGATGTGTTTGGCGTAGTGTGGGACGAGTTCTCGGCGCATTTATATTAAAACGACGAGTTAATGGGGCTTTTGTGATTTACATTATTTATTCTTTTCCTTGTCAAGATGGCGACGGCGGGCGCTTCTTAATATGCGCTAAATCGTGTTTAGCAACCCTTCCTTTATATTTCTTTTGTATCATATTGTTTATTATGCCTATTTGTTTAAAAATCTTATAAATGACTCATTAGTGATAAAGTGATTGATCTTCAGACAAACGTAATAGTACTCGGACCATTAACATTGTTAAAATATTTCGTATTTTATATCAACTTTACTTGGCCGAAATGGTCCCTTCGCTATGAGAAGAGGCCTGTGCCCAGCAGTGGGACGTAGATAGGCAGATGATGATGTGCAATAATCACGGGGAGTATTTTGCAGTTTGAAATTGGAAATTATTACTGAAGGTTTTACCTTCCATAAGGTGGGATGAATAGAAAAAGTTTAATTTTTTCAATTTAATTAGCGATGATTATTATAATAATTATCAAACTGAATGGGAATCTCATTTCCACATCGGCCTTAGTAATTTAGAAACCAATCCGATACTACATCACTTTGTTTTACCATTCAATTACTTTAAGAAATAATTAAAAATAATGTGACAGGAGACTGAGTAGTTCAGTGTCTGTATACAGATCAGTTAACGCCTAGCTAATGATAAAACATACTAGTGTCAAATGGAATTGTAAACAATTTCCATTCGTAGCCTGAAGTCACTATTTTGATTCATATTCTAAAGTTAGATTACCGAGTGAGAGCGATGAGGGCTCACCTGAGAACCGTGACGGCGTGACAGCATGACAGCGTGACAGGTCAGAACTGAGGCCAAACATGAGACAGTTGAAGTAACCAACTACGTTGAAACTAAGGTGGATTTCCCAGTGGAATCTAATCGGTGCTCCTCAGGAGAAGCCACTACCTGCGACTGGTAACGATATGCCAACTAACTGTCACCTAACAACATTGGGCATGTGTTCAACAACCTACAGCTTCTATGCAAATTTGTATTAATACGTATTTTTTCAAAACATTGCAAGATTTAGCCTTTCGTATTCGGCTTCCCTAGTGGGCACCCAGTTGCCGCTGTGCCTCTTACACCAAAAATCTAATTAAATGATATCATGAACCCTTGGAACATCTGCCATCTTCATTTTAACCGCAGTTCCAAGCCGCATTCGTTACACAAAGTTAGTAATCCGAACCCAAATTTCTCTTTTTAAAACTTTCGTAATTGGGCAAATGGCACACACAAGCTGTGCCGTTTCAATAAAAACGGCAATTTAGAATACTTTTATTCATGTAACTCGTGCGCGAATTTCGTAGCGCATAAATATGCATTGAATGCCGGCGTAGCACTTATATAGCTGTAGCAACCTTAGCAGTGCTACGACAAATGGCGCTACGCGTTCCGGATATTTGATTCACTAATAGTAGTTTATGCAACGGTTTCATAATGATAGGCCTTAAAACACTAGGGCGGTTTTATGAAACGAGCTTTTAGCGAGTTTCATAATAAGATCGCACGTGTTTTAAGGCCAAATTATGAAGAGTTGCATACATAACTTTATCTACACACATATTATAAAGCCTCCATGATGTGTTCAGAAACAATATTTTCTGGCAACAAGTTATTTGTTGCAATCGTGGCTGCATTTACGATATCCGGCGCATTTTCACATCACACAGTCACTCCGAGAAGACTACTATTCACATTTTCAATTAAAATGTAAATTACAAACAACATTTTACAATTCTACTTTCGTTCAGCTCAAAACCAATAGGATGAAAGAAGTAATGGCGGCAATTCGATCCTCCGTCAAGACCTTTTTTTTTTAAATCATAGACAAACGAATGACGTCTCTGTTCTCATGTCACTCGAGATCAAATGTCGTGCAGTTTATATAAAAAAAAACATACTAAATTGATGTTTTGTATCAATAACTGTTTTAATATCTATGGATACTAGAATAGAGACCCACTTGAATTTTTTACAGCTGTTCCAAATTTAATATCATTACGATACTAAAATCGATATTGTAATAACATTACAGAACTGAGTTTCCTAATTGGTTGTCATAATGCTGGTCATTTCCTACGGTTTTTCATTATGGAGGTTTTATGATATGAGTGTAGATAAACTCCATTACAACAACGGTTATGGTTTATTTCAGTTTAGAGCAAATTATAATAACGCAGACGATATTATAATCAAAATAACACTATTTTTATTGGTAAAGGTTTTCATACATTGATATTTCCGAGCCGCAGCATAGAAGTAAATTTTTTTTTAGAGTTATTACATGAGAGCCTAAGCAATTTTTTCTGATTGGAAAATGATTAAATCATTCCTTTATTTTTCTTTCAATCACAAATAACAAAATAATAATTAAATTAGTTCAACATGAACTTCGTTGATTGTTATCGATATTAAATAATCCAATTCGTCTGGTTATTTTCAGCTCAGGAGGGCTAGCACGACATGCCCACGAGTCGTTTCAGTGCGTCCCTTATATTTTTAACTAGTTTGACAGAGATGTACTGAGCGACAAGCGACTCGCGGGCATGTCGTGCTAGACGTGCAGGTCAACTCAAATAGTGTGGGCACAAGTATCTAAAGTCGGTTCATCCTTACTTGTCTTATTTGGTCAACAATTTTCTAGCCTCAAAATGCACCGAAATCTAAATATTCTTGGTGTGTCCGAGCCGTGACTATATTACCCATTAATTACTTTGATTACGAATCGGCGTTTTCAATTCAAACCGTTTAGTTTGCGTTTTCATAAAGCACATTAGCTGATCTGCGTGCAAATGGCCGCGCGCTGATCACATACTTTACCAATAATTACGTACGAATCCCAAACTGGCATCCGGGAAATCGAAATACGTACATATTGTGTAATGATTTAATTAAATGATTAATTTGGCATAATTAAAACATATGAATATTAAAATAAAAGACTACAATTACAATAAACAAAGATATAAAAAATTTTTTTTTGGAACTCATGCAACATTATATTCGTTGATAGAGATAATAGTATTGGAGTTTGTGCGAGCATTAAAGATAAATTTAGCTTATGCTATATTCTCAGCAGTACAGCAGTAGCTGAATCGTACAAGAAGCACGAAGTATTGTCCGAGCCACGCCACTCAGCATTACCCGTGCTGGCCGAAGCTCTCAGCTGAGCGGCTCAGCAGTCGTCCGCTGAATCACGACACGTGTCCTTTGTTCCGTCGGTTGACACAGCCACGAACAAACCCACCGCGGTTAATATAAGATTGGGAGGCGCTTTGTTGCGGTTCTAGAAATAAATACATGTAATGTATTGTTCACAGAAACGTGCAATTAAATACGCACAAAACAGCGCCTCTATTCGGGAACGCTAAGTGATGTTGTAGCGACTCGTAAGCGAGATTTCTCATCCCACTCTTCCGCACGATGCGTAATGCGTAAGAGCGAGATGAGAAATCGCGCTCGCGAATCGCTACAGAATCACTTAGCGTTCCCGAATAGAGGCGCAGGACTATGTCCACATTTACACCAGCCATACAGCCTAATTTAAATTACTTATGAGTTTATTATGTATAATTATTTAAGTATGGTTGGTGGGATTTATTTTTTAATATTAATAAAATGCTTAGCAGCAGATCTCATATCATAAAGTCTTCCTTTCGGGCTCTTCTCCACTATTATACCGCACTCATTGTATTCGGGCACGGGTTGATCTCCCCTTTGTCAGGGCATCCCAATTTATTGGCTATTCCACTCGGGAAATTGAAGCTTTAAAATGCGAATGAATCGTTATTACATTAGCTGGTAGCGGCGCCGGCGCCGAGCCACTCCATCATTATGACAGCTTTAAGTGTGACCCCCTTAAAATGTGAACCAGAGCTCACGACAGGCTTTCTAAGTGACCGCCGTTTATATATCGATTAGAGGTTTTCTCTTGAGGCTACTGGAGTGGGACATTTCACACCACAAACATTCCTTTATGATTGTACAGGTACAGTCCAATTTGATACATAGTATTGTAATGATTGATTACGTAAAATTAAATTATTGACTCATTGCGGCATACAGTAGCATGCGTATTAAATTGATTAACATTAAAATAATAATATAAAAGGGGCCTTTGTAAAGCTGACCTTGCAACAAGTGAGAGCATCAAGCCTGTTAACTGGTTCACTATCTGACTCGAGTTTTAAATAAAAAGTGGTTGTTAAGGTTCGACGTAGCGTTTAGAACGACGAGCTGTACTACGAGTACTTATTAGCAAATGAAAACTCTTCCAAATTATACTCCTATGACTCTTCTTCTTATTAGTCATAGTTCATACACACTTGTCAGAGTGTTTGTTGTTGTGTCAACAATAAGAAGATCGAGGCAACTCTCATTTACGTTCTCGGTCGAGTACGCGGTATATTCACATCCTTATAAACAAATCGCGATTACATTTTACGAGAAAATGTTGACAGCACAATATCTGGGGACGACAAGGAAATATTGCAAACGCGATGAGGCGCGCTCGTCGGTCAGCCCGAGAATTACGGCTCTCTCTGCATCTCCCAGCAAGCATCCCCCTACGAGTGTGCCTCGCTGTTCAACGAGGTGATCGCCAACCGAGCGTTTAGAATAATGGAAAATACGCCCAAAACTTTGATTTATGAATTTCAGATACCTGGCTTCTGTCTGTTTATTTTGTTTTTCATTCGAACTGCATAAAGATTTATATTTCTGTAGCAAGCAACCCTTAAAACATTGAATAATCCTTATCGCCTTTCTGGAAGTCTGCTTGATAGAGTTACCGAAGTTCAGGATCTGGGATTGACATTGTATTTGTATTGTATTTTGTATTTATTTATTGGCCAAGTAACAAAGATACGTTACATACAGCAAGTCACAAATTAAAATAAAATGACATAAATAGATCATGCACCTAACAATCATACCTATTGCAAACAATTTACATAACATAACCATATTATACATGTTGAAAACAAAATTAAACCTATTTTGGAATCATACATCAACTATATTTTTTCTATTGTTCGAGAAGAACACATCTTTTTGCCTTCAACATGTCAACGAACTCGTCAATGGAATAGAACGGGTTACATTCAAAAAATAGTTCTAGTTTTCTCTTAAAATCTGGTACAGGCAAATTTGTGACATGCAAAGGTAAAAGGTTATATAAACTTATTTTTAGTGGAATTCCTTGCTTATATGTCTTTACTAATCTAGTCAACGGAACACATAATTTATCCTTGTTTCGCGTGTTGTATTTATGGATGTCTCGTCTTTTTTTAAAAGTTAGCTTATCCCTATGAATTTCTAATAGACTGTTAAATATAAATAATGAGACCACTGTCATAATGCACTCTTTAACAAAATAATCTCTCGCAGAGGTGTCATTGCGCAGACTATTCATTATGCGAATCGCTCGCTTTTGTGATTTAAGGATTCTCTGTATATCGGCTCCATTTCCCCATGTAGTTACAGCATAATTAATATGAGCATGTATGTGAGCGTAGTAAACCATTACAAATGATTTTTTATTTATAAGTGACTTTAATTTAAGGAGCACATAGTTACCGCTTGCAATCCTATTGCAGACCTTATCAATGTGTAAAGCATGACTTAATATATTGTCAATATTGTATCCCAAAAATAACGTGTCACTAACATTTTGTAAACCTAGGTCACTATAATCATAATGATGTTCTTTTTTTTCTCTATTCCTATATGTCAATAATGTAGTTTTACTAGTATTCAGAATAATTCCATTTGCATTAAACCTTTGTTCCAGGGTAGACAAAGTATTGTTAATTTTTTGTTTTAAATAATTTTCGTTTTTATCTTTTAACCCCACATGTGTATCGTCTGCGAATAAAGTGACCATTGCATAATTTGGTAGGCAGTTAGGCAAATCGTTAACATAAATCAAAAACAAAATTGGGCCCAATATGGATCCCTGAGGCACTCCAATGTTCAGCTCAGCTTTGGAAGAGTATGCCCCGTTAATAGTTACCGTTTGGGTTCTATTTTCAAGATAGCTTTCAAGTAACCCAAGTTCCTGTTCCCCGAAACTTTAACTTTTCCACGAGGACATCATGCCGTAAACAATCGAATGCCTTCGAAAGATCGCAGAAAATGCTTGCACACTTCTGCGATCCATCCAACGCCTCGAGTGCAAATTCAGTAACCTTGAGTAAAACCATTGCTGTAGATCTACCTTTACGAAATCCGAACTGGTTGTTATTAAACAAGTTATGGTGTTCGAAATATCTTACCATCTTTTCTTTAATTATAGCTTCAAAGATTTTTGAAACACCTGGAAGAATACAAACCGGTCTGTAGTTATTCTGGTCTTCCTTTGCTTCTTTTTTGTGAAGCGGTATTATTTTTCCTAGTTTAAGGCACTCTGGGAATATTCCTTCTTTGAGACAGCTATTTACTATTATGAGCAGTAGCTCCAATATGTACGGATTTCCTAGAAATATCCTTTTGATAAAATGTGAATCTAATTTATACATATCCTTAGAGTGTTTGTCTTTGAGGGTTCTTATAGCGTTTCTTAATTCATAGATAGTAACTGGTAAGAAGCGAATTTGGCCAACTGGTCTGACAATATTACCTAAAAATTCCTTGTAACATTCCGTGTCACTTTTTAAATGACCTGCAATTCGTATAGCTACTGATGAAAAATATTTATTAAAAGTATTCGCGATTTCTTTGCTATCAGTGAACATATTGCCTTCACTATCAAGTCATCTTTTAATATTATGCGTTTGTTTGACTTTCCCAGTACCTGTCTGATCTTTAATTATTTTCCATGACTCTTTAACAGTATTTTTGGCTCTTTTTATCCTTTCTGATAGTTTGAATTTTTTCGCTTTGTTCATAACTTTCCGTAACAGCTGTCTATATTTTCTTATTCTTATGCTCCTTTGAGTGCAGGGTGCAAAATCCTGTAACATTTCCATTTTCTCCAAGTTTTTTTTTGAGATCTCTATCCCTTTAGTCCTCCATTGCAGCCTCGTTTCACATTTTTTTGCGAACCTACGTTCTGGGAACGCTATAATGAAATAGTGTCTTATCGCGTCTAATAATGTACTCATTTTATAGTTAGGGTTTGTATTAAACATTATTTGTTTTAAAAGTGAAAAGTCTTTGGTTATCAAAAAATTGAAGTATTTATTATTGTCTTCAGTTAGTTTTCTTACTATTATAGTTTTATTTTGATCTTTTGGTAGTTTAGTGATTGCGTTTACTTTAAGTCTTAATAAAATGGCATTATGGTCCGATAATTTCGTATCCAAAACAAGTGCTTCACAATTATGATGGTTGAAATTAACCATAAAGTTATCAATGCACGTTGCGCTAAGCCCTACATTAGACATAAAGCTTGATTTTAGAGCTCATTTCGCAGGTGTATGTAAGAATGCTAGCAGGATGCTCGGTTTTATTATGCGAGTTTCTGTGCAATGTCCGGACCCAAAAGTTGCTTTACGTTTATACATCGCGTACGTTCGGAGTAGGCTAGAGTTTGGAGTTTGTATCTGGGATCCCCACCAGGCAAAATATAATCTAGTTGTGGAGAGAATATAGAGAAAGTTTGCCAGATACCTCTTGAAGAGGATGTACGGTTACTATCCTCTGTTGTTACCCTCTTTATATGTATCGGGTATAGTGGGTCTGGATACGCTCGAACCGAGGCGTAAAATGCTCATATTAGTGCATTATTATAACCTGCTGCACAACAGAGTGAACAATCCTTCGGTCCTAGACCGGATTGGATTGTACGCGCCTGCGCCGCGGCTAGGGGTGGCGGGCGCAAGCGAGGGAGGCGCGCTTCAGCCACGGCGCCGCCGCTGCTTATTCGTAAGCTGCACGGTGCGCACGCGCCGAGCTGCTAACGCTCCCACGGCGAGGGCACTCTCACTCTTAAACGACCAGCGCCTATATTCGGGAACGCTATGTGATGTTGTAGCGACTCGTAAGCGAGATTTCTCGCCCCACTCTTCCGCATGACGCTTAATGCGAAAGAGCGAGATGCGAGTCTCACTCGGTGGTCGCTGCAGTATCACTTAGACGTTCCCGAATAGACGCCCTGGTGCTCTGGAGATCCGCTGTCGATTTATTTTTTAATTTTTGCGAAATGTCATGATGTTTCTCAATAGTCTTACGTATAATCAGCTTTTTTTGTGTCTTTCTCGTGTTATTATGTATTATTAGATGGATGTATAAATATTGTTTAGTTATTGTTCTCTGTAACTTGTGTTTGAATTGATTGGTTTTATGTGTAACATGTGAGCGTCTTGGTTTCTGTACTGTAAGCTTGTGTGTCTTTGTGTTAAATAAATAAAATAACCAATCTTCACATACCCATAACGAATATATCGACAGACTACAAAATCTCGCTGAATGCGCTCAAATTGGAATTTATACGTGATTCAAAAATATCAACGTGTCTTCCGGCTCGAGTCCAAGCTAATGCCGGCTGTCCACTACGGTGTGCGAAGTAAAAATCCACCTATCATGATTTTGTAATGTGTAAAGATTAAAACATGAACCGATGTCGTTGGGGTTTTTTCCCTTGCATATCACACATCTCTGGTGGACCGCCAGCCTTGCCCGCAATGCCCGGGTATGGCGGCATGCCTTTCGCCCCGAGTTTGAAGCCGCATCCGGCTGTGACGTCACGTGCGGCCACTTTGATGCACTCGGGCGCGGACGTGAGAAAATGAAGCTAATCTCAAACGATGCAGATGAGCGCAACGTGAGCAAAACATAATAATTATATTTTATATACGACTTGTTAAAAATATGAAATACTTACAGCAGACAAACATTATTTTGGTCGAAAGAGCTGAAATAAGATCAATCAATAGTTTCTACACTAAACCGATTATTATAAAAACAGCGGTCTGTCCAATCTACAACGTGTACCAGAAATTAAAATTGAAGGTAGTGTTCATTGTAAAAACCGTATCAAGACCCCAGTCTTTATTATGATCATTACGTATGTATGTTCTTACAATATCGGTATCGCAAATTATTTTGCTACGATATGGTAGCTTTTGTTAACTTGACAGTAAAAGCGGCTGCATTATAAAACTATTGCGATATGTATCGCTTAGGTAATGTGGAACAGAGGCCCTGATCATTTTTATGAGGTTATTCATTTAGTAACTTCTCAGAACAAAAAGTAGCTTGAATTATTTTAAACGTGCCAATGACCACATCATATACCAAGTTGCAGTTACAAGAAACAAGGTTTTTAATATTTTAAACTGCTTCAAGAGAAAATAACGCACTCGCAGGCCCCCAGAAACCCGACATCATTGCGAGGAACGGAAAACAGTAAACTAAAGAGCATTATTCCGAGCGTCCCCGGCGCCGGTGCAGCTGGCGGGGTGCCGGCGCACTTGTTGCGCCGAGCTTCTACACGCGCGCACTTGCACAGACTAGTCAAACCGGTGTCAGCGATGATGGTCAATTTCTTAATTCGTAATAACTATAATTTGCCAACTTCGCAGTTTGTCAAATTCTCACATAGTCGAAGTCATACTATTATCGTCATGAATTGAGCGTATTTGTAACCAGCTAACTTGTGAAGACTGAAGGTTTTATGCTGTAATTCTATTCTGCAAATATTTGCCTATCTGCTATGAAATTGACAATTTGATAATTAGACCAAATAAGAAAAAGGTAAATTTATAAATCATGAAAATAAGAACTTGACGAACTACGATGTTGACAAAACAATAATTCATCAACAAAATAGACTAATTCAGATAGAGGTAAATTGAGACTTTAACGAACTGCGAAGTTGGCAAATTATAGTTATTACGAATTAAGAAGTTGACCATCATCGCTGACACCGTCAAACAATTCATAGGAAAGATAAAGAGAGATAATCCATATTGAAAAGTTACTTCGCACCCGAACTATTATAACTTATTGTAAATCCATGCTCGAGATTGAAAGACACACAATCGATCCAAACCTCTGCTTATTACAAGTGATTGCTAACTGCAATGGGAATCGAAACCGCGACCTCGATAAGTGAAACTGCTAAGTCAAAGTCCTACCCTCGATAATATAAGTTTAGTAGACTATAAATACTACGGCCGATTAAAATTGGAAATACAAAACCAAAAGAATATTGTTAATCCTCCGAAATAGACTTGAAAATAATTTTTAATCCTCGACACGACAGACTCGATTACACGAACGAGTCCCGGCTCGGACATAAACAGGAATCAAACACGGACGAAAATATTGCATCCAATGTAGCAAAAAAACTGCTGTGCTAAATTTAACCTTATTCCTTTGTATAAACGGCGAATCAAACCCAGTTGAGTCAATAATTGAAAGCTGCTTTTGGCCTTTGAAAATGGACCTTATCGAAAGGCGATAAGGATGATGTGAGGCCTCAGGGGAGCAGCGACGGCCGGTTATATCGCAAGTGTATCGCTGGCAGCGTGTGCGGTTTCATTTCGCATTCAAACTCGCTTTATTGGTTTATCGCTCTGGGACTCGAGTCGCACAGAAATCACAGCTGGATTTAATTTTAACGCATATAAATAAAAATTCTATTTATATCTTTTAAAACTTTTTCACTTCTTGCCAGTAAGCTAAAGCGATTCAAATATCAAAATTCCATTTTCGTTGATTGTATACCCTAACAACCCTCACATCGTAGTTTTGTCAATATGTTTACACATCGGCCGAAAGTTTCAGTATACTGAACTATTGGCTTAATGTAAATGGCGCGAATGCCGACCATCACGAACTTTTTTAATATAGCGTTGTTTTGTATAGTGTCTGGAACACGTGGCGCAACTCACACACACACAAATACACACACACGCGCGCATACACACCAACACACAGTTTGACAAATGAATGAAGTTCCAAATTTACAGCAATCTACATAGTCGGACTGTGTAGATTAATAACCCGATTTTTTTTTTTCACCAATATTTTTAATCCCGTC
The DNA here is from genome assembly GCA_947859335.1 of Tortricodes alternella. Classification (NCBI taxonomy): domain Eukaryota; kingdom Metazoa; phylum Arthropoda; class Insecta; order Lepidoptera; family Tortricidae; genus Tortricodes; species Tortricodes alternella. The sequence goes on along the minus strand of OX401979.1, from coordinate 203,226 downwards.
CGCGTTTTTCCCCATTCTCTTTATTTTCCATTCATTATTACCTACGACCAATAGATATTTTTTCCACACGATTTATTTTCTTTTCGTTCTGTTCGATACACGCATCTTTACCCATGCATTTTTTTTACCAACCCGTATGATTCACGTACATATGCTAAATCATTTGTATGCGTTTGATACGGATTATATAATATATCTATGTTTATTGTATAGGTAAAACTGTAGAATAAATTCCCAATAGTTTATTTTGTCACACGATTAAACGTCAGATTCATACAGTTGTGTCAAAGATCTGCGCCTCTATTCGGGAACGCTAGATGAGAAATCTGGCTTACGAGTCGCTACAGAATCACTTAGCGTTCCCGAATGAGGCGCCTGGGCCATATTTCTTGTAAGTTACAAGTTAACAAGTCTACATGCTTACATTTAAAAGTAAATTTGTATAGGTGTATTTAATTATGTTTCTCGATTACTTGTTTACTACAGATATAGTGAATAATATGTTTGCATCGGCAAAACTCGGATCTCAGTCGGAAGACGATGGGACCCAAAGTGTCAATTAATTATTGTATTAAATGAGTGACATGTTTATATTCATTCATATGAAACTTTATTATTTATTGTCAAATGTCAAACTGAAAAACGACAGCATGGTATGATGGATACTCTATGCTCGATGCATTCGAGATAATGTCGATTGTGAGATTATCTCGAAAGCACCGAGAATTGAGGGCCTGCTGAAGCTAATCGCAGTTATTAATGTCATCCTAATGTCAGTGTCACTGATATGCGTCATTACCTTGTGTTTTCGGAATATACAAGTGTACAAATACAACTAGTAATAAAAAGCGTTTCTCAAAACTATCTAAGTACAAGTGTAAAATCAAACTCATTCAATCAGTCGCTCTAATAAACGTTTAGAAGCTTCAGTGTGAGTCAAGCCGCATTCACATTTGTCTGTCGTGTTGTGTTGGGATGCTCTCTGGCGTGATGGCTATTATTCACATTTTTGTTGTGTCGCTTCTCCTGACGCGAACCGGGATCGCTTGTGATGCGACACAACATAAGCCGTCACAACACACGGCATCAGAGAAATGTGAACGCAACCTATTTAAATGTATGAAACCGATACCGTTCTGATGCGTCACAACACGGTGAATGGGGGAAGTTTTAAGCGTTCCGTTCCTCAAAAAGAAAAAACGAAACCCTTATAGGATTACTCGTGTGTCTGTCTGTCTGTCCGTCTATCACAGCCAATTTGCTCCGAAACTACTGGACCGATTAAGTTGAAATTTGGTATAGGTACATATGTAAGTCGGTGACCGCAACACGGACGCGTGACGTAAATATATGAATTTTAAACATGAGGGACACTACTCGGGGTAAATTAAAAAAAAAATTAAAAAAAGTTATGCAACCTATATCGTGTGACATATCAAATGAAAGGGCTTATTATGAGGATCTTAATTTTTTTTTTTTTTTATTTCAAGTAAAATGGTTTAGAAGTTATTTAGGAAAATAGGCGAAAATTGACCATTCCCTCCATTATTTCCGAAACGACTGGGGCTAAAATTCCCAAAAAAAATACAGAAAATAGTTCTTTACCTATAGATTACAGGAAAACCTATAAGAAGTCTATGTTATTTAAAGTAACGTTGTAAATCTCAGATAATCATGTACGGAACGGAACCCTCTCCACGCGAGTTTAACTCGCACTTGTCCGGTTTTATAGATAATGATACGGAACCCTTCGTGCGCGAATCCGACTCGCACTTGGCCGGCTTTATTATAATATGTGTGAATTCATTAAAAAAACACGCAAACAGTGGTAATTTACTAGTTCGTTCCTAATGATAATAATTACTTAGCGTTTACTTGGCTCATGAGTTGGCTGCCTTTTTCACAAAATAATAAGATCATTAAAATATATATTACTGTTTTTAATCAAGTCCCTCTCCCTCGACCGCGTTAACTTAACGTTAACGTTAAATTATTACGTCCCGTTTAATTTTATTCAAATAGTGGTAAATAATAGAAACTTCTCAACAATAGTTACGTAACTAGAATCCTTAAAAGTGCACCGTGAAATACTTTTTACTTAATTGAAATCAATCCTGTACTTTAGGTATTACAAGTGAAAAAGTTTTAAAAACGTAATAATTACAATTCGCCTTAGTGACCGTCATTAGTGCACGTTGTTGCATCGGTGACTCATTAACTGCCTACCGCTCGCTGTACACAATTGTGACGGCCGTTGGCGCTGCGCTTGGACTTAATTGACCACTGCTTAAGGTTCGTTTTTGATCAGCGTAACAAATTGATTTACAATACCGACTATGCCGGCAGTTTGTTCGGGATGTCTTGATGAAATAACTTCGAAACACTATCTTGTGTGTGTACAATGTAGGAAAAAATGCCACAAACTGTGCGCTATTATACCACAGGACTCCTCTACGAGCGATTACCAAAACTGGACATGCCCAACATGCCTTAGCAAGAAACCGAAAGGTGATAACAGCAATACACCTATCCGTCAGGCGGTGAGTATGTCACAAAATGTAACTTGTAGAAATAAACCTACACCAACTGACCGCTGCAAAGGCTGCTTGTCGCAAAACGAGCTCAAAGATCACATTCGAAATGAAATCCACGATGCACTACAAATAGCCGTAGATAAGACCATTAAGTCATCCCTTAACATACAGCTCGAAGGCATTCGCGACCAGCTAAAGGAGTTTTTAAGCTCGATATTATTCATGAGTAATCAATTTGATGAACTCAAAAACAGTGTCACTGCTTGTGATAACAATATGCAATCAATAATAAAAGAAAACGCGACGCTCAAGACGCCAGTAATTGACCTAAATACCCGGCTATCCTATTTGGAGCAGGCTGCATGAGAAACAAACCTCGAAATTAATGGCTTAACGGAGCACAAAGGGGAACATTTTGTTAACGTAGCTCAGCTTCTGGGCAACGTTGTCTGAGTACCTTTGAAGGATGATGACATTATATGATGACATCATGCCACAGAACAGCTCCACTCAACAAGAGCAACGATAACAGCGATAACAGGCCTAGAACCATCGTAGTGAAGTTGAAGAACGTACGCTGTCGTGATGTGGTTATTGCAGCTGTGAACAAGTACAATCGAGCCAACCCGGTCTCAAAACTTAATACAAATCTACTGTGAATTAGCGGCCAAAAGCGCCCTATCTATGTGCAAAAGCATCTCACCCCTGCGAATAAGGCACTCCATGCGCAGGTCAGAGCTCATGCGAAAGATAAACAGTATAAATACGTGTGGGTGCGTAACGGTAGAATACTAGCCAGAAAAACAACTCAAGTCCATTTTTAGTCATCCGGAACCAGGAAAACCTAAAGTTAATGGTTTAGCAACCTTGCATGGTTGCATATCTTAAATGCTACGGAAGTTTACTAGTTACCTTCAATCTTTACTATCAAAATATCAGAGGTATGAGAACTAAAACCTCTGCCATTCTACAAGAAATACTAAAAACTGACTACGATGCCATAATTCTCACGGAAACTTGGCTAAACACTGACATCTATGACCACGAATTTATTGACCAGCGATACAACGTATTTAGAAGAGATCGTTCGTCAAGTACCCTTAATCCCGAGAAGAACGGCAGAGGTGTCTTAATTGCTGTCAAGAAGCAATTTAATGCAGTGCGTGTGCAGACTTGGGAAAGTGTATGTGAGGATATCTGGTTGCTCATAGACATTGAGGACTCTAAAGGAAGCCACAAAAAGATTGGTGTTTGTGGCGTATATCTCCCTCCACCCCCTTAACTGGAGATACTTGAGATGTTTCTTGATAGCTGTAACACAGTCCGTGATTCATTAGATGAGGCTGTGATTTTGGGAGATTTTAATCTAGGCTTTGTTAATTGAAAATGAAAATGAAAATATTTATTTTGCAAGTAGGCCACCTGGGCTCTTTTACATGTCTGAATCTACCAGCGCTTCGAAAGGTGACATCTGCTGAGAAGAAACGCCGCAAGAAACTCAGCAGTAAGTCTTTTTTCAACTTTGGCAGTACAGTTTTATCTAAAAACTAAAACAAAATGTGCAACATAAAAACCTAATGGGTACAAATTAATTCTAATAAATAACTAATAAGGGAGATGTATAGTCTCCACGTCTGGAAAAGTTAAGTGACTTAGAGATGTAAAAAGTCTCTAAGGGTCATAATAATAAAATAAAAATTGAAGCAAAGAAACATCTAAATAGATTAATCAAGGTTAAATGGAGGTGTAGACAGTCTCCACGGTCAAGTATAAAGATGGAGATGTAAGGTCTCCAAATATCAAAAGAAACAATTTGAAATATAACTTTTCATGTCCTAACAATACAAATATACGAATATGAAAAAGTATCAAATATAGTATAGAGAACACTATGAAGTCTCTCTAGTCAGGTTCAGATATCGCACAAAACTAATAAATTAAACACTAACCAATTTAAATGGTCCTTGCGAGCATGAACCGTCCGGACCCCACAGACAGCACCCGTTCACGAGTATGACGCGTATCTCAGCCATCGTCTCCCTCAACCATGTTTTAGGGAAGGTGGCGACCCGATCAACGACGCCGCCGTAAGCAAAGACCTTTGAGCGAGCATGACATGCTCATGCTGCCGGACAAGAATGAAATAAATCAACGCAGATACGAGTAGCCGTCCGACGAGAGATGTCACAGTGGGCTCACATGATAAAAAATTTGCATGTGCGATATAGGTACAATTATCTTGAAAATGAAAATGAAAATGAAAAATTGGATAAAAAATTCAACAGAATACTAAATCTGGTCATAACTAACGTTTCTTGTATATCCGTCGTTAAATCAAACGATCCTCTGAGTAAGTTGGATTATCATGATCCGCAGCTGGAGCTTTCTGTTGATTTGTTACTTATGTGTAATTTACCCAGAGCAGTTCGCCATGATTATGACTTCCATAAAGCCGATTACGCCAGCATACTTACTAATTTGGACACTGTCGATTGGGATAGGGAATTCCTAGATATATCGGACGTTGACTTGATTACTGACTTATTCTACACAACTATCCACACAATTTTATCGAATCACGTCCCAAAAAGGAAACTACGCAAAAGCAAACATCCTCCATGGTTTACTAAAAATTTCATTAAACTTCTCACCGAAAAAGATAAACTAAGAAAACGTCATCGCACCTACAGTAACCCGCGAGATAAACTAGAATATAATATAATTCGTAAACGATGTGACACGCTATTCAAAGAAAGTTACGCATCTTACATGTCTAAAACGGAGGGGGCAATGTCTAGCAATCCAAAAATATTTTGGAAATTCATAAAAGAAAGGAAGAAAGATAGTAATGAGCTCCCCGGTTCTATGAGGTGCAATGACATTGTTTCATCCGGTGGAGAGGACGTGGCAGATTTATTTTCTTGTCACTTCTCATCGACTTTTTCTAAACCTAACAATTTCCTGCCAGTGTATCGATCGGGTTCTGGAACAATCTACTCAACTCTCCACTCGCTTCAGATAGGTGAACGCATAGTTATTCGAGCATTAAAAAACCTTAATCCGAACAAAGGAGCGGGACCCGATAATTTGCCACCGCTATTCCTAAAGCGTTGCGCTACAAAATTAGCGCTACCTCTCAATATAATAATAAACAAGTCTCTCAAAACGGGCAAATTTCCTAGTAAATGGAAAGAAGCCTGAATCGTGCCTGTTTACAAAAAAGGTGAGAGAAAAAACGTAAAAAATTATAGGCCTATATCAATCTTGAATACATTTTCTAAAGTCTTTGAGTCCTTAATCTGTCCTATTCTAACGCACCACGTTAAGCCAATAGTAAGTACATCTCAGCACGGATTTCGGAGCGGTAAATCGGTAACATCAAACTTAATATCCTTTATCACGTACCTTACGGAAAATATAGATAAAAGAACACAAGTTGACGCCATTTACACTGATTTCAGTAGTGCGTTCGATAAAGTAAACCATCGCATTCTCCTGCAAAAATTGGCCAGCTGTGGTTTACTTGGATCTCTTCACGCGTGGTTTGAATCGTACCTAACGGACCGAATGTCCTCAATGGCCGCGAATGGTTTTACTTCAAAACCATACAAGGCAATATCGGGCGTGCCTCAAGGTTCACACTTGGGGCCTGTTCTATTCTTGATCTTCATCAATGATATCGTCGTCAATGTGTATTTCAGTAAGTGCTCGCTATTTGCCGATGAGATGAAGATCTACAAAGAAATTAAATCACGTCAAGATGCGGACCTACTGCAGGGTGATCTCGACCGTATAAACTCATGGTGCATGCAAAACGATATGTCACTCAATCCTGTAAAGTGTTTCCATATCAAGTTCACAAGGAACAAAAAGCTAATTCCTACTTAATACAAAATAGACACAAGCGCGCTTGAGGAGGTCGGGCAGATGAGGGACTTGAGAGTGATTCTTGATACAGAGTTAAACCTCAGATCTCACTATGACTCAATCACGGCTAGATCTCTCAAAATGCTTGGTTTTCTCAGGCGCAACGCCAAAGACTTGAAGAAAGTGTCAACTAGGATAGTGCTGTACAATGCGCTGGTTCGTAGTTGCCTTGAGTTTGCTAGTGTAGTTTGGAATCCGAGCTACCAGGTTCACATAAATCGCATCGAGCGCGTGCAACGGGCCTTTACACGTCATTTAGCTTTTCTTACACCAAATATATGCCATAAAGACAGCTACAAATCACGTCTACGACACTTCAACATGTTGTCTTTGCAGAATCGCCGACTGTTACACGACCAAGTATTCCTGCATAAACTGGTCAATGCCAATGTGCTCCAACAAGATTTACTTGAGAGGATTTATCTCACGGTGCCGCGAATCAACTCCCGGAGAGTACTCACAAAGACTTTCAACGTTCCCGTAGCAAGAACTAACGTAAAAAGGCATGCGCCATACAGCAGGTTACTTACTGTGTACAATAACATTGCTGAGGGGGCGAGTTTGAACATATACCACGACAGCCTACTAATCTATAGAAATAAACTTTGTCAGTATCTCAGCCAAACATCACACACTTCAATTAACATCTAGTCATTTTTTCTTTTATTAGTATCATTATCTCTTATTCTCATTTTTAATTTTATATTGAAAACCATACAGCAAATTAATTATTAAATTTTAATTTATTTAATTTAACTTAATTTGATTTAATTTAATTTGATTTTAATTTTTAATTTTAAGTTAAGGTATATTTAAGTCTTATGCATGGCATGGCAAGTTAAAATTAAGTTTTAGGCTTTAACGCCGGTTTAACAATGATGTGTTCACCTGTAATTGGGGTACATAAAAGCCCAAGCAAACTTAATTTCATATAAATATATTTGTCAAATGTAATAATTATGTACTCTGTTGGTGTCCCGTACAATAAATAAATAAATAAAAGTCCATTAACAACTTACACGTTTGAGATCTTATAGAAGTAATTTCTTCAATTATGCATTTATCCGTTTTAACGAAAAATAATAATTAGAAGTCTATAGAGACTCTTAATTATTTAGTGAAAAGCGACAAGTGTCAAGTACAGCCTTTGGGAAACGAAATTACTATTTGATTAGTAATAATGTCATTAGTAGTAGTTGTATTTATCAACTATACGCTTGTGAAACACTCTTGTAAGCCCGCTCTTGTAACAATATACAGTTACATGAAACACAAACTTGTGAAAAATATTGAAATACAAGCGTTACCATAGATACACACTTGTAATACAAGGCTTGTAGCGTTCAAGAAACAGGGCCCTGTATGCACTGACGTTTAATCACACATGTGACATTATCTCGAAAGCAATTGGGGTCCGGATGAAATCGCCTGTCAATTATTACTTACTAGTAGCTTTTGCTCGTGGTTCCGTTTGCTTAGTATTCATGCGTCGGTAAAGATGCGTCTAGCGTAAATAATAACTAGAAATTAAAACGTGTGACAGAATAAACTATTGGGTATTTATTCTATAGATAAATGGGTCATTCTTAAGAATTGCATAATTCATCTCATTCCCTTGGCGTTTTTTATTTTATTAAATTTTGACTTAGTTACAATAAAATATGTAATTTTATTTAATTATAAGCATATTTATCGAATAGGCACATAAATATACTAATTTAAATGGGAGCTGCTAGGGGAATGAGAAAATACGACAAGGGATCATAAAAACGATAATGAATGAACATTTTAGTAGTATTATTGAGATCAGATATTTTATTAAATGAATAAAAAGTTTAACAAATTATAAGGAAACAAATTCACAGTCTTCTGGTAGCATTTATTGGATTCAATTTAGCACGAAATTTAATATTGCAGGCCTGCTATCAATGGATTTTTTTAAAATAAATGAATCAATCATATGTCATGCGAATAAAAAGAAAATTATTTTTATTTGCTAGAAAACTTTAGAAAACTATCATTACCGTGCTCAAAAAGCCAAGTGAATGAGTACCAATAAGTATTTTCTTGTCGTTTATGCTGAAACTGTTTCTAATATAGGAATAAGGATTAAGTGGTAATGTAATTGCCACATGTGACACCTTATCTGAACTCTGCAGGTATCCTCAAAATGGCATCTCGAAGAGAACTTCATCTATCCTCCTTATTGTTTGGTATTATAAACTCTGGCAACCCGGAGTATCTTTACAAAAAGTTTACCTGGCATACGAGCAGGTCCAGCACACATGGTCTCAGGTCGCTCAGAAATGCACTTGTGATTCGACGCCACCGCACGGCCGCCTTCAGAGGTAGTTTCAAATATGCAGCAACTAAGTGCTGGAATAACATACCTCCGCCATTCAAAGGTATAAAACCGTTAGCACTTTTAAATTGAAATTAAAACAACACCTTCTGCAACTTCAACTATCACTACCTTCTGGCGCTCGAGTAGTGGCGTCATACCTCTGACGTGGATTCAGCCCCATATGTAGTTATTTACACGTATGTAGTTATTTACACATATATTCACACTAGTATAAACATACAAATGCATACACAATACACATAGATAATACATATATTTTTTCACTTAAATCAAGAAAGATAATATAAACAAACACACAAATATAACAAGCAATTGTATCTATCGCAATTGATTCACTTAATTTATTTATTTCATTTTATACGCACATAAACACGCATCTTATATGTTTACTTATGCTTATAATGTACATATTTTCACAACTTTACTCCATTCCGACATGCACCAAGTAAGGCTTTATATTGCAAGGGTCTGACTGAAAACCAGCGCTGCAGTGGACCCACTGCAGCATTATGCTGAGTTAAGCCCCTTGTTAGCATCACAAATCCTGTATGTACGAAGGTAAATAAAATAATTGTTAATCATAAGTTATAAAATGTATTACATACTTCCGTCATAATATTGTACTGAGTGATTGTGGTGTTAAATAAAGTTTTACTATGACTATGACTATGACATAATTTAAAAAATAATAGAAATGTCAATACGGGTACTTTTTCCCTCTGGACGGTGTAAATTGACCGATTCAAGAATCACCCAAATCATACTCGTATGTAAATATTATATGTAAATATTTACATACGACACATCTCACAATCGACATTATCTCGAATGCATCGAGAATTGGGGGCCAGTATCCATCATACCATGCTGTCGTTTTTCAGTTTGACATTTGACAATAAATAATAAAGTTTCATATGAATGAATATAAACATGTCACTCATTTAATACAATAATTAATTGACACTTCGGGTCCCATCGTCTTCCGACTGAGATCCGAGTTTTGCCGATGCAAACATATTATTCACTATATCTGTAGTAAACAAACAAGTCATTGAGAAACATAATTAAATACACCTATACAAATTTACTTTTAAATGTAAGCATGTAGACTTGTTAACTTGTAACTTACAAGAAATAGGGCCCAGATCTTTGACACAACTGTATGAATCTGACGTTTAATCGTGTGACAAAATAAACTATTGGGAATTTATTCTACAGTTTTTCTTATACAATAAACATAGATATATTATATAATCCGTATCAAACGCATACAAATGATTTAGTGAATCATACGGGTTGGTAAAAAAATGCATGGGTAAATATGCGTGTATCGAAAGGAACGAATAGAAAACAAATCGTGTGGAAAAAATACCTATTGGTCGTAATAATGAATGGAAAATAAAGATAATGCGGAAAACGCGAAAGGAAATAAAAATAATGGGACTAAAAATATATTGGGTGATTTATCGATTGATTGATTGATTGATTTATCTATACACCCTATTTGCTATGTATCAATTATTAAATTCCGCGTCATACTACAACGAATGTAATAAATTGTAAAATAAGCATCTAGTTTAAGAATTGGAATTGTAATGAGATTATTATGAACAAAGAATGCCTTGGCATGTCTATGTATGTGTATGTAACAGTTATCAGTAAAAATTATTCACTTGACAACTGTCAAAGAACAAGAACAAAGCCAACCCGCACTAATCTCCGCAGAGCCGCAGACTCTTCGCATAAATAATAGCGCAATTCTCTCTTTTCCTGAATACCCGGGACGCGTCCACCTGCAGATTGACTAGCTGATTGAACCGCGAATAAATTTAATATTATCCGGGAATCAGCGATTAATGGATCCTTTCATTTGTTATTTTTATGACTAAAATACTGTATATTTATTGCAGTATATTTTACTCCTCTGCTGCACTAGGAGTGAAGAAATAGCATAGAATGCATGCAGATGCTTATCATCCTGGCATGTCATAAAAGTCAACTAAGGGACGGGTCCTCTCCAACATGGTGAACTATCTGTATGGGCGATGGGCTGATCACCTGTCACCATACGGTTCATCATACCATCTTAGGACTAATTAATCGAATGTGGCGACAAGTAGTCTTGTGGCTCTGCCCACGCCATTAGGGATTACGGGCGTGATGATATATATGTATGTATTTGTTGCGGTTCGCTAAAGAAACACCGAAACTTGTTTGATAAAAGTTCATTTTACAACCAACGTTTCGTATAGTATTCATTTCACAACTTTGTTGTTGCGATAATGTTTCGATTCAAAACTTATCGTTTGACACCTAATCATTTACCAAATAGTATAATTTATAAATGTATCAAATATTTTATTGTCATTTATGTAATTTTCATTACACAAAAAGGTTTGTAAGGCAAACTCACTGATTAGCAAATCAACATTTAGAAGAGATTACTTAATATATATTGCTACGCAAACCAAAGAAAGATACAAGATGTTTGTTATAACTTTATTCATCTACCCACATATCCATCCCACAAACATCAAGACTCAGGAACAAACATTCGTGCTCATCACACAAATATTTGCCCTTACCGGGGATCGAACCCGGGACGCTAGCTTCGGAGGCAGGGTCACTACCAACTAGGCAATCCGCCTCGTCAAAGTTAGTAATATTTAAGTTGATTACACCTATGTATGATTATTAAAACGATTAAATTATCAGAGTATGTAATTGGTGTGCATTATTTATCGTCCTAGCCTAACCTAACCAGCAGCGTGTCGACGTCACCCCGCTACGCGGGGTGCCTATTTCCGCTCTAAGGGACACAAGTTAACCCTAACCTAACCTACCAATAATACAATTGTTACCTTTGTTTATTTTATACCGTGGGGGGCGTTGCCCCCCGAACCCCCCTCGTGGGCCGATCCGCCCCCCTTCCCCCTCAACGGCAGGCTTGGCCCCCCAACCCTCGCCCCTCTCTTAGGGGCCTCGACCCCGTACCCTTTTGGGAGCCTTCGCCCCCGTCCCACCTTTTTCTAGGTGCCCTAACCTAATAAGGGTGTTATTACTTATTTTATACTAAAGCTTATATAGAATGAAACCTATGACAAACACAGTATTATACCAAACGTTTGTAGGTCGTACGTTAGTTGACTATTTGTCATTAATAATAAATAATCTATTTGACAAATTATAAAATATAAAATGAAATTTTGTCAAGTAAGTTGCTCGAAAACATGGATCATTTGCGAAATCTGTAGTTGTATAATGATAAAATGATAAACGACGTATTTGTCAATCGTTGGTTGCGAAACGTAGCTTTGCTAAATGATTGGCGAGATTTTGATAGGACACCATTTATTGCAGAGACAGCTACACGCAAGGCAGGTTATGGGTGTAATCCGTGGTTTCGCAGTAAGTTAGAATTTTAGTTTCCAGCGCCGAGAAATTAGTTTTCATGAAGCGAATACGTGTGTATGGATGAAATGTTCAGTTTTAAAACCTGTCAAATAATATCACGTGAACATCGTGTGAAACACCGCGCCCCAGGGATAATTTTCATATTGTCGTAAATGCGACTTTCAAACTGTAACAGCGCGTTACGGCCGGAGGATTTACTTTACGACCGATTCGGAGGCAATAAGGCTGCGGCGCTGTCATTCCGCCCGGAACGATGCACTTTATCACCATACTTTCACCAACTACGCCTCAAAACTTGCTCAATGAGTACAGAAATAGTTTTATATATAGAAAGTTAGCAAATTTCAACTATAAAGTTCCGCGTTAAAAAGAACCCTGACAAGTTGGTTATCTTGTAAAATGTGTTGGCAAGTTTGTTTGTAAAGTTAATTCCGCCCGAAACAGTCCATGTTGAACAACAAAAAGTGTAAACTCGACATATTAGTGGCTCGTAGTGCTTGTCCCAGCAGTTATGCGAGATAATTAGCAGATAGTGGGTCGTAAACCCTTGCCGCCGGCACCACAAGCCGGCGCCGGCCGTTGCTATGCTGCTGCCAACCATCTTAACGCTAAGACTTAAGGTCGTATTTAGAATTACTCAAACGTATTTAGGATTGGCTTATATGTTTACAAGCGCATATCTGTGAAAATATGACGTACGAATAACAACTTTGCAGCGTTCACTTAAAGTCTTATCGCAGCAGTGACAAAGCGAAGTATTAGTTGGCAAAAACGCACTTGGCTTAAATGTCAAGCGCTGTGTTAAGCGTGCAATATTATGGAAGCAAGAGGTACAGTTATGTCGGCGCGGGAGCGGACTATAATCAAACGCTAACAGGACTGTTGACTGCCGCTGTCAAATTCCGCCAATTTCGAGCTCAGATTTAGGTAAGGCTTAGGCAACCTTAAGTTCCCGCTTAGATATATAAATTATATCCTCAAAAAGTAAGGTTCACTTAGTAAAGTAAGCATTCGTTTCATTAACTTATCCTATTTCTCATTATCTCGCTTATTTGGCAGCTGGATGCGAATGACATCTACACATTCTGTCTAAACAATAGAAAAGATCCTTTATTCTCTACAAACATTAAACGAATTCCTCAGATGTCAAGTTCTTCATTCGAGAGACTAGACTCGCGAGAAAATAATTAGGGTCGTATACATATTATTATAATACGGAGCAGTGGTTGGTATGGAGACCAGTCTTTATTCAACATTGGCTAAGTGATTGGCAAACCAATCAGTTACGATTACGCTTTGTTATGTCAATATATCGCCGCCCCCAGGAATAAAATCGTAATTGGGAAAAGTAAATTGTACAGGCGCCTCATTCGGGAACGCTAAGTGATTCTGTAGCGACTCATAAGCCAGATTTCTCATCCCACTCTTCCGCACGACGCGTAATGCGTAAGAGCGAGATGAGAAATCTGGCTTACGAGTCGCTACAGAATCACTTAGCGTTCCCGAATGAGGCGCCAGGAGAAATTAAAAATCGATCCGGTTCAATATCTCTTGATGTAGACCAACAAGTTGTACACCAAAAGAAAGGTGATTTTTGGGTAATAACATGATTTAGACAGTTTTGATAAATTATATCTCGCGTTTAAAATTTTAGCTAAAATAAGTATTGCCGGCAGAGGAATAGAGCTGGTGTATGCTTGTTCCAGTTCACTTTCAACAGGAAATTGAATTGGTCGGACAATCAGCGCCAAGCATCCGTTTTCGCGATTTTTGGAGTTAAAACCTTTGTGTTTAGATGTATAGCTTCACCATCGTTATTATATTTGAAACATAATAGTACATGGATCTGTAGGCGAGACAGAGTGAGACTTCCTTTCGTGTCACACAATTCCATATTTTGTATTATAAAAGTTCGTTTGGTCCATCGCTATCACAAAATCCATTTCCCCTTTTACTTGTGCGTTAATCACTCCCGTACGCCGGACATCTGGTCCAGTAGTACTCAATGTTGTAAGGCTCTTCAATGCATGAATGCATTCATTGCAGCGGCCCTACAAGGTTGACGAGAAGATAAGTTGACACCGTCTTACCTCTAAATGCGTCTCTCACACTAGCGCCGACGAAAGAGATACTAGAGAGATAATATGGTGTTAAGTTATGCCAGTGTTAACCTTGCTAGGGCCGCAGTAGTCTTCATTATTTCACCGTGTCCAACACACCCATCAGAATTAGTTTTTTTTTTTTGTGATACCGTTAACATGCTGATCTTCAATAAATTGAAGCAAGCAGCTACCAAACTCAATCGTACCTCATTTAGCTATTTGTGAATGTCACAAGAAACAGTAAGTTATATATGTATGTCGCAGTAAACATGTCGTTACCTACAGGTAATATGTTAAAGTAGCCATATGCTACATTACAATAAAACTATAGTTAAAGCATATCACCCGAGACACCCGTGCAGAGATTTGTTTGTTTCACAACGCATTATGACCCACTACTCACAATACATATTTGATGTTATTATGTTTGTAAGGAGTAATTTGTCACTGTTCCCTTCTTTTAATATCCCTGGCAAACAAACCAGGCAAACAGGTCGCCTGCGAGCAGTTCCTCGTCGCATGGCACTTGCTAAAAAGAACCCCCGAGTGATCGGCCCTACATATTACGAGCGTCTACCCGCAGATTTCAGACAAGAACTGGCTGACGAAACGTTTAGGCGCAAACTTAAGAACCTTTTATTGGATAATCCACTGTACTCAGTTAACGAGTACATGGAACTTAGACTGTAGATTTATTTATTTATTTGACATTGTTTTATCATTATTGTTATAATATTGTAGTTTCTAATATATATTTTGAAATGACGATCCTTTACGGAGATACCTACCTTTTTCATTTATAATTCTGACATTTAATATTAGTTAATTTAAATTTGGATTATAACTTTTTATTTGTATTACTGACGATCTCAATCTAAATTCATATATCTTGACATGTGTGCAATTTATAATGTAAAATTATATTGAGAAATAAATAAATCTAATCTAATCTAATCCATATATTCCCCGGGGGTTACGATATTTCTCGCATCGAACATGCGTCGAATAGAAAGTCACAGAACAACGCAACTTATCGTTACCATGGAAAAAATAGGTTTCTGTATCATTAGGTCGAATAGAGGCTTAGATTGCTCGTAATTGTATTTTTTCGCCGTTGCGCATTCATCGTGATATTGCGCTGATCGCGCGCATATTGGGAACTTATTGACAAAAAGCGATGCTGAGCGATGTGACAGGGGGCTGGATATTACAGCGAATATTACGCGGAGCAAAAACCCGCGCAGCCCCCGCGAACAGGCTCTGAAATGAATGCCAAAGCTGACGATAATTTGAATTGACTAGTATGTAATTTCTAGGAGAAAAAAGACTATCGAGATCGCAGGACGTGTTTCATGATAATACTGTATCGAGTCTCTGTTCGACATTGGGCTAAGGGAAACAAACACCGATCGAACGAAATGTCGCTTTGTTACTTTATCGTCATACTTTCATCAAGTTTATTGTGAATGTAAACTTCAAAATTAAATTAAGAAAAAATACCGGTCAAAAGTATGTCTGACCAATGACCATGCTCAGTCGAAGGTTCCGTAGCCATTATAACTCAGAAAATCATAACTTTAATTAGTTTTCTATTCAATGTTACTTAATTGGTATGATTTTCATTAGGTAAAAACAAGTCAATTGCCTTTAAGTCATGAACCAATAGAAACTGCTTAGTCGCGACAGCTTTCCTTTCTATTCCTTTATATGAACTGATTAAAGATATTTTTCACTTTATTTGAACTTACAGTTTTGGCTGTGGGAGATGCGGAAACGTAACCTCAACGAAAATGACACCTTAAACCTTGACACCTTGTTCTCTTAAGAGAACAATATTTACTTAAGGGTTCCCCAAATCTAAAATTGATAATAAAAAACTTATTATGTTTTTAAAGCGCTGTCCAACGACATCTCATTTCAGATTATATGTAAAAATAGAAAAACACGTTTGTTTCAGGTGTAGGGGAGCCACCCTAAATAAAATAAACACTTATTGTATAGTTTGCCTGTGTGCGCTGTGTGGGTCATCTTGTAAACTTGTACGAAATTTCAGCTTCGTAACTTTAATATTCTTTGATAAAAAAATGGCTGTGACAAACGGAGGGATAAATGGACATGGCGAAACTATTAGAGGTGAAAGTTTACCTACGGAACCCTAAAAAGCGATATGATATACCGGACCCTGTATTAGCATAACATAGTACCTATAACACAAAATGTAATTTGGCTATCTCATAACCCAAGATAAGTATGAAAACTGAGTCCTATCATATTAGTTACGAGTCCACTCGGCTCACTTACTCCGAGATAAGACAAACGCGAGGCAGGTCGCGCCTGCACAGAGCACCCCTCGCAAGGTTCATCTCTTTATAATATTATGAAGGATTCCGCGCCCCCTGCGCTCCCCCGCACCCCCTGCGGGCACACGTGACGTTGGTTAAGGACATCAGAATATGTTAACACTCAACGAAATGAATTTCTCGACTATCATGAACCATGTCATAGTTTTTTTTTTTATATATATATATATTATGAGGGGCAAGCGAGCAGGCGGGTGGCCTGATGGTAAGCAATCACCGCTGCCCATGGACACCCGCATCACCAGGGAATCACAGATGCGTTGCCGGCCCTTTGAGAAAGGAGTAGGCTCGTTTTTTGAAGATCCCTAGGCTGTATCGGTCCGGGAACGTTGCCGCTGCAAACTCGTTCCAAATTCCTACCGTACGTGGCAAAAAATGCCGCAAAAAACGTACGGTAGTTGACTGCCACCGATCTAGGTGGTGAGGGTTGTAACGTCTAGCCTAACCTATTAAGAATTTTTAATAAATAATTTACCCGACGAACATAAATTTCATATAATTATCTACATATTTAATTTACACATTGGCCATGTGATCACCTAGAGTCTATAGGACCTACGAAGTGAAATGTAGTAAGTAACCCAAATACTTTAAATGAAATTAAGATTGGTATTTAATATGACTACGTACTTTACCTAAGCTATTTGACTAAAATAGGCATAACAGAGTAAGCAAAGTATGGTGATATTAGTCATATTAATTCTATAAAAGTAGTATTCATATTACAGAGTGTAGTCTGATAGTGTTAAATGAACTTGATTAATAATTTAGTAAATATGAATATGTACATTTATTAATGTGGCTAAGATTTGGGCTCCTCCACCGCCCTGAGATATCCTCTCATGGTAGATACCAAAATTGTGAGTCTCGACAGCCAGACTGGTCAACTCCCCACCACAATGAATCTATATTTTACAATAAAATTTCTTTATTTATGGTCCTTTGTCGGTTAGTCATGTTCATGTACTGAAATATCAGGTCAAGAGGAATGCTCAAAATGTAGCAATTTTCTTAATTCTTAAAATCATCAATATTGAAATGTTTTTACTAGCTTTCTCTTTTGCCAATACTGAAAACATTAATAATCATAATTAAATGTCAGTTATGAAATTATTTACTTATTTTTGTAATGATTAAACTCCAAGTATATTATTCTTCATATTCATTATAAACAATTAGATCAGTTCTTTATTTCAACTGTCAATTCATATAATATACTATTTCTATCAAGCTGCTTCGAGAGAAATTGCTGCCATATGACAAAGACATATACCTAGATACTAAGAGTAAGTATGGTAAGGTACTAAAATTTTGTTAAGTAATATTCATATTCATATAATTGAAGATATAGTCAGGTTTCTTAGAATTGTGACTAAATATATCAATTATATATTGGTAATTTCCTTTACATATTTATGATAATGGATAATTTATATTTCTGTCATAATAGTAAAGACTTCTAGCCAAGTTATATGTTCATATAGTATATAATAGGATGATTTCACTCATTGAGCTCGGTTTTGCAGTATATTATGATGATGGTATGTTTGTTTGTTTGTTTGATGTAGGTAGAGTATTCACTCTGTAAGAATAACGATATAAAGGACATTGACTAGAAGATGGGTGTTTCCTTAGAAAGTGACCACAATGGACGTATCCATAAGTATATCCCATTAACCGCTACTCAGACGAAGTAATAACAGTGATACAGTAAGACAGAGGCTATAAACTTGGGTTTTCCTTGGAAAATCACCAAAAGGACGTATCCTGAACATATCTCACTGGCCACCATTTATTCATATTCATGAATATTCAGTAGTAATTATCAAGCTCAATTAATCAAATCAATCCTTCAGATTGTCAATGTTTATTCTTTCAATGAAGCAGATTCCTGCTTTTGCTAGAAATTCCCACTATCAGACATCAAAATGAAATCACAACCATTCGGTCGATAAAATAGATATATTCAATTTATAGAGCAGATTCCTGCCTTTTGCTAGAAGTTTTCACTATCTAACAACACAATGTATTCAACCATTCGGTTGTTGATGTAGATATATGCATTCACAATTCATATTAAATAAGAGCTATTCAGCCCTGACAAATATTATTTATTCAGTTCAAATGGTTGAAGAAACTGTATTTTCATCATTCATATTAAATAGTGAAGCTTTTCAGCCTTGTGAAATATATTCATTTAGATCAAATAAATGAAGAAAAGTATTTCTCTTTTAATTATTTCAAATAGTTAAGCTATTCAGCGGAACTATAGTCATGTAGTATAAAAAGGCAGTTTCGCTCATAGAGTCCAAACAAGTAAATCTAGATAAGTACAGTAAATCTGTAGATATAGTAAAATAGCAAGACAGTGACTAGAAGTTGGGTGTTTCCATAGAAAGTGACCCCAAGGAATTATCCTTAAGTATGTCTCACCAAACACAAATTATTTATATTCTTTCATAAAGTATCAGTAGTTAGTTCATATTAGACTCACTTAGTGAAATCTATCCTTCAGACTTCTCAATAATATATTTATCGTTTGATAATGCTAATAATTGCAATTTAAGTACTTCACTATTCAATAATAAGATTAATTAAAAGTTACTCTTTAATAGAAATTATTTTAAATTTGAAGTTAAGTCAATATTTTTCTTTCAATTAGAAATATAGAATACGCATATTCGCCAGATTCCCTACTTACTACGGGAAATGGTTTTATGCTCTCATGCAATCTAACTATTTTCCGGGTAATCCAAGAATCACTCCTTTCCAAGCACTATTAATTCACAAACTACACCAATAACTTTTCCATTAAATTAAAACTTTAAACAAATCACGTTAATACTCAACATATGAAAACAAAGATATTTCTGGATAGGTACTAATCCAAATATTAATACATCGCGTTACAAGGACTGAACATCTACGCGTCGAAGGTCCAATCAATAATACTCCCTTTTTCTGGATCCCTCTCGTATTTATACCTACTAAGAGCATACATAACTGCGGTTAGAAGGACAAGTGTTTGCTTCGTGGTTAGACGGACTACTGAGCCTAACGCGGACAAACGACACATTTGACACAATGCACAAAAGTCTCGGATAGGTTTTTTATTTACATTTCTCAATAGTACTAGGGAGACACAAACTCGATAAATCACATACTAAGACTTTTTAGTACGCGTCCACGAAAATACTCGATTTAAATACCCGATATGTGCTAAGCATGCTTAGAGAAAACCGCGTATTAATACTTTCAAGTAATCGCTGTTCCAAGATTCTGTACCACAAGTATCTACTTTGCCTCTTCCTTAAACAAGATCAAAGGTCAAGTCCTTCTGAACGAAGAGGGTGACTCTAAATATTTTGAGTGATTTTAAATATACTATTTGCTTTTAAATTTCAGTTATTTGCCTTTGATTACTTAATTAATGTATTCAAATGCATGTTATATATATATTTGTGTTTTGACCATGCTTTACGTCACAAATTTCAGACTCATCTGACTGGTAAGAGCGAATTTAAAAATTAGGGTGATTCTAAAAAAAAATGTATTTTTTTTTATTTTTTTATTTTTTATTATTAATGTATTTAAATGTATTTTATAATCATTTATTTGTGAGTGAGCAGGCGTCTTGTCACAGCCAACCCCTAAAATTTGCATAGGTGAGGAATTACTTAACCGAAGTAAATTTTAAAAATCTCTCATTATTCACAAATAAATGTTTTTTTTTTTAAATCAATTTATTAAAACTTTTCCCAACTGTATTTAATGTGGTGTGTGTTTAGACCAAATAGATAATAGTTAAAATAAGAGCATCACCTCCAAACTTCTTTTACATTTCGTATAAAATTTATACATAATGTTGACACATTAATCATGACAATTTATCACGTTCCCAAGGCCATTTAATCTCTGGTGAGGAGCCAGGTTGTGAGGCTGACTTGCCCTAATGACAATGTATAAAACACTCCGATTCCAACCTAACCTTCTGATTGCATCTGGAACGCAATACATCCCCTTCAAAAACCAAATGCTTTAATAGTTCCGGTGATAACTATCATCTGACCAAATGTCCAGTTAGGAACTTCCACCCCAAAAATTAACCATTACCCTTTGGAAAATGTGCAGTTGCCGATATAAAATCATAGCTAGTCTTAGCTCGAGTATAGTATGATCTTTCTGTGGTACAGTTTTTAACACTGCCAATTATTGTCCACTGACCTAACCTAACACCTATTGCCACAGAAATCTCATTGTATAGAGTTATGTCTATGGGATCAAACATCAATAAATTGTGTTCCATATCTATTAAAAGAGTTGAGTCATCAGGGCCCACCCTAATCTACTTTATATATATATATATATATATACATATATATATATATATATACATATATACTTATATATATATATATCTACGATATAGTGTCCATCATTCTGTCAATCTTCCACATTCTTTTCTTTCACGCCCCTCTAATGACCCATCAAATCTTCTAGAATGGAAAGCTTTGAACAAAAATAAAGAATTTAATTTTTACAAAGTTTTCTGTTTAACTTTTAACACAACTAAAATGAATATAAATTTCCTCGATGAAGCAATTCCTCCCATTCCCAAGTCATAATTATAAACTTCTACTATTTCCCACTAAACAATTCCTCACTGACCCACTAATAAAAAAAAGTTACTTTTATTTTTATTAGTTCAGTCTACATCTCCTCTAACTTATTTTTTTTTTATTTAAGTAGGTATATTTTTAGTTTTTAAATGCCATATAACATATTGATATATGTTATTTTTGTGCTATCTAACATCATATGGTAAATTACCCGAAATAAAATTTTATTATTATTATTGTTATTCCATCCATTCGAACCAAATACATTCGAATAAAATAAACTGCCCCTAAATTCCCACAAGACTGAAAATTCAAACAGTGACATACTTTGCCAACTGAATGTTTGACTTTTATATGTTGCATAAGTATACAGCAGCATTTTCTCATAAAGCGATTTCAAAAGTAAAATAAATGTAAATATTGTTAAATATGTGTAATGTTAACTACACTCTCTCAAAATATTATTAGTCCCCGAAAAGCTTCACTATTGTAATCAATGAATGAAAGGCTATTGAGAATTTTTGACAATCATGAGATTCATGATTAGCATCCACACTGAATTCCATCAACAAATCTTTAGACTTGTTTACGTTCTACAATTTTCATTCTAAGTATATTATGGGTTAACCAATTTTATTACAGAACTGTCCACGTTCTATAAGTTACAAAACCAATTGTGATGAATTTCATCTACTTAATTCCTTTTATTATTATATACTATTAATGAGTGGACTGTAATTATTTATCGACAGTAGTAAGAAAAGTTTAACGAGACGTGATAACGAATTTTAACGATAAGAACATACCAGGAGCCTAGAGAAAATCAATTGACACTTACTTCGTCTGTTGCAGTGTATGCGTGTCTCCATAGCATCAGATACAGGGCCACTGGACTTCTTCATGCTAGTCAGACTTACTGTACATTCCTTGGTTACCTGCTACTAATTACGCAATTTTGAAGTATCCTCTGGATCTTTCAAGTCACTATGTATCTATTTCTAAACAATCCAACAGTAGTTGAATGCTCAAACCTATGATTCTAAAATAACGATGCGATGCGTTCGGCGTTCGTTCTCGAACCGAAACTTTATGTCCCTTGAACTAACATTTTACTATTGCTGCTATATTCAAATTTAAACTAAGCAAAACAGAACATAAACATATATAAACTTAATAATGCTAATTACAGAAAACCATAATTGAAATCAGTAATAAATAATAATTATAATTTAATGCAACATGGTTTCACTGCCGATGAAACAAGATCCCGTATTTGCCTACTTGAGATAAAACTAAATTATAAACTAAAGATTAGTTATACACTAAATTTACCTTTCCAAATCTAATTATTCCATCTATTCATATTTTTCCAATTCGAAGAATAATCATCATCATCATCATCGATCCATATACTCTTTAACGTTGAGCACAACCCTTTGATAATCAGTTGAAGAGTACCATAATCGATTCGAAGCTTTTGAAGAATAAGCAAACACATATATTATGCATACTCATATACATACATACAGAAACGACATACTCACTTTATAAAAGTACATGTGTTGAATTCATATTTTTTTTTATAACTAGTAACTAGTTAGCTATAACCTACACATGCAAAAAACATTTTCCCCGACCCAACAAATATACAAGTCAATCTATTTTTCTTTTTCTCTAAATCTTGTTTGAGGCAAAGCCCCCTTTTCTAGATCCCAATACTACTGCTAGCCAACTAATTGTTTCAAACTCTATATCTATAAGTTTAATATTTTAATAATCTTCTATTTAGATTATATACTAAATATTACTTCTGATAGTAAATTTTAATTCAACCAAACCAAATTCAAGTCCATTATCATTTAATTTTTTTCTGTATCTACAATTCTGCAAACATAATCTTATTTCTCTTAGCATTAGAGTTATTTTTTTTTTAATTATTTTACTACTCAACTTTTTAAAATTAAAATGTCCTTCACTGCAGATATCTATCACTATAATTTCATGCCAAACTTCAACTTTCTATTAAGATTATTGTTTCATAATAATCAGCAGTTTACTATTTTCAGGACAAAATTCTTAATTGTGAAAACAGAATCTACTAATCTGAATAACTCAATTCCATATTATTTGTCATTAATTAACAGACAGTCAACCCCTCCGTCTCATCCAATCACAAAAACATGCAAGTAGGATTCAAACCTGCAACCCCAAACTATGTATAGCTACAGTGACACCACTAATCAATCGGTTTAACTAGCCTATGATATTTTAACTAAGTAGTTGATCTCACATCATTCTAGTTTGAATACTAGAACCATCTTCCTAAATGAAATTCAATGCCACCACTACTGTTCAAAACTTTAAATGAATTTCTATAGAATATAGATGTGAGTTTAATGTTCTTTTGACTATCTTATATCATAATAAATTATAATACCTTATTGCTCTTTAATAAATTAACACAATTAATTTCCCAAAACTCTTTGTTTAATGTTGAAGAAACAGAACACGTCACTATACAATTTTAAATTTCATGTTCCTAGTTTCACATCATACTCAAATAAATGATCCTAGATCTAGTAGCAACCATTAGTTATCTTAATTTTGACTGTATGTAAAAACTTCTAAACTTTCTCTATAAAATAGAATGTTTTGTATCCTCAGCGTTACCCCATATCAAAATTTGTAAAATGTTATTTAACTAAAATAAATTCAGTAACTCTGTAAAAACCATTTGATCAAACAGTTAAAACCCTTATCTCTTGCCTTCAATACATTGAATCTAATGAAATATATTAACATTTCTATGCATAAATGAGTATCCAAATGATATGACTCCGATGTTTCTATGGGCCATATTTCTTTTATTCAGTAACCCATTAAACAAATCACCATATTGTCTTGTCACACATATTGACAGACTAACGGAAACAAAACATCCAACTACTTTAATCATTAAGTATTCAATTTGTCATCCGTATTCAAGTATTTCTTTAAATTGAACCTCTATATTGATCTGAATCTGTTTTAACACAAAATTAGTTTTGTAAACAACTAATGACTATGATAGACTGCTTAGTTTTTTTAAAATATTGCATTACCCTAGAATCTATTGCTCATACTAATGTTCAAGTGAACAAGAAACCTAAACTACTTCAAATCAAACTACAAGTCATAAGTAGACAATTATAAATGTCTTTGGTGATGAGTAAAATCCTGCTTATAGACAACAGTTTATGACTCTTTCATTTAACTAGTGTTCAAATCTATGAAAACTCCTTTCACATGTTCATTGTGCCTTCATTATAATATAATATTTCAATCTGTAAGCAATAATCAATGATATTCTTCCAATAATGTAAAATATGAAGAGGAACTCATCATTCGATGTTTGATTCTGTAAATTTGTCTGATAAATCCTATAGAGTTAGATGTAAGTAAAAATACGTTCCCAAATGACTTAGTGTTGTTTCATTGTGTTCAGAACCGTATTATTTAATAACGTAGGAAAATAGTATTGAGTACACATCCTTTTTTTTAAACAATTTCACCATTGAACAAAACCGTAAGTAAGTAAACACATACCAGTGGCGAAGCGTGAAATACCTTCCAAGGGAAGCCGGAAGAACCAGAAGCGCACGTCACGCACTGACACTCAGTTAGAGCAGCACGGACCTCACCAAAAGCCACCCGCAGCCTTATAGCTTGGTAAAGCCGTCAGGAACCGGCCTACAGGCAGGCTGCGCCACTGACACATTCTCACAGCGATTTTCCACAGCTACTATGCATTTTAAAATTCAATATTTATCCCACCAAACTCAATTCGTTTTAATTATATAACAAACGTTCCCCTTTCTCTTAGTTGAAATAGTAGATTAGCTAATTTAAATAAAACGTTTCCAAATATAAACAACATTTTCTATATTGAATAACAAACACTGCTATAGCCGGTATATACCCGCATCAATTTTTTTATATGTTAGATGTAAAATCTCACAAATGCGTTCTACGCTTAACGTCACAGACTTTGGTCGTTTTAATAAACGCCATACATAAGGTCTAGCATGCTTTAAGGTAGAGTGAGCGTATGTTCTCAACCCCCCGTTTTCAAAACTTTAGATGAATACATTTTATTAGTCATACACATATGTATTTATGTATATTACCATTCCCTTCTGAATAATTCCAAAACTGGTTAATCATTATTCAATATAAACATAGGTAGATTAAAAGGCTGTTTGACAATACCAGCGTTAAGCTTGATATGCTTATAAATTTAAAAATATTTTTCTTACAACCCCCACCATTGAAACTTAAGACTTATCTCTTAAATTTTATTATTTTTATCTCTCTCAAATCATACGTAAAAATTCAATTTATTTATTATCATTTATAAATATTCCTAACAACCCCCAAACTACAATAAATCTGTAACGTATCCCTTTCACAAGTCTAACGTCTATCGTGACTAAATCTGTGGTCTTTCTCTTGGCAGTGTTGCCAATTTAGCAACCCTGCAGCTAGCTTCCGATTCAACAATTAAAATTCCGATCCAGCATCCAGCAAGCTCTCCAACAACTATTTTTTTTATTCAGGCCTACTACCAATGCGTATTCTGGATATCAATAGATTCATTCCAATATTTATTTCTATTAATATGCATTCCAATATTTAATTGTTTGAGACACCAAAACAACCGCTGCGCGTGACACCAATGCATCAATGTGACAATCGCCTAGCTTTAACTTCATAATATCAAGATTACAATTACAATTCAAAACTATTTTTACGATGAATTATTTAATCAGCCTGAAATAATTTTTACCTATTTTTCCTATCTATATTTAATTTTTAGCTCCTATTGACAGCAAAATTCAAATTATAATGGCAACTTTTGGCATTCTCTATTAGGCGTACATCTGACAACTTCCTAATTTTAAAAATGGCAACACTAGAGAAAGTTACGTCAACCAACGTCATTGACGCAACTCAAAGCATTATTGACCATTTTGTTAGATCGTTGTTTACCGATATAAAAAGTATAAACCCTGCTACAGATGTTATTGGAGTTAAAATCTTGAAAGTGAAATAATGGAACCTATGCAAAAGTGTTTGCCCGTTATCCGCCATAACCGAATGTGAAGTGAAATGGTAGCATCAATAAGCCAACGCCTGACGCTTTTTTCCTGACGCTAGCAAACAAAGGAATTCTAATCAAATTAGTGGCAATCAGTGCAGTGTGAAAGAAATACCGTGCCCTCGCCATTAAACCGAAGGTTACATGCACTATGATCTGTGAAGTGACAAAAAACAATCTTTTATGTAATCCACCTGTTTTGATGTACAATTATAAAAATATGTAAACTATGTTTTTTTTTTCCGTGTTAAATTTATTTATCAAAACCCTACTCCCGGCTCAATATCATGTGTCTATCAAATACCATTCTTAATTCATCTCCTTTCTTACGACAACAAATTGTGTATCTAAAAATAGATACACCTTTATCTAAACAAAAACAAAATCATAATAAGCAAGTAACAAAACCACAGTAAATTGAGTTCTAATATCCTGGCCATCGGCATCTCCCAAATTGTAACGTCTAGCCTAACCTATTAAGAATTTTTAATAAATAATTTATCCGACGAACATAAATTTCATATAATTATCTACATATTTAATTTACACATTGGCCATGTGATCACCTAGAGTCTATAGGACCTACGAAGTGAAATGTAGTAAGTAACCCAAATACTTTAAATGAAATTAAGATTGGTATTTAATATGACTACGTACTTTACCTAAGCTATTTGACTAAAATAGGCATAACAGAGTAAGCAAAGTATGGTGATATTAGTCATATTAATTCTATAAAAGTAGTATTCATATTACAGAGTGTAGTCTGATAGTGTTAAATGAACTTGATTAATAATTTAGTAAATATGAATATGTACATTTATTAATGTGGCTAAGATTTGGGCTCCTCCACCGCCCTGAGATATCCTCTCATGGTAGATACCAAAATTGTGAGTCTCGACAGCCAGACTGGTCAACTCCCCACCACAATGAATCTATATTTTACAATAAAATTTCTTTATTTATGGTCCTTTGTCGGTTAGTCATGTTCATGTACTGAAATATCAGGTCAAGAGGAATGCTCAAAATGTAGCAATTTTCTTAATTCTTAAAATCATCAATATTGAAATGTTTTTACTAGCTTTCTCTTTTGCCAATACTGAAAACATTAATAATCATAATTAAATGTCAGTTATGAAATTATTTACTTATTTTTGTAATGATTAAACTCCATGTATATTATTCTTCATATTCATTATAAACAATTAGATCAGTTCTTTATTTCAACTGTCAATTCATATAATATACTATTTCTATCAAGCTGCTTCGAGAGAAATTGCTGCCATATGACAAAGACATATACCTAGATACTAAGAGTAAGTATGGTAAGGTACTAAAATTTTGTTAAGTAATATTCATATTCGTGACCGTCAAGGTGGCGTACACCAATAAGATATCCAGGATTTGATGATGCCAATAAATAGTACCCAAATAGTACCGAATTAGTACCTATTTAAAAAAATTAGTACCCTTGTAGTTTTCGAGATATAAGGGGCAGTAGGTAGGTACGCCACCTTGACGTCAAGGTGGCGTACACCGAGTGAATCTCTGGATTGGCAGTGTTCCCGGAAATTCTGTATGAGCCAAAAATTAGTACCCAAATAGTACCCCTGGCCCTTAAAATCTCATCAGCGTAGCTATTGTAGAAGCTGAGATATTTGACTATTTAACTGAGTAAAAATATGCGCACCGTCAAGGTGGCGTACACATCTTTTACAGCAAGATTTCACCCAGAAGGCCTTCGAATTTTTCAATCGGCTATATCCCAAAAAATACTACCCGAAATAGTACCCCTTTTACGATCAAAACAATACTGATAATATATGTGGAACTTAGAAACAAATTCAACCAAACTTCTACATACAAATCCATTTTAGTACAGTCGCAAATAAAGATCAAATATGTGTTGCAAACTACTTGCCATGACTGACATCAACGATTTAGAATGGTGGTATGTTGTACTAAGCTTTCAGGCAAAGTGATTCTTACACAGCTGCATGAAGGTGCACAATTGCTTAACTTAAAACATTTTAAGCGCAATTAGACAAAATATTATTTTGCTGTTTACCTGTTTTGCGGGCCGGGTGCCGGCGGTGCGCGTTCGTGTTATTATTATTGTCAAGATGACCATCGAACTAGACGAATCTACTAAAGAAAATATTTAAATATTTGATGTGATTTGTTACGTGCGGTGAAAAGTTGAATTACAGTTTTTCTACGATTGTTCGTTTGATTAACGATGCACAGCAAAAAATGTAAGTACCTACAAGCTGTTTCTTTTTGTGATTTTAATATTCTTATAAAGATCAATAAGTACCTACTTATACTCAAATTATTATGAAGGATGATAATATTTTTTTATTTTTTTGTGTATAAAACAGCTACAAGATGGTAGATCAATTTCTAGCAGATAGTTACATTATCACCTCGATTTTTAGCATTTGAATTTAAAGATCAAATTTGAACATAATTTCCATTAAAACACAGTATACCTATATTGGATTATATTTGTTGCACATTGTTCAATACTGTGTTTGTTGTTGTGTTATTGTTAAATACAAAATGCGTTAAAATTCAAATGCTAGAAAAGAAGTATAGATATTTTATTATTGCTGTTTGAACAATAAAAGTTGCTAATAGAGTTGACAAAACTTATGAACTTGCGATAATTCTGACAAAAAAAAATCGACACGCAATTGACTAATTTCTTATGAATTTTGCCATGCAATACAAGTAATGTAAGTAGACATTACTTAGGTAGATTCTTAATTGAAATCAAAAAAAAAAAAACATACATTTTTCCAGGTGACGAGATCAAACGACTGGTGTTGACGAAGGGGATTTCTTCCGTTAAGGAAAGCTGAAAATACTGAAATGAGATTCAAGTAGGTGAGTATCAATAATTATTTATTACATCCACTCTAATATTATAAATGCAAAAGTAACCGTATATCTGTGTATCTGCCTATTACGCTTTCCCAAAGTAATCGCGATAAAAGAATTTCACGCAGACGAAGTCGCGGGAACAAGCTACGTAGGTACTCGTAAAAACCCGGCCTTTGCGCCGTCGGTCGGCGAGTTAAAAGATAGATAAGGATTTTAAGACAAAAGATTTTGCTTCGGCAAAAAGGAGAATTCCACGTAGAGGAGAGAGCTAATTTCACTAAATGTGTACTTACTTTGTGCGTTATTTTATGTGTTTATTTGTTAGGTTTAGCAATTATTAGCATCGATATGATAGGTAGTTTATTAAAACTTTAGAAAATACTCATGTATGGCTTTTGGACATGGAAGTGGTAAATATTTACCATAATCGCGCTAACCATAAAATATAATTTTATTACTCATTAGAATCATCGTTACCAATTATCATAGTATTCATGTATTGTTCTAAACACTGTTTTTGACTTATAACTTCCATGTCCAAAAACCAAACATGAGTATTTTCAAACATTTTGGATAAATAAAAAAATTAAAAAAACAAATTAGAATACAATAAAATCAAAATTTAAATCAATATCAAAGTATAAATAATAATTAATATTATACATTAAAATAATAACTACAACTTGATTGAAGAATAAAATTATAATTAGAAACACGGACTCTACCGAGAGCTCTAGTTTTGATGCGATTTAATGTTCGATGTTTCGACATCTACATATCTATCTAGTAATATACCTACTATTGATTTTGACCCTTATCTCTGATTCTTAACATATTGTATATAAAAATATTTCCTTTTCACATCAGGAATGCAATCTTCCATATGTAACAGCGCTAACATATATTTTTCAGAGATGCACATAAAAATGAAAACGCTGCAAGTGCTGCAAGAGAATGACCGACAGCCCAACACAAGCTACACCATCAAGTTCTCACTGCAATTTATTTACTTGCGAAAGAACGACAGCCCATCACAAGTTTCACTATCAAGTTCTCACTACAATTTATTTACTTGATAAAGTAAGTTTAAAATTAAAGTATACGTTTAGTTAGAACGGTATAAATAGTTTAGTTATATACGTATTAAATATTATACCCATATAGTGCAATGTATAGAAAAAATATACGGTGTTGATTTTATATAACATTATGTATATTATAGTGGTCTTTAACTGTTACTTGTTGATATATGCCAAAATATTTTTAATGTTATATTTTTGTATTGTGATTGTGATTAGTAATAAGAATCTTACTTATTTGTATATTATATCCATGATGATATTCACGTGAAGTTTGTCTCAACAAACTCGGACTACCATAACTTCATATTTTGTTGTTTAATTGTTGATACGCTTATTTAGTAAGTCCATGACTGTATATCTGATCTCAATTGTAAGTGTTAATTGTAAATTAAACTTGGGCACAATCGTAATCGCTTAACTTTTAAAATATTTTTTACAAAGGTCAGTGAATTATTTTGCCATTTAATAGATAGTCTAAAACGTTATATAGTAAATGTTAAAGATAATTATATTATTTACTGTTGCTTGGTGATTATTATGCCATATTGTTTTAAATATTATTCGTATTGATTCGTCATTAGAAAGACATACATACTTATTTATATTTGTATGGCATATCCGTGATGATATTCACATAAAGCCTGTGTCGGTCTCGGCAAACTCATAGATGACGGACTCTACCTAGGTGACTGATGATAGCTATAATTTAATAAGTTCTTTTGTAAACCTGTTTTATGGTTGGTACGCTCGTTTTACTCAAAATACATATTCTTTAAAATAGGTACCATTATCATGTAAAAGAAGTATTATGAAACAAGACTATTAAAAAAACAAAAAAGTATTTTCCTTAGTTTGTTCTATTTTGTACAACAGCCTTGATAACCACTTAACACACACACACACACACACACGAACACCCTAATATTCTGAAAAAACTTTTGATTGAATAATCATAATTCAGAATTACCAAAATTCTGAAATTCATTCTATTTCTGAAGCCGGTCACTCATTACAATAATTTGAACTAGTAATGCTGAAGTTAGATTTAGCGTAGGATACATTTTATATTTTAGGTTATATTTTTAAACTAAAAAATGTTAACGGCAGAAGACCAATCAGAAATTAGATGATTGGGAATTAGAAACAAAGAATTAAAGAAACTATTTAGATATTTATTAGCTATTCCCAACTGTTACCACTGGTAATATTTATATTTTTGTTCCCACTTTCATTGAATTCTTAATATTCAGCAAATATGTAAAATGTTAAGAATACATAAATAATAATATAAAAAACTAAATAAATAAATCTGACCCACGTCCCTTATAAATATAATTTATCTAATTTCGACATAGGTGACAGTTGGTTGACTGTTACTTTTTCATATGTGACTGTTGTAGCAGCTAAAAAGCAATGTTCGGAAGGGGTGAAACTAAAATTACTACGTTTAATACAATCGGTCAGTCCGCCCCACCAAACATTCATCCCTTTTTACCTGCTCCAGCGTTATGAGCTATTTGCAAGTACATAGTTACGTATAGTGAATCAATTATTTTGTGGTTACTACTAGGAATAAACAATCCTAGGCCAGAATGTATTCAACTGTAACAAAGTCGTGGGAACAATCCAATATTTTATGGTGTGTGAGTGCTCGCCTAAACACACGCGCCCACTAAAACCTACTCTTCTGAACCCACTATGAGGAAGCTGGATCATATTTAGTTAAATTTAAACAAGGACAACTAGCTTATCCAATGATATTGAAGTTTTAATGATATTCAACCAACAATATTAAAAATGAAATTGGTTTATTGCTTTTCGACGCGTCTGTACTTTTACTACGTAGAAGTTTGGTTGATTTTTTTTCTAAGTTCCACATATATTATCAGTATTGTTTTGATCGTAAAAGGGGTACTATTTCGGGTAGTATTTTTTGGGATATAGCTGATTGAAAAATTCGAAGGCCTTCTGGGTGAAATCTTGCTGTAAAAGATGTGTACGCCACCTTGACGGTGCGCAAATTTTTACTC
This sequence comes from Tortricodes alternella, assembly GCA_947859335.1. Classification (NCBI taxonomy): domain Eukaryota; kingdom Metazoa; phylum Arthropoda; class Insecta; order Lepidoptera; family Tortricidae; genus Tortricodes; species Tortricodes alternella. Next base: position 170,773 of record OX401979.1, on the reverse strand, counting down.
AGTTAAATAGTCAAATATCTCAGCTTCTACAATAGCTACGCTGATGAGATTTTAAGGGCCAGGGGTACTATTTGGGTACTAATTTTTGGCTCATACAGAATTTCCGGGAACACTGCCAATCCAGAGATTCACTCGGTGTACGCCACCTTGAAGTCAAGGTGGCGTACCTACCTACTGCCCCTTATATCTCGAAAACTACAAGGGTACTAATTTTTTTAAATAGGTACTAATTCGGTACTATTTGGGTACTATTTATTGGCATCATCAAATCCTGGATATCTTATTGGTGTACGCTACCTTGACGGTCACTCATATTCATATAATTGAAGATATAGTCAGGTTTCTTAGAATTGTGACTAAATATATCAATTATATATTGGTAATTTCCTTTACATATTTATGATAATGGATAATTTATATTTCTGTCATAATAGTAAAGACTTCTAGCCAAGTTATATGTTCATATAGTATATAATAGGATGATTTCACTCATTGAGCTCGGTTTTGCAGTATATTATGATGATGGTATGTTTGTTTGTTTGTTTGATGTAGGTAGAGTATTCACTCTGTAAGAATAACGATATAAAGGACATTGACTAGAAGATGGGTGTTTCCTTAGAAAGTGACCACAATGGACGTATCCATAAGTATATCCCATTAACCGCTACTCAGACGAAGTAATAACAGTGATACAGTAAGACAGAGGCTATAAACTTGGGTTTTCCTTGGAAAATCACCAAAAGGACGTATCCTGAACATATCTCACTGGCCACCATTTATTCATATTCATGAATATTCAGTAGTAATTATCAAGCTCAATTAATCAAATCAATCCTTCAGATTGTCAATGTTTATTCTTTCAATGAAGCAGATTCCTGCTTTTGCTAGAAATTCCCACTATCAGACATCAAAATGAAATCACAACCATTCGGTCGATAAAATAGATATATTCAATTTATAGAGCAGATTCCTGCCTTTTGCTAGAAGTTTTCACTATCTAACAACACAATGTATTCAACCATTCGGTTGTTGATGTAGATATATGCATTCACAATTCATATTAAATAAGAGCTATTCAGCCCTGACAAATATTATTTATTCAGTTCAAATGGTTGAAGAAACTGTATTTTCATCATTCATATTAAATAGTGAAGCTTTTCAGCCTTGTGAAATATATTCATTTAGATCAAATAAATGAAGAAAAGTATTTCTCTTTTAATTATTTCAAATAGTTAAGCTATTCAGCGGAACTATAGTCATGTAGTATAAAAAGGCAGTTTCGCTCATAGAGTCCAAACAAGTAAATCTAGATAAGTACAGTAAATCTGTAGATATAGTAAAATAGCAAGACAGTGACTAGAAGTTGGGTGTTTCCATAGAAAGTGACCCCAAGGAATTATCCTTAAGTATGTCTCACCAAACACAAATTATTTATATTCTTTCATAAAGTATCAGTAGTTAGTTCATATTAGACTCACTTAGTGAAATCTATCCTTCAGACTTCTCAATAATATATTTATCGTTTGATAATGCTAATAATTGCAATTTAAGTACTTCACTATTCAATAATAAGATTAATTAAAAGTTACTCTTTAATAGAAATTATTTTAAATTTGAAGTTAAGTCAATATTTTTCTTTCAATTAGAAATATAGAATACGCATATTCGCCAGATTCCCTACTTACTACGGGAAATGGTTTTATGCTCTCATGCAATCTAACTATTTTCCGGGTAATCCAAGAATCACTCCTTTCCAAGCACTATTAATTCACAAACTACACCAATAACTTTTCCATTAAATTAAAACTTTAAACAAATCACGTTAATACTCAACATATGAAAACAAAGATATTTCTGGATAGGTACTAATCCAAATATTAATACATCGCGTTACAAGGACTGAACATCTACGCGTCGAAGGTCCAATCAATAATACTCCCTTTTTCTGGATCCCTCTCGTATTTATACCTACTAAGAGCATACATAACTGCGGTTAGAAGGACAAGTGTTTGCTTCGTGGTTAGACGGACTACTGAGCCTAACGCGGACAAACGACACATTTGACACAATGCACAAAAGTCTCGGATAGGTTTTTTATTTACATTTCTCAATAGTACTAGGGAGACACAAACTCGATAAATCACATACTAAGACTTTTTAGTACGCGTCCACGAAAATACTCGATTTAAATACCCGATATGTGCTAAGCATGCTTAGAGAAAACCGCGTATTAATACTTTCAAGTAATCGCTGTTCCAAGATTCTGTACCACAAGTATCTACTTTGCCTCTTCCTTAAACAAGATCAAAGGTCAAGTCCTTCTGAACGAAGAGGGTGACTCTAAATATTTTGAGTGATTTTAAATATACTATTTGCTTTTAAATTTCAGTTATTTGCCTTTGATTACTTAATTAATGTATTCAAATGCATGTTATATATATATTTGTGTTTTGACCATGCTTTACGTCACAAATTTCAGACTCATCTGACTGGTAAGAGCGAATTTAAAAATTAGGGTGATTCTAAAAAAAAATGTATTTTTTTTTATTTTTTTATTTTTTATTATTAATGTATTTAAATGTATTTTATAATCATTTATTTGTGAGTGAGCAGGCGTCTTGTCACAGGGTGATAGTCTTACTTAATCAAGAAACCGCAAAAAAAGTGACAATAAATCGAATAATGTTCAAAGATATCCATTCATTTGACCTTACACCGGAGCGTGCACCGGGCCCAGTGAATCCTTCTGTCTGACTGTGTATTAAAACGTAATTTTTCCTAAAAAGACTTATTCTACTTATGCCCCGCACAAAATAAAAGAAATGTAAAGAAGTTAAATTATTTATAAAGTGTATGGGGTCCTAACAGTTCGCCAATTGTTTCTCCTTTCTATTACCATGAAACAACACAGCGAGGTTGTATATGATGAGTCAGTCCTGGCAAGACGAAGGAAAGACATAAGTTTTTGTGGACGGCGTGAGGGCTTTCGCACTGCATTTGTGAAAAGGTTTTATACATTTCTAGGACCCTTCATTTATAAAAAAGTTAATAAATTTCAGTTTATTTACCCACTAAACAAGAGAAGTGCTAAAAGAGAAGTTACGGACTGGCTTCAAACACTAACTTATCAGGAAACGGAAAACCTTCTAACGATTCCAGCGTAGGAATGATATGCTCTATAATAATTTATTAAAATATTTGGACTCTTCTCCCTACACATCCTCTATCACATACACACAATCATTATACTTACACACAAACACATACACACATACACTTGCACACGCGTGCACATAATACAAATAGAGGACCACACTCACTATTACAAACTTCACATCATGCTTTTTTCAATTACTAGTAATAAGTAATGTTAATATATACATATATAACAGTTTGTTATCCTTTACTGAAACGGCTAGTTGATTAGTTATCACCCGTGTCTGGGGTGGAGCGCTGACTGCCGAAATACAGGTTTTCACCTAGTTTGGCAGCAGTGGTCAATTTATATAATGGTGTTCTCTACTAGCCTTATAATTATGTCATTTTTATATATAAACACATGTTTTTTGGTCAATAAAGATTTATTATTATTATTATTATTAAAGTTTACACGGCGGCAAAATTGATGATACATTTGAAAGATCAATAATGAGGCACCTTAAAAACCATAAGGGTGGTCTCGACTATACGTATTCTTTGCCGCTGCGTATACTTATTCGTCTTCGTACTGCCTACATTATCATTTACTTTGAACTTCCTCCTTCTCTTTTAATTTCCATAATGAGAATAGCGTACCTATTTCGTTTTGGGACATATATTATTATTGTGAGATAAGGTGGGGCGCAGTGACCCGTATGTTGGTGTAATAAGGTCGTAATTGGCACCGCGTCGCCTGGCTACAGGGCCGGGTAATAAGACGCGGCGAGGCACGACCTCCTCCTAGATAATTTTCACAATATTTTGTAGCGTCGTAGCTTGCTACGGTGGAGCTCGCTACGGAGTTCGTAGCGCAGGGATTTTATGTAATGGAAGTTGTTAATACTGCAACGCGATTTTTGTTGTTTTTCTGATTCGGCGATGCTTCCGGTTGTCGTTAAAATAACAATTAAGTCCAAGAAGTCGTCTGCTGCGCCTGACACAATGATTTCCTTTTGAGGCTGGTCTAAAGTGATATGGACATCGTTATAATGGCCAATTACATTAAGTAATTCAATCATTTGCAAACAAACCGCGTTTGTTGCTTTACAAAAACAAAATTGCCGGCAAGGAATGAGACAGTAGTACAAGTTGTTTTCAAATATATTGCCTCGGACGGAGTTGCACAAAGAACATCTGCAGCAACTTCCTTCTCCGCCGCGAGACAATGGACACCTTCTATAAAGTAAGAGCTATATACAGGGAGATTAGAAATGTTTGCGCTACTATACAGAACAATGCTACTTTTCATTGAACGGAGATTTGTGATAACAGGTTGACATGGAATTACAACAGTTCTCCTACAAGTTGAACTAAGTAACAATAGTAGATTGTTGCACCAAGCAGAAAGTGATATATTATTGCGCCGAGTGTTAGTTTGGAGCCCGAACGCAAGTGAGGGCTCTAAAAACACGAGCGCAATAACAAATCACTTGATGTGAGGTGCATAATCTGCTTTTCTTTCTACTACTACAAAAAGTTAGTAAAAAAATGTAAAGGTACAGTAAAACGCAACTAGCGACGTAAAAAGGATTTTGGCACCTGTTATGACGCACCCTTATAATTTTTATATAGCCTATGACACTCCCCCCCGAATCTTAAGATACCCTATTTATTAAAATCGGTTCACTGGTTCTGAAGCTAAAGTCGAAAATCCGAAAATTTTCACAGAAAACTTGTATCTAGTCTATTAATTGTCATATTATGGCAATTTTTTTTTAATATTTTAGCTAACCTTATTTTATCTATCTTATCAGCCAGTACTTTGAGCATAACAATTTAGACGGGGCAATCACAGTTCGATATGGCCGCCGATATGTGAACTGTTTTGCTAACAGTAAGTCCACAAAAAAGTGGTCGGCTGTCCCGTCGGACTGTGAATGGGCGGATTGGGTAGCTGTTGGTATAAACTTCTTGATCAAACAAACAAATAAAAATAAATAAAAAAACAGTGTAATAATGAAATTCCTATGCAAATTTATTTGCTTTAGACCAAATAAGGCTGCTTTGTGCTGAGTATTTAAGGCCATGATGAAATTAAAGCGTAGTTGGAAGAAAAAATAATTATAGTGCTTTTGATAATCCTTTCGTCACTCGTTTACGTCACTACCTAAAACAAAATGATGCATTGCATAAAATGGAAAAATTGAAGTTTGCCAAGGACCGATAATGAACTATGAAATATACGTGACAAATTTATGATTACTTCTACCGGCGACTTTGCACGTCTCAGTATTAACGTTACCTCAAAGTATTAATGTTCATGCTGAAAACTAAAAAGCGCCTCTATTCGGGAACGCTAAGTGATATTGTAGCGCCTCGTAAGCAGCATTCCTCATCCCACTCTTCCGCACGACGCGTAATGCGTATGAGCGAGTTGAGAAATCTCGCTCGCGAATCGCTACAGAATCATTCAGCGTTCCAGAATAGGAGCGCTGGTTCATGCTAGCTGGGGAAACAAAAGAAACAGAGTGAGTCTTTTGCCTTTATAATTATGACTACATACATACATAGCATCACGCCCGAAACCCCTAATGGGGTGGGCAGAGCCACAAGACTACTTGTGGCCACGTTTGATTAATTAGTTTGTTTATTAGTTTAGTTTGTTTATTAATTAATTAGTCCTGAGATAATATGATGAACCGTATGCTGACAGGTGATCAGCCTATCGCCCATACAGATAGTCTACCATGTTGGAGAGGACTCGTCCCTTAGTCGACTTTTACGACATGCCAGGATGATAAACATCTGCACGCATTCTATGCTATTTCTTCACTCCCAGTGCAGCAGAGGAGTCAATTATGACTAGTATGAAGTAAACACGATAATGTGAGGATATACGTATGACATGATTACCGATGGATATGAGGAGCACAGACAACACGGCTGAGCCACGAGGGCAAGTTGTTTCAGACTAAGTCCGATGGAGCCGTCAAGGAAACGACGGTTCGATACGAGCTGCGAATGGCAATGAACTAGCGACCTTGTGACTGAGCACTTCAACTTTAGGTTGGGCTGTAACAATAATAATAACAATTGGTATTTCTTCTGAAAAATTCCATATAAGTAACAACGCTTGTTACAAAATGAGTGTATAATGTACATAATAATCTGCGCTTTAGGATAACCAGTAGGTCCTGCTCCCCGTCAAAACTGCAAAATATTTAACAAAATTGTATAACATATTTTATTTATTAGGGTTCCGTACTCAAAGGGTAAAACGGGACCCTATTACTCCGCTGCCGTCTGTCTGTCCATCTGTCGCCAGGCTGTATCTCATGTACCGTGATAGTTAGACAGTTGAAGTTTTCACAGGTGATGATTTCTGTTGCCGCTATAACAACAAATACTAAAAAACAAAATAAAATAAATATTTAAGGAGCTCCCATACAACAAACGTGATTTTTTTGTGCTTGATTATAGATAACGGTACGAAAGCCTTCATGCACGAGTCCGACTCGCACTTGGCCGGTTTTTATTTAAATTAAGCAACGATGTGTGTAGGCAATAGAGTGTCTCATTTTAATCGGTCAGTATGGGAAGGTCTGAAACTATAAGACATACGAAGATCTGCGCCTCTATTCTGGAACGTTAAGTGATTCTGTAGCGATTCGTGAGCGAGACTTCTCATCGCGCTCTTACGCATTACGCGTCGTGCGGAAGAGTGGGATGTGAAATCTCGCTCACGAATCGCTACAGAATAACTTAGCGTTCCCGAATAGAGCCGCTGTTCTTAGGAACCATGTCATCGATTTTAATAAGAAGAAAATCTGCATTCATACATTTGAAAGGGGCCTGTACTCAGCTCGGGAATCGAACCCGGTTGTTTTGAAAAGAATAAACTTACACTATTTCTATTTGGATATCGATTGTGTAGGTCAATGGCTCTATGAAACATGATGTCTAAAATGAATAAAATAAAATGCATCGTTTTCACGTACTTTGATTTATTTTAGTAGGTGTTCGAAGTGACCACCGTTTTTTTTTTTTTTTCAATACTATATTCAACACGTTTTTTTAGGTATATGAATGCGGTTTTTCTTGTTATTAAAATCGATGACATGTTTCCTAAGACCAAATCTTCGGAAACATGTCATTCTTATAGTTTCAGACTTTCCCATACTAACCGATTCAAATGAGACATCCTGTATAATAAATTACAGACAATAATAAAAAATGTAAACAATAATAAATAACACATAACTTAGACTAATTAAATTGAAAATTAAACTCTTAAATAAGTAGGTAGACCACATTTTAGTTTAGCGACGTGTGACAAAGTTTTGCGGTGGCCAATAACAGTCCGCGACGATGACGGAACACGACACTCTTCGGCCAGAGCTCCTGCTTCGCTGAAGGCGGCCGGTTGATCGGTCGGTATAATAGAACTTTATGTTCAACCAAAATATCGAAGTTATGTTGTAGTCTTTCCCGCGTATAAAATTTAGCCCGCATGTGAACCGGTGCCACGATGTTACTGAGTGCGCCTCGTAATGAGCGCAGTGATAGCCCGGCGCGGAAGGATTAGCGAAAATTGCACCCGATACCGGCCGTTTACTCTCTAAAACTCGTATCTCACTTAATGATGTTATTGCAAAAACAACCTTAAACTACACAAATATAGTTTGAATTTACACCCTATGCAGAAGCAATTTACGATTTGGATGCTAAAACTGGAATATTGGCAACAAAGAGGATTCATACGCGTGGTCGCAGTATTAAATTCTCGGCCGACATGCAATCTGCAGCATCATTATGATTTAATAAACATTTTTTGTGCATGGCCACTTTTGTGGGATGAAACGTACGTCTGCTATTTCGCAGTGTGAGCGCAAGTATCAAGCTCCTCATTCATTACCTTGTATTTAAGATTAATTCCAGAATATTTGGTATGCTAGCTGTCATGTAGTGTGGGTATTTAAGTAATTCTGTACTTGAGGGTATGCTTTAATAGATCAGTCGATGTTCCATATTTGTTTGATTTCACACCTGCTCCCATATATTACATTGGCGACGGGTCAAATCGTGTTTATTTTTATTCGCGTGTGTATTAAAATCGTGCTTAGTAGTTGTGTTACCATGGCTAGTAAAGGCAACATCAAGGAGTTCAACATTAACACGGACAATTGGCCGACATACGTGGCGCGTGTTCGGGCGAATTTCAAGATTAATGACATTAAGACATTGGACGTATTTCATTGCCTTGGCCGGCAACGATTGTTATGATCTGGTAGCTAACATGAGTGCTCCAAAGCGTCCGGACGAGATAACATTCAGCGATATTGTTGATTTAGTTAACAAACATTTGAAGCCGCAAGCATCTGAACTAGCGGAAAGAATGAGATTTCGTGCTTGCAAACAAGCAACGTCGGAATCGTTGAATGATTACATCTTGCGTCTACGAACATTAGCCAAAACGTGTAATTTTAAATCGGCCGATAATATTGAAGAAAATTTACGGGACCAGATGGTGTACGGTATGCGAAGTGACAGCGGGCGACAGCGGTTGTTAACCGAGCAGTCATTAACCTTCAAAAGGGCGGTGGAAATCGCCTTGTCATTGGAATCAGCGGAAAAGGAAGTTTTCGGTGAAACATCGGCTCACGTCATGGCAATGACGGCGCGGGGACGGTCGCGGCAGCGACGCCCGCCGGGAGCAGCGTGGGCGCCGCGGTCGCGGCCGCTCGGGGGCACGCGCGCGGGCGCCGCCCGGCTCCGGGCCCGACGGCGCCGCTAGGTGCTCGAGTTGCGGCTCGAGCGCGCATCATGACAGTGATTGTGCTTTTAGTCAGGCAGTTTGCTTCAAGTGCAATAAAATAGGGCATATTAGTCATGTTTGCAAATATTACGGATCACGAGTGCATTACATGGGTGAGAGTGATAGTGAATCGTCGAATTCGGGACTGTATCAAGTAATCACCACTGGCGGTGATGGGCCGTGGTATTGTGATGTGCAAATTGAGGAGACCAAATTAAGGATGCAGTTGGACACAGGTTCGTCAATTAGTGCTATATCTGAAAAGGTATTTATTGAACATTTTTCTCATCTTAATTTGGAACCTTCAACTTTGCAAATCACTGTATATAAGCAAATTTCATGTTTAAGTTCAACTTATGTTATTACAAGGATAATGATTTGACTACAACGTAGAATGAAAACCGATCAATTAATACGTGTCCATGTTCTGTGACTTTCTTTTTAATTGCAAACATCTTAACACCCATCAATGTGAAATGCCCTGCTAGTATCTAAACACTATAAGACTGCTAAAATGCACTGATTATTGGCCTGCTACTGAGTATTTGGTATAATCAAGAAATTCCGTTGTGATCCTCTCTGTGTTAAAGAATACCTATTTAATTTATATTGTATGGGGCTTTTGCAGCGGCCCAAGATCTTAAATTGTGTAATGATGTTAAAATGTGTGATACACTGAGTGCAATTTCACGTGGCATGTCCGCGTCTGCGGTATGCGAGTGTTGTGAGAGGCGCGCGAGCGACGGAATTTATATTGCGGCGCCACACAGGGTCTCCACTCGACGTGCTCTGTGCGATGTACAAACGGAGTGCTCCATGTATTGCTATTTGTTGTCCTTTTGTTTATAAAAAAATAAGAACAAAATAACGATATACAAAACAAAGACCACGTCAAACAGATCCCTCGAGTGGGAGCGAGCGCCAGCCGCCCGCGTCGGGCTTCCATTTGTCAATGTTTGGGCTCACCCTGAAGCCTGCTCGATATAAAATCTGTTTTTGTACTCCATGTGACTGTCGATTTCCGTTAATGTCGTTATACTGCTCGGTGGATTAATAAAAAGCCAATATCGTTTCATTTCCAAATAAATTCGAATACGGGTTTCTTTTTAACCGACTTCAAAAAAAAAAAGGAGGAGGTTCTCAATTCGGTTGTATTTTTATTTTTTTATGTTTGTTACTTCAGAACTCCGTCATTTGTAAACCGATTTGAAAAATTCTTTTTTTAATCGGTAAGGTATACTTCCAGTTTGGTCCCGTTGTAGTCAAAGTCGAGGTGTGATGAGAGGATCTATGAGGAGTCGATGGAACTCTTCAAATATTATAGGCACGCATATAGCAATTTTAGTATAATCTGTAATAACTCAAGCAGTTACGTTCCAAAAGCATTATTTGGTGAAGTGGAACTGTTGATGAAGACCATAGATGATCACCGGAACTCCTGAATGATAAGTATTTCACAGTTGGCGATTAAATTTCTTTATAAGTTTGTGAAGCAATGTATGGTCATGAAAATGCATGTGGTAAAATAGAACTGGGTTTGAAGAACCAGGAGAACTCCTCAAAGATTGATGCCCTTGCACCCTGGATAGCAACATTTTGTAAATGGTGATAAGCAATTAGCATTATGCTGTTGTTGCTTGATGTAATAAATGTGTTTTATACGATAAGCACTAAAAAGTACTTATGAAATGAAATAATAATTTAACAAATAAACAAACCGACTCCAAAACTCCACTGCGTCCTCCAGTCCATTTATTCCATGTACCTATTGCCTTATTAACTTGCCACCGACTTCGATATATTTAATTTATGACGTCACTTAACCAATAATACATCTCCCATTTCTAGGTAAATGTCTTACAAAAGCCAATTATTATTTCTTACTTTTCAGTGTAGTTTTGGAGTCGGTTTTTTTATTTGTTATATGCAATAGCGATATCAAATATCGAATGTGTTAGTTAATCTATGATCTCGAAAGTTCATCCGTTTCATACGGAACAGTTGCCGCTTGGACAGATACGAATAGATAAATCTGTGAGCTGAATGTAAATGAGCACCCAGCGCATGCACGCGCATACATACTAGTGCATGCTGCACAATGTATACGTATAGCTGTAGCGTCATTATCCAGGTCAAGTCTAGAACTTCGGCACACAATACCATCTCGAATCCTTTTGTGAGAGAAAAACAAGTTTTGGAAGAAGGTAAGTTAATTATAATAGTATATTTGGACGCCGCGCTGGCACCGCGCCAGCAGCTAACAGCTTTCGGCGACAAATAACGAAGGTTTAAAAACACCTTCTTGAATAATATCATGGTTTGGCTTTTACGTGAAAGACTTTTGAAAAGTCAAAAAAAATTGTGGGTTAAGAGGTAGTAAAGGGAATTTTTACGCATCATTTCAAAAGACAATGCTCAATTTTTATAAATGCAAAAAAAATTACGACCCACCCATAGACTTCGTTTGAAACTGCTTATAAAGCACTTTCTGCGTCGCCTTCACATTATCACACTTGCTTAGATTACATAAAAAGAAATACTTTCGCATTTATAAGATATATTACTAGTATAAAACAAATCAAATTTGGGTTGTACTTGTTTGTGTGTGTGTGTGCTGGAACACAATTTTAAACTTGTAGTATTATTAAATTATTGGTGTCATTTGCTTAATTTCTAAACTTATTTAGGAGTTATTGCAGCAATCGGATTTTACAAGGGATTTTATATATAACTAGCTGACCCGGCAAACGATGTTCTGCCATATAAAATGGGAGGGTACGGGTAGCAGGGTGAAAATTAGGGGTTATAGATAAGTATTACCTGATGCCAAATAAAAAGAAACACCTATAGTGTCATATGCGTGTTGCCGACCCTATAAAAACCTATTGACTCCTTGGAGAACCCCATACTGTAGTCCCCTGAAAAAGCTCAGTATCAGTTCATTCCACTTCGGGATCACTCGCAGGAGGAGAGACTTCTAAAATTGCACTTTGCGTGATGATGTGCTTAACTGGAACGGGAAATTTGATGGTATAAGTGTTATGCGTGGAATAAGCATCTCTTCTTCCCGTTCGCATGCAGTCAAAATGACAGCTTCGATGACATTACTCGGTAGGATTGTAAAGCGCAATCTGGTCTGATGTGCAGGTAGCCCAGATGTACTTATTTACAGAATTAAAGAACACCCAAAGTCCCAAGGTCAGACACTGCATACTGTTGGACGTTGGTTTTGACTTTACTTATTATTATTATATTATTACTTTCATAGCCTTTTTGTCCTTACTTAATATAGTACTAATATTATAAATTGTGTGTTTGTCTGTATGTCATGCAACATGGAAACTTCTGGTGTTGCAGGCGTCCATAGGCCACCATCGTGGTATAAAAATGAAAAACGCACTTGCAAATTTCAGTCTCCCTTTGTTTCGCCATGACCATTAATATTGTAAGTGCCAAGGTCAGACGCTGCAGACTATATCCTTACTTAAAATAATAATAATATTATAAATGTGAAAGTTTGTGTGAGTGTGTGTCTGTCTGTATGTTAACTCCGTAACCGCTGAAAGGATTTTCATGCAACATGGACGAATGACAGTGATTTGTCAATATAGTCTCTCATAGTCTTTTGTCTCATTCACTCACTCACTTTTCATATTTTTATGAGATTTAAAAAAAAAGTGTTTGTGTGTCAGCTCTGACGCACGATAGGAGTGTACTCGCACTCCACTCGCACTCGGTCTGCAATGCGAAGCGACCGACGCTTCTTCGGCTAACATCGTGTGACTCCGTACCGTGTGACAGTGTGACATCGTAGTTTGATTTTACTCCCCATAATTTTTCATACCCCGGGCTTATATATGAAAATCGATTCTTAAGGAGTAAACTCCAAAAGTAACATCGGATTTGGTTTTGTCATGCCTAAATACATTGAAAACCATACCAGTGACGATTTTTGACATGACAATGTCATCCGCCATCTTGGATCCAAAAAGTGACATCTGATTTGGTTTTTTCAGGCCTAAATACACTGAAAACGATACCAATGACGATTTTTGACATGACAGTGTCATCCGCCATCTTAGATCCAAAAAGTGACATCTGATTTGGTTTTATCATGCCTAAATACCTTGAAAACGATACCAATGACGATTTTTGACATGACAGTGTCATCCGCCATCTTGGATCCAAAAAGTGACATCTGATTTGGTTTTATCATGCCTAAATACCTTGAAAACGATACCAATGACGATTATTGACATGACAGTGTCATCCGCCATCTTGGATCCAAAAAGTGACATCTGATTTGGTTTTATCATGCCTAAATACCTTGAAAACGATACCAATGACGATTATTGACATGACAGTGTCATCCGCCATCTTGGATCCAAAAAGTGACATCTGATTTGGTTTTATCATGCCTAAATACCTTGAAAACGATACCAATGACGATTATTGACATGACAGTGTCATCCGCCATCTTGGATCCAAAAAGTGACATCTGATTTGGTTTTATCATGCCTAAATACCTTGAAAACGATACCAATGACGATTATTGACATGACAGTGTCATCCGCCATCTTGGATCCAAAAAGTGACATCTGATTTGGTTTTATCATGCCTAAATACCTTGAAAACGATACCAATGACGATTATTGACATGACAGTGTCATCCGCCATCTTGGATCCAAAAAGTGACATCTGATTTGGTTTTATCATGCCTAAATACCTTGAAAACGATACCAATGACGATTTATATACGATACTAACGTCACTCAATTGTTTTGCCTTCCCGGAACCTCTCCATTAACACTTAAACTTTATAGTATGGTATTAAAGTTCAAATTGACTTTTAAGTATTATTACGAATCTTTTGTATGGGAGTACAGAAAAGTGTTGTTTTTAGACTTTTTCAGGCAATTTTTTAAACTTTTCTCTCCGTAAGAACCATTCTCGTACTTCAAGGAATATTCTAAAAAAAGAATTAGCGAAATCGGTTCAGCTGCTCTCGAGATTTGCGCTCAGCAACACATTCAGCGATTCATTTTTATATTATAGATAAAAGTATAATTTTCTGATTTTTCGATGGCATCGTTCAAGAGATAATTGTTCAACTTTTGAGTTACGTTAAAAAATGTACAGTGTCATCTGGTTCTTTATCTCAGAAACAAAACTTCGGAAAAATTATAAAAATAGTAATACTAGAAACCTACTTAAACTAATAGTAAGTGCTTAATAAGCAAACAAATACGTAAGCACTGCTTATGTATTTGTTCTGTAAAGGATGATAGCAAAAGCGGAAGTACCGCTGCCCCGGTATCCCAGTTTATTAAAGCTGATTAATTACACCAGGGGGGCTAGCACGACATGCCCGCGAGTCGTTTGTCGCTCAGTGCGTCTCTATGCAACTAGTCAAATATGTAAGGGATGCACTGAGCGACAAATGAGTCACGGACAGGTCATGCTAGACGTGCAGGGCGTCTATTCGGGAACGTCTAAGTGATACTGCAGCGACCCGCGAGCGAAACTCGTATCTGGCTCTTACGCATTACGCGTCATGCGGAAGAGTGGGAGGAGAAATCTCGCACGCAAGTCGCTACAACATCACTTAGCGTGCCCGAATAGATAATTGCTTAGGAATTTTACTCTTACCAATAGTTTGCTTTTCTTCTATTGCCGTCTCTTTGGAAGATTCGATAGCTACTCGTATTACCCGTAATAAATATTACGGGTAATACAAGTAGTATAATAATGTTTATCTACACCCATATCATAAAACCTCCATAGTGTAATCAAAAACCATAGGAAATGACCACCATTTTGACAACCAATTAGGAAAAACCAGTGCTGCAATGTTATTCCCGTATCGTTTTTAGTATAGAAATGAGATTAAATTTGGAACAGCTGTCAAAACTCAAGTGGGTCTCTATTCTAGTATCCATAGATATTAAAACAGTTATTGATACGAAACGTCAATTCAGTATGTTTTTTTAATATAAACTGCACAACATTTGCTCTCGTGTGACATGAGAATAGAGACTTAATTCGTTTGTCTATGATTAAAAAAAATGGTCTTGACGGAGGATCGAATTGCCGCCATTATGTTGGTGTTTTGTTGAACGAAAGTAGAATTGTTGTTGAATTGAATTGAAAAAGTTGTTTGTAATTTACATTTTAGTTGAAAATATGAATAGTAGTCTTCTCGGAGTATGTGTGATGTAAAAATGCGCCGGATATCGGAAATACGCAGCCACGATTGCAACAAATAACTTGTTGCCAGAAAATATTGTTTCTGAACCCATCATGGAGGATTTATAATATGTGTGTAGATAAAGTTATGTATGCAACTCTGCATAATTTGGCCTTAAAACACACGTGCGATCTTATTATGAAACTCGCTAAAAGCTCGTTTCATAAAACCGCACTAGTGTTTTAAGGCCTATCATTATGCAACCGTTAGATAAACTACTATTTTATGTTTGGTTAGGGTCTTCACGCGATGGAAACTAACAAAATGTAGGTAAAAGCACAGAACACAGAAAGAGGTTAGAAAGGCGATGTGGGCGGGGCACGCGCGCCGCGCAGTTGAGCAAATGAGCCTATTTCAAACACGACTCGCTGTCAGTGCCGTCAGTCGCGAGCGCGCTGCGTCACAGTGTCAAGCTGCGGTAAAATCCGGTTTAATTCATTGAAAATGTCGTCTTGTGCAATAATTACGTGCAGGGCCAGAAGCCAAGTATCAAATGTGTCAAAAGATGGAATTTCTTTTCACAGGTAAGTCTAAAAACTAAGTTATTTAATGGTTTCCCAAAAACTGCCTACGTGACGAAGTAATGAGACTAGTGATGTGGCCAAAGTTAGTGTTATCGACTATAGATAAAAAATGTGTTCGATATGTTATTTATTTCTCTGCATTGATGAATGGACCAAAAAACCGATAATTAATGATAATTAGTGATAAGAATGTTTTAAAAAAAATACTTTTAATGCACGTACAGAGCTGCGACCAGAATAATAATAATAATAAATAAATAAATCAGGGGAAAATCTTACACAAATCGATCTAGGCCCAAAGTATACTCTAAAGGCTTGTGTTATGGGTACTAGACGACGATATACAATACATACTTATATAGAGAAATAAATACTTAAATACATAGGAAACATCCAAGACTCAGGAAAAACATTCGTGTTTATCACACAAATATTTGCCCTTACCGGGGATCGAACCCGGGACGCTAGCTTCGGAGGCAGGGTCACTCCCAACTAGGCTAACCGCGTCGTCGAGACAATACACCGTCGTCGATAATACACCTTAAGCCTGGTTTACAAAGTAACTTGTTAATTCCTCTGAGTTCAGCTTAAGTACATTTGGTCCTGTTATACGCTATTATAATAAGTATTTTGAATTAACTTATCATTCAAGTTAACTTCTGTGTTTTTTATCAATGTTGTTCCTAATAATATAAAAACAATTTACCTAAAAGTGGCGGGCTTGATGTAAAGCCGGTGTATAATATCTAAACATTTAATTTACATAAAAAAGTATATTACACACTTTATAGGTAAATACAATATAATAATAAATAACAATATAATGATTAAGTTTCAAAATTACACAAGAGAAACTTAAACTTTTTTTTTTGTATTTGCGCATATTTATAGTAGTTTATGCAACGGTTGCATAATGATAGGCATCAAAATACGAGTGCCGGTTTATGAGACGAGCCGATAGGCGATTTTCATAATAAGATCGCACGAGTCTTTTAAGGCCAAATTATGTACAGTTGCATACTTTATCTACACACATATTATAAATCCTCCATGATGTGTTCAGAAACAATATTTTCTGACAACAAGTTATGTGTTGCAATCCTGGCTGCATATAAAGAAATAAAAATTAGACAAAAAAACCGCGTAACCCGCCCGACCGACTGCGACCCGCCGGGCACAGCGTGCAACCCGCCGGACACAGCGCGACCTGCCGGACACAGCGCGCAACCTGCCGGATACAGTGCGGCCTGCCGGACACAGCGCGAAACCCGCCGGACACAGTGCGACCTGCCGGACAGAGCGCGCAACCCGCCGGACACAGTGCGACCTGCCGGACACAGCGCGCGACCTGCCGGACACAAGGCGACCTGCCGTACACATCGCGCAATCCGCTGGACACAGCGCGCAACCCGCCGGACACAGCGCGACCTGCCGGACACAGTGCGCAACCCGCCGGACACAGCGCGACCTGCCGGACACAGTGCGCAACCCACCGGACCCAGCAAGCCAATACCCTTTCCAAGCAAGTTTGATGAAAAACTCATAACGTTACTAAAATTGATACTGTAATAATATTACAGTACAGATTTTATAGTACAGGTTGTCATAATGCTGGTCATTTCCTACGGTTTTTGAATACATTATGGTGGTTTTAGGATATGCGTGTAGATATAGTACATTGTGCATCTAGGGCCGTAAGAAGGGGATAACTAACGAGAGTCTGTTACTGTTTAGTCACAATGTTTTTCATCACATTTGCGAGGAAATTTAATAAAAATTGGACAAAATATATATATATTAATTTTATTCCCATTGTACACCGTGAATTACCATCAGATGGGTAGAACAAACGGTATGTCGCGATCAGCGCGGGGCGGCTCCGTCGGCCGCGGCACCCGCGCGTCCCCTCCGACCTGGCGCATCCTTAACTGCCCGCGGGAGTAACTCCCGCTGACGGCGGGGCCCATAGAGGAGTTAAATCGGCTATAGCTGCTCTATGCGCCTGCGTATAATAACACCCTTTCCGAGCAAGTGTGATGAAATAGTAGTTTATGCAACGGTTGCATAATGATAGGCCTTAAAACACTAGTGCGGTTTTCATGAAACGAGCCGATAGGCGAGTTTCATAATAAGATCGCACGTGTGTTTTAAGGCCAAATTATGCAGAGTTGCATACATAACTTTATCTACACACATATTATAAATCCTCCATGATGGGTTCAGAAACAATATTTTCTGGCAACAAGTTATTTGTTGCAATCGTGGCTGCATATTTCCGATATCCGGCGCATTTTCACATCACACACACTCCGAGAAGACTACTTACTATTCATATTTTCAACTAAAATGTAAATTACAAACAACTTTTTCTATTCAATTCAACAAAATTCTACTTTCGTTCAGCAAAACGTCAACATAATGGCGGCGAGACCATTTTTTTTTTAAATCATAGACAAACGGATGAAGTGTCTATTCTCACGTCACTCGAGATCAAATATTGTGCAGTTTATATTAAAAAAACATACTGAATTGACGTTTCGTATCAATAACTGTTTTATTATCTATGGATACTAGAATAGAGACCCACTTGAGTTTTGACAGTTGTTCCAAATTTAATCTCATTTCTTTACTAAAAACGATAAAGAAGTCATGTTATTTCTTTATCCCAGCAGTGGTTTTTTCCTAATTGGTTGTCAAAATGGTGGTCATTTCCTACGGTTTTTGATTAACCAATGGAGGGTTTATAATATGGGTGTAGATAAAAGATATTTACACGACCTTTTAGTAGGCAAAACCTACTTACTAAAGATAGGAAAAGAGCTGCAGCTACGTTAGTACTATTATCTATTGTGCTGCAGCGCTATAGGTTACGTCAAGTAAAAAGACCGTCAGCAGTAATTTTACGTAACGCGACCTATACCTGAAATGTGTGACATTAGATTGAAGTAAATAACATAGTAATACTATACTAATCCGATAATTTCTAACTCGTTTAATTATAATTATTATCTCCAGGGCCTCTCTATGTCATTGCCTAAGCGATATCGCAAACTATTTTGCTACGATATGGTAGCTCTCATTAGCTTGATAGCAATAGCGGCCGCAACATAAAAAACTGTACGTGATATCGCTAAGGCAATGTCGAATAGAGACCCAGTTGTTTAGCTTGTTTCTCATCTGAGTAACATCGGCTAGTAACAATGGATCTCTTTTAAACCCCTTCACCATCTGACTCATGATAAGATGGAAACATGAAAAGTTCCACGACTGCTACAGTCTTCTACAGATGACAAAACTCGGATCATAATAAACCGATTAATTTAAAACAAAGCGTGTCTGAACACCTGTACTTAATAAAAAATAGGGTACAATTTTAAGGGCCTGGCGCTGATGGCAACGCTCTTTGGAAATGGTCTGGCGGTGAAAGGGTTATTATAATTCGCTTCACGTAAATGGAGTGCTGATGCCAATATAAATTGTATGGCGAACTTAACAAATTCACCCCACCCAAATTTGAAATTCTACTTGTTTTAAGCATTATCGTAACTTGATTAAGTATATTCAAGAATGACTTGTTGAACTTGAACTGTTATTTATTATTCATTATAGAGTGATTAACTACGAAATAGTAGTATACACTTCAAAACGCGGCATAGAAGGCGCGATACTTCATCGATAACTATTATCGATATGCTCGAGGCCTAGTGCAAATGTAAAATAAATTGGTTTTGTCAATGTAGTGGGGTATGGGCGGGCAATGGCTGGCTATTCGAACGCACGAATCACGAGCGGACTTTGGTTATTGTGGGTGTGTGCGTATTCTCGTAGTTATGTCGTTTGCGCTAGTAGTTGTAACGTCGAGCGGGGATGCGTCGGCGACAGCGGTTTCGGTACGAATTATGGCAGACAGCCTTTCTAACCTCTTTCTGTGTTCTGTAGGTAAAAGTACCTTGTTATTATCTATATACTTATAATAATATCTAAACTTCTTCTAAAAGGCTAACGAAGTCGACTTTGTACATGAAAGATATTTAAAAAATAATGATAGATTTGGCAATTAGGCGTTTAGGAGATGCCGTCTGTCTGTCTGTCTGTCCGTCGGTTAATTTGTTGCTTAAATCACGCTAAAACTACTTGACAGATTTTCATGAAATTTGGTGTGATTATAGTTTATGATCTGGAGTCACATATAGGATAGTATTTATTTCGAAATTCATCCTCTAAGCTGGATTTATAGGGGATGAAAGTTTGTATGGAGTTACGTCATTTTTGAAGTTGGAACCATGAAAATTGGTATAATGATAGCTGGTTACAAATGAAGAATTATAATTTAAGGATTTTGAAAAAGCCCTTAAAGGTATAAAATAGGGGTTGAAAAATTTTATGGGAATTCCATAATTTTTGAAGATAGAAACATGAGAATCGGTATAATGACAGCTGGTTACGAATAAAGAAATGAAATTTAACGATTTTGGAAAATCAACCCTTAGAGGTTGAAAATGTTTATGGGAGCACTATAATTTTTGGAGATAGAAGCTTGAAAAATTATATTTAAGCTGTTGGTTTCAAATTATGAATGACGTATTTGAGTGTTTTAAGACAATCCACCTTTAAAAAATTAATCTAAAGGGTGGATTGGAATTTGGTATGGAAATCTACACAATATAGTACCTAAATGACAACACGTTTGGCCTAGTTGGTAGTGACCCTGCTTCCGAAGCCAGCGGTCCCGGGTTCGATTCCCGGTAAGGGCAAATATTTGTGTGATGAGCACGAATGTTTGTTCCTGAGTCTTGGATGTTTCTTATGTATTTAAGTATTTATTTATCTATATAAGTATGTATATCGTCGTCTAGTACCCATAATACAAGCCTTTAGAGCATACTTTGGGGCTATATTGATTTGTGTAAAGATTGTCCCCTGATTTATTTATTTAAATCTGTAGAAAAGTCGTGTCTGTAATTACACCAGTTTTGGAAAAAAGCAGTTTGACGGACTATTTGAATGATACTGAATACAAATCCATCATTTTTAGAATTTTTGGCTGTCTGTCTGTCTCTCTTTACCCACTTTTTTATGTATCCATAAAATTTAAGATATGCTGAACCGATTTCCATGAGATTCGGTATGTAGATAGCTTATGAGCTTACTTTTTATCAAGGGTACTTTTTACTCGACTTCGCGGGTGTAAAAAGGAAGGTTATGGTTTATCATTCGGACATGATTAAAAGCTACATGGAAGGAGTTAGCGGGTGTATAGGTTTTAAAGCTGAAAAATTAAAGTTAAGACGTGAACATTACGCTTCGTTCATGCTTACGGTCCCTGTGAGTATGTTCCAGCTGTTTATGTTTATGTTTATTTCATGTCCTAATAATTCAAATATCAAATATGAAACCCTATAGAATATAGTATAGAGAACACTATGAAGTCTCTCTAGTCAGGATCCGATAACGCACAAACGAATAAATTAAAATGTAACTATTTTAAAAGGTTCTTGCGAGCATGAACTGTCCGGACCCCACAGACAGCACCCGTTCACGAGTATGACGCGTATCTCAGCCATCGTCTCCCTCAACCATGTTTTAGGGAAGGTGGCGACCCGATCAACGACGCCGCCGTAAGCAAAGACCTTTGAGCGAGCATGACAAGCTCGAGCTGCCGGACAAGAATTAAATAAATCAAGGCATATACGAGTAGCCGTCGGACGAGAGATGTTACAGTGGGCTCATATGATAAAAAAATTGCATGTGCGATATATGTAGGTACATATGCAATTATCTTACACAATTACCACATTAACTAACACATGAAAAATGCGACAAACAGGCCTAATGGGAACAAAATAATTATAATAAATAGCTAATAAAGGAGATGTATAATCTCCGCGTCTGGACAAGTTAATTTTAATGTTTTAGAGATGTATATAGTCTCTAAGGGTCATAATATTAAACATATTCTGTAGCGACTCGTAAGCCAGATTTCTCATCTCCCTCGTACGCATTACGCTTCGTGCGGAAGAGTGGAATGAGAAATCTGGCTAACGAGTCGCTACAAAATCACTTTGCGTTCCCGAATAGAGGCGCTGTATACTATATCAATAGCAATAGCTTCGCTAGATGTGTGACGCGTCTACGTGAATGGATGGCGGCGCCCAGGCGACATCGACTTTACAAGTTTTGCGAAACAAAAAAAAAAAAATATATATATATATATATAACTGGCGTCTTGATAATGTTAGATATTTGAACATTTGATTGCGACGGAAGTTGTTTATGGAAACTAAACGAATGTGGCGCCGCGGATAATGTTGCTAATTAAAATGGGATTAGAATTATTAATGAAGCAGCGAGCTGCGCGGCGAGCTGTCGTAATAGCTCTGGCGGATTCAATTTAGCCTGGATTACTGTTCTGGACTTTATTAAATGAGCCTTCCAATTGGATTATGAATAATCACTTACTTTGATTAAAGTAAAAAATAACTTCATCATTTTCTTAGGGTTCCAGACCCTTCCACGGGGGGGGATTCAACGAAACCGAGGTCTAACTACAGCTGTCCGTCGGTTGTCGATCCGTGAAGTGGGCGGGGTAGGAGGGAAAGGGCAGAGGAGTCAGAATTAATCCAAAATCTGTTGACACTATCCTGAACGAAGTGTACGTATGTGGTGTATCACTAATGCCGTGTAGTATTCTTATTTATATACTGAAAATTCATCATTTTAGGTTATGAAGGTATAATTTGATATCTTTTGTATATGAAAACGAAAATAAAATATTTATTGTGCAAATAGGCCACATGGCCTCTTTCACATGTTAAATCTACCAGCGCTTCGAAAGGTGAAATCTGCTGAGAAGAAACGCCGCAAGAAAGTCAGCAGTAAATCTTTTTTCAACTTTGACATTAGAGTTTTATTTAAAAACTAACACAAAAAGTGCAACAAACAAACCTAATGGGTACAAATTAATTCTAATAAATAACTAATAAGCGAGATGTATTGTATAGTCTCCGCGTCTGGTCAAGTTAAGTGACTTAGAGATGTATAAAGCCTCTAAGGGTCATAATAATAAAAATAATAATGAAACAAAAAACCGGACAAGTGCGAGTTAAACTCGGGTGGAGAGGGTTCCGTTCCGTACATGATTATCTGCAATTTACTAGGTTACTTCAAATACCATAGACTTCTTATAGGTTTTCCTGTAATCAATAAGTAAAGAATTATTATCTGTACTTTTTTCAAAATGTTAGTCCCAGTAGTTTCGGAAATAATGGGGGGGGGAATAGTACATTTTCGCCTATTTTCCTAAATAACTTCCAAACTATTTTACTTAAAATTCAGAAGAAAATATATTTAAAGTCCTCACAATAAGCCCTTTCATTTGATATGTCACGCAATATAGATTGCATAACTTTTTTTTTTAATTTTCTGATTTACCCCCCAAAAGTGGCCCCCATGTTTAAAATTCATATATTTACGTCACGCGTCCGTGTTGCGGTCACCGACTTACATATGTGTACGAAATTTCAGCTTAATCGGTCCAGTAGTTGCGGAGCAAATTGGCTGTGACAGACGGATCGACAAACGCACGAGCGATCCTATAAGGGTTTCATTTTATCCTTTTGTGGTATGGAACCCTAAAAACATCGAAATTGATTAATCTACGTTAAATGGAGGTGTAGACAGTCTCCACAATCAAGTATAAAGATGGAGATATAAGGTCTCTAAATATCAAAAAGGAACAATTTGAAATGTAACATTTCATGTCCTAATATTTAATAAAAATATACCAATATGAAAAACTACCGAATATAGTAAAGAGAACACTCTGTAGTCAGTTTCAGATATCACACAAAACTCATACAACATAATGTCAAATATAAGCATTCCATTCGTATACAATTTGTTTTCTGAATATAAGAACACCGTGGCACCAACTTTGTGATAGCAATTATTTTGTTTGGTGAAAAGAAAGAACAAACACACCTCCCTGCGGTCGTTGACGCTTGTGAATGACGTCCTTTCGTTCTTTAATTACAACGGAACGCGAGATCCACATGCGCGAGAGACGGCGGAAATGAACCGGCGATCGCTCCCGGCTTATCAATTAATGGAACTATCCCGGGCGGGTCCTTATCACGCGATTGATGGCCGGTAGTCTCGCGAGAGTGCTCGTTAGAACGATGCTCAAGGTACAGATGGACTCGAATTTATTTCACTAATCTAGAGTTGTCAGCCTGTTGTTTCCAAATCGAAAGCCTTTCATCTGTCGCAGACTGAGTTTAAGTGAAACACAGAGGTATTCAGACGGTTTGGGCACTACATACTTCAGCAGTTACCAAATAACTAGAAGGGTATTCAGGGATTGTTACTAGTGCTGCCTATAAGTTAGTATTAATGGTAGTCTCAAGCTACTACGCTACACGAGAGAAGGGCCCTAATCACGTACATCTTGATTGACGAGTGTTCTGCAGCGCCGGCGTTTAATAAAGTTTGATTAATAGCCCCGTACCCTTTCACTTACACTATTACGTAGTCACGATACCTCTTACTTTATTTTTAACCGACTTCAAAAAAACCGAAGGAGGAGGTTCTCAATCCAACTTGTGTATTTGTTTTTTTTTTATGTTCACCTATTACTCGAAGATGTCTGGACTGATTTGCATGATTCTTTTTTAATCGATTTGGTATTTCTTAAAGTTAGTCCCGTTGTGATCAAATTCAAGATCTGATTAGAGGATTTTTGAGTAATCGAAATAACTCCTCAAATATTATAGACACGCATATAGAAATTTTGATATTTTCTCTAATAACTCAAGCAGTTGCGTTTTAAAAACATTATTTGGTGAAGTGGAACTGATTATGAAGACCACGGGTGACCACCGGAAGTCCTCAACGATAAGTGTTTCACGGGTGGTGATTCGATTTCTGTATAAGGTTGGGAAGCCACTTATGCTCATAAAAATTCACGTGGAATTAGAACCGGTGGTGAAGAACCAGGAGAATTCCTCAACCATTGACGTCCTTACACCTTGGATAGCAACATTTTGTAAAGGTTGATGAGCAATTGGCATTATGCTATGTTACTTGATGTAAGTAGTAAATGTGTGTCGTTAAATCATATAATGATAATTAATAAAATAACTATAAAACTAAAAAAATAAAAATTCTGTTAATAAAAAACCGACTTCAAAAACCCTTTGAAAACTAAGAAATAATGATTGGCCTTCGTAAGTAAATTACCCAAACACGTCAGATGTATCGTTGATTAACTGATACAATAAATATATCGATGTCGGTGGTAAGTCAAACAGGTAATCAATCCCTCATACTGTGTTTATTTACTTGACACCAATTTCTATGTGTTTAATTTATCACTTAATCAACAATATATCTGACGTGTCTATGTAATTTACCTATTTGTATTTGTATTGTATTTATTTATTGGTAAAATATAAAAGTTACATTTACACGTCAGTTATTCTTATTAATTAATTAATTACTTTACATAACATATTAAACAGTAAGTACATTTTTAAATTAAATTTGATTAGCTCAATTTGCTTAGTTTACACATTTTTATATTCACACAATTTTATAGGTGCACATGTTCATATTTAAATTACATTAAACAACTTTAGTTAGTTAGTAACTACCATCACCTATGAAGGCCAATAATTATTTCTTACTTTTAAAGGGTTTTTGACGTCGGTTTTATTGATGTGTTACAGGGCGTTTATTCGGGAACATCTAAGTGATACTGCATCGTCCCGCGAGTGAGACTCGCATCTAGCTCTTACGCATTAGGCGTCGTGCGGAAGAGTGGGATGAGAAATCTCGCTCACGAGTCGCTACCACATCACTTAGCGTTCCCGAATAGAGGCACAGTCCATGTTCGTTTGCGCAGGCTCTTGTTGGCGTCGTTTGAAGTCGCGAAGTGCCCCCGCACTGACTCGCTTCAGACGCAAATCATTGTGATGCCAATAGAAGCAACACAATAAAATGTTATACAAATAGGTACATAAACCCACGTGCGCCCATTTCGTTTTATTTTATTTTTATTTTATGTGTAAAAGTAAGATTTCATTACCACCAGTTGACTTGTGATTTGCATGTTCACAGTCAGTTTACTCTTTCTTTTGTCGTCGTTAGTAAACTTCATTTTTAAGTAATCGGTGGATATCTATAATTGGCTTTGTTTACTAAAAAACTGTACTGTTTATATACATTGTAATGTGCTGTTGATGTCCTTATACAATAAATAAATAAAGTAGTCGCACAAACACATTATAATAGCCGGTAGTGTGGATTGCTTCTACGCTACAATGCGTAAGAGAGAATTTGTTAGCCGTTCGTCCTACACGTATTTGGTCTAATACGCAGTTCGTCCTTAAATTTGGACGAACAGCGAATTGACCTAGTAGCAGTTGGTCAACATCGCAGTTCGTCATATATGCATTTGGTCCAATACGCAGTTCGTACTAAAGAGGATGAACAGTGAATTGACTTAGTGCAGTTGGTCAACACCGCAGTTAGTGCTAAAGTCTGTGCGTTATTTTCTTATTCAGTAAACAAAATTCTAACCTCAAAACACCCTGATCTTATTATTTATTAGTTATTTTATCGTAAATAAATAGATATATGGATCAACAAACTTGTCTCAAAAATGATGCCTCGGGATTATTAGGTCCTTACATATGAAATTGGCGTTTTGTACGGGAGGAATATAAAGTCAAATTGTAAAATATATTTAATTAATCAAAGTATACATCGTTGTTATCTATGCACTTTTGCCATCTCATAGGTAGTTCATTGATCCCTTTACTAAAAAAACCATGGGGGCGAGAATCAATAAACTCTTTGAAGGCGATTTGGACTGCCGCTTCGGAGTTTAACTTTTTTCCTTGTAAGAAGTTGTCCAAATTCCGGAAGAAATTGTAATGTGTTGGAGCAAGGTCCGGGGAGTACGGTGGATATCGCAGATATTCCAATTGTAGCTCATCTAACTTAGTGGTTGTTTTTTGTGCAGTGTGAGGTCTTGCGTTGTCGTGAAGCAGCAGTAGCCTAGAGCGATTTACCAATCTCGGTTGTTTAGCAGCTAGTTCTTCCTTCATGGTTTGCAGTTGCTGACAACAGATATCTGCTGTAATCGTTTGGCCAGATTTTAGAAAGCTGTAGTGAACGACATCGGCGTTAGTCCACCAAACACTCACAAGTAACTTTTTTTGAGTCAATTTTCGTTTAGGGCAGGATTTGGCTGGGTCTCCAGGGTTCAGCCATTGCGACGAGCGCTTCCGATTATTGTACAGTATCCACTTTTCATCACAAGTAATGATTCTATTTAAAATCCCTTCATTATTGTGCCGGTTGAGCAAAGTAACACAGCAGTCGACGCGTGTTTGCAAGTTCGATTCACTCAATTCATGAGGTACCCATCGTTCAAGTTTTTTTACTTTCCCGATTTGCTTCAAGTGGATTAATACAGTTTTATCACTTACCCCGAAGTCTGCAGCTATCTCTGAAGTGATTTGTGATGGATCCGCTTCCACAATAGCCTTTAATTCTTCATTTTCCACTTTGGTCTCCGGCCGTCCACGGGGTTGGTTCTGAAGGTCGAAATTTCCAGAACGAAAACGTTGAAACCAAAAACGTACCGCGCTTTCTTTTGCGACACCAGCGCCGTACACATCATTAATCCTTCGAGCTGTTTTTGCAGCACTGGTGCCACGGTAGAAATCGTACTCGTAATTATACCGATATTTCATGTTTTCCATTGTGCGGTAATAAGCGACGCCAAAGAAAAAAATAATGAGGAAAAAACAAATGAATGACTGGTTTCAAAACTCAAATGTACCAGCTAAATGAATTTATAAATTTGAATTTGGTATTCTTAACCAAACAGGAGATATTTCAGATCAAAGTGGTCAGTACGACAAAACGCTAATTTCAAATGTTAGGACCTAATATTTGATAACGTAATACACCTTATTCTATTTAAAAACTTGTGCATTGAGGTTAGAATTTTGTTTAACAAATAAGACAAGTAACAATGAACAGAGTTTATACGCAAGTGGCTTAATACGCAGCTCTATCTAGGAATCAGTGTTCATCCGGTTTTGTACCAGGAACAGAGAGCCTTTCACCCTTGTAAAGCAAGGTGTTGATGTAAAGAAATCTATAATTTTCCAAAAAGGGTATTTAATTATTATACCTCCTTAATTATTTCTCTGATAAATATTATTACTTTATCAATCAAACATGCAATTTCAGGACGAACTGCGTATTGGACCAAATGCGTGTAGGACGAACGGCTAACAAATCTAAGAGAGCCGCATCCCTGGTGCGCCGGCGCCGGGTGCGCGCCAGCCCCGATACCGTCCTGAAGATGATAGCGAGCAGGCCGGACTGCCGCTACTTACTTCACTGCAGTCGGTTACATGCGCCGTACTCAGTGTAAGTGAGTAGTTGTTTAGTCTTAGGCATAATTATTTAGCACTAACGTTTAGAATAAGTTTTACTAACAATATTATGAGTTTGAAAAAGACTTGAAATAAAAGTTATTATTATTATTTTAATCTAAAAGTCGTGCACCCACTCCAAGCTATGGTTCATTAGACCTGTTATGTATTAACCAATCGGTTATCACAACTATAAATATTGACGAAGACGATAACGATGCGGAAAATATCACCAACATGTGAAGAAAAAACTTAACCTTCTTTTTCAATTAATTAATATGATTCATTCATGATGTGCCATAATATGGAACTGAAATTAAAATAACCTCCTCCTTTTTTTGAAGTGGGTTAGTCATATTTTTGTTCCATAAATATTTCTCGTTAATTTTGTTCATTATTATTCTTCTAAAGTAATTTATTTTCCGCCAATATTAAAGGGTTATGTTATTGTAGGGTTAATTACACATACTTAGCGTCTAGTTATTCGAGAGATTTAGTTGTCAGTTCTAAGTTTAACACACGGAGGATATGTTCATAACTATTTCCTTTGCAACTGGTATGGAAAAACAACTATCTCTATTTATATCGTGCTAAGCGATCCTTGCCGATAAAAACTTGAATGTTGGGCATCATTTTTATAATGTAAGTGTCACCCATCCATGCTACACACTGCATACACGTTATGTTAGATATAAATATTAATAAAAAAAACCGGTCAAGTGCGAGCCTGACTCCGCAATTACGTATGAAAAATAAACAACAGTACCTTGTAACTACGGAACCCTAAAAAAGAAAAAACAATAGCTTTTAACAACGGAGTAACCTTTTACAACCTACCTATGAAATAAGACAAAAAATAACTTTCGCAAGCTCTTTATCTCCGTTCAACCGTAGAGTGTGATACGACTTTGCAAAGGTTATTCCCTTTAACTTTTTTTTTATGTGATGTAAACGTAGACATAGCAACCATTAATGTCTGTATTTATTTTACAGGCGGAGTAAATTTCCGCGTAATTAAAAATGAAATTGAAACAAGACAGTCTGGTATAAACACTAGGTAGGCGTAATGTGCGTGTGAGCCGTAATCCGGTAACAGAAGACGTTAATCCGCGAGCTGCTGCGGCATTACAGGCTCTCGGGGCTCTTAGAGGCTCTTCTGGGGCGGGTGCGTCCCAATCTTGTGAAACAACAAACTTTTGAATCAATGTCACAAGATTTAAGCGTCATTAACACGAGAAATGTTTCGAACGCGAGCGCCACGTTTCTTCGACTAAACGCTGTACGCAGGGTATATATGAAGTAAGTATATGAATTTGTGTAGTAAGAATTTTGACTTGACGTTTCGAATTGGGTTTGAAACAAATAGCTTTCGCCAACGTTCGAGCTCGCATACCCGCGTGTAGTGTGCGCGCGGGGAACTGCTGCACGCTCGTCGTAACAGACAGCCGATCAGCGCCACTCACTTGTAAACGTTTCACAAACATTGTTGCTTTAAACCAGTAGGTAGCCTGACATAAAGGGGCAAGTGCTCTGTAATTTTTTCTCAATCATGCACAAAATAAAACGAATAGATTAATTTTTCAAGAAGCGTAATTTCACATATACATCTACCAGAGGTTAGTCGGTCCATCGTTATCCAGCCATTAAAACTAAGGTAAGGTAAAGGCACCTACTAACGACCCCATCCAAATCGGCACCCATTATCGTGGTGTTTTTAAATACGTGTTTTATTAGCAAATGGCCCGACTGATTAAGAATCTTTTTGTACAAGACCAAAGCGTACTTAGTTGTCTATGGGATTTATTGGCGCGGGTGCGTGTGCATCAAGCAAAGAACTTGCAACTCGTCAGTCCCAGCAACGGCGGAGCAGGAGCAGCTTATCCCATACAAACACGTTAGGCCACGCGTAAGCGAACTCGCATCTTACTTAGCAATTTGCGTAATAATTGTAATAACTAATCTAAGGCTATGTTTTTTAAAAGATTTATTATAGCTTCGTTTGCGACTTTGAAATACTATTTTATCTACACCCATATCATAAAACCTCCATTGGTTAATCAAAAACCGTAGGAAATGACCACCATTTTGACAACCAATTAGGAAAAACCAGTGCTGCGATAAAGAAATAACATGACTTCTTTATCGTTTTTAGTAAAGAAATGAGATTAAATTTGGAACAGCTGTCAAAACTCAAGTGGGTCTCTATTCTAGTATCCATAGATATTAAAACAGTTATTGATACGAAACTTCAATTCAGTATGTTTTTTTAATATAAACTGCACAATATTTGATCTCGAGTGACGTGAGAATAGAGACTTCATCCGTTTGTCTATGATTAAAAAAAAAATGGTCTGGACGGAGGATCGCCATGTTGGTGTTTTGCTGAACGAAAGTAGAGTTGTTTTTGAATTTTATAGAAAAAGTTGTTTGTAATTTACATTGTAGTTGAAAATATGAATAGTAAGTAGTCTTCTCGGAGTGTGTGTGATGTGAAAATGCGCCGGATATCGGAAATATGCAGCCACGATTGCAACAAATAACTTGTTGCCAGAAAATATTGTTTCTGAACCCATCATGGAGGATTTATAATATGTGTGTAGATAAAGTTATGTATGCAACTCTGCATAATTTGGCCTTAAAACACACGTGCGATCTTATTATGAAACTCGCCTATCGGCTCGTTTCATGAAAACCGCACTAGTGTTTTAAGGCCTATCATTATGCAACCGTTGCATAAAATACTATTTCTGATATTTTGTTTGGAAATATATAAAAAATAGAATATAAAATACCTCGGTATTTGGATCCATTTTTCCATCCAGGTATACCATGGTAATACATTAATACCTTAGTTTCAGTTGGCATTATTTTTTAAATAAATTGTCGGTTAAGTAACTAAATGTTTTGTGTTATTGAAATCTTCATCTATCTAAGCAGCTAAAGAGCTATCTATATCCGTGGTATGAAAACTATACAAGGTCTTAATTTTTGATAAAAACGTAAGCATTATATTATTGGTTTCTATAGACACCCTTAAATTAATAAGTCATTTAAATATACAGATAAAATCAAAGATTTACTTCCTAGCAGTTATAGATCGCGGTTGAGTCAGTGGTTCATCGCCAATGGAATCAACGAGAACACCGACAAGGCCGCGGTCAAACGAAGGGCGATACTGCTAAGTGCACTGAGCGAATCGTCATTCAAACTTGCTTGTGACCTGGCTTTGCCGAAAAAGGTAGAAGACTTAAATTACGAGGTGATAATTAAGCTCCTCGACGATCACTTCACTCCGAAGAGATTTGGATTCGCAGAAAAGTCAACCTTTTACTCGGTTACACAGCGGCCAGGTGAAAGTCACACTCAATGGGCGGCCAGGATAAGGGGCTTGACGGCACATTGCGGTTTCAAAAATTTGGAGGAGGCCTTGCTCGATAGATTCATCATGGGCATGGCGGCAGGACACGAAAAGGACAAGCTGTTTGCACAGGATCAGAGTAAGCTGACCCTGGCCAAAGCCATCGAGCTGGCGGAGAGCGTGCGCTGCGCGCGCCGCGCCGCCTCGCTGGCGCCGGCGCCCGGCGCGAGCGGCTCGGGCGGCGCCGCAGCGTCCATCCAGGAAGGCGTGTTCAACATCTCTAAAAAGGAAAAATGTACCGTGTGCGGGTTTACCAATCATAAGTCCATTCAGTGCGGATATAAAAACTATAGATGTAAAAAATGTAATCAGAAAGGACATCTGCGTAAAATGTGTTCTTTTAATGACACGGTGAAATACGTGGAGGAAGGTAAGGTGGACGAAGGAGACGACGGTAAGTGTCTTTACAATATTCGGTGCATTAAGGGGAAACCGATGACGGAGCGCGTGGTTATCAGTGGTCTGACTTTAGAATTCGAGATAGATAGCGGGTCGGCGGTAAGCGTCGTTTCCGAAAACACGTATGAGTCTCATTTTAAGGAGCTGCCATTGTCGAACACCCATAAAAAACTGTTATGTTATACGGGCACAAGTATTGAAACAATCGGCACAATTAGGCTACCTATATCGTATAGTGGAGAAACTAATTATTTATGTATGTATATGGTGCGCAATGGCGGCCCGCCGCTGCTGGGCCGCGATTTCATTCGCGCGTTCAACCTGGAGTTGGCGCCTGCGTGCTCCGGCGGCGCGCGCGTCGTGCACGCCGTGTTCGCGCACAGTGATAATGAATTCAACATTATAAAGGAATTATCTGTTAGATTTCCTGAAGTATTCTCTGGCGATCTCGGAATGTTTAATAAGTACCAAGTCGAATTACATTTAAAGCCAGACACAAAACCGATTTTTTTTAAAGCGAGTCTGGTGGCGTATTCTTTAAAAGAAAAAATTGATAAAGAGTTAGATAGATTGATCGGCTTAGGTATTCTTACGCCCGTGCAGCACTCAGAGTATGCGTCACCTATAGTACCGGTGTTAAAGAAGGACGGCAGCATTCGTTTATGTGCCGATTACTCGGTGACTATTAACAAACAGTTAATAGTTGACCAGTACCCCTTGCCTACTGTAAATGATTTATTATCCAAATTACACGGCGGAGTCCAGTTCAGTAAAATAGATTTATCTATGGCATACAATCAGTTCTGTCTGAGCGAGGAGTCGCAGAAGCTGACGTGCATCAACACGCACCGCGGGCTGTTTAGGTTTACGCGGCTGGTGTTCGGGCTGGCGCGCCAGCCGTGTTTCAGCGCGCCATGGAGTGCGTGCTCGCCGGCATCGACGGAATCATCTTCCTGCTTGATGACATCCTTGTCACCGGCTCAGACATAGACCAGCACAAGCGAAGGCTAGCAGCCGTGTTGCAGCGGTTAGAAGATGCACAGCTCACGGTACAATTGACTAAGTGCGATTTTTTTAAAGACGAGGTAGCTTATCTCGGGCACATAATCGATAAAAAAGGCATAAGGAAATCGCCAGAGAAGGTAAAGGCGATTTTAGAAGCGCCTAAGCCCACAAATGTTTCGCAGTTGCAGTCATTTCTGGGCTTAACCAACTATTATCGGAATTTCGTACCGGATGCCTCGTCAATATTAAGTCCATTGTACAATTTGTTACATAAAAATGTAAAATGGGAGTGAACAACCGAACACGATAATGCCTTTACTAAAGTTAAAAAAATACTAGCTTCCGATACCACATTAGTACATTTTGACCCTAATGCTACGTTAGTTTTAACATGCCGGTAGGTCTGGGAGGGGTGATTTCCCAAATAGGTGACGACGCCCTAGAAAGGCCTCTTGCTTACGCGTCGAGAACTCTTTCACCAGCAGAAAAAAATTACTCACAAATCCAGAAAGAAGCAACTGCGATCATATTTGGGGTTAGGCGCTTTCACCAGTACCTGTATGCTCGGTCGGTCCCATTTGTTTTACGAACAGACCATAAGCCGCTCCTACACTATCGAACAATATCACTCACACAATATCGAACCTAATGCAAGGAGCTCTCAACACCATCAACAGATGGTGCATAGAGAACCAACTGTCAATAAACGCGGAGAAAACCGTGATCCTACCCTTCACAAGGAAGAGAAAACTAGAAAGGCTCGTTAACCCGAGACTAAATGGCAAAACTCTACCGTTCTCAAATGAGACCAAATATCTAAGGGTTATTCTAGACCAAAAGTTAACATGGAACTCTCATCTGAACGCAATAATACAAAAAGCCAAGATGGCTTTGTGGACTTGCTGTCGTATGGCAGGAGCGAGATGGGGCTTGAGACCCTATATTGCTCTGTGGCTCTATACAGCAGTAGTGAGGCCTATCATAACGTACGCCTCTGCTGTCTGGTGTAGTAAGGCCAAACAAACGACAGCAATTGAAAAGCTAAACAGCCTCCAACGTACGGCCTGCTTAACTGCAACGGGAGCCCTATCTTCGACTCCAGGGACTGCGCTCAATGCGCTACTGGACATAGCACCACTTCATCTGCAGGTTCAAAAAGAAGCTAAACAATGCATCTACAGAATCTGCACCCAGTCGAAGACCAAGTGGCAATCTCAGACACTGTCCAAACTCATGGAATCAGTACTCAAACAGGATACTCTAAACATGCCAACAGACGACATGCATACAGAGCACAACTTTACCAAGTTGTACACAGTAGATATACCCCCCAGGGATCAATGGCTGGACGGCCACATATCCTTCACAAAGGGTAGCCACGTCTGGTTTACGGACGGTTCCAAGAAAGGAGAAGATGTAGGATGTGGTATCTACGGGCAGAGGCCCAAGTTCAGAGCTAGTGTCAACCTAGGAACAAAAGCCTCAATCTTTCAAGCGGAAGTCTTCGCCATCAGCAGGTGTGTGGAGATTAATCTTGTGAGACACCTAAGAAACCAGAACATCTATATCAACTCAGATAGCCAAGCGGCACTCTTGGCACTAGAATCCTTTGAATGCAACTCAAAGCTAGTTCAAAACTGCATAAGCAACTTAAACACCCTAGGCCAGTCCAACAAGGTCACACTTAGATGGGTACCTGGGCATTCCAACATTGATGGAAACGAAAAGGCAGATGAACTTGCAAGAAATGGCGCCGATAACCCTCAACTCGGCCCGGAACCCTTCTGCGGAATCACAAAGCAACAGGCCTACACTTTGCTTAACACAAAATGTAGAAAAGAATCTATCGAGCTGTGGAAGTCTGCGACTGGACTCAAACACTCGAAAGCAATAATCGAAGGATACAAAAGTAAGCTATCAAAAGAACTTCTTCAGCTCAAAAGATGTAAGACTTGCGCAGTGACAAGAATACTCACTGGTCACTGCAAACTAAATAAACACCTGACAAATATGGGCATGAGCCAAGACGAAATGTGCAGATTCTGCCAAGAGACAGAAGAAACAGCCATGCACATCCTCTGCTCATGTGGGCCACTCATGCGCAAAAGAAGTATCCACCTGGGTGACACGTTTTGCTCCCCGCAGAGATACAAGACCTCACTGCCCAAAGCATCTGGAATTTCCTGGATGCAACGGGATTAAGCAGTGAACTATAAGAAAGGGCTGCCACAATAGATCAGCAATGGTCGAGGCGGCACATATATGGCCCAATAACACCCCCCCAATAATAATAATAAAGCCGCTCCTATCAATATTTAGTCCGCAAAAAGGCATACCCGAGATATTCGCTAATAGACTCCAACGCTACGCGATATTTTTATCAGCCTATAATTATACCATTGAGTATATAAGCAGCAAACAAAATAGCGCTGATTATTTGTCGCGAGCAAGCCTCCCGGCGCGGGCGCCGGCAGAGGCGGGTGAGGGGTCGGGGGCCGGGGGATCGGAATGCGAGGACAGAGCGGCCTATATTAATTTCGTAGTGGAGGGTAGCTTGCCTGTGACACGGGCCGATTTACAGCGAGAGACCGACCGCGACGACACGCTGAGTATAGTCAAGCGTTACGTCATTTTTTTTTTTTTATGTCAGTTGACTGGCAAACGAGCTGACGGCCCACGTGGTGGAAAGTGGTCACCGCCGCCCATGGATATCTGCAACACCAGAGGTGCTGCCAATGCGTTGCTAGTCTAAAGAGGATGGGGAATGGGGATGGGATAGGGTGAGGGAATAGGCCTCCGGATCTCGTCACTCACCGTACGAAACGCAATAGCAAGCTATTACTTTACGCCGATATTCTGTGAGAGTGTGGTACTACCCCGGTCGAGCCGGCCCATTCGAACAGTAATCATATAGTAAGGATTACTGTTTGGCTCTACCACTACGTCATGCACGGGTGGCCGAGAAAAACAAATGATAACAGGATAAAAGCTTATCACAGCTGTCGATTACAGTTATCGTACGAGAACGGGTGTTTGTTACGTGGGCATAAGGTTGTGCTTCCCACGACACTTAGAGAAATAATATGTAATGAATTGCACAGCTTGCAGTTCGGCATCGTTAAGATGAAGGCGGAAGCACGCAAACGGTTTTGGTTCCCCGGCGTAGACGCGGCGCTGGAGCGGCTCGCGGGCGCGTGCGCCGTGTGCGCGGCGCTGCTCCCGGCGCCGCCGCGCGCGCCGCTGGCGCCGTGGCCGCTGCCTCCGCAACCATTTTATCGCGTCCATCTCGACTTTCTGGGCCCGTTTAACAATCAGATGTTTTTAATCATTGTGGACTCATACAGTAAATGGGTAGAATGTTACAACATGACTTCGTCATACGGTTCTAAGGCTGTTATTGACAGATTGTATGATTTTATGTCACACGTAGGAGTTCCCCACACTTTAGTGAGTGACAATGGCACCTCTTTTACCTCGCAGGAGTTCGAGCACTTCTGTAATCTGAACGGCATCCAGCATATTTTGTCCCCTGCGTACCACCCGGCAAGCAATGGGCAAGCCGAGAGTTTAGTTAAAGTACGATCGCGTTACGATCTAGACTCGATTTAATCAATCCGGTCGCACCGTCTCCTTCATCCGCAGACCTCGTTGAAACTGTGGAACGTAAACAGTGCTTACAGGCTAGATATTATAAGGGCTGTCAACGACCAGAATTTAAAATTAGTGATAAGGTCTGGTTAAAAAAATATACAAATATAAATAAAAAATTCACTTGGTTAGAAGGGGTAATAAGTAACAAAAAAGGAACTGTAATGTACAAAATCTACATACCGCAACTTGATTGCGAAGTCACAAGACATGTCAACCAGATGAGACATCATCCATACCCACTACAGAACAGTGGGCCGCACTGGGACCCGGACACGGTACCAGACGTGACACCTACCACACCGCCTGCAGCAGCATCCAGTGTAGCCACTGCAGCGGGGGCACCAGAGTGCGTTGAAGCGGTGGAGGGAGAAAGGGGTTCATCAGGAGAAACCAGTCTGAACATTGATCGCCCGCTCACACCAACATGGGGGTTAATAAGCGATAAATCCATTGTTCGCAACACCCACAGCGGCGTACCAGGACAATGACCTCGATTAAAAAATAAATGCTTTAGTGATTATGTACCTAATGTCAAACTTCTTGTATTTAGCTATAAGGTGGAGGGCTGTTATGTATGTGATTGTGTGCGTGCCTGTAACTAAACTTGGTTTAATAAACAGTGTGAAATTAGCTCGCTTGTTTAATGGTCGTGTCCCTCCCACTCCAATATCTAACAGTAATCAAACATGGCTTTTCGATTTAAATGTTTGATTATTATAATTTTATTGATATAATTATAAAAAATTTTAGTACCTAAGTCTTCATTTTTATTTCAATATTCTAAAAAAAACTATTTGTCAATAAATGTACGGAACCAAAACTATCATTTATTCTTACCCTCGGTAATAGGAACCAAATTCGCGGTATTAAGGTCACAGCCTTATCATTAACCACGGTAATAAGGGATTTCGACATTTTGGCTTTAATAAATATTTAACTATTAGTAACTATCTAGAATTAGATCAAAAACCTACAAAATAACAAGTTAAATCTATATACTTTAATTTAAAAAATCTTTACCCTCGTTATGCTGTCTTGATACCCTTAATTTTTGGCTCTTACTTGAAAACTTGCTTAAGTACCACGGTAATAGGTTCCTTTACCTTATTACCCAATTGAATAAATGATCAAAGCAAAAATATACATTACAATCCTTTTTACATACATAAACACATGTGAAACATTATAGGTACTTTTCTTTTGGCTTTTCAGTCGGGTAAAAAACAGGATGAGTCGTTTTTGTATTGTCTTATTGTCTCCGGGGGCCCGTTAAACGAGCGTTCTAGCGGCCCCGAGGCGGAGATCACTGGCAGCTTGTACACCGCGCGCGACCGGACCCGCGTATTGCGCGCGCATTTGTTCCGCTCGTGTGTGCGCGTCTTGTTGGGCATTCATCTTCGTGCCGCGGGAACACTTGAAATAATAAATCAACTAGCGAGCGATACGCGATACATACAATATTAACGAAGTTGTTACTGAGTATTGATCAACAAATTATTTTTATTAAGTTAACATGCTTCTCAATGTTACTTAACTGCCTGTGTCTGTAGTGTCTTAAAATAAGATATCCTTTATTGATAAGATCAAAACTGCATAACTGCTTGAAAAATGTATTCTTTGTCTACGATGCCACTCTAACTATGAAATGTGTTCCGACATAACTTAACTTTTTTTTTTCAGATTCATTCACATTCATAAGACTTCATAAATATTTATCTACGATTTGAGTTTTTTCCAGATGTAATGGTCGCGGGTAGAATTACTATTGCCATTGAACAACCTTCATGAACATTGGATACGATTCGAGTCCGGTTTAATACTAAAGGGGATTCAGTCGA
This sequence comes from Tortricodes alternella, assembly GCA_947859335.1. Classification (NCBI taxonomy): domain Eukaryota; kingdom Metazoa; phylum Arthropoda; class Insecta; order Lepidoptera; family Tortricidae; genus Tortricodes; species Tortricodes alternella. The sequence goes on along the minus strand of OX401979.1, from coordinate 132,286 downwards.
CGTAACATTGTTATTTCACGTTAACTGGTAGATTCAGGCATTTGAAAGAGCCCGTGTGGCCGATTTGCAAAATAAATATTTTCATATTCTGTATTCTTACGAAGATATAACAGCAGAAAAGGAATTTTCAATATATTGATGACAGTCATCGCATAGCGGTTGAAACGCCCGTACAAAACATCACAGTATTTATAAAAAATAAAATGACTTCAAACCCCCTTTGAAAAGTAAGAATGAAAGGTGTCAAGCAAATGAACACATTATGAGTGATGTATTACCTAATACACTGGCCACCGACTTCGATATATTTAATGTATCACTTAATCTATAAGATATCTGACGTTTCTAGGTAATTGACTTATGGAATCCAATAATTATTTCTTACTTTTCAAAGGGGTTTTGAAGTCGGTTTTTTTATTTGTTAAATTATTATTTAACTTTTTAGTGATTATCGTATGTGATTTAGTGAGGAGTTCTCCTGTTTCTTCACCACCGGTTCTATTTTACCACGTGCATTTTCATGAGCATATATTGCTTCTCAACCTTGTACAGAAATCTAATCGCCAGCTGTGAAATATTTATCATTGAGGAGTTCCGGTGGTTATCTATGGTCTTCATCATCAGTTTCAGTTCACCAAATAATGCTTTTGAAACGCAACTGCTTGATGTTTTACAGAAAATAGCAAAATTATTATGCTATGCGTGCCTATAATATTTGAGGAGTTCCATCGATTCCTCATTGATCCTCTCATCAGATCTCACTTTTACTACAATGAGACCAACTGTAAGGTATACTCTATCGATAAAAAAAAATCATCCAAATCGGTTCAGCCATCTCCGAGTAATCGGGGAACAAACATAAAAAAAAGATACCGACGAATTGAGAACCTCCTCCTTTTTTGAAATCGGTTAAAAAGCAGTTTTTGTACAATTCACCAATAACATTATTATGTCTAGTGAGCGCTTGAACAACTAAATACTACAGCAAATGAGAGTTTCTTCACGTGTTCCTATTGTTTGACCCCGCGCAGCAATCTCGGCCGGAGTTGAAATGAACCAAATTATCTCCGCTTTCATGTTTATATCCAAATTTCTTGCATACTGAGCGTACTCGCTGGCACAACACAAGTTGGCGTTGAGTATTACGTATAGTCGACACGGTTACGTAGCAAAACATCTAAAATCAAATGTTATAAACTTGATACACAATATGAGAATATGATTATTTGACATACGTCCAATAATGTAGAGAGCCTGAATGAATAATGTTCTTAACGTATCTATCTAGCCTAGCCTATGTATGAACTAATCCACGGTATAAGCTGCCTCCATTCCAAATTTCACCAAAATCCGTCCATTCGTTTCTGCGTGAAGGAGTAACAAACATCCATACATCCTTACAAACGTTCACATTTATAACTAGGATAGTAGGATAAAGCAAAGTCTCAGACTACGTCAGTCTATTATGATATATTAGGTAATTAGGTTATACTCCTTGTAAAAGGGTCTCATAACCGATAAAAGATTTTATAAATTTCGTATTATGTGACTTTATGTATTTTTTACGTTATACGTAGTGAGCAGTATAGATTTTATACATTATGAATTTAAAGCGTAGAAATTTTAAACTTATGATAAAACATGTTATTAATGTCGTACGTTATGCAATTTGACTTTATATATCCGATAATCCGGATTCCGATCGTATGAAAAACGAACTTATAACATTTGATTTTTAATGTTTTGCTACGTAACCGTCGACACTGACTGTTGTTAAGAGCGTAAGAACGTGTTTATGATCGTTTTGCCTTCAGTATCCACACTAATATTACTTATATATTCGAAAGTAACTCTATCTATCTGTCAGGTTTACACAACTAAACCGCTGAACCGATTTAGATGAACTTTGGCACGGATCTACGACATAGCACAGGATACTTTTGATTCCGGAAAAGAGAACAATCCTACGCGGACGAAGTTGCAGGTAGAACCTAGTAATATTATAACATACCACTTATGACCTGTAATGATTCCTTGCATTTCTAATTCGCGTACAAACTCGTGATACGCGTGATACTCGAGACAGTATTCTTGGCGGGAACCAACTGGGCTCTGGTTTCGCAGTCCAACAGTGATACTTCTGAGACAAACTTTTGCTGTGCAGACAGCCTGTCGTGCCTAACTCGTTTGAAAGGCTCAAACGGTGTTAAAGCGACGATGTTCATATGAACCCGACTGTATACAAGGAGCCAACAAATCTGTTAAAAGCAATCACGCGCCACAGTCGCTGGGCGCGAGGGTCAAGCACATTAGTTCCACTCACGAGGGTCGAGTGCGGCGCAGACACTGTCCGGGGAGACCCGCTCCACCGCCCATGCTGAAACTAATTCCTTCTTATTTACTTTCCTTACATATTATTAAAAGAAACACATAATAATTCAAAGTCATTCGCAACATCTGTATGTGCGCGATTTTCTCAAAGAGAGCTCTGTAGGCAATTTTGTGCCGGTTTTCAACGAACTGAGCGTGGGTTAGTCATTAGCATACTTACATACAGGTATGTATGTATATTACACTTTCCCCTTCTAAATTTACGTTTATTTGAATGTTTGGAATTGCCTAAAAAAACGGTTATATATTTTTACAACCGATAATAAAACCGTTAGTTATTATCAAGCAAAGGTCTTTTCTGGAGATACCGGACATCAGGGCGTCTATTTGAGAACGTCTAAGTGATACTGCCGCGACCCGCAAGCGAGACTCGCATCTCGCTCTTACGCATTACGCGTCGTGCGGAAGAGTGGGATGAGAAATCTCGCTGGTGAGTCGCTACAACATCACTTAGCGTTCCCGAATCGAAGCGCTGTTAACCAATTCGCATGTTTTATCCTCATTCCTTAGAGAATAATTATAAAGTTGAAGATTATTTAAATGATGAAGAAGCTTGGCCAGCTCTGAGGCCATTAAACGCAGCCGTGTAGCCTCGTAGTGTCCGGGAATGTGTGTGTCATTTCCTGGCGCTGTCGCCATTGCCTGTTGTCACCATAATTAACTATTTTGGACTTTATTTTTGGCTTAATAGACAGTATTATTTGTATTATTAGGACATGAAATGTTATATTTCAAATTGTATTTTTTTTTATATTTGGTGACCGTGCATAACCATCTTTATACCTGACAGTACAGACTATCTACATCTCCACTTAACCTAGATTAATCAATTTAGATGTTTCTTTGTTTTCATTATTATGTTTAATATTATGACCCTTAGAGACTTTATACATCTCTAAGACATTAAAATTAACTTGTCCAGACGCGGAGACTATACATCTCCCTTATTAGTTATTTATTATAATTATTTTGTGCCCATTAGGCTTATTTGTCGCACTTTTTATGTGTTAGTTTTAGTTATGTATAATTGTGTAAGATTATTGTATATGTACCTACATCGCACATGCAATTTTTTTTATCATGTGAGCCCACTGTGACATCTCTCGTCCGACGGCTACTCGTATATGCCTTGATTTATTTAATTCTTGTCCGGCAGCTTGAGTTTGTCATGCTCGCTCAAAGGTCTTTGCTTACGGCGGCGTCGTTGATCGGGTCGCCACCTTCCCTAAAACATGGTTGAGGGAGACGATGGCTGAGATACGCGTCATACTCGTGAACGGGTGCTGTCTGTGGGGTCCGGACAGTTCATGCTCGCAAGAACCTTTTAAAATAGTTACATTTTAATTTATTCGTTTGTGCGTTATCGGATCCTGACTAGAGAGACTTCATAGTGTTCTCTATACTATATTCTATAGTGTTTCATATTCGGTATTTGAATTATTAAGACATGAAATATTTTTATTTAAAATTATTATTATTATTTTGATATTTGGAGACCTTACATCTCCTTTTTAGGATTCTGTACCTCAAAAGGAAAAAAGGAACCCTTATAGGATCACTCGTGTGTCTGTCTGTCTGTCTGCCTGTCTGTCTGTCCGTCTGTCACAGCCAATTTGCTCCGAAACTACTGGACCGATTGAGTTGAAATTTGGTATTCATATGTAAGTTGGTGACCGCAACACGAACGCGTGACGTAAATATATGAACTAAACTTGGCGAGATTTTGATAGGACACCACCTCAATCTTTTAATAAGGAAAATATTCTTATATGTATGTGTTAATAAAACTGTTTTAAATTGTATTGCAATAGAATAGAATAGAACTCATTTATTTCAGATTATAACCCATATCATTACACAGTAATCAAGTTTTATCTACAATGACAATTACAATTAAAATTTAAATTAAAACATGAATTAAATATTATTTGTTATATATAAGTCATAGTCATATGTCATACTTCATAACACTTTCATTGGCAATGCTGTCCAATAATCGCATCTAGAAGTTTCCGACCGAAGAAGTAGGCGGTCCAAGTGCGAGTCCCGAATGTTGTTGAAAGTTGGCACCACATTGAACGGGGTCGATCGGCAACAGCTGCGCCCTAAACAAACAGCGCGCTCGTCAAACCGCACTCAGTGGCGCGTCAGGGCTCCCAGAAACAGAGACGGACGCTATACAGTCGCACTGCTTACGTGCCGGTGGTAGCGTAACGAGCGGGTCGGTGAGGTTCACTTAACATAAAGTAATTCCAAAAATAAGCAACATATAATGGAAACTTAGATAGACTGACAAGTTGTACGAGCGAATGCGTGTTCTGTCTGTTGACCGAAACACGTTTGGTCGAATTTCATTTCCTACTCAACGGTTATCAGAAATATTGTTTGTACGATCAACGTTTGGCACCCTTTCATTTGGTAACTGATTTATTTTCTAGAATGATTGGTTGGCAGAAAAATGATCCCCAGATTTTGCTTTCATCGAATATTCATTTGGCAGGTGTTTTAACTGACTCTTCAACTAATTGTCGACTCTTATTTTACCGATATATTTCATCGACACCGTCTCATTTTCCCGATTTTAAAATGTTGCTTAGTTACGTATCGTCGAATTATCTTCTAGTTATATTTTCTTAATATTGCGGTGTACCCGCAATCTTGCGTAAAGGAGCGCCGGGAGCCGAATTCGCTAAACCCCGATTCCACGTGGTACTGGTCTGTCTTAACCCTAGAGTGTATATAAAAAGCCGGTAACGTATCTAATTCACACGGTCGCCTTCAAAGTTTTAGTTGATATAAAGGGTATATTAATGTACTAAAAACCGAATTTTGTGTTACTTATGTTATCGATATGCTCATGGATTCAAAAAATTAAGTTTGTTACAAAAAAATGTAATCTCAGAACAATTTCTGCTCAGCACGGACCTTGTTGATTTATTAGATTGAAACCGCCACGCTGCCAGTGCCAACGGGGCATCCTGCAGTGAGCCGATGTTACGAGGCGAGCGCGTATGAATATTCAGCAGAATGCCTCCGTGGGTCGTAGAATGGCTAATTCACATAACGGAGAAAAATATTGTACTTAAATGAGAATGCCTAGGTTAATAGCCTGTGTATTTAAAATGCATGCAGCTTTTGTACAAGCCAAGTGAATTAAATAAAGAAAGAATAATTATATCGTTTTTTAATATATTGTGATATTAGCATGATGGATTTCAAAGAGATTTCTGATTTTGCAGCTGCACCAGCCTCACGTCCTAAATTAATGCGCTCTCACCTACTTATTGACACTCGGCGCTGCAGGAACGAGGAGGATCAAAACTGTTCTGCTTATCATATACTCAATACTCAATACTCAATTCTTTATTGCTATTCCACAATGTAAAATTACAGGTGTTAAATTAAGGTATGCGATCATCATGGGCCCTGTTGGGCACAGCAATATAAATATATACATACAAAAGGACAACTTATGACATAATTATTGCACATTACTTATCCTTAATTTATAACATTCATAAACTATTATTAAATTATAATGAATTATTTTAATTATGCTACTTATTATATTAATTAACTACACATTATATTATATTTTTTCATCTAAGTATTCCTTTATGGAATAGTAGCACCTTTCTATCATTAGTTGTTTAAGTTTATTTGCAAAGAGTTTTTCATTCAGTTCATTTTTTATCGTATCTGGCAATTTGTTATATATTTTAATGGACATAACATGTGTGCTGTTTGAGTGACAGCTTAGACATTTTGGATTTAATCTTTTTTACATGTAATTTCCAGCTAATGTGCGTATCTATAACTAGTCCGAGTAGGGAAAAATCTTGCACAATTTCTAATTGTATATTATTATAACTGAAATTAATATTTATTGGGGTTTTTTGGTATGGATGGAAAGACATTATTTTTGTTTTGCTGTAATTTAATTGTAAATTATGCTCGGATAGCCAGTTTGAGGTTGTATCTAATATCAATTTTAGTTTTTCATTGACAGCGTTATTATTATTATTTTGACATGTTGTGATGAGAGATATATCATCTGCGAATAACACACATGGCTCTTGGATGATTTTTGGAAGATCATTAATGTATAGGATGAATAAGAGGCATCCAATCACACTTCCCTGGGGAATGGAAGCATGTATTATTTTGCAGTCTGACCGAATTTTTGATATTTCCCCTGTGCTAGCTTCGAAAAACTCTATTTCTGTATATTGCTCTCTATCTTTAAGGTAGGATATGAACCAATTATGGGCCAATCCGCGAATACCTATTCCGTATAATTTGTTCAGTAGGATGTCATATTGAACTTTGTCATAAGCCTTTGTCATGTCTAACAATACTCCTATAGCATATTGTTTTTTATTTATAGCATCCAATATTTTCTGTATATACTTATAAACTGCCAGAGTGGTTGATCTATTTTTACGGAAGCCATTTTGGCATTCATCAAATATATTATATTTCTCGCAGAAGGCGTAGACACGGTCACACATTGCTTTTTCAAAAAGTTTGGAAGCTGTAGGCAAAAGAGCAATTGGCCGGTAGTTGTTTAGATCTAAATTACTGTTTTTCTTATGTATCGGTTTAATTAGAGATATTTTTAGTAGATTTGGGAACTCTCCTTCATTAAACGATTGATTTATTAAGTCACAAAAGGGTGACGCAAGTTGGTCAGCGCAGTGTCTGATCAAAGATGGTGGGAGTTCGTCTATTCCGTGGCTATTTTTATTTTTGAGGTTTCGGATGTATGCGTGGACCTCCTGAGGGTGCGTAGGGCGGAGGAACAGGGAGTTTTCAGTAGGGCGCAGTACAGGCCGGCCGCGCGCGCGCGGCGCAGATGGATCATTACTATTTTCTACTGCTGTTTCGCCTACGGATGCAAAGAAGTTGTTAAATTCGTTAGATATTATTGTTGGATCTGTGTTTAAGGTGTTATTTATTTGTATCTTTATATTGTTTTTCCCCTTTTTAGGCTTTTTATTTGTGCGATCATTTATGATACCCCACATTGTTTTTATTTTGTTGTTCGATTTAGCCATTTTATTAATGTACTGTAATTTTTTTGCTGTGTTTATAACTTTTTTTAATATTTTCTCATATTTTTCATAATGTCTTTTTAATACAACGTTGTTTGTTTTAGTTGTAAATATTTTTAGTAATCTTTTATTTTTGCAGGATTTTTTTACACCAACAGTTAACCAATACTTTTTGTATGATGATTTTAGTTTTACTCGTCTTTTAGGTATACATTGGTTTAAAGTATGTATTAATAGATCGTGAAAAGCTTTATAATTTTCGTGTATGGATCTATGTGAATCTATAATGTTATGCCAAATTACTTTACTTAATTGTGATCGAAATTTTTCAATATTAATATGATTAAAAAATCTTTTATCCGTGTACCAATTACATGGTTTATGTTGTTTATCTGGCATTTTTAGATGTATGGTAGTTCCAATATGATCTGAAAAACCGAAATTTTCCGTTCTTGTGTAGATATTTTGGTCACTGAAGTTTATAAATATCAAGTCTAAACACGTGGAGGCAGTTGACGTAATATGAGTTGGATTTCTAATTTGTTGGGTAAAATTATGTTCTAGCATAAAATCTAAGAATACACTTGTTTTGGGGTTTTGTTTTAAAATGTTAATATTGAAATCTCCCCCAATAACGATTTTATGTTTACTGTATTTTTTATGAGTGTAGTTCAACATTTTTTCCAATTGCTTATAAAATAACTCCTCCTCTCTTCTATTCCAATACAGAGTTATGAGTAATATGTTATGCTGGGGCAACTCAGTTGCACAAACTTCCAACACATACTCTATTGAAATATCACTGATATCTGTTACTTCAACGCTTTCTTGTTGGTCCTGTAGTAGGATGCAGACGCCGCCTCCTGCGCGGGTTTCTCGACAATAGGATGCTGCAATTTTGTAACCCTCGATTTGTATCATATCCATTTTTTCACGTGAGAGCCATGATTCTGTGATGCATATTGCTTGAAATGTTTTATTTTCGTCAATGTATGCCTCTAATATGTCTCGCTTATTATACAAACTTTGGAAATTTTGGAACATTATATTTATTTGTTGGTCCTTACATTCGAAATGTATGATTGTTTCTAGACTCGAAGTTTCGTTTGTAGTGTTGAGTAACTTTTGGAGCTGTAATCTGTTCTTCGTGGTTCATTTTTGGCGTGGAATCTAGAGACGAATCCATTTGTTCTTGCAAAGTGATTATTTTCCCATTTATAATTAGCTCGTTATTGCGTATTACCGCATATTGACCTTTTCGTCGTGCAGACAACATTGCTTCTCGTAAAGTATTCCTGTTTTTTCGCGCGTTTGCATCCAAGAACTCGGAGATTGACAGACCGGTGCCGTCCAAAAGATGTTTTCTCTCGAAGATACAGTTGGTTATTCTCTTACTAAGGAGTTCTACGACTAGAGGTCGGTTTTTGTTGTTACTATTACTTTTGCCTACTCTGTAGAAGTCTTCTATATAACCTAGTAAGTCCAGATTCAGGAGCTCGCGAGACATGTTTATAATTCTCTCATGTAGATTGTATTTCGGCTCTTCGTAGTATTCGATTAGGCCATATATCACAATTTTTTTCTTGTTACCTTCAGGCTCGACATTTATGCTTATCATTTTTATTTTGGTGGCAAGTTCCTTAATTTCAATTTTTAATTTATTGTTTTCCGTCTCCAAATTTTTCAGATTTGAGTTAATTTTTTCGATATCTACTTTCCTTAAATCATTTTGCAAAGATAGGGCTGTAGTTTCTTCTTTAACTGCATTTCTCAGGTTATTAATAGCTTTATTGATTTCAATTCCTAGTAGATTTTTTAAGTCCGATATTATGGACTTGTTGTTTTCTTTGAGCTGCGTGGAAATTATTTCAGTCAAATTTTGCAGTGTTAATTCTGTTTGTACATCAGGTGTATTTGGATTTTCAGCACAAACGGTATTACCGAGGAAACTCAGGTCTTCAGTAGAATCAATGCCGATATTTTTCGTATTTTTTGTTCTCCTTTGAGTGACATTGTCTATTTCGGTACTTCCAGATTGGTCGAACAATTCGATCTCTCGTGATCGCACAGGGGTATTGATATTACTAGTCTTGGGCATTTTGCATCTACATGTTTGGCATATCCATGCCTTTTTGCACTCCGCATCCATTGTGCTGTAAAAACGGCAGCTGGGGACATTCGAACATTCTAGGTCATAGCTATTTTTACATTGCTTACAAGTTAGGTATTCTCTGTTTATAATTTTCTGATTACAACCGCCACAAAAGAGTGCCATTTTGTAGTATTTTTTAATATATTGCTTGCTATCAAATCGTTATTGTTGTGTATGTAAACAACTTGCTTGCTTTGGTGGTGCGACGTCCTCTAATGGTATTTTTTCGTACTAATTGACTTATGGGTCAGCTCGTCTGACGTTTATGGCTCGATGATCAATGATCCATGCAACGTCAGTTCGCGAAAAAGTTAACACTATACTCGATAGATGGCGCAGGCGTATGACGGTTGGTGATTTGCAATTTTTAAAGTGTAAGTTAGGCTGTTTGTCGATCAGCGAACGCAGCTTTCTTCCACTAGCAACACTACCTTTGACGTACACTTGCTTGTCAACTGTCATAAGGTAACCTCCAATCAGCTGATCGTGGTACCGTTACTTGGCTGATGTGATAACGGTGTTATTCTTCTAGTTATGGCTTTGTTGGTGTATTTTGAAGTTATAACGGTTTACAGTATTGTCTTACCGCCTTCTGGGTTCCTAAAACAGTGTTTTTCCGGGTGTCCAGTAGTGAATGTATTACCGTAAGTGTCCGCCTCAACTATTATGCACATTCCCGTCGATAAACAGAAGTGAATTCTAATTGTTTCTTATTTAAAACGTAATGAGTACTCGCTAACAATGTTTACTTGGCTAGGGTTGCCATATCTAAGCTGATTATTAAACTGAACAACTGCGAGGTGCAACTTGCTGCAACTTCATTGTAACCAACAAGTTTACGATAGAGCGAGATTTTCGGGCAAGCGCGTTTGTTTACTACTACAGATTATATTATGGTGTATAGGTAGGTTACGACTTACAGTATATATTCAATCTTGTTTCAACCTAATTCAGGTAACTATTCGGTGTCTTTATTGAGCTGCAGTCACTGAAATGTAGTTAGTTGCTGAACTTGCCTTCCACTGCTAAGTCCTCACATACCACAAATACACGAATTAAGAACTTGATGATAAATATATTCAAAGTAAGTTAAGTTGATCGCTTCATGACAAAATGCATACAAATCTTGTGTCGTTATTTTCGTTTTTAGTTGTGGTTTAGGTAATTCGTGTCATTTTGTATAAAATCTCACGATAGCTTTAGGCGGATTTCCAGCTGGTAAAGCGTATATCGCCACGGGCCGAATAAATAAAATAATCAATAGATAAGATTTCGAAGTGCACGCTCTGTACTGAAACCGAACACCGGTACTTACAGACCTTGTATGCTTTTAAAAGAGAGTTATTTGCAAACCAAGATCCTTTTCATGAAACTGCAACTGATAATGCACTCACTTTAACATTAGATTTTTAATTGAAATACCTAATAAATTACTCTAACAGTAATCTAACGTTACCTCAGCCAAACGCTGTAGCCCGGACGAGACAGCCACTTTAGGGAATCGAAGAACTCGGAGACTAAGTATATTTATTATAATAAATGACAAAGGGAGTTTGTAAGTTCGCTCTTGAATCACGGGAGACAGCGCGTAGGTAATATGATTAATCTCAAAATGCTGTCAAAGCACTTAAAGTTGTATGCAGAGTAAAGGCCTATAATGAAAGTCCACATTATTTCACTACCTTTCCAGTTATCATAAATGTACGTTCAACGTCATCCATTCTCTCGTGTCATGCTATCATGAAAAACCGGACAAGTGCGAGTTAAACTCGCGTGGAGAGGGTTCCGTTCCGTACATGATTATCTGAAATTTACTAGGTAACCTTAAATAGCATAGACTTCTTATAGGTTTTCGTATAATTTATAGGCAAAGATCTATTTTCTGTATTTTTTTCAAAATTTTAGTCCCAGTAGTTTCGGAAATACGGGGGGAATGGTCATTTTTCGCCTATTTTCCAGAATAACTTCTAAACGAATTTATTTAAAATTCAAAAGAAAATATATTTAAGATCCTCACAATAAGCCCTTTCATTTAATATGTCACACAATATGTGGTGGCATAACTTTTTTTTTTTAATTATCTAGTTTACCCCCAAAAAGTGGCCCCTATTTTTAAAATTCATATATTTACGTCACGCGTTCGTGTTGCGGTCACCAACTTACATATGAATACCAAATTTCAACTCAATCGGTCCAGTAGTTTCGGAGCAAATTGGCTGTGACAGACGGACAGACAGACAGACAGACAGACAGACAGACAGACAGACAGACAGACAGACGCACGAGTGATCCTATAAGCGTTCCTTTTTTCCTTTTGAGGTACGGAACCCTAAAAAGTTCTTTTACTCATCAATTCCTTGCATTTTCTACAAATTTTAGAGCACTCCTTTTAGTTACTATTTATGTGTATGATGTGTAACCGTGTAAGCGTGTGTGATGAAGTTGATCAAATTTATCTACACGGCTTTCAGATTGTCCGTGCCATCTGAACAGGCTCTCTCGTCGAATAGATTACTGTCCTAGTGATACTGATACTGTAGTGTCTTACCTCGTAACACTCCAGATTTCGTTAATTTCACATAAAATCCATCTTCTTCATCCATCATCTTGATCATGTCACTTCATTTTCTTCTGTAGTTTTTTTTTATTACAAATACTGTGATTATCTGATGAAACTGTAGAGCACTGCGAAGCTCCTTTTCTTGGGCTAAAACTTTCATTTCACTTATTTAAAAATATTTACTAAATAAATATTTGGAAAGACCTATACGAAAATTTGACATTTATGACTGATAAGTTTTTCCGTTGCCGTAGCAACCTTTCAAAAGAATTCCCTGTTCGAAAACTTTGAACCTCCTTGTCTACCAGAACTCTTTCTCGCTCATTTCACAATGTAAACTTCTCCGTCAACCGCTTTTGCCTGCTGGCACTCTTCTAAATTCAAATTTTAGCATGCTCCATATTCGAATCCTCTCATGTTCCATATTCAAACGCTATGGAGGGTATAAAAGCGGTACTGCACTCGACTCAGCATCATTCGACCGACTGAAGTAGTATCTACAACAAGTAATCTCTGCATCGCTCAAGGACTTCAGATCAAAAGCTCTACATCGCTCCAGGACTACGAGGACTCCCACACGCCAGCCTGCGGCCGTGCTGCTGGATGCCAGGAACTCCAACTTCATCTTCACCATCGCCTCCACTCCGGGACCCCGTAGTCTGCCCCAACACGCCAGCCTGCGGCCGTGCTGCTGGATGCCAGGAACTCCAACTTCATCTTCATCATCGTCTCCACTCCGGGACCCCGTAGTCCGCCCATCCAGTGGGTGGCAGACTACACCCGGAAACGCCGCCGACCCATCTCACTTTACTCAACTCGACTACAAATAAATCCTAAATTCCATCTCTCTCTTCATTTAACTGCCGCTTCACGACAACACCTATATAACATGAAATGTAGGTATATTTTTTTTCAGCAATAACAGTTTCATCCAAAAAACTTGAGCACTGTAATTATAATTTGTTTTCATATGAAAATGAAAATGAAAATGAAGATGAAAATATATATTTTTTGTAAGTAGGCCACATGGGCTCTTTTACATGTCTGAAGCTACCAGCGCTTCGAAAGGTGACATCTGCTGAGAAGAAACGCCGCAATAAACTCAGCAGTAAGTCTTTTTTTTCCAACATGAAAAGGGCAGCAAATAATCCTAATGGGTAAAAATTAATTATAATAAATAACTAATAAGGGAGATGTATAGTCTCCGCGTCTGGACAAGTTACTTGTAAGTGACTTAGAGATGTATAAAGCCTCTAAGGGTCATAATTTAAATAAAGAAAAAAAGAAACATCTAAATTGATTACCTACGAGTACTCTAGGTTAAATGGAGATGTAGACAGTCTCCACGGTTAAGTGATAATTACCTGGTTTAGAGACCTGGCTGGTGGTTTACTTAATCCCTTTCACTTACTGTTGACTCTAGAGCCCTAATATACGTGAGAGGGATCTCTAGAGAGTAAATGAAATACTGGCGGACTGTAAACTGTATAAATGTAATATAAGTTCAACCGTTAACAATGGTCTTTTATCGCGGCGCGTACAGATCGTGAACGTAGCGAGCGGCGGGCGATCGTAAGCGAAGTCAGTGTCGAGCGGGCAGCGGCGAGCCGGGTCTCAGCCGCGCTCCCCGCGCCCCGGCTTCACGTAGGCGAACCGGCAGTGTCGTCGTTAATACTTACTCACGTCACTAGTAGGCGGGAATGGGACCGGAATACTGAAGCAAATATTGTGTTGCAGCGAAGCAAGCGAAGGCTCGAGCTGTCACGAACACGAGCGCGCAGCATCCCAAGACATCTGTTACTCGAAACTATGAACGATAAGTTTTACCATTATCTTAGGTAAGACAGCGCAGTGCCGTATGTTATTTATTGTGAGCAGTTTTTGAAATAAAGTATTTTGATTTGATTTGAGTTGTTATTCCTGTTTCCCACTAATGTATTTTCAAAATTGCTCTTTGGGGTTTGATACTAGTTACTAGGTATAAGCTTTTAGTAAATATTTATGTCATTACTCGTACACCGATACTTTAAGTTTCTTTAAACTAAACTATTGTTTTTTCTTGCAAGATTAAAAAACGCCTATTTTTGAAAGATACCTCCTTCAAGAAATTCCTTCGCAAGCACATGCACCTTGCTCAGTTTTATGTTTTCTTGAAGTATACCCTTGATATATATATCAAGCATATAATACAGACAGAGATTTATATCAGTGTTACACCCGACCTTGTCCAAGGCACACGATCCTGCGTGTTATAATTACTGAGCTACAGTTATATAGTGATATTAGTGATAGCGTAAAAAGGTAATGGGCCACGTTGTAACGTAGTCTTAGGTAGAAAATTGCCCGCACCGCCTTACTGGTGACCCAGGATGCTCATCCATCAATTAGGTGCCGCGTCACGCACGCCGGTGACTGTACCCTCTACAAATGCCATCAATAGTTAGGTCACGACACGCAATTATTATTAAAACTCTTCATACTATGATGCTAAGGAAGCCTCAACTATGTTACATATTAAGCATTCCCTTAAGGTCTGAAAGTGCGGCGACCGATTTACATCTCTGCACTAAGCAGCACTAAGGACGTTGGACAAAACATTTTAGCCTCCGCATCTTAGTTGATAGTCAGTTGTCGAAAAAACCAGCCAAATGTGAGTCGGACTCGCGCACTAAGGGTTCCGTACCATTATCCATAAAAACGGCAAAAAAGTCACGTTTGTTGTATGGGAGCCCCCTTAAATATTTAGTATTAGTAGTAGTAATATGCTGTTTTTTAGTATTTGTTGTTATAGCGGCAACAGAAATAAATCATCTGTGAAAATTTCAACTGTCTGTCACGGTTCATGAGATACTGCCTGGTGCGAGACGGACGGACAGACGGACAGCAGAGCCTTAGTAATAGGGTCCCGTTTTTAACCTTTGGGTACGGAACCCTAAAAATAACAAAGATAGGCAGAGCATGTGATTGTTAAATGATGGATTAGGACGACGATTAAGTATTTCGTAGTTAGAGAAGTAAGTAAGACATTTTGGTGTTTATGTGCCTCGACTTTTATCGCGAAGTTTTTAGATAAACAGTCTTCTTTATTATAAAGATTCTGATAAATTACAAATGAGTTTGGACACTTGATTATGGTCGTTAAAATCATATATTTTTTAATTAATTATTCAGCACATTTTGAAATCACGACTGTGCCTCGAAGCAGTCAGCCATGTACATACCTCAGCTTCAATAAAAATCACATGTCCATGTACCCTAACTGCAGTGTATCTAGGTTAGGCGAAGCGCGGGGGCGTTCAGATACTAAATTTAATGAGTGGCTGCGTGCAGCGAGCGTATCCTCACCGCGACTCGCGACGCGCGCTCTACTTCCACCTTAGGCGAAACGAGCTCGATACAGTCTCCGCTAAACTTCTACCCCTCAATTAGATACACCTGAAACTCGATAAAGGCATATTTACGGAGTGTGCAAGCGCGGTGGGAGCCCGTCTTTATTGCTCGCTCACAGCGTTGCATCCCGCAAACTAATTTGACACACGTTGCATTATAACGAACTGACGCTTTCCGCGATACAGTACCATTACCATTTGTTGCGCAAACCGTTCTCGCTAGCGTAAACTATCGGAAATACTGCTTGTTGCCGATACAAGTAAAAGGGACCGAGCGATAGTTTACGCTAGCGAGAACGGTATGCGCAACTCATGGTAACGGAACTGTTTACTCGCGGCACAGACACGCGCTAAGCTCGTAAGCGAAGCGAATTTAGTTTAATTTTATTTGACTGAGACTTTTTGAGAGTTAACAAGAATTTGAGGACCATTTATTTGGTATAAGCGTGGGTTTATTAGATGGGTGCCCCGATCGGTAGATTTTCATCGGTAGGTTTTTTCCCTAGTTGCATTTTGCCATGATCGTGTTTTATCATAATGTGCATATGTGACAGTTGTTCGTCTTAAACGCACTTTTATAATCTCAATTCTTCCCGTCGCATTCAGTCTTAAACTCAGTTTTTCTCGTCCCATGTTTTCAAAATGTGACGCACGTGGAATAAAAATGTTCGCCAGACTAAATTCGTTACTCTGTGTCTGTCTTTCTGTTACTCTATTAGTTGTATAAGATAATTAATTTGTGCCCATTAGGTTTATTTGTTGCACTTTTTATGTTAGTTTTAGTTATATGTAATTTTAAAGTGGAAAAAAAGACTTACTGCTGAGTTTCTTGCGGCGTTTCTTCTCAGCAAATGTCACCTTTCGAAGCGCTGGTAGATTCAGACATGTAAAAGAGCCCGTGAGGCCTACTTGCAAAATAAATATTTTCATTTTCATTTTCATTTTCATTTTCATTTTCATTTTCATTTTCTTTTTCATTTTCATTTTCACTCTTTCACGGCTAAACCGGTAAACCGATTTTGATGAAGTTTGGTAAAGAAATAGTTTGAGAACCGGAACACATTAGGGCTATATAATATGTTTTTTTTTATTTATAAAGTAATTATGCATATTTAACTACTTTAGTAAAATTACAATCTAGTCTTAAAGACTAATAAGTAATATAGATTCAGCATAAACTTCTAAGCAAACTATATCTAAGAATGAGTCCATTGGCACTTTACTTAGTATCTGTTATGGGGAAGACACTATGTTCATGTGTTCTTATTTAATAACACTAGGTAACACTATTTTAACTATGCACTATTGCACTAAACTACCTCAAGCGGTTTTGTCCTCTTCAGTTTTCTTACTATGTCCATGGTGTCGAGGAGCTGGGTCGCCTCGACCTTCACGTGGTGGTGAAGCTTGTGTTCGTAGGCTTCGGCATATTTTCTTATTATTTTAGAAACGACCTCTATTTGTAGGTCCCTGTGAAGATCGGCATTTCTTATGTACCATGGCGCGTTAACGATGCCTCTGAGTACTTTCTTTTGGAATCTTTGTATTATTTGGATGTTGCTGAGTTTGGTACACCTCCAAAGTTGTATACCATAAGTCCGTACAGGCATAAGGACTTGTTTGTACAATAATATTTTGTTGTGTATGAGTGTAAGTTGTACGAGAAGTTCCTACCAAGTAGCCAATACATCTTGTTGTAGTGAATACTCTCTCTACTCTTTTCTTTTTGACGTGGGTTTTCCAGCGCAGCTTTCAAGCGTCATTCCAAGATATTTGGCAGTATTCGCATATGGAATAGCTTGATTATATAAATACACCAGTTAATATTGCAGTTTTTTGTTTGGAAAGTCAATATGGATTGACTTTGTCTTGTTTAGACTTATTCGCCATTTCTTGGTCCACGGTTTATAGATATTTGAACCTTTTCAACTGCTGCTTTATGGCTATCTCCAATTGCCATAATAGCTGTATCATCAGGGTCATGTTGCAAGGGAGTTATTTTCTATTTTTGGTATATCACAAGTGTAGAGAAAGTAAAGGATGGGGAGAAATACCTAAATGGGCATCTAACAAATCTACGTGTGTTTCAAACCTTTCTTTTTGCCGCCTAATTCGGTGAGAAATATTTTAGCAACCTGTTCGTGATTCTTGCTTAGATCATAGGCCTTGTCGACAAGACAATTTTATTAAAAATTTATGTAGACCTTTTAAAGTCCATTAAAATTAAAAATTGCTTTAAGCTGAATATTAAATCAGTTAATAGATTCAGGCGTTACTTTGCGGAAATCCATATTATACTAGAAATATTGAATTACTTTGCTACTCCGCGAAAACAGTAGGGTAAAATCGTGCAAATAGCGGCGCTTGTGTTGAATATTTTTTGTTCATGCAATATTCCCACCCTCCCTCCGCATATAATAAAATAAGCAACACAAACGCTACCTACGCTACCCGTAACAACGGTGATGACGCTACATTTAACTGTTCATTTATAATTGTGCCCCTGTTATTTTGCCTTACTATCTCCAATTGTTCGAGAACACCTAGACGCAATCCTTTTTCACAAACATGTAAGATGTCATATGAATGTGAATCGGGCAAAACATGATTAGATTCTAATAAATGTTTAGCGAAATTGGACTTGTCTGGATGTTCATGCCTATACAAAGCTACATGCTCTTTATATCTAATTGCGAAATTCCGCCCTGTCTGCCCTTTGTATACTTTTGAGGCGCAGTACATTGTAAGTAATGTAAATATACTATATTACTTCAGGTACGTTGATGATTTGATACTTTGTTGGACGGGTAGTATGGGACAGCTGGACATATTTTTTAATGATCTTAATAACAAACACCCAAGAATTAAATTTAACAAAGAATTGGAACAAGAAAACTCACTAAATTTTTTGGATTTAACTATAACAAAATTAAACAATAGACATCAGTTCAGAATTATATAGAAAGCCGACGTGTACAGATACAGTTATTCCGGCTTCTTCCACTCATCCATGGCAACATAAAATGGCTGCTTTTAACTGTTATATACATAGGTTGTTGACAGTCCCTACATCAAGAGAACATTATGACTTAGAGTTACAGATAATTTATCAAATTTCAGTTAGTAACGGTTACAGCAAAGCATTGGTTAATAGTTTAATTCAAAAGAAACAGAGGCGAATAGTCAACAACATACTGTATACTGCAGACACTTCTCAGCTTATTAACAAATATAAAGCAAGCATTACTTATGTTGGCCGTTTGTCAGATAATATTCATAAAATGTTGAAATCTAATAACGTTAATGTCGCTTTCAAAACAAATAACACGTTGTGTTCTAGACTTAGCAATGGCAAGGAGAAAGTGGAAAGTGGGAAGAAGTCGGGAGTTTATAAGCTCACCTGTGATGTCTGTAAAAAAGTATACATAGGGCAGACAGGGCGGAATTTCGCAATTCGATATAAAGAGCATGTAGCTTCGTATAGGCATGAACATCCAGACAAGTCCAATTTCGCTAAACATTTATTAGAATATAATCATGTTTTGCCCGATTCACATTCATATGACATCTTACATGTTTGCGAAAAAGGATTGCGTCTAGGTGCTCTCGAACAATTGGAGATAATAAGGCACAATAACAGGGGCACAATTATAAATGAACAGTTAAATGTAGCGTCATCACCGTTGTTACGGGTATTTTCAAATTCAAATTCTCTTAATGGGGGTAGTGTAGCGAGGGTATAAATTGAGCCAACCGTTCTTAACGAGCTCAGCGAGGTCCCCGCGACCTGCGCAAACTGTGGGGGGCCACATCCGGCCAATCACTCTGCTTGCCCCGTGTTCCGGAAGGAGGCCCGGAACAAAAGGGCCGGCACAGTCGCCCGCACCACCACCGCCGCCCGCCCCGGCCAGAGGACCAGGGCAATCGTCCCTACCACCACGGTGGAGGAGTCGGCGCCCGCCTCTCTAATGGCGCCGGCCAATGCCCCCCGCTCAAGGGGGCCCAGAGACGACGCCCCCGGCCCTCTCGTGCCGACCAGGAAGAGCAAGAAGAAGAAGCCCGCCGCTGCTAAGCCCGCAGCCGCAATCACCGCTGAGCCCGCAACAAGCCCGCAAAGCCTCGCCGATCTACGCGCACAAGTTGCGCAGATGATAGCGAGGCAAAGAGACCTCCTCGCGTCTATAGACGCACATATAGGCGCGACATCATAAAGCCGCTGAGAGGCCGATGAACCCACCACGCCGCGGACAGGCAACGTGGACCCAAAAGCCATGATAGGCATGAGGAACGCCATGAAGGCAAACCCGAGGACCAGCCCGTCGTTACGGGCTGCGTAAGAGGCCGCCAAATAAAGGGCTCAGCCCTGATAGGCTCCCCCGCACACCACCCGCTACGCGGGCGGTGCGCGAGAGAAGGCTCGAGAGTAACGAGCTCATTCTTCGAGCGAGCGTCGGTCTATCAACTTCTCCTGAGGATGCCTCGTAGAGAGGCGAAACACGTGTCGAGCGGTATTTTTGGTGGTGGTGGTGGTGGTTGTAGTAGCATTTGTGTTGCTTATTTTATTATATGCGGAGGGAGGGTGGGAATATTGCATGAACAAAAAATATTCAACACAAGCGCCGCTATTTGCACGATTTTACCCTACCGTTTTCGTGGAATAGCAAAGCAATTCAATATTTCTAGTAGAATATTAAATCAGTAAGTCTGGGCACAAAAAAATGCTTTAGGAATTGTAATCATTTGGTAAGAATCGGTTCAACCGGGGCAATTGTCTGTGATATGTGGAGCGCATCCCGGCGGACGGTGGGGTGGTGAAGGGGCTGAAAGAGGGGTAATAAATGTGGGTCGTAATTGAAGCCAAGACGCGGCGCGAGTCGCACGATTCGCGCGAGGACATGTATCAGAATCATCGTTGTCATCGAGAAGCATGGAATTGTGGACCTTCTTTTTTCATCTGGCAAAAAAATACGTTACAGATTTTTCTTATTGTGAACTAAATGACAAAAAATACACGTTGCATTGGAACGATAGTGTTTTTAGGCTTTTCTAGTTATTTTTATGCAGCGCGTGTCGCGAACGCAGGTACAGCGCGGTAATAGAGCTCGCGAGTGTGGGGCGTGAGACGTGAGGCTCGAGACGTAGGACGAGAGAGAGAAGGGAGGGGGGGGAAGCGCTAATACTATGCTAATGCCCTACGTGGCGACTCGCACTAGTGCAGCTGGCATGTGGAATATAACCGCATAGCATCAGGGGAAAACCTTACGTCAAATAACCTTTCAAAATATGCAATTTGTGTATGGTGGTGTAAGTTGTGATAGTTGTGCTTTTTATGGACTTCCAGTTCGGGTAGCAAGAAACAATGACAAATTTAGATAGTTCACATTTATACATAGAATTTACTTATAAATACCAGCATGTTACATATTTTTGGAATGCGGAAGCATTTCATTTGATACTAATAATGCAATGCTAGGTATAAAAATATCAAGATACCAAATATGTTCTAGCATTCTCCATACTAGATTTCAGTGACGACATATATCAAGTGTCACGCGGGCATTTTGCTCAAATTGTCTTGACACCCCATTTGTTAAGATAAGATAAGCATTATTTTATTGTCACAAGCATGATTATGTGTATGTGCGTTAAAATCGATTCAGTAGTTTGGGCTCTAGGTAGTAACTAATCGAGTAATTACATACATACATATACACATACATACATTCATACATAACGTACATAAATAAATACATGTATACTCGTGAAAAAATATAACTCTCCTTTTCGGTTCGCTGCAGTCGGGTAAAAATGGCCAGTTTTTATGTTGCAGAAATTAAATGAGACTGCAGTGGGACTCTAAAATATGCTCGAATGTCAAATATGTTTTGATTCTTCAAATTAAAAAAAACGCACTTCTTAAGAAATAACAAAGTAGCCTGTGAAACAACAACTCTTTGCACAGTTGCTGTACAACTAATACTGCATCGTAAGATGGGCTTCACCAAGAACCGGAATGCTCGATCGGAGCGACGTTGATGCACTCGACACACGATCAAACACTTTGTTTGTGTCATCTCCAGGACCAGGAGGAACCTTCCCATGTACCGCAATCCCACTTTATCTTCACGACTTGTCGCGTCTGCGCGTTGATATGTTACAAACATACATCACATTATCGTGTATCACATGAGTATTAATCGGGAATCAATGCACTATCTAGTGAATACCTATATTATGCAGCCTACTACACGTATGTCATTATGTATAACGAAATGTGAATGACCTGACTTAGGTCGGGAGAAGTTTGTAACTCTACGGTCAACATGTATAGAAGTACTTTTATCTGTCACTCTGACACTTGTTCCATGTTAATTCATTCAGAACGACGCAAGGCATCTCTTATTGGCATAAGTTAACGTAATTAATCATAATAAACACCATCTATCCTAACATTTATTTCTTCGATGATAGTTTCCACTTGATTCATTTATTCACTAGCTTCTGCACGCGACTTTGGACGCATGGAATTCGCTTATAGCTATTCCATCGGGAACTTTTAAATTTTCCAGGATAACAAATGCCCTATGTCCCTAACTTACAAAATAAAGAGGAAGGAGGGGATGATGGTGTTGTATGGCCATGATACTTTTACTTAAAATACTACACCTTGATGTTTACTATAATATGTAAATGATTAGGTACAAATGTAACTCAACAACTTTTGATAATTCGTCGGCACGCACACCACAGCACAGCACAGCACAGCACAGTGAGATGATATTCACAGCACAAGGCCGAGTTCCGGCGTGAACGCCGAAATGAAACGATTTGGCAAAATCGTCCGCCAGCTCGCCGCGTCATTAGAGCCTAATAGCTCGAATCATCGGAACCTTAATTACAAACCCATAGCCGATCTCTACAACTACACGGCACATCAGACACGGGGAACTAGACTTTACGTCCAAGCACCATGGCTACGAATCGATTGAATGAGATATGAGAGCGTGTGGTGCACAGTGAATCAATTTGTAGTCGTTATCACGGCTATCCGGGGACAAGCGAGCTCGCTGCGAATGGCACGGACACATACCCACGAGTATTGAGGGAGCGAACGTAGAACCGAATAATCCGACTCCAAACGAAATCCGCTCGGAAAAACAGAGCGACGTGCAAAATCCCAATCATTTCGTTATCAATAACAGCGGCTTACACTTTAGTACAGTCTCTGCTTTTATAGCGTTCACGTTATTATTTAAAATGCTTGACAATTTACGCCAGTTATTTAGTACCGCTTAAATAGAGTAGGGCTCGTTACGACTTAGTTTCATAATGACTTACTCTTTCAATTGACTAAATCTCAGAACGAATTGTACCGAAATGCCTGAAATCCTGAATATATTATTACCTAGTATGAGATTTCAGTTACTTTACAGCTACTTGTTTACAACCACTTTGGTACAAAGTTGTTTTGTGATTTAGTCAAAGCAATAAATACGTTATTTCGAAATGAAATTGCAACGAATCCTACCCTTTAAATACGGCATATCAATGTTATATGCTATGATAGCAGCAAGATATATTGTATTCATTTGGGAGCAAAATATTCATGCCTCGGGTTGAACAGCTTGAATCTCCCGCTACATTCAACATTTAGCGTTAAAATCCCTCGCCACGCTCGTAATTCTATCCTCCTGAAATCCCCGGTCCTCACTTGAAAACATAAAAAAACTATAGCCCAATGTCAAACCGGCTTAACAAGTGGTAACGGCTTAAGCAGAAATCGAGGGGAAAAATCCATGGTTTTTTTTTACAAATTTTCCGACATTAATGGATACTTACTAGATCGATTTTTTGAAGAAATTAAGAAAATATCAGTTTCGGCAAAATCGATACCTCCAGTATCCAGGAAGCCAGGAAGCTATTCAAGAATTTATTCGTATACTTTCGTTCTGAATATAGCAGTTTACTCCCATGAGACACAATCCACTATTGGCATACTGTCTTAAGTAATCTAATCGATACTCCATTACAGATGTCGGCCGTGTCTTGCAACTCACAATATCTTACATTGGGAATCCTTACAAACGATAGTACTTCATTGCCTGTGCTCGGCCTGAATCGTGTTCTTATCAACAGTTGAACGATTGATAACTGTGTGGCATTTAATGGAGCATAATGTACGCAAATGCAGCAAGGACTATTTAATTTAAGAGTGACAAACATAGACTTCAAATCCTGGAAACTACACACGCACTGAAACCCCCGAGTGGGACTTGTAGCATTATCGTAGACTTAAGTAGTTTTTAAGTGTTATCATACAAATCTTAATTTTGTAATTTAATGTCGTCCCTCCTTATACTACAAGTTCCAAAGTAACTCTGTCTGTGTGTCTGTCTATCTCTGTCTTACGTTTTCACGGGTAAACTGATGAAGCGATTTAGATGAAATTTGGTACGGAAATAGATTAAATACTGGGAAAGGACATAGGCTACTATATGAACATGGGGCGGAAAAAATATTTTACGGAATTTCGTGCAGGCTGATGAGAACCCATTGAAGTCTTTACATCAGTACGAATTACGGCCAAACCTCTTAACCGATTTTAAATTTTGTGTAGAGATATTTTGAACCCTGGAAAACGGTATTAATTACCTTTTTAATTCTGAAGGCAAGTAATCCCTAAAATGGTGACCAAGGGGCTGGAAAATTAATTAACGACTGTTTGGCGTGTCCGATTAGAGCCTATAAGTTGACGGAAAATATTCTGAATTTAAAAAGTCAGCAACAAAAATATTCGTCATATTTGAAAGATACATTTACACGCAGATGAAGTCGCCGGTAAAAGCTAGTACGATAATAAATAAAAAGATAAAAGTCTAAGTCTGATACATACTACGTACAGCAACATCCACCTGCGTATTGCGGTCCAGCATAGGATACACCAGCGCGCTTAACCACACCGCTAGAGACCGAGTGCAGTAAGTAACACAGACACTAGTTTGGTCCTTCGGCTTGAACAACGCTGAAATAATATGTAGTAAAACAGAGTAGGTATACCTACTTCAATTTACTCACCTCTACCATTTTTGAATTAATGAAGCCCCCTGACAGACTGACGGCTACCCTTAGGGCACTGAAACTTTTAAAATAGTTGCGTAGTGGGGCTTGGCTTGTTTAAGCATTGAGAAGAGGGAAAATGTTTATATAATTTGAACAGGCGTTTTATTTGAACAATCCGTATTTCTCACTCAAACAGTCATTTCACCCCCTTTGGGGTTGAGTTTCGGCAACGGGGAAAAGTTTGCAGAATATACAACATTTCAGGTTAATACGTGCGATATTTATTTCATCTAATATAAAACTTTGACGCACCCTTTCACCCCCTTAAGGGTTGATTTTCAATTGTATTGAGTGTCTACGTCACAAAACAAGGCTATATTTTCTTAATTTCATGTTTATATTTTTATTCGTTTCGGCTGGGCGGTGATCAGTCAGTCAGTCAGGACATCTCTTTTACATCTAGGTACAGATTGTCTACAGTACATTGTTTTCATTGTACATAGTTTGTCTGAGACTCGACGTCCTACTTGGCCTCGGTTCATTTATTCAAATTCCTTCAGCGTGTCGCAGTTTACGAGGTGCGCAGAAGTAATTGAAGCGTACTTGAGCGTTTCATTTGGCGTGTGTTTTACGACGCGCCACTCGTTCGGAGTCGCGCCGCGCGCGAGTCACCTGCGACGAGGACGGATAAGTGATTGCGTCCGGAACGCCGGGTTTCAACAATAGCACATTGATATTTTAATAAATTATGTTCTTTTTTCTCTTATCATATTATATTTTTCACTTTCCCTATGGTTTTCATGTATTGTTTCATCATAATCGAAACGCACTGATATATATACATACATATATATACATATATATATATATATATATATATATATATATATATATATATATATAGTAAATTCGTTCGTATTTCTCTTAAACAAAATACAACTTGAAATACTACATACACTTGATATACTTGAAATACGAACGAATTTACTGGAGCAACTTTACTATTATCGCCAATTTTTTCCCAATATAAATTATAATATATATTGGAACATTGTACCGGAAATAAATTTTTAAAACATAAAATATATTTTACAATTAATTTCATTAAATCTAAACATTTTAAACTAAAAATATACTCTTACTCATAATACTCATGTAGCTTATTGCTTTATTTTGTTATAAAAGTCTTACAAATTATACAATACAGTTTAACTTAAGTAAATACTTTAAATCAAGCCACGCTTATAAAACGCATATTGTAAATATACAAAATACTTACAAAGTTTATTAGTGTTTGGCCAAAGTTATAATAAGTTCAATATTTAACAAGAAAACAGAAAACTATTTGTTTATAGCTCACTCTTCCGCATGATGCGTAATGCGTTAGAGCGGGATGAAAGTCTCGCTCGCGAGTCGCAACAATATCGCTTGGACGTTCCCGAATAGAGGCCCTGGACACAAAAAGCGCGAGCGAGTTCCACTTTATTATAAAATCGGCGCCGAGTACCTAATAAATTAATGCAATGGATGTCCAAGTCGTTTTCAAGCAGTCTGTTTAAATTATAGACAGGATGATAATCCTATCGAGTGGAGGCGAAGCACGGACCGAACGGAAATAAGGTGATCTCGCAGATTACACGCACACACACGCATGCACATACACAACATGCGAGTTGGGCACATACCCACTATTGTCCGCATGTGTCACGGGGATGTTCACACCAGACTCGGCACTCGGCCTGGAGGTTTCTGATAGTTCATTCCAAGTAAATTAAACTACATTTCTGACGGATTTCCGGACGCATTGACTAAGCGATAGATATCGCGACGGTTTTACTATGTTGCCACCTTTGCTGTCAATTTAATATGAGCTACCATATCGGAGCAAACTAATTTTAGGCAATGTCCAGGCCCAGGACACGTGATTTTGTGTAAAAATGCACTCAGCTGCCATTTGCATTGTACCGCCTATTGGATCTTAACCTCGCGGCCCGTTCGCTTCCAAGCCCTTATTTTCGCTTGGTGGGTGCTGTTGTGGAATATATACACACGATTGCTTTTATAATGTTAAATCAAAATTCACAAAGCTACTTAATGTGCCAATAATTTTTAAATTAGGAATTACCCTTCTATTATTATCATTGTCAAATTAGGTTCATGTAGGGCAGTAGCACTCCCTCCGGACGGTCGTGGCCCGCCGCCGCCGGCCGCAACAGGATGGGATATTGTTCGAAGGTCTGGTTGGTAACGTCGTTGCACCCTGTCTCATTGACGGTTGGGTTGGGATGCATTTTTGATCGCCGAGGTAAGAAAACCTCCACGGATTTATATGATTACTGCGCCTACCGCGTAGTTAAATGTATCTGATTCTAGCTTTAAAGCAATTTTAAAAAGACTTGCTTTGTAGGAATGATGAAATTGAGTATGTACCTACAGCTTTCCATCATTCACCTGAGAATAAAGTTTGTAATAGATATACGAACTTTAAGGATAAGTATGAGCGGAAAGCGCCAGTCCTGTGGCAATGTTGTTGGACGAAAAACTGATTCTCCATTCATATTTTAAGACCAACTTTCCTGATTCATGACAAGAGAGAGGACACCATACGCTTGTGACAGTCATGTCGGGTTATTACAACAGCAAACGCAGTTGCTCCGCTAACATGTCGCATTCCGCACTCAACATGTTCGCGCGAACCTCGACATCTGCGCCAATTCTAAACTGATTGACAGTTTATTACCAAAGTCGCAAATGTCTCTCTTTGGGATTTTGAGGGGTTTTAGTACAGCATCCTACATCATCCTCGCCGTGACGCGGGGCTTAAACTTGATGACGTTATAAGTGTAACAGCGAACGAGACATGATGAAACCCGCTTCAAATTCAGGAGGCTCCGCGCGGCGCTGAGCCGGCACGCGCGCCGTCGCCGCCGCCGCCCGGCGGGGCTCATTGCCGCCGCACAATTATTATATTCCCCCTTAATAACGTTTTTATTCTGCACTGTGCTTAGTATACACCATAATTATCTCGGAACGAGGGTTGATAGACCAATTTTTAGCCGCTGTCGCGACTCTTCGTTCTAAATATTTTAACACCATTTTGCAAATAGTATTTCCAATATTTTTACGTGAGTTCGACTTGACACGAATTGGTTCGTTGCATGGAGGATTCGCCAATTAATTGTGAATTGCTGTGCGTAATGCTAAGGCTACACACATCGCGATAAAACTTCGTCTTCGGCCTACGGCGAATGTGCATGCCGACACTGCTATAGAGAGCAATGCCGCAGAGTTTATCGCGGAAAAATGGACGAAGCTGTCGCTCTGTATTTTATGGCGCTTAACAATTATTTTTTAGTATTCCATAGTATAGGCTCATCCTCGTAATTGGAAATAAATTCCAAGATTCTGTCATTACTCCAATCCATCGTAAACAACCATGAAATCGTAAACAATACGTCGCCGCTTGCAGTAGACAGTACCTCCGCTACGCACGATGAAGTTGAGCCGACTGAAGTGTGGCCGCGCAAGCGAAGTAAATAAATAAAAGCGCGCGATAAAAGCCTTTGATGTGCGCAAATTTACCGACAGCGGGGCGAAGGGGCTTCGGCTTCGGGCGAAGTGCCGAAGTATTCGCGAATATTCGGCTACACACATCGCGATAACGCGAATATTCGCATTATCGCGATGTGTGTAGCCGTAGCATTACCGTTAAATCAGTCAGGCTAGAATGAATAAAGTTGGTCGTTGGATAAAAACGACTAAGTATACATACAATTTTTACACAGATTCGATAACGTTATTATTTATGCATGTAAGACCTATTCATTGAAATTCCAAAAATTGTAAACTCCTATTAGAAAAAAGTAAACTTACCTTGGCTGGTCGCGCATGTTCCGGAGAGGGCGGGGCGGCGTGCGCGGGGGGCGACGGCGGCGCGGCGCGGGCGCCCGGCGTGCGGCTGCGGCGCGGCGGACACGCGTCTGCGCACCACACACAGGGCACTCGTAATAATCACATAGGTTTTGGAAGTATCATCAGCACGTCTAGCAAGACCTGCCCGCGAGTCATTTGTCGCTCAGTGCGTCCCTTACATATTCGACTAATTTGACAGAGACGCACTGAGCGACAAACGAGTCGCGGGCATGTCGTGCTAGCCCCCCAGATCGACAGCTGAGCGAGTGAACCCGATCAGTAAATGGATGGATACTGCCGAGTTGAATTTCATAAAGGACGCGGATTAGATGTATACGTATCTATCTGAGAAACCACGACAAAAATCGTTAATGAGGTTGTCAATGATGAGAAAGAAGTGAAGAGGTATGAATGAACTCTCGCGAGACTCACTTTGTTTCCGCAACGGCGCGGGATCAGGCGTGCGGGCGCGCCGCGGCAAGGCGACGTCGGCGAGGGGCGCGGGAGACGCGGGCGCCGGGGGCAGCGCCAGCAGCTGCCGGTACAGCTCCAGCTCGTGGTAGAACTCCAGCGAGTCGGGAGAGTCGCCCGCCGGCGCGCGCGCCGCGAGCCCCACCTCGGCCGTCAGCCCGTTCAGCACGAGCCGCCGCGCCGCCATCCGCGCGCCGGCGCCGTCACCCGTCGCAGTCGACGCACGCGCACATGTTCACAACACGACGCGCTTCGTGTTCATTATGTTAAAACACAAACTCGTCAACTAGCTGCCTGATTATGATTCAAAACGTCCTCTCTTTCGTAACACTCATGATTTGGCACTCTATGACAACAAATTCTACAGCATCTATGTTTTATAGAAGTTAAATATCCTTTACTAGAATCGCTTTAATCTATCAGCAAGTAACTACGCTAGAGATAGCTTTTGATATCCTCCTAACCAAACCACTAGCAAAAGAAATTTTCTTTTGTATCTTTCTATACAAAAGAAAATTTATTTTATATGATGGTATATGCTAGTACGCATTATGAACTAGCCGATGTGGGTAAACACCAACCCATGTCTTGATTGCTTGAATTATTGAAATTTATTAATTATTCTGCATATTAATAAGCCTCTCAAAGTGATTTAGTCCGTCTAATACGCTTAAGTGTTACAGTATAGACAGACTACTCATTCATTAAAATAATTCCATCGCGTCTTTACAACCCCTTTTATAGTAGTGATAAGATTTCGAACGCTTTGCTAAAATTATGCAGTTTCACTGATCCTCTTGTTGTTTATAGCCAGCCACGGAACCGTTTTATTAACAATCACAACAAAAGCTTTTATCTCTTTCAGAAGTTGTCAACCGTTCAAACAAATTAAAAAAACTTACAAAAGTTATGGCTTAACTTTTGGTTCAGTTCAGAATCATTCACAAAGACAGCAGCACACTTTTACAGGATCCCATTTGAAAGTAAGCAGTTAATCCATTGTTTATAAAGTTTTACATTGGTGCGCGCGTGTTGCGTGCCGGCGGGCGCACCAACGAGCACGTGACACGTCCGCCGCGCGTTCCCGCGCCGCCACACTGGGCGGCTGCGCCGGCTGACGCGCGGCAGACGAGATGTGGGTCAGCAGGGACCGCGAGCAGCGTGCGCCTGCTACCTGTGGCTCTGCACAACAATCATTACTGACCGTAACGCTAGCATTCACGTAAACTAACGATAGTGCATGAAGAAACGGACATGAGCATGATATAGAGCAGGAAATAATAATTACTAACCCACGTTGCGAGCAGCACCAGGTAGGAGTTGCAAACTTAAAACTACTTTGATATAAAATCACAATTTCATGCGTCCAACTAATCGATCTCAATGTTATATTTCTCTACTTTATGACAGCGCACTTTATAGCATATTAAATTGTTTGCGAAACCAGCATACGAACGCATAAAAAATATTGCTTTAACCATTTTATTATACTCTTGGATGGTTGGAACATTGTGCATTGTGCATAAGACAAGCTTCGAATCATGGAATCGGTAAAGTACCTATCATCTGAATAATGTCAGGTCACAGACCATGTATCCTAAAGACACCGCTTAGCCTTACTTTTACTAGGAAACCAAGGCTGTAAAAACTGGCGGGGCGCGGGGGACGCGCGCTGCGCTGTGATTGGTGCGCTCGAGCTTGTTGCGAGCGTTGCTAAGCAACGTGTTAGCGAGCGTGTCCGCGGACCTCGCTGTTAGTGATGGGACACATACGATACTTTCTCGATAGTATCGAAATTTATCAACTACTTAGTACTAATAAAAATAATTAGATTGATTATAATTTGGCAGTTGTATAACCACACGTTATAATAGATTATTCAAGGAAAAAGAAAAATAAAATATGGAATGAATTTGAACAGAACAGTTTTTAATTTTGCGTTTCTACTCTACATACCACATATGTGTATATGTATAGAGCGAGATTTAAATAAAATAAATTAAATTAAATGTTTAATTATTGTAACTAACACCTATGGACAAAAAAATACTTTTTCGTCGTGCTATTTTATTTTCTCTTGTTTTTTATACATACATATAGAGGGCGACAGTTTGCTCGCTGCTAGCTTAATATTACTTTGTAGAGTCACTAAATGGCGTTTGTCTACATTTTAATGATTTCGCGGGGAACGATTGATACTTACATTATAATCCCGTAACTAAAGGTTTTTTCAATTTCAACCGACTCATCAATTTTTATTAAACATATATTGACCCACGCGCTCATAAGCTTTATGCGGATTTAGGTACCTACAACAATGGAAAATTGCATTAAAACACGACCAAGGTCGAACGCGACACGCACAAGCATGTGCTTTATACGCACTGACGAGTCAAGTTAGGCTCGCTGGTTAGTTCAGGAACGAAGTTTTAGGTACCTATATAAAAGAATCACACCCCAGTACTGGGCTGATTCGCTCCGAACCGAGGAGATTTATTTTGTTTAACACTTTGGCCGCCATAGTCGGCTGTGGCTGTTGGCGGATTTTCGTGCCCCTGACGCCACGATATGCCGTTTTCCATACATTTGATTTGGCTACAGCTGTCGCCGAGCGCTCGTCGCGTTTTCGCAGTTAACCGTGGCGTTCAAAAGGTTAATGTATTTACACCAAAATCTTAACCAAAGTATTATTATTTGGAACACATTTTTTTGGTTTATTAAATAACAACCTACCAGTGCGAATTATTAAAGACAAGCTTCTGCCCATGACTTTGTCGGCGTGGAATTCGTAATAACTCACACACACACAGAAACTTTCGCATTTATAATGTTCGTGTTTGTTCGCTGTTTTAGCAAATTGGATGTTCACTTTTTAGACGATGGCGAATGACACTTTCATATAAAAAAATCGTCATTGGTATCGTTTTCAATGTATTTAGGCATGAAAAAACCAAATCCGATGTCACTTTTTGGATCCAAGATGGCGGATGACAATGTTATGTCAAAAATCGTCATTGGTGTCGTTTTCAAGGCTTAAATACCTTCAAAACGACACCAATGACGATTTTTGACATGACAGGGACATCCACCATCTTGGATCCAAAAAGTGACATCGGAATTGGTTTTGTCATGCCTAAATACATTGAAAACGATACCAATTATGATTTTTGACATGACTGTGTCATCCGCCATCTTGGATCCAAAAAGTAACATCGGAATTGATTTTGTCATGCCTAAATACCTTGAAAACGATACCAATGACGATTTTTGACATGAAAGCGACATCCGCCATCTTGGATCCAAAAAGTGACATCCAATTTGCCAAAACAGCGAACAAAAACTAATATTATAAATGCGAAAGTTTGTGTGTGTTTCAGTTATGTATGATGTTGTTCCTCCTTCACGCTTCAGCGGCTGGACGGATTAATATAGGCTAGTTCCCGCGGCAATAACTATAACCGAATTCCACGCGAACAAAGTCGCGGGCAGAAGCTAGTCTGATATTTAATAAACAAAAAAAAATGTTCTAATTAATAATACTTCGGTTAAGACTTTGGGTGCAAATACATTAAAAAATAATATATCCTCTCAGTAAGTTTATAATAGCTCAAGGCGTCTATTCGGGAACGTCTAAGTGATACTGCAGCGACCCGCAAGCGAGACTCGCATCTCGCTCCTACGCATTACGCGTCGTGCGGAAGAGTGGGACGAGAAATCTCGCTCGCCAGTCGCTACAACATCACTTAGCGTTCCCGAATTGGAGAATCGCGCGGTCCCGAAACCAGAAGACCCCGGTTCGAGTCCAGGCCCCTAATTCTCGCTGTATTCGAGATAATGTCGATTGCGAGATTAAACGTCAGATTCATACAGTTGTGTCAAACGACTGTATGCACTGACGTTTAATCTCGATTGTTAGATTAGAGACGCAGACGATTATTTGTTTCCCTTTTTTTTTCAAGTTCCTTCTTTTGTGAGAAAACTATTATTGCGAGCCCTTTACCAAATAAAAGTCGTATCTAAATATAATTTCCAAAAAACATGATTACCAATAAATCCAAGTACTTTTTATATATCAGCGCTATCTAGTGTGACGATTCCAAACAAAAAATCAAAATGTAATATTTGTTATTTTTAAATACGGGTTGAATTAGCTTTAACATTCATTTATTTTCTGCTCACGCTTCCTCGGCTTCAAATCTACAAACAACTAAATCATCAACATTTTATCGCATGGATATTCATTATTTTGTTACGCCGCATCGATAATACAACGAACAGGTATGAAGCGTGGTGAAGGTTCCGTTCCGTACATGATTATCCAATGTTACTTTAAATACAATAGAACTAACCTATCAAAAACAGACAGTAACTTGTAGGTACGGAACCCTAAAAATTAAAAAAAATGCTTTTAACAGCCGGGTAACCATTTACAACTTACGTATGAAATAAAACAAAAAATAATTTTCTCAATCTCCTATCTGTGTGCAACCGTCGAGTGTGATTCGACACGTTATTTTAAATAATAGTCATTTTTTATAGGTTTTCCTGTAATGAGGTAAAAAGCAATTTTCTGTATTTTTTCAGAATTTTAGGCCCATTTCGGAGATAAGTGGGTAATGGTAAATGTTCGCCTATTTGCCTAAATAACTTACAAACTATTTATCCTAAAATTCAAAAAAGAATATATTTAAAATCTCACAACGAGCCCTTTCATTAAATATGTCACACGATATACTTTGCAAAACATATTTTTTGAAATTTTTCAATTTTAGCCCCCAAAAGTGGCTCCCATGTTTAAAATTTATTTAAATACATTACATATCCGTGTTGCGGTCACCAACTTACATTACATGTGTACCAAATTTCAACTCAATCGGTTCAGTAGTTTCGAAGCAAATTGGCTGTGACAGACAGACAGACAGACAGACAGACAGACAGACAGACAGACAGACAGACAGACAGACAGACAGACAGACAGACAGACAGACAGACAGACAGACAGACAGACAGACAGACAGACAGACAGACAGACAGACAGACAGACAGACAGACAGACAGACAGACAGACAGACAGACAGACAGACAGACAGACAGACAGACAGACAGACAGACAGACAGACAGACAGACAGACAGACAGACAGACAGACAGACAGACAGACAGACAGACAGACAGACAGACAGACAGACAGACAGACAGACAGACAGACAGACAGACAGACAGACAGACAGACAGACAGACAGACAGACAGACAGACAGACAGACAGACAGACAGACAGACAGACAGACAGACAGACAGACAGACAGACAGACAGACAGACAGACAGACAGACAGACA
The DNA here is from genome assembly GCA_947859335.1 of Tortricodes alternella. Taxonomy (NCBI): domain Eukaryota; kingdom Metazoa; phylum Arthropoda; class Insecta; order Lepidoptera; family Tortricidae; genus Tortricodes; species Tortricodes alternella. The sequence continues at coordinate 97,960 of OX401979.1, read as the reverse complement.
GACAGACAGACAGACAGACAGACAGACAGACAGACAGACAGACAGACAGACAGACAGACAGACAGACAGACAGACAGACAGACAGACAGACAGACAGACAGACAGACAGACAGACAGACAGACAGACAGACAGACAGACAGACAGACAGACAGACAGACAGACAGACAGACAGACAGACAGACAGACAGACAGACAGACAGACAGACAGACAGACAGACAGACAGACAGACAGACAGACAGACAGACAGACAGACAGACAGACAGACAGACAGACAGACAGACAGACAGACAGACAGACAGACAGACAGACAGACAGACAGACAGACAGACAGACAGACAGACAGACAGACAGACAGACAGACAGACAGACAGACAGACAGACAGACAGACAGACAGACAGACAGACAGACAGACAGACAGACAGACAGACAGACAGACAGACAGACAGACAGACAGACAGACAGACAGACAGACAGACAGACAGACAGACAGACAGACAGACAGACAGACAGACAGACAGACAGACAGACAGACAGACAGACAGACAGACAGACAGACAGACAGACAGACAGACAGACAGACAGACAGACAGACAGACAGACAGACAGACAGACAGACAGACAGACAGACAGACAGACAGACAGACAGACAGACAGACAGACAGACAGACAGACAGACAGACAGACAGACAGACAGACAGACAGACAGACAGACAGACAGACAGACAGACAGACAGACAGACAGACAGACAGACAGACAGACAGACAGACAGACAGACAGACAGACAGACAGACAGACAGACAGACAGACAGACAGACAGACAGACAGACAGACAGACAGACAGACAGACAGACAGACAGACAGACAGACAGACAGACAGACAGACAGACAGACAGACAGACAGACAGACAGACAGACAGACAGACAGACAGACAGACAGACAGACAGACAGACAGACAGACAGACAGACAGACAGACAGACAGACAGACAGACAGACAGACAGACAGACAGACAGACAGACAGACAGACAGACAGACAGACAGACAGACAGACAGACAGACAGACAGACAGACAGACAGACAGACAGACAGACAGACAGACAGACAGACAGACAGACAGACAGACAGACAGACAGACAGACAGACAGACAGACAGACAGACAGACAGACAGACAGACAGACAGACAGACAGACAGACAGACAGACAGACAGACAGACAGACAGACAGACAGACAGACAGACAGACAGACAGACAGACAGACAGACAGACAGACAGACAGACAGACAGACAGACAGACAGACAGACAGACAGACAGACAGACAGACAGACAGACAGACAGACAGACAGACAGACAGACAGACAGACAGACAGACAGACAGACAGACAGACAGACAGACAGACAGACAGACAGACAGACAGACAGACAGACAGACAGACAGACAGACAGACAGACAGACAGACAGACAGACAGACAGACAGACAGACAGACAGACAGACAGACAGACAGACAGACAGACAGACAGACAGACAGACAGACAGACAGACAGACAGACAGACAGACAGACAGACAGACAGACAGACAGACAGACAGACAGACAGACAGACAGACAGACAGACAGACAGACAGACAGACAGACAGACAGACAGACAGACAGACAGACAGACAGACAGACAGACAGACAGACAGACAGACAGACAGACAGACAGACAGACAGACAGACAGACAGACAGACAGACAGACAGACAGACAGACAGACAGACAGACAGACAGACAGACAGACAGACAGACAGACAGACAGACAGACAGACAGACAGACAGACAGACAGACAGACAGACAGACAGACAGACAGACAGACAGACAGACAGACAGACAGACAGACAGACAGACAGACAGACAGACAGACAGACAGACAGACAGACAGACAGACAGACAGACAGACAGACAGACAGACAGACAGACAGACAGACAGACAGACAGACAGACAGACAGACAGACAGACAGACAGACAGACAGACAGACAGACAGACAGACAGACAGACAGACAGACAGACAGACAGACAGACAGACAGACAGACAGACAGACAGACAGACAGACAGACAGACAGACAGACAGACAGACAGACAGACAGACAGACAGACAGACAGACAGACAGACAGACAGACAGACAGACAGACAGACAGACAGACAGACAGACAGACAGACAGACAGACAGACAGACAGACAGACAGACAGACAGACAGACAGACAGACAGACAGACAGACAGACAGACAGACAGACAGACAGACAGACAGACAGACAGACAGACAGACAGACAGACAGACAGACAGACAGACAGACAGACAGACAGACAGACAGACAGACAGACAGACAGACAGACAGACAGACAGACAGACAGACAGACAGACAGACAGACAGACAGACAGACAGACAGACAGACAGACAGACAGACAGACAGACAGACAGACAGACAGACAGACAGACAGACAGACAGACAGACAGACAGACAGACAGACAGACAGACAGACAGACAGACAGACAGACAGACAGACAGACAGACAGACAGACAGACAGACAGACAGACAGACAGACAGACAGACAGACAGACAGACAGACAGACAGACAGACAGACAGACAGACAGACAGACAGACAGACAGACAGACAGACAGACAGACAGACAGACAGACAGACAGACAGACAGACAGACAGACAGACAGACAGACAGACAGACAGACAGACAGACAGACAGACAGACAGACAGACAGACAGACAGACAGACAGACAGACAGACAGACAGACAGACAGACAGACAGACAGACAGACAGACAGACAGACAGACAGACAGACAGACAGACAGACAGACAGACAGACAGACAGACAGACAGACAGACAGACAGACAGACAGACAGACAGACAGACAGACAGACAGACAGACAGACAGACAGACAGACAGACAGACAGACAGACAGACAGACAGACAGACAGACAGACAGACAGACAGACAGACAGACAGACAGACAGACAGACAGACAGACAGACAGACAGACAGACAGACAGACAGACAGACAGACAGACAGACAGACAGACAGACAGACAGACAGACAGACAGACAGACAGACAGACAGACAGACAGACAGACAGACAGACAGACAGACAGACAGACAGACAGACAGACAGACAGACAGACAGACAGACAGACAGACAGACAGACAGACAGACAGACAGACAGACAGACAGACAGACAGACAGACAGACAGACAGACAGACAGACAGACAGACAGACAGACAGACAGACAGACAGACAGACAGACAGACAGACAGACAGACAGACAGACAGACAGACAGACAGACAGACAGACAGACAGACAGACAGACAGACAGACAGACAGACAGACAGACAGACAGACAGACAGACAGACAGACAGACAGACAGACAGACAGACAGACAGACAGACAGACAGACAGACAGACAGACAGACAGACAGACAGACAGACAGACAGACAGACAGACAGACAGACAGACAGACAGACAGACAGACAGACAGACAGACAGACAGACAGACAGACAGACAGACAGACAGACAGACAGACAGACAGACAGACAGACAGACAGACAGACAGACAGACAGACAGACAGACAGACAGACAGACAGACAGACAGACAGACAGACAGACAGACAGACAGACAGACAGACAGACAGACAGACAGACAGACAGACAGACAGACAGACAGACAGACAGACAGACAGACAGACAGACAGACAGACAGACAGACAGACAGACAGACAGACAGACAGACAGACAGACAGACAGACAGACAGACAGACAGACAGACAGACAGACAGACAGACAGACAGACAGACAGACAGACAGACAGACAGACAGACAGACAGACAGACAGACAGACAGACAGACAGACAGACAGACAGACAGACAGACAGACAGACAGACAGACAGACAGACAGACAGACAGACAGACAGACAGACAGACAGACAGACAGACAGACAGACAGACAGACAGACAGACAGACAGACAGACAGACAGACAGACAGACAGACAGACAGACAGACAGACAGACAGACAGACAGACAGACAGACAGACAGACAGACAGACAGACAGACAGACAGACAGACAGACAGACAGACAGACAGACAGACAGACAGACAGACAGACAGACAGACAGACAGACAGACAGACAGACAGACAGACAGACAGACAGACAGACAGACAGACAGACAGACAGACAGACAGACAGACAGACAGACAGACAGACAGACAGACAGACAGACAGACAGACAGACAGACAGACAGACAGACAGACAGACAGACAGACAGACAGACAGACAGACAGACAGACAGACAGACAGACAGACAGACAGACAGACAGACAGACAGACAGACAGACAGACAGACAGACAGACAGACAGACAGACAGACAGACAGACAGACAGACAGACAGACAGACAGACAGACAGACAGACAGACAGACAGACAGACAGACAGACAGACAGACAGACAGACAGACAGACAGACAGACAGACAGACAGACAGACAGACAGACAGACAGACAGACAGACAGACAGACAGACAGACAGACAGACAGACAGACAGACAGACAGACAGACAGACAGACAGACAGACAGACAGACAGACAGACAGACAGACAGACAGACAGACAGACAGACAGACAGACAGACAGACAGACAGACAGACAGACAGACAGACAGACAGACAGACAGACAGACAGACAGACAGACAGACAGACAGACAGACAGACAGACAGACAGACAGACAGACAGACAGACAGACAGACAGACAGACAGACAGACAGACAGACAGACAGACAGACAGACAGACAGACAGACAGACAGACAGACAGACAGACAGACAGACAGACAGACAGACAGACAGACAGACAGACAGACAGACAGACAGACAGACAGACAGACAGACAGACAGACAGACAGACAGACAGACAGACAGACAGACAGACAGACAGACAGACAGACAGACAGACAGACAGACAGACAGACAGACAGACAGACAGACAGACAGACAGACAGACAGACAGACAGACAGACAGACAGACAGACAGACAGACAGACAGACAGACAGACAGACAGACAGACAGACAGACAGACAGACAGACAGACAGACAGACAGACAGACAGACAGACAGACAGACAGACAGACAGACAGACAGACAGACAGACAGACAGACAGACAGACAGACAGACAGACAGACAGACAGACAGACAGACAGACAGACAGACAGACAGACAGACAGACAGACAGACAGACAGACAGACAGACAGACAGACAGACAGACAGACAGACAGACAGACAGACAGACAGACAGACAGACAGACAGACAGACAGACAGACAGACAGACAGACAGACAGACAGACAGACAGACAGACAGACAGACAGACAGACAGACAGACAGACAGACAGACAGACAGACAGACAGACAGACAGACAGACAGACAGACAGACAGACAGACAGACAGACAGACAGACAGACAGACAGACAGACAGACAGACAGACAGACAGACAGACAGACAGACAGACAGACAGACAGACAGACAGACAGACAGACAGACAGACAGACAGACAGACAGACAGACAGACAGACAGACAGACAGACAGACAGACAGACAGACAGACAGACAGACAGACAGACAGACAGACAGACAGACAGACAGACAGACAGACAGACAGACAGACAGACAGACAGACAGACAGACAGACAGACAGACAGACAGACAGACAGACAGACAGACAGACAGACAGACAGACAGACAGACAGACAGACAGACAGACAGACAGACAGACAGACAGACAGACAGACAGACAGACAGACAGACAGACAGACAGACAGACAGACAGACAGACAGACAGACAGACAGACAGACAGACAGACAGACAGACAGACAGACAGACAGACAGACAGACAGACAGACAGACAGACAGACAGACAGACAGACAGACAGACAGACAGACAGACAGACAGACAGACAGACAGACAGACAGACAGACAGACAGACAGACAGACAGACAGACAGACAGACAGACAGACAGACAGACAGACAGACAGACAGACAGACAGACAGACAGACAGACAGACAGACAGACAGACAGACAGACAGACAGACAGACAGACAGACAGACAGACAGACAGACAGACAGACAGACAGACAGACAGACAGACAGACAGACAGACAGACAGACAGACAGACAGACAGACAGACAGACAGACAGACAGACAGACAGACAGACAGACAGACAGACAGACAGACAGACAGACAGACAGACAGACAGACAGACAGACAGACAGACAGACAGACAGACAGACAGACAGACAGACAGACAGACAGACAGACAGACAGACAGACAGACAGACAGACAGACAGACAGACAGACAGACAGACAGACAGACAGACAGACAGACAGACAGACAGACAGACAGACAGACAGACAGACAGACAGACAGACAGACAGACAGACAGACAGACAGACAGACAGACAGACAGACAGACAGACAGACAGACAGACATCCTATAAGGGTTCCATAACATAAAAAAAAGTATCCGAGAAAATTTAATTCGGGTACAAAAATTAAAGGTCACTATGTTAACAACGAAACCCTCTGTCGTGTGAGTCCGACTCGAACTTAACCACTTTTTATTAGTCTCATAAATTTATGAACATTTTAAATCGACGCGACACGCGAAAACAGTCCTTGTCGACGCGAGATCACATTAGTTAATAAATAAACTAGATTAAGGAATGTTTATTACTATTTTAAATAAGAAGGAATAAGTTTTTGTGTAATGTGAGTAAAATCAACATTAATAAACTGGTTTTGAACGTGTTTAACATTTGAAGCATCCATGGCATTTTTGTAATCCTCCTGATGTTTCAAATTAACTTCGGTTAAAAATGAACTCGATGATTAAAAATAACTTCTAAAAATGATTCATGAATTTACAGATTTATTTTACTATGCTAAAAATCAATGTTTTAAAGTTTCTGCAACAAAAGTAACGTTTTTCCATCGCCCAACGCCATTTTTGTTTTATATTCGATTTGCGCCTTGACCAGGGCAGAGCTTGGCATTCTTGTTCGAGCCTTCCTTGAGGCAAGACATGTAAGCGTTTGGCGGCTACAAAATCCTGTGTGTACCTATCTAAGTTATATGTATAATTAATAAAGTGTGCGAAACATAAAACAAGTGCTTTGAAGTATTGAGTTTCTTTATTTGCAATGAGCGAATCAGGCGGTGGAAATAGTGATGTTGGGATTAGGGACGTCACTCTTTCTATAGACCCTGATGGGTTGGACTCTCCGTTATCAGAAGCGGGGTCATCACCCACTTCTGCTCGCCCGTCTGGTTCAAATAATGAAAATAATAGTAACATCGTTAACGGGGTTCCAACGGAGTTTATCTCGCAAATGTTGCAAATGATGAAGCACGTGTCCGATCGTATTACGGCACAACCGGATGCAAAGGTTAAAATGAATGACGTATTTTTGCCGTCATACGATCCGGACGCAAATATTGGAGTACGTGAGTGGTGTCAGCATGTGCCCACTGCCATGGAAACCTATGGCCTGAACGACTGCGATGTTAGAATGAAAGCTATTTAGTAGTTTACTCTAAGGTCGCGCAAAGTTGTGGGTAGTAGTAAGTAAGTAGACAACTGGGATTGCATCAACTACCACGTGGCAGGAATTGCGCGATGTTTTAATAACAACTTTTGAACCAGAGAATAGGTACTCTCTTGATGTTGTTCGTTTTCGAGAACATATTTATGACAATTCAAAGGACATTGCGCAGTTTCTCTCACAGGCTTGGGTATTATGGCAACGTATTACTAGGGATAAATTATCGAATGATGATGCGGTTGAGGCTTTAATTGGTTGCATAGGAGATGAGCGTCTGAAAATCGAGCTGTTGAATGCTAGGGCTACTTCGGTTCCGGAGTTGATTTCAGTAGTCTCGTCTGTACGTCGCGTTAAGCGTCCTTATCCGAGTACATCTGACGTGCAGCAAGGCCCTGTCAAAAGGCAGCGATTCTCAGACAAATCATCGCTGTTTTGCCAAGTTTGTAAAAAGCCCGGTCATGATTGCCGTTACCGTGATAAAAACGAAAGTCCTCAGCCGCGTCCATTGGATAATAAACCCGTGCCTCAAAAGGATAACAGACCACGTGTACGTTCTGTTCAAGGGTAGGTCACACTGTCACATTGAAAAATCCCGGATGATAGGGATAGAGTATTGCTACCTCGACTAGCTCGAGTTGTGGTGACAAAAACATTTATTTAAACAGAATAAAACAAGCGTGGCTGTTGCCTAAATGTATAGGTGATGTTTATTACCTTTTTTTATACAAAGACTTGTTACAACAGGTAGAGGTCGTGATTAGGTTCTATATTTTGACTTTACATTTATGACCCTATGAAAATCATACCATCGGAATTAAGGATTTAAAAGAATGTGATTACCAGAAACTAAGGTTTAAGAACTAGGGACCCTCTCTTTGATTTGGGTAGATCTAACCTGTATATAGCAGTTTGACTAGACTGCTATCAAGTCTCCGACGGTGAGGTCCCTCGTGCTGAATCCTGCCTTGCTCATGAAATGACCGCGAGGATCCTCGGTACTGTTTTTCACGACTGGAAGAGCCGCAACCCTTGGGAGAAGAATGTGTAACACGGAGCGTAGACCCGTAGATGTATCTTATAATTTCCTTAATGCATTCCCAAAGCAAAGGCAGAACAGAATGCAGAACAACGCAGAAGAAATATTTCATTAATGCCACTCAAGCATTTGGAAGTGCATATAGACCAGAATAAGAAGTGAAATCTTCAGATCTTAAGTTATCATCTAAAGTTATGTCTGAAGCGTATTCAAAATTTCCCATTCAGCAAAAGCTGAAAGCCCACCCGCCTTACTCATCCTTAGGATGTTTAGCTGAAGCTGAAGTTTACTACATGACTTTAAATTATAATAGGTTTTGGCCGGACGACCTTGAAGAAAACGATATACCTAAATTAACACCGCGTGCTCACATTTTTGAGACACGCCTCATCCTCCAACAAAACTTTATTTTTCCAAGCTTCTTAGACCGAGCTTCTTCCTTCCAACGAAATATCAGAATGCCATCACAGCTCAAGCTGTGTTGCCAACCCTCAGACAATACTACAGGAGAATCTTCACTCTGTCAATATATTTAAATATTAAATTCCTATGAAACTTTCCCAAAATGAAGTAAAGAATTATTCTATTATTTTTGTGTCTTTAATATTAATTAAATAATATTTATGAAAACCAAATTCACAATTATAATATTTATTATAAAGTGTACTTTTTCCAAACAGCAACCCTGAAAGAGACGTATTCCAACTTGATGTAAAAAAATTATAAAGCTATTATCACACGCGAAAATCACTACGTTACAACACGTATGAAACGTGTTGCAAACGTGAACGAGCAGTAGTTTCAAATGTTAATTGTGTGGGTATACCGAAATTAAATTATATGCCGGTGGTAGTCGGGAATTTAAAATTACGCGCAATTTTCGATAGCGGGGCGGAAGTTTCGTTAATACGCGAGTCATTGGCAGCGAAATTACCCGGAAAACGGAATGATGTTGTCAATTACTTAAAAGGTATAGGGCAATATACAGTCGTATCACTATCAAGGTTAACAACTATTTGCCTGATAGATGATTTACGAGAAGAAATTCAATTTCACGTGGTCTCCGACTACGAAGTATGCTCAGACCTTCTGATTGGGATGAATTTGGTTGAAAATACTAACCTGAGTGTGGTGGTGAATTCGCGGGGTGCGAAATTGGTTCATCAACCGGTGGTCTACCACATGCGATCACAATGTGAAAAGTTTGACAATATAGATTGTGATTTAACTAATGGTGATCAGATTAATGAACTTAAAATTTTGTTAAACAAGTTCGAACATCTGTTCATCCATGGCTACCCTCGTACACGCGTCAATACGGGCGAGCTGGAAATACGTCTGAAAGACCCGAACAAGTGTGTTGAGCGTAGGCCATACAGATAGAGCCCAGTTGAACGGGAAAAGGTGCGTGATATTGTGAACGAGTTAATTGACCACAATATCATTCGCGAGAGCAAGTCACCGTTCTCTAGTCCAATAATACTGGTAAAAAAGAAAAATAGCAAAGATCACATGTGCGCCGACTACCGGGAGCTGAACAAAAACACTCTGAGGGATCACTACCCGCTGCCGATCATTTCTGATCAGATAGACCAACTGGCAGGGGGTCTCTACTTCTCAACATTTGTCATGGCAGCCGGGTTCCATCAGATTCCTATCGCTGAGAGCTCCACAGAAAAGACTGCTTTGGTGACCCCAGATGGCATGTACAAGTACCTAACCATGCCATTTGGACTCGGTAATGCATGTTCGGTTTATCAAAGATGCATGAATAGGGCTCTCGCTGATCTCCTAAACTCACCTGAACAAGTTTGTCAAGTGGGTTGTTCTCAAAAGAATGGCACCGCAACCTGTCAATAGGTCTATGTTAGAACTTTTTTTTACGATGCGTCATCCTTATACTTAAGTTATTAATACGTGTCAAAAGACACTTTTGAAGTAAATAAAATGTTTATTAATAACTTTCATATCAATTTGTAACTAAGTTTTGTCGTTTCCCTGCAGTGTCCCAATGAGAGACACTCAAGTTTCAATTTGAATAAAATATATTTATTATCAACAGAACTTAAATTGAGTACCTTATTTCTTTTACATGTATCCTCAAGATATAAAACTTAGTGTCGAATAATGATATTATACTCGTATTACAACTTATTTGCTATTATAGTTTGTCCACGGCAGTTTTTGTCGTTCTCCTGTCAAGAGGTGAACACGATCACTGTGCGAGTATTAATGCACCTCCCCCGCCTCACCCCACATGAATCCACACATCCAGTTACCTACTATTGCCTGTTAGGAGCAGCACATCTCAACTTGGTCGTTGAGGAAAATAAAGATCAAAATATATAGCGAGCGGGAGTTTGTAATGGGTAAGCAGTCACAGAATAGTGACTCCGGGTCTTACATATCTTAGTTATTGTGTAAACTATTTAGACCGGGAGATGATGACACAAATTATCAGGTCATTAGTACCAGTATGGCGGTCTTACAGGGGTCTCATTATGTAATGACAAAAAGGAAAATGATGGTCATAGCGCTGGTACCGGCAGCCCAATCGCGTGGGCGTTAATCGAACGTGTCGGATAAATTACGAGTGTGAACGATTTGTTCCACAAAAATTCTTGTATTTTCCGACATTCGATAAAAAAAGAAGTAGGCGGTAGCATAATCCTATACTTCTCCGGTGTGACTTACAGCCCGCCATACCGACGTGAACACGTTAATTTAAAAATATCATATGCTTAACAAAAAAAATACTCCTTTGCGGCGGTATGGTGGCATGGTGATTTTCGTGAATGGCTACTCGACGATGATAAGCTGTGCAAACATTAGCCTGGTACAAATGGTTGAATCTCTCTCCTCTGGGGACCACGGTCATAAAACTAAGGCCTAGGCCCCAGCATCATCCTTTCAATATCCCATAGAGCTACTGTGGACCACGGCGTATGAGACCGCTCAGCACCACAGCATCAATTACCTGTGTGTTTTAATCAGCGCAAGTACTTATGTATATGTTTTCAGAGCCTCTGGGGACCACGGTCATAACGTATAAGGCCTAGGCCCCAGCACTAACCTAGTTCCCGGTTCCTTTAGAGCTCCAGTGGACCACGCCGTACAAAACTGCTCAGCGCTACTGCAGCATCCCTGTATGTGAGAAATAAATCATGCGAGTATGCATGGAGCATTCGCACTCTAGTAAATCAAACTTGGCACACTATCCTGTACAGCACAACTACATTTTATTATGAACTTTCCTTTTTGGCATAATTTGTGATTACATGTAATAATCACCTTACTATAACTAATTGGCTTTCTAATGTACCTACCTACTGTGTGTATAAGTGTGTTTGTGTATATACAAAACATGGTTGACAACTTGGTTGCTAAATGCTTTGATTCTTAATTAATGACCCCTACACAGCAAACTACCGTAACCAAGTTATCAGCTAGTGTACCTATCGACGGATACCTAGCTCAGAGAAACAAATTTCTTTCTTGCAGAACCACGACTGGTACAGAGCACGCACCGTCTTGCAAAATGGCCGTGTCGACGCGAGATCACATTTGTTAATAAATAAACTAGATTAAGGAATGTTTATTACTATTTTAAATAGGAAGGAATAAGTTTTTGTGTAATGTGAGTAGAATCAACATTAATAAACTGGTTTTGAACGTGTTTAACATTTGAAGCATCCGGTGGCATTTTTGTAATCCTCCGGATGTTTCAAATTAACTTCGGTTAAAAATGAACTCGATGATTAAAAATAACTTCTAAAAATGATTGATGAATTTACAGATTTATTTTACTATGCTAAAAATCAATGTTTTAAAGTTTCTGCAACAAAAGTAACGTTTTTCCATCGCCCAACGCCATTTTTGTTTTATATTCGATTTGCGCCTTGACCAGGGCAGAGCTTGGCATTCTTGTTCGAGCCTTCCTTGAGGCAAGACATGTAAGCGTTTGGCGGCTACAAAATCCTGTGTGTACCTATCTAAGTTATATGTATAATTAATAAAGTGTGCAAAACTTGAGTTTCTTTATTTGCAATAAGCGAATCAGGCGGTGGAAATAGTGATGCTGGGAATAGGGACGTCACTCTTTCTATAGACCCTGATGGGTTGGACCCTCCGTTAGCCTTTTTACGCAATGAAAATAAATAAAATCCACGTACAATTACATCGAACCTGAATCAGGGCGAGACTATTATCTACTACGAAACTACTAATATTCTAGAAAATTAACTATAACGTGATTCTATTGCAGTAGCATTTAAAAATACAATATAAACTCAACACACCAAATGTTTACAATATAAACCTTGAGGCATTATCCAGCAGTCAATAGATACTTTCAAACTTTCAGAAATGGATCATCGTATTGATTTACATGAGTGCTGCCCCGTGCAGGGCGGTCCGCCTGCACAAGCTGTTCGAGTTCGTCGAGGGCTCCCGATCCGAGCACAACCACAAGGGGTTCCTGCACATCGGCGACGAGTACGCCGTGTTCATCCGCACGCCCGAACCGCATGACAAATACCTCACATACGAGCTATACGAAGTACAAAATATTAATACCACGACTCCATACAAGCCGAGGCTGCTTGCGGTATCCAAAATACCCTTCAATTACGTTAAAGAACAGTTAATAATATTTAGTGAGGAGCTGTATAACGCCAAAAATGTGGATAAAAACGTTGTTCCCGGGACACAAGTGAAGACTTTAAGAGAATGGCAGTTAGAAGGAGCACTGAAACCCCGCAATGGTGGTGGATTGAACTTGAACTTAAAACCGCCTGTTTTAAGGACTCTTTTGTAAAATTATTGTCAACAACCTGAACCCTGATATGTAATAAAGTTATTTTTCTTACAGAAGATTCAAAAATAATTTATCCGTCTATGATAGTGAAACATCTGAACATATTTTATAATGGGGCTAGCCGTGTGCCCGCTATTACTCCCCTCATTACTTCTTCAAATGACGAACTTTCTACAAGGTTTCACTGCCTATTATTAAAGATCTTATGAAAATGAAAATGAAAATGAAAATATTTATTTTGCAAGTAGGCCACATGGGCTCTTTTTCATATCTGAAGCTACCAGCGCTTCGAAAGGTGACATCTGCTGAGAAGAAACGCCGCAAGAAACTCAGCTGTAAGTCTTTTTTTTCCCAACTTTTACATTAGAGTTTTAACTAAAACTAACACATGAAAAGGGCAGTGAACAATCCTAATGGGTAAAAATTAATTATAATAAATAACTAATAAGGGATATGTATAGTCTCCGCGTCTGGACAAGTTAAGTGACTTAGAGATGTATAAAGGCTCTAAGGGTCATAATAATAATAATTAAAGTAAAAGAATTAATGAAACATCTAAATTGACTACCTAAACAACATATAAAAAAGGACATGTAAGGTCTCCAAATATCAAAATAATAATAATAATTTGATTAGGTTAGGTTTTTTTTTGCGTGGGAGGAGGAAATCCTCATGGATACAGCCAGGCCGGTGGTCCTGACTGCATGCCCGACTTCACTGGGAATGGTGCCCAGTGACCTACGGACTAAAACCTCCCACCGTGGTGGATGGGGTATTTCACCGGTCACGCGGCGCTATCGGATTACGCGTTGTGACCGGCTGATGGGTGGGGATGGGAGAGTCCCTCCAAACCCCAATCAGATTGGGGAGAGGAGAATTTTAAGCGACGGAGTGGTTGGGGGACAATAAAGTGAATGGGGTATGAGTGGTTGGGATGAGTGGTTTGGGGATATGAGTGAGTGGATGGATGGAAGACAAGTGGATGGGAGATTGGGTGGGGGACCTCCAAGGAGGACGCACTTTTGGGGGAGTATTTGGCTCCCCCAGGCCCGCGCTAGACCCGAGTAAATGTGGTTATACCGCCACAGGTTCGGTATAGGGTTTGGGGTTTTGAGGGTTTGGGGGTACCTCCAAGTAGGAGGACGCACTTTTGGGGGAGGATTTGGCTCCCCCAGGCCCGCGCTAGACCCGAGTAAATGTGGTTATACCGCCACATGTCCGGTATAGGGTTTTGGGATATGAGTGATTGGGGGTGGATGATTATGGGAGTGGATAAGGTGTGGTGGTCCCACCGTCAATCCCCAATCAGATTGGGAAAGAAGGTTTAAGGGACAGAGTGGTTTTTGGGTATGAATGTATGGGGAATGAAAATGATGATGGTGGGTGGAAAGTTAGGAGTGAATGGGAAAAATGAGGGAGTGAATGGGGGTTTAGACCTCCAAGGAGGAGTGGATGGGTGTGTGTGGCATCACGGAACGTATACTGGTGGTCCACAGAACTTACGCAGCTGCGCAAGGATTGTGTGACTGCGAGACGCCAGTTTACTAGGAGCCGAAGGCGGAGAAGGAGGGACCTGGCGGCGGAAGACCTGCTGTACGCTGCCTACAGGGAGACCAACACAGCTCTGTGTACCGCCATAGGCAGAGTGAAGGACCTGGCCGAGGAGGAGATGCTGGAGACTCTGAATAGCGACCCGTGGGGGCGGCCGTACAAGACGGTGAGGTGCAAACTTCGCCCTTGGGCCCCCCCGCTTACGCAAAGTCTCCAGCTCATCCTGGTGAGCCAGATTGTGGGAGCCCTCTTCCCACAGGGCAGCGAACATCTGCCCCCGCGCATGGCCCCAGCATCCGCAGCGGTGGAAGACACCATACCCGAGGTGACAGAGGGATGCTAGGGACGGCGGTGCTGAGGCTTAAGGCCAAAAACACCGCCCTACAAAGACAAAACAAACAAAAATGTATGGGTCTGGAAGTTAGAAAATAAAAGGTGATTTTAGGCAGCGCCTAAGTTAGGTTAGGTTAGTAGGTTAGGTTGTACAGTTTTATTTAGGATTGCTATTTAAATCCTAAATAAAACTGTACAGTATGAAAATATAATTTAAAATTTAATGAAATTTTCAGGAAACTAGGAGCAATACGATTCTAACGGAAAACAGAAAAGACAATATGATTTAGGTAAAAGGGGACAGTGTTATGAAATTTTTAAATTTTGAAATTGACGAAAATACACGCAGATCTGCGTGTCTTTTTTGCGAAAGAGAAAAACCGGGGGGAAAGCTAGAGTTGAAGAGGTAGGGGAAAACGAACAGCGTGGTAATTTTAGTTGATAAGAGGCGCAATTGGGATAATTATTCCGAAATTTTTAAATTAAGGGGATTGGCGCAAGGGCGACACGCCGGGTTGGGCCTAGGGTTGGTGAAAATCTTTCCCCCGGACCCACTCAAAGGCGGCGAGATGGAACACCCTTGGTTTTTAGGGGGTAAACCGGTCGGAAGTTCCACATACCTACTATCCGTTATACCCTAGCTAGTGGGATGCGTAACTGCATTTTCCAAGGTTAGAAATAAAAAAGGTTAGGTTAGGTATAGGATACTCTTATAGACAAAACTTTGTCAATAGAATGTCAGGTTCATAACTATTTAGAAGACTGTACAGATATAACAAACGCAAAGTACAACTTTAAACTACTATCATTTAACATTCGCAGCATCCAACAAAACTTTGACTCTTTTCTTGTAGCACTCCAGCGGATTAAGTGTAATCTAGACGTGATTATACTAACTGAGTGCTGGCTGGCCACTGGGGCGCGACCTGGCCAGATTCCCGGATACCATAGCTATGCTACATTAAACAATATGAACCGTGCTGGGGGTGTTGTGGCTTATGTCAAACAAAGTTGGAATGCAACTGTCAGTGAACCGTTTTTTGAGGAAGCGGAATGTCTTAAGATTGAACTATCAAAATGCATTACAATTTTTGGTGTCTACCGTTCTCCTTCCTTCAAAAACACGGTAAAATTTGTAGATCACCTTAATAAAACCCTAAGATCAACCAAAAGTAACTCTCCTATTGTTGTCGCCGGTGACATAAATATAAATCTATTAAATTCTCAAGATCACAACACCAATGACTACTTATGCTTCATGGCTGAATCCGGCCTTCGGCCTGTGATTTCTATGCCCACAAGACTTGATTCCTGCCTCGACCATATATTTGTGAAAACAAAATCACGCGATATATTAGGCCTGGTCTGTAAAACAAACATAACGGATCATGATTTTATCTTTCTTGGTATGGGATTAACCGCTGACAACGAAAAACACCAAAAACGATTTATCCTGAAGACTGACTTCCAAGCAATTAAATTAGAACTCGAGAAAATGAGTTGGAGCTCTGTAACAGAAGAGAATAATGCCGATTTAGCTACTGAAACTTTTCATGAGATACTGCACTCAATAGTAGAAAAGTACACAACTAAGAAGCGCCTTAGCAGATCTAAATACACTCTCAAGCCCTGGATTACGCCTGGGCTCATTAAGTGTCAAAAGCATCGAGATCGGTTACACCTTGATTTGACAAAGTACCCTAATGACTCCATGCGCAAACTAGTTTATAAAAGGTACAGAAACTTCCTCACAGAACTACAGCATAAACTTAAAAGTGATTATGAAAGTTCACAGCTGGAAAATAATACGAGCAACACAAAAGGCCTATGGAAAGTCATCAAAAACATTACAGAATGTCCCAAAAGTAGCTCGAGCTCCATGGAATTGACAAAGATGAGATCATGTCCCCAGGAATCCGTAAATGATTGCAACAAATACTTCTCAAATGTTGGTACAAATCTCGCCAGTGATCTTCTTTTAACCCTTAACGAGACTGAATCTTCACTTTCTTCGAGCCTGAAACTCCCAAACTCGACTTCTCAAAACTTCTATCTTCAACCGACGGATGAGCACGAAGTCATCAAACTCATAAATCAGCTTAAAAATGACAGCGCTCCAGGTATTGATGACCTTAGACCCTCATTGCTTAAGGCGATTAAGGAAACGATTTCTTCTCCCTTAACCCACATTTTTAACTTAAGCATAGCGACTGGAGTGTTTCCTTCCATGTGGAAGAAGGCAATCGTTGTCCCTGTTTACAAAAGTGGCGATAAAAGTACAGCTGAAAACTATAGACCAATATCGCTTCTTCCGATTTTTTCAAAAATTCTAGAGAAGATTGTCAACAGTCGTTTGTGTGACTATATGGAACGCTTCCATTTTCTTTCAGACTCTCAGTATGGTTTCAGACGTGGGAAGTCGACTGAGAATGCAGTAGACTACCTTACAAGACAGGTAACTACAGCTCTTGACAATGGTCGGAAGTGCGTGGGAGTATTTCTTGACCTTGCCAAGGCTTTCGACTCGGTATCAGTGGCAATCCTACTAAAAAAGTTGGATCTCTATGGAATTAGAGGACTCCCGCTTCAATGGTTTCAGAGCTACCTCGTAAATAGATATCAGAGGGTAAGGGTCGGTGATCACGTGAGCGAGGAACAGTCTATTCATTTTGGGGTTCCACAAGGAAGCGTGCTTGGCCCAACCTTATTTACACTGTACATGAACGACATTTTCTCACTAAGTTCAATAGGTGATCTCATCTGCTATGCAGATGACACTGCAGTTCTCTTTTATGGTGGCTCATGGACCCATGCACTGCAAAAAGCTGAAACAGGAATAAACCTCATAAAACAATGGCTGGACAAAAATCTCCTCACACTCAATCTTAAAAAAACGAAATATATTTGTTTTCACAAAACCAAAGCCTCCGAACCTAAACAATCAATAGCAATGAAGATCAACTCAGTTATCGCCGGCTCTAAAACTGACCCCTGTGAAGCTATAGACCGTACAGAATGCATAAAGTATCTGGGAGTCGAAATTGATCAACACTTCTCCTTTAAACAGCATATTTCATTATTGTCTCAGCGAGTAAGGAAACTTATTTACATAATGCGCCTTCTGCGAAATTCCGCTAATAAACGAGTTCTAGGGCTCGTCTATGTTGCACTGTGCGAGTCCATACTGGGCTACTGTATCTCGGTGTGGGGCGGGGCAGGTTCCTCGGCAATGATAGGACTAGAAAGGGCGCAGAGGTCGGTCCTCAAGGTAATGAGCAGAAAACCCTTCCGATTCCCCACACACAAACTACACTCGGAAACACAAACGCTTACCGTCCGCCAACTTTTCATCGCCCGAGTCTCTGCGATAACACACAAAAAAACCATAAACTCCCCTAACTACCCTGCATTGCTCACTAATAGAACATTCCGTGTCCCACAAACCCCTGTAAAAACACCCTATGCACGCCGCTTTCCGCAATTCCTTCACACATTTATCTACAACCGCATCGTAAGGCTGTGTGGAATTCAAGGTTTAGCCGTGAAAGAAATGCAGACTAAATTGAGAGGGTGCTTACTCTCTCTCTCGTACAGGGAAACAGAGGATCTCCTGAAATCTATGTATTAAGCAGCACTTTGCACTCGCCTATACACACACATACACAAACGCACTCTTGCACATTCACATCACAAACAGACATTTACACGCGCACCACAGACACACTCACACACGTTCGTACGCACGCGCGCACTCCACACACACACACACACCCACACACTCATACTCACACGTACTCACACAAGCATAACGTCGGTGCGCGTGCCAAACCTGATATGTGCATTTTTATGATTTTTCCTTTTTTCGCTAGATGGCATAGGTTGACAAAGCCACATCTAAAGCAAAAAGAATCATAAACGAATTCTGTCCAGAACTCAAATTGCGTTTTCTGTTATGTGTTTTAAGTTCCAATTATTTACTTTGTCAAATCTTACTTGTGCCATCTAAGTACTTAGCAGGTTTTGTTAAACAGATTATTGCACATAACAGATTCGGTTCGCTCATGTCAGGAATAGTTAAGCCGTTACCTAAGACGCCTGTTTGTTTGTTTAAGTGAGTTTATAAGTTAATAATTCCATAACAATATACGGTAAGCAACTTATTCCATGTTATTATATAATATTTTAAGATCTAATATGCATTGCAGTACATTTTAAAAACGTAACCTTAAATGTATGCTGATTTATTAATAAATAACGTGAGTAGTTTCATACTATTATGAAAATAATGTTTTTCTTTATTGTTTTTAGATTTAAACCGATATAGGCCAAAGTAAACTTCGTCGATAAACGTAATGTACTGTAATAAGAATTGGCGAGGAAGACTTCTTGTTGATTTAAGTACAGGTAAAATTTCAAATGATAAATCATATGAGGGTACTTCAGATGTATTTTGTTCATATGCATACGATCCAACTAGTCATACAACACAAAGTGCTCACCAACATAGACGTAGCCAGACCCGCTCGTCAGTTTCTTTTTTGACTGAGTTCAACAACCTGTACCCAGAAGCATTAGAACCCAGTCCGCCTTTTCTTGATGGTACTTCTTATCATAGCTTAATGCACAACGATATGCCTTCTCAAGATTCTTCCTTGCTTAATGCTTGCTTTTCGGACCTCACAAATGTCTTGCAACCTGACCTGCTTAATTCTTACTTGCAAGCATCCGAAAACCCACCAACAACATCTAAACAGTCAGCTTCTGTTTCCTACACGTCTCATCCCCAAACATTTTCATCTGAAATGGTACAGTTCGAATGTGAAACCTCGGAAAAAAATATACCGGTGCTCCATGGGAATAAAATGACAGAACAACTGGATCCAAACCATTTATCACCACCAATAGAAGAGCAAGCTTTAATATCAGCTGTCGCTCCAATAGTTAATGAAATGGGTAATAATGAAAAGAGATGTATTTTGAATGAAGCAACAGGGTTATTTGACACTATTCAAAATAATTTTGATAAAAACGAAATAGTTTCTAACTTTATATTAGATGAACAAACAGGCGAATTAATAAATTTGGATCAAGACGCAGACAATGGACGTAACAGTGAAACGGACGACGAGTTTGATATGAATGTTTTTGATAATAAGAAAAGAAGAAAATTTAACCAACATAAGAGATTAAAAGGAAAACAATATATGGGAAGGAAACTAGAAAAAAATCAAGAACGAAACTTTTGACTTTTGTTCCAAAGGAAAGAAAAGTAAAGAAATCTAAGCCTTGCGCTCACAATGAAAATGAAGCCAAATCAAACAGAACTTTCCTCTGCGGGACCATGACCGAACAGCAAAGAAAAGAAATATTTAAGTATTTCTGGAATTTGGAAAGTTGGGAAGCTAAAAAGGCTTACCTTAAAAATTTGGTGCGCCCCCGCTCAATCATTAGAAGACGTAAAAATTCAAAGACCAAGAAAGAGCATGGTTATGACTGTTTTTTACCAAATGAGAACAACGAAATGATTAAGGTTTGCAAGAAGTTTTTACTCAGCACTATAGACATGAATAATGAAACATTATCACAATGGGTGAAGGCTTTACATAAATTACATACACCAAGTGGAAGTTCAGATGTAAATACTGACAAGAGATGCGGCAGTTATCCCGCTGCGGTCAAATCAGCTTCAGTTAAGGAATGGTTGGACCTATTGCCTAAGGTTCCTAGTCATTACTGTAGGTCTAGCTCAACTAGAATTTATGTTGAAGACAGTTTCAGGACCAAGACTCACTTGTTTAAGGTATATCAAAAATGGTGCACCGAAAATGATCGACAAGCAGCGCAACGAAAACTCTTTTGTTCAGTGTTAGAACAGAAAAAAGTATCAATATTTAAGCCACGCAAAGATCAGTGTGATACATGTACTGCATACAAAGAAGGAAATATAGCACAGGAAGATTATGAATTACACAATCAGATGAAAGAAGAAGCTTATAGTGCCAAGAAAACTGCTCAATCAATGAGTTCATCTGAAGTATTAGTAGTAACTATGGATGTACAAAGTGTCTTATTATCACCAAAACTGGAAGTATCTGTGCAATATTATAAACAGAAACTTCAACTTCATAATTACACGCTATACGTTAACAATAATAAGGAAGCACAATTATACGTATGGCATGAAGGTAACGGTGGGGTGACGGCCAATGAGTTTACGACATGTCTGTTGAACTTTTTGAATTCGAAAATAGACCAAGCTTACAAAAAAATTATATTGATATCGGATGGTTGTTCATACCAAAATAGGAACAAAATACTTTCGTCAGCTTTACTGAATCTTTCCAAAGAGAGGAGTGTTGAAATAGAACAGTTAATACTGGAAAAAGGACATACAATGATGGAAGTTGACAAACTCAACAACTCAACAGTCAACTCTAGAACGCTTGTTTAAACCTCCAATTTATTGTCCTAGTGACTATATTAATTTGATGGCACAAGCTCGTCCGAGCAAGCCATACATTATACATAATTTAGATTATCTTTTTTTCAAAAATTACGAAAAGATTTGTCAACTTGATTCCATTAGACCTGGAAAGAAAGCTGGAGACCCCACGGTCACTGATATTAGGGGTTTGCTTTACAAAAATGGACAAGTGTTTTACAAATTGCGTCACCCACATAACTGGCAAGTATTACCGCATCGATTGCGGACTACCACTGGACAGCTTTTAAATATTTATAGTGCGCCGAGAAAGCTTGAAAAGTCAAAATACGACAGTTTACAAGTACTAAAAAAATATATGCACAGGGATTACCATTACTTTTATGATAATCTGATACATGATTAAATATTGTATACATGAGCATATTGAGAGATTTTATTGACGTCTCTTTTCTCTGTTAAGGTCGTAGTTAGCCTGGTAGTCTTTTTTATAAAATAAAGAAATCAAGCTTTGTCTATTTCTAAAATAATCCATTAATTATTTCATTTGAGGCGCTTGAACTTAACTGCTAATAATTCATGATGTTTATTTAAGGAGTAGAAAGTAATAAATATTTCAAGCTTTAAATAAAAGCGAATCAATAATTAAATCATTCAAATAAGAGATCAGGCGCCTCATTCGGGAACGCTAAGTGATTCTGTAGCGACTCGTAAGCCAGATTTCTCATTGTTAGGGTCCTGCTGGGACGTAAATAAAAGTGGACTGTATTACTATAGGGCTGATATATTCGCCGTCTTAATACAATTAATTTGGTACAACAATAAAGGTCGTCCGTCGCCGGTGGCTGTCGGTGAGGCGAGTGCGGGCGCGCCGCTGGGGCCGCTCGTCGTGACGTCACGCCGTGCCGTGTCGTCCTCCCGCGCGTCTCATCCCGGACGCATATAAGACCGGTTCACAACATGCTCCCCGGGTTGAAGTATTAAATACTTCAAAGATCTGGAAGGGGACAGATATTATTAAAGGCCCTTCGTATTGTGCCTCTCCTTGTCTTCAACTCGGCGACTCTAGCAACTCCGTCGTTGCCAGGGTAGAGTTGAGTGACGCGTCCTAGACACCATAACAAAGGTGGTAGAGCCTTTTCCTTGATAAGGACAAGAGAGCCAAGTTTTAGCTCCTTATTCGAGGAACGCCATTTCAATTTCTGCTGCAGTAGGGTGACATACTCCATAGAGAATCGGCTCCAGAAATGTTGCTTCAAAAGCTCGATCCTTTTGAACCTCTCGAGGCGACTAATGTTCGCATTAGACACCTGAGGCTGAGGGATAGATATAAGTGAGCGTCCAATTAAAAAGTGAGCAGGAGTGAGAGCGGAAAAATCTAAGGGATCGGTGGAAAGAGGGGTGAGGGGGCGAGAGTTTAGTACAGCCTCTATTTGAATGAGGCAAGTCGCCATCTCCTCATATGTTAAATGAGTTAAATCTAAAATGCGCTTAAGGTGATGTTTTGTAGAGCGCACGGCTGCTTCTGCCAAGCCGTTGAAATGGGGTGAATAAGCGGGCACGAATTTAAATTCGATGCCTTCTTGAGCCATGTGACCTTCAAGGTCTGACTGTACGAGGAATTGAGCCAGCTCGTTACAAGTTCCAACGAAATTGGATCCGTTGTCGGACGTGATGCTTTTGGGCTTGCCGCGACGTGAAACAAAACGTTTTAAGGCGGCTATATAAGCTTCGCTAGATAGAGCCGTAACGAGCTCGATATGACAGGCTTTAACCGAATTGCATATGAAGATTGCCAAATAAGACTTTATTAGTTTGCAACCTCTGCCCTTCCGGTCTGCTATCAATACTGGCCCAGCGTAGTCAACGCTACAATGTAAAAAGGGGAACTCTAGTTCCGTTCGGGAGGCTGGAAGCTGACCCATAATGGGCTGAATATTTTCCGCCTTATGTCTGAAACATCGCACACATTTGTTGACGATGGTTTTTGAAAGGTTATTGCCACCTAAGGGCCAATAAGTCTGTTTTATATTTCCTAACAGAAGCTGAGGGGGGGCATGTAAATATTTGATGTGAAAATGATCAAAAATAATTTTAGTCAATTGATGCTTGCTGCATAACAAAATTGGGTGCTTTGTATTGTAACAGTACGGGGAATTATCTAGTCTTCCACCAACCCTAATTATGTCATCAGAATCAATAAATGGACTTAAAGCAATCAATCGATTTTTGTTAGAAAGAGCCTTCCCGGCTTTAAGGATAGCATATTCATCAGGGAACATTTCCTGCTGAGATTTTTGTATGATTATTTTTAATGAATTTTGAAGCTCTGGAACCGAAAGATGTCCAGTTAATTTCTTTGTCGTATGCCGACAATTGTAAATAAATCTTTGTAAATATGCTATCGTATTTTGTAAGTTTGTTAATTTTGATTTATTTTTGATTAAGTTAGATATTAAGTCAGCATTAGAATTATTATTAAGCGCGAAAGAACAAGTAATCAACTCTGGTAGATCCTGTTTCTCGTCAACGTTGGGCATTTTCGGCCAATCAGTTTCATTTTTTGATAAATAAGTTGGCCCTGACCACCATAAAGATGAATTGCTGATGAGGTCAGCCTTCAGCCCTCGAGAAACAAGATCCGCCGGATTGTCTTTCGACGGTACGTAGCTCCACGTGTGACTCTCCGTGCTCTCTTGAATTTCATGCACACGGTTGCGAACAAAACTTTTAAGATTGGTCGGTGATGTAGATAACCACCCTAATACAACCGTTGAGTCACACCAGAATCTACACTTGCTGATAGGTAGAGTTAAAGAGGTTAATACTTTGGTACACAGTCTTGCAGCCAAAAGAGCCCCGAGAAGTTCAAGACGAGGTATCGTCGTTGGTTTTATCGGCGCCACTCTGCTTTTCGAAGTCAAGAGATGTACCTTGACTGAACCTAGAGCGTTTATAGAGCGGATGTAGAGGCAAGTCCCATACGCTCTCTCGGATGAGTCTGAAAACACATGAATTTCATGGGAAATAGAGTCATCTATAAGAACCCAACGAGGAACCTGTAAGTGGTTAAGTAGAGGTAGGGTATTTGCAAATGATAACCATCGTTTTTTTATGTCACGTGAGACTTCTTCGTCCCATGAACATTGTTCGATCCACAACTTCTGCATTATGATTTTGGCTTCGACAACGCACGGGCCTACAAGGCCCAGTGGGTCGAAGATTTGACTTATAACAGAAAGTATGTGGCGTTTGGTCACTTTGTCACGAAATTCAATGTTTATGCAAAACGACAGAATATCTGAATTGCAGATCCAATTTAAACCTAAAGTTTTTGATGAAGCATGAATATCACTATTTGAGATATCTAAGACATTATCTGTTTGACAGAAAAAAGGCATAATTTGATGAAGAATCCCTTGATGATTTGACTGAAATTTTCTCAAATTAAATTTGGCTGATTTTAAAGTGCTTATGACTCCTTTACAAAGCTTTACAGTGCTTTCAATAGTCGATGAACCGCCCAAATAATCGTCAACGTAAAAATCTCGTTGAATCGATTGCTTTACGTCACTATCGAGAGCACTGGATGCTAAACTGACCAAACACTTAGTGGCTAAATATGGCGCGGATGCCGTGCCATACGTCACTGTATTAAGAGTGTACGTTTTTAAAGGCTCTGATGAATCATACCTAAAAATGATTTGTTGAAGAGAGCGTTGAGCAGGATTGACCTCAATCGCTCTGTACATTTTCTCTACGTCTCCAGTCACGACGTACTTATGTTGACGAAAACGTAATAATATGGAGTAAAGGTCTTCTTGTACAGTTGGGCCGACCATCTGGATATCGTTGAGTGATAAACCAGAGCTAGTGGTAACAGAAGCTGAGGGGGGGCATGTAAATATACGGATCCATCTTCACGCTCGCGGTGCTGGGCCGACCGCGCGCCGAGCAAACTGCGCGCTGTCGCCACCAGGCCGTGGTACTGGCCCTCGAATTCTTCGCGTTCCGCCAGCTGGGTGTCGACGTCGTCCGAAAGTATCTCGATCTCGCACTGTAATTCGTCATATTGCGCGTATAAGGCATCGAATTTATTGAAACGACTTTCTAAGTCTAGCAGTTGTAAGCTACTAGGTCGACCGCCAGATTTAAGCACTGATATATATTTACTAAAAATAGTCATTTTAGATTTTACACCACCGCGTTTTTTAATCAACTTTTCGTCAGCCATTGTAAGGTAGCGGTAGAAACAAGGTGCAACTAAATAAATAAAATCTATTGAATAAGGCAATAAAATGCAGCGGGAACTGACCTTGTAATTAGAACAAAGGATCAGATGTGCAAGCAAAACGCGCCGGCCAGGTGGCACTGATAAGAAGCGAGCGATTTGCGTAAACAAGTTACCGTTATTCGGATTTAATTTTATTGCTTAGCGTAGTATGCACAATTCAGCCTTAAGCATATGGATTAAAAGGATTAATTTTAAATGTGGATGAAAGATTGATGTCCTGCGAGTAAAAAGCGTAAAATGAAAAGATAAGCAATCACTAAATAAAGGCTGTTTTTTGAGTTTAAAGAAATGTTAAAGAAGGGGAAAGATAATAGGACAAATCGAAACGATCTCACAGATATCCAAACCGTATCCTCGGTGAATCGTAGACGATGAGATGTTTCCTTTGTCTTCAAGATGACACGCACTTTCGACGGGTCCAAAGTCCGTCGCACGTTCGACCTCCAAATGACTTCTAGTTTTCGGGCGTGTGCGGTTACTGAGCGAAGTATCCTCCAGAGGATGATGATGATGAAGGCTCCTTGAGGTATCTTCTGCAGCTGAAGACCACACTGAAGTGCTCCAAAACTTGAAGATGCGTTGACCGAACTTTCAAATTAAGACGGTGAGATCCTAAAGGACCAATGTTAGGGTCCTGCTGGGACGTAAATAAAAGTGGACTGTATTACTATAGGGCTGATATATTCGCCGTCTTAATACAATTAATTTGGTACAACAATAAAGGTCGTCCGTCGCCGGTGGCTGTCGGTGAGGCGAGTGCGGGCGCGCCGCTGGGGCCGCTCGTCGTGACGTCACGCCGTGCCGTGTCGTCCTCCCGCGCGTCTCATCCCGGACGCATATAAGACCGGTTCACAACACTCATTCCACTCATCCGCACGACGCGAAATGCGTAAGAGCGAGATGAGAGATCTGGCTTACGAGTCGCTACAGAATCACTTAGCGTTCCCGAATGAGGCGCCAGGTGATGCTAAAGTATGTTAATCTTCAAATGACATGCTTTTAAATTTGTTTTCGTTTTGCTCTGTTTTTTTTGTTGTTAAAGTATAGATTTAGAAACTCGGAAAGCTGTCTTTTTGTTTAATTCTTACATTAAAAAATATGTTTCATTACACATAATCTAAATAAATAAGTATAAAATACTTTTGAAAAACCTTATATGTGCATTATTTACACTTGTCATATTTTGCGCCGACGAACCAAATCCGTCATGTGCAAAAAAAACATGAAATCATTTCTTTTTCACCTCTTAAACGGAATGCTTACTGTTTTTCTGTAATCTCTGATAAATGTGACGTTTTTACCCATCAATCGACATAATAAGTTTTTCCAAAAAACAGCTAATTACCTGCAGAAACTGTTTTTTTCGTCTACTGAAAAGTGGGACAAATTCACATAACAGATTTGGCAAGCGCACCGACGATAACTGGGTTTTTTTACTCACTACGGTTATATACTATATTAAATAGGTTAGGGTACCATATTTCTTAATCATTACTTACTTACCTAAGATCATATTTAAATTGTACTTTTCTTGTTCTTTTGTTCCCCATTTTGTAATCTGTTCACGCATCATGATATTGTTTACTGAAGTAGTTAAACGCTTGATTGGTTCTCACGACACAGGCTCGACCTAGTGTGAGGACCGCTGATACTCAAATCCTAAACCATATTGTTAAGATAATTATTAACGCTAAGAAATGTAGAAACTGTTTGGTAAAAATAAATAAATTTGATTTGATTTGATTTGAGGTTAGAATAGGTTTTTTTTTTGCGTAGGAGGAGGAAATCCTCATGGATACAGCCAGGCCGGACCTGACTGCATGCCCGACTTCACTGGGAATGGTGCCCAGTGACCTACGGACTAAAACCTCCCCCTGTGGTGGATGGGATCATCCGCCGGTCACGCGGCGCTAACGGGTTACGCGTTGTGACCGGCTGATGGCTGGGGATGGGAGAGTCCCTCCAAACCCCAATCCCCTCCAAATGATTGGGGAGAGGAATATTTAAGGGAACGAGTGGGTGAGGGACGGATATGAAGAAGGTAATGGGGAAAAGAGGATGGGATTGTGATGAGTTAGTTGTTGAGTAAGTTTAAGCGTTTTGTATGTGAATTGGATCGTGTTTGGTGAGTTTAAAATGCGGGGGGGGGGCAGCCAGGTGCCGAGAACAGAAGCTCACGACACCCGACCACACCTCCGCCCAGTATAACTGGGAGTGTATGTGTTTGAATGTTAGAGTAGGTGAGTTAATGCAATGATGGTTCCTGTTGGCCCGTTTAAAATGCAGGGAAATGTCTGCCTCCTTCCTGATTATAGATCTTGGTTCGGTTATGTTAGGTTAGGTTAGGTTTTTTTTTTTTTTTAAACGGGAGGAGGAAAATACTCATGTATACACCCAGGCCTAGGCCTGGCTGTATGCCCGACTCATCTGGGAAGATGTCCCAGACGCCTACGGACTAAAAACCTCCTCCCGGTGGTGGATGGGGTAATTTACCGGCCACGCGGCGCTAACGGTTTACGCGTTGTGACCGGCTGATGGGTGTGGATGGGGGAGTCCCTCCAAACCCCAGTCACAATGACTGGGGAGAGGAATATTTAAGGGACGAGTGGGTGGGGGATGACTATGGGAAAGGTAGGGTAGTAAGGGAAAGAGGATGGGACTAAAATGAATGTGTGTTGGTGAAGTATGTGTGAGCGTTTGGGGTGTGAATTGAATCGTGTTTGGTTTGAAAATGCAGAGGGGCAGCCGGGTGCCGAGAACGGAAGCTCACGACACCCGACCACCCCTCCGCCCAGTATTACTGGGAGTGTATTTGTTTAGATGTTTGAAGTAAGTGAGGTAATGTAATGAATGTAGTAGTAGTAGATGACATGGTAGTGTATTGTTGTGTTTGAATCTACGAAATTCGAAACCTGAAACTAGTGTGAGGTGAAGTTTAAAAAGTGTGTGTGTGTGTGTGTTAGTTTGAAATGTGGAGTGAAGAATTTGGAACGTGGAACGTGGAATGCGGAACGTTGAGCGTAAGATGTAAGATGTGAAACGTGGGATGTGGGATGTCGAGTATGTGAAGTAAGCACAACCTAACCGTAATTGATACGGGACCTTATTTTGTTGACCATAAGAGTCTTCTGTGGACAAGTATCTGAGGTGGCGCTATGTTTTGTGCTGCCTTTCTTACCGATTTTGTTAAAGTGAGTGGCGCAGTTTAAACAGGTGAGTTTGGCAGTAGTGGATTTGTTGGGGCAGTCTTTAAACACGTGTCCGGGCGCGGCGCAGTGCGAGCAGGCAGGGAACTTTTCGGTGCAGCGAGCCCTGGTGTGCCCGTATTGCAGGCACCTGAAGCATTGCAACACCGGGACGTATTCGCACGCATGCACCCTCTGATGGTCGACATTGACCCTGCCGCTGCGGATAACCGTCTCGAACACCTCTGGGGTGGTAAGCAGGACTGCATTGTACAATCGGGGGTTCCTGTTTGCCCGTTTAAAGTGGAGGGAGATGTCTCCCTCCTTCCTGATACTGGTCCTTATTGCATCATTTTGAGCGCTGATGATGTTTATTAGATCTTTGTCCGGCGTGTCCACTGAGACGCCCTTGAGGACGACCATTGGCCGCAAGGATTTCGATGCTTCCGCTGGAACCCCGCCATTGACATCATTAGTTTTTTCCAGAGCCCGGTCTCTCTGCTCCGGAGTATCGATCTCGATCCTTACTTTATTATTCGATACGTATTTTGTAGCCGTTGGTGCGAAGTTTGTATCTCTGAACGATACGGTCTTCTTCCAAGCTGTCAAAGTTTCTTCTGGCTTGGTGACGGTGGTTTTGGATGAAACGATGATTGCTGGTTTCGACTTTGGGAGGATCGGGGCAGGAGCAGTCGGCAAGTGAGCCGGGGTGGCTCGTACGATCGAGGCATAAGATGTTGGCCTGGTCACTGAACAGGCCCGGCCACTTGGGTCCGGATTGTCGAGGGATCTCAGTCTCTCGAATTCTTCCTTAATGGTTGTCCTTATAAGGGAGAGAGTGGCATCTGTGGGAGTGGGAGAGGGGGTGGTGGTGATAGTAGGAGTGGGGGTGGGGGTGGGGTCAGTTTGAGTTTGGGTGGTTGTCTTAATGGGGGAGAAAATGGCGTCGGTGGATTCTGTGGAAGCGGGAATGAGAGTGGGAGTGGTAGTGGGGGTGGGATCGGTTTGAGTATGTGTGGTATTGATGCTTTTGATGGGGTGGGAGGGGAGAACTACGCTGTGTGAGGGCACGTTCGCGGGTGTAAGTACGGGTGCAGGCCCTGCAACAACAGCACGAGGATCCTTGGCAGCGATCACGAACTGTTCAGTCACCTCCTGGATCTCCACGGTGAGCTTTTTTACGGCGTCCTTATCCTCCTTGGTCACGCTTCTGTGCTTCATGATGCACTCCATAATGCCCTGAGTGCGGGCCAGCACTGCCGACCTGAGTGCAGCGGTTTGTGGCGGCGGGTTTTGGGAGTGATCAGGGAATGTTCCCGACGAAGGCGCAGGTGCAGGCACTCGCATGGGCGAGGAAATGGGCGTGGTCGATGGCGAAAACTCCTCGAACTGGTTTCTTTTGATCGCCATGACAAATTTGGACGTCTCCATCATTATTGTCTCAGCCAGCGTCCTGACCTCCGCCTTGTCCTCCTTCGTAACGGATTTGTGCCGGCCGATCGCATCCAGGATCCCCGAGACCCGGTTAATGGTCATCGCCTTGAGCAAACCGGCGGCTGTTCGGGCGCTCTTGAGCCGAGGGGTAGCTTCCACGCTGACGTCACTGTCCTGGCTGTGAAGCAGTGTTTGCGTTTGCGGGATTTGGGCCTTCGGTTGCTGTGGAGGAGTTTCTGGTGATTGATGACTTACGGTGGGGGTAATATTAATGAGTGGTGTGGCAGTTGCATTGTCGCTACTGTCCTCCCCCCAAAATAGCTGCGGGATTGGCGAAATGGAGGCATCAGAATTATCTGCGGGGGTTTCTGGAGCGGTGATGATGGTGGGTGCGGAAGTTGGTTGAGGACTGGTTTCTGGCGGTTTATCCCGCTTGCGGGGGGGTGAGTGGTGAAGTACCATGATTTTTGAGCAATTAGAAGTTAATTACCGCGACTATTTCCCTAAAAAATGAAAATAGCGCCTTGAAAATAATCGCGGCAACGAAAATATGATGATTTTAAGCACTTTTGAACGAATTTTTGGGCAACTTCTAGAAATGGTACCAAGACGTAAGTACCGTCAAACGACGCAGAATTACAAGTATTATAAGACAACAGAAGCAAAACAATTAAAAACTTAAACAAATAAAAGATAAAAAATGAAAACTGATTTTTGACTGCGCCTTAGTTAGGTTTAATAGCAATTATTATTTTTACACTGATGTATGGAAAAAAATTTCAAAATGAGCTGAAATTTATACAAAACCAAGAACTAACTAATACAATATGACACACAAAAAACAAAACGATTCTACCAAGGGGGAACAAATATATAAATTTTCTAAATTTCGAAAACGTCGAAAAAAGACGCAGATCTGCGTCTAATTTATACAAAAGCGAAAACCCGGGGGGAAAACTAGAGTGAAAGGAATATTGACAGACTAACTATATGATAATTTTATATGGGTAGAGTTACAACTTCGGAAATTATTTTGGATTTTTCGATAGAGTGGTTAGAATGTTAGAGTGATTTGAAGTCCTCAAATTTCGGTTGGTTAGGTTCGGTTGGTTAGGTTAAGTTTTTTTTTTTTTTTTTCGGGGGAGGTGGAGAATACTCATGTATACTGCCAGGCCGTCCTGACAGTATGCCCGACTCATCTGGGAATGTGACCCAGACGCCTACGGACTAAACTCCACCCCCTGTGTAGTGTGATACTACAGATGCGCCGCGCTATCGGGATACACTTTGCATCTGAATGTGTTTTTGGGTAGTGGATGTATGTATGATTGATGGGGTGTGTAATGGTGTATAGTTATGAGTGAAATGTTGTAGAGTGTTTGGAAGTGGGAGTGAATGAGAGGGTAAGAGGGATGGGAGGGGAGAGGCAAACCAGGGGGAAGGAGTGGAAGATATATATCCGTCACTCCCGCCCCCCGGACAACCTCCCCGCTCCATGTGTTAGGTTGAGAAGGTGGGGGAAGTAGATAAATAAATAAATATATATATGATTATATAAATAAATAAATAAATAATAAGTATACACTGTCTGCTGATTAGGTGCCATTGAAGGATTTGAGGTTACGAACTATGTAATTCAGAAGATGGTGAAATGAGTTAGAGGTGGTTTCTTTGGAAAGTGTATCTGTAAAAGATCTTTCGTCTACGTTCAAGTTATTGCATGTGATGGAATGATTCAGACGTTGTGACGAGAAGCGGGGGCAGTCATAAAGGAGGTGGTTAAATGATTGTAAAGTGTTATTGTCACAAGGGCATAAATTATCATTAGTGATTTTAAAACGGTGTAAATATTCCTTATGATACCCATGATTTGAGATAAATTGTGTGGATGCAAATGTTGGGGAATGGTGTGTGATATATGTAATGAGGGTTTCATGATTAGGGAATAGGGTTTTTGTGTAAATACATTTATTTGGATCCTCATAAAGTAGCTTTGAGTCAGTTATCAGAGTTTCTTTGCTACGGTATTTGATATGGCTAATGGGAATCTGCATGAAATCTGGGGTTTTGTGCAAATTGGCCGCAGCCTTCGCTGCTAAGTCCGCAGCTTCGTTGCCCGCAATACCACAGTGTGCCTTAATCCAGTGAAAGTGAATTTGGAGGATGTCTTTGTATATATGTATAAGATTGTGTATTCTGTTAGCTAACAAATTATAACTGTTTGGGTTGGAAATTTCTTGTAAGCCGGATTTACTGTCAGAGAATATAAGAAGTGTGGAGTGTGTTGTTACAGTGTTAGTTACAAGTTGAATGCACTGGGAGATTGCAAGCAATTCGGCTTGGAAGACCGAGCAGCGATCATGGAGTTTAAATTTCTTAGTGGTAGTATTCTGGTCGGGTTGCACAATGACGAAAGCCGACCCGACAGTGTCATCGTGTCGGCTCCCGTCAGTGTACGCTATCCAAGGGTTTGTATTTGCATATGAAGCTAATGTTGAGAGAAGCTCGGTGTTATTGACAATTTCCATGAATGGAATTGTTTTTCTAAAGGCATGATGGAGGAGAGATGAAGGGGAAACTGGGGCTTCGACCTGGAGATCCCCAGGCAAGAATGAAGATCGTCCACTAAGCCTGGTGGCCTCCAAGTCAGCTACATATTTAATTTTGGATGGGATGGGGACAAGTTGGGCTAGAGTGATTGAAAGGGCGGTACTGACTGTCCGGAAACCATGAATAATTTTGATGGCAAAAAGCCTTTGAAGAGAGAGAAGTTTTTGATGTATGTATTTGATTTTTAGCGCATCGCCCCATATCGACGACGCATATGTGATTATAGGGTCAATAACCTGATTATAAATAGTGCGGACATTCTCTGAATGAACGCCCCACGTGGGCCGGATGAAATTTTGCATCTTATAAAATAATTTTTTGACTTTTTCTATAATATATTCGGCATGATCTTTAAACTTGAATTTGTTATCTATTATGATACCCAGATACTTGATTTTATTGACGTGTGTCATAGGAGTGTTGTTCATAAGTATATTAGTTCTCGCAGCTTTAGGGGTAAATGGAATTACTTGTGTCTTTTCCTGGCTAAACTCAAGCTTTACTGAGCTACCCCACTCAACGATCCTCCGAAGGGCCTCATTCGCGATGGTCTCGAGTAATTCAGCAGTCTTAGAGTGACATACCAGAAGGACGTCATCAGCATATGCCTGCAGATGACAGCCCTCCGGCATGCCAAGCTCCAATAACTCGTCTAAAATGAGATTCCAGAGGGCTGGACCAGCAACAGAACCCTGTATGCAGCCCCTGGTCATTGCCTTATCAGAGGAGCAGTCCGCAAACTTAACCAAGACAGATCTATCGGTGACGTAGCTTAAGAGCATTCGGTATATGTTTTGAGGACAGTTAACATGTTTTAATCTTTTGAAAATTGCGGGCCACCAGGCATTGTCGAAGGCGGCCCGGATGTCCAAGGACACCGCTAGGACCTGCTCTTTGTCTGTTTTGGCTGTTTTGACTATGTCTAATGCGTGTTTGATGGCTGTGACTGTTGATGTTTGCATCCGGAATCCGTATTGGGTGTTAATAATTTTATTGTTGCAGTGCATGTGATGAACGAGTCTGTTAATTATGAGTTTTTCTAGTAATTTACCAAAAACTTTGACGAGTCCAATAGGACGAAATGAAGATGGTTTGGAATGGTCGTCTTTGTTGGGTTTAGGTATAATTTTAGTCACAGTTAGTTTCCAGCAATCCGGGAAGTAGTTTAATGTCAGGCATCTATTTAAAATATGGGTGATCGTATCCGGGAAAATCTTACAGACCTGTAAGCAAATATCGGCTGTGAGATGGTCATCGCCCGGTGCTTTTTTATGACCTATGGTCTTAAGTGTTTCCAACACTTCAGACTGCGTGAAAGGCGGTTCATTAGGCGTATCGGGAGGAGTCTTCATTAGGTCTCTCAAGGTGCGTTGATCGCAGGAGTCGTCATGTTCGTCGTCATCCGGGTAGAAGGTTTTAAGAATGGCATCAGCTGTTTCTTTGCTGTTAAATGTATGCGTGCCATCAGAAAGAAGAAGTGTAGACGGAGGCTGTGTGATGGGCTTAGTTTGAATAATTCTATTTGTAATCGACCAGACGTCCTCCTTCTGCTGCCGCTCCCAGAAGGCGCGGAATGCATCAGTGGATGCCGCACAGCAAGCGTCCGAGTACTTTTTACGGATTTCGTTTCTTTCCCGCACGATGTCATCCAACGGAACCGCCTGGCGAACGGCCTTACGAAGCTTATGGTGGTTGTTAATGACCTTAGTTTTAAGCTCCTGTAGTTCGTCATTCCACCAGGGTGGACGACTTGGGGGTCTTTTGAATCGTGGAAGTAAGTCTCTACACATGTCTTGAATGTCCTTGGTTAAATATATAATTACCATGTCCAGTTCTTCCTCTGAACAGGAGTCGATATAAGAGTTCTCTTGTATGCGGTCGGATAGTGCGTCCTTTATGTCGTCCGTCAGTTGTTCCCATTTGACTCCAGTCGTGTTATAAAGGAAAGTGGAAAGTTTAGCCTTAGTCGTGAAAGCAGCGGTTTTGTTGGGTGAGGTAGAGATGCTAAAAGTGATCGCATTATGGTCGGAGGAAGGACAGATGCTCATGTCTACCTTCCAGTCAACTATTTTAACAGGGTTTCGCTTGTTTTACGGATTATTGCTAATGAGGGTAATGTCAACAATTGATGATCGGATGGTGCCGTGTGTGACTGTTTCGAAAGTGGGAGTTGTGCCTACGTTGCAAATTAGAAGATTATGAGTGATTGCCATATCTGCGACTAGGTTGCCCCTGAAGTTATTTTGTGGGCAACCCCAGATTATGCCACCCATTGAAGTCTCCGCCAATAATGCATGTAGATCCGGCAAATACCTGTAAAAGGTCCTCCAACTTCTTCATCGTATCCAAAGTATCGTGGCGTGGCCTGACGTAAACAGATATTAAAAGAACCTTATTGCCTGATCTCTCAGTGAGTTGCACTACGGAGAGGTTGGGATCTGAATATTTTGTGTGTCCTAGGGTGCCGATGAAATTTTCCCTAATATATAATGCTGCTTTAACGGGTTGGTTGGGGATCGGAAATTGGTACAAAGTGAATCCAGAGATTGGTTTGGCCAAGCCGCTGTTGCCGGTAATAAAAGGTTCTGATATAAAAGCAAAGTCGGTAGATTTGTTGTGGTCCAAGAAAACACAAGCTTCTTGGTAGGCATTTCTGCCATGTCCCATGTTCAGTTGAATACAATTATAGGAAGTCTTGGGTGATTTGATTATTCTTTGAGGGTTGCTAGTATCCATAATCTATTCTTGATCTTATAATGTTTTTCATTTGTGACATTCAGGGACATTCGACAGAAGTAGCGCTATGCTTAGTGTTTCCATTTTTTTTTTTAATGTTATTTTTGACGTAGTGGGCGGAGCAGTTGTGGCATTTTGGTGAGTTGCCGCGGTCAGGGCAGTTACGGTACTCATGTGAAGGGGACGCGCAGTGCGAGCAGACGATGTCCTGCACCATACATCTTTTTCTGGTATGGCCGTACTGCAGGCACTTATAGCACTGCAGTACGGGCAGGTACTCATCAGCGTGCACTCGCTGGTGGTCTACATTGACTTTGATTTGGTCGATTACAGCTCTGAATATTCTAGGCGTGGCTAAGAAGACAGCATTGTAGAGGCGGGGATTCCTATTACCTCGTTTGAAGTGCAACGTCAGGTCCTTCTCCCCCTCAACGCCGGCCCCTATTGCTTCATTTTGTTGGGTGATGATCTGGACTAATTGATCAGCCGGAGTGTCCACAGAAATTCCTTTCAGAACAAACATTGGTCTAAGGGACTTTGCTGCCTCCGCAGTGACCTCACAATTGATGTCGTTTGTTTTTTCTAACGCTAGGCACAGAGAGCTGTGCGGGGGTGTCAAATTCTACCCTTACCTTGTTGTTAGAGACATACTTGGTGTTGGCTGGGGCAAAATTCGTGCCTCTGAAGGAGACGGTCTTTTTCCACGCGCTCAAAGTCTCCTCCGGCTTATTTACCGCTGCTTTTGAAGAAATGATGATTGCTGGTTTGGTTTTCGGGACGCTGAGTGGAGTGGGTGGGAAAGAAGGAGGACTACGCGCTGCGGCAGCGTAAGTGATTGGTCTAGTGCCTGGGGAGGGGTCCCCCGAAGACCTTAGCTTCTTGAATTCTTCCTTAATCGTGGTTTGGATTATAGCAAGAGTGGCGTCTGTGGGGGCGGGATCAGTCTGCGTACCAGCAGATCTCATATTGGGGGGATAGGTGGTACCTCCGCTGGGCATGGCCACATTGTCCTGAGATGCCTTAAGGGTGTTAATGAAACGCTCCGTCTCTGTGCGGATTTCTGCGGTCAGCCTTTCCACTTCCACCCTGTCCTCTTTTTTAACCGATTTGTGTCGTCGGATGGTGGCAAGTATGTTTTTAGTATGGCCCAATATGCTTGCCCTGTATGCAGAAGTCTCATCACATACGGGGCCATCGTCCACTCCCGCACCGACGTCATCCTCAACACTGTAATGCAGTGCCAGGTATTGGGAGGGATTCGTGGGCAGTGGTGAGGACATGGGTGACTGTTGGTGGATTGCAGTGGGTGTGGTGGTGGTTCCGTGCATTGATGTAGTTGCCGTGTGGGTGGTCGATGTAACAGTCAGAATGCCAGCAACGGTCGAGTTACCGGCAACAGGAACGCCATCTGGGGGTTTGTCTATTTCCGGCCTCCTGGTGGGCGAGCGGGCAAGCACCATGGTGCGACTCTATGTGTTAACTGGGTGCCAACTATTTGGTTACCCAAATCTGAAATATTCGCTGAAGGCGTGAGTCAGTCTCCACTTTTTTTCTATAAAAATCGAAAATGCGCCTACGAAAAAAGAGCGGCAACGAAAATAATGTAATTTTTGGCACTTTGCAATTAATTTTTAGATGACTTCTAGTGATGGCCCCGAGACGCGGGTACCGTCAAAAGACGCGGAATTAAAAGTACTCTAAGACTATGGAAGTGAAACAGATAAAAGTTAAAAGGTGTAGAAATTATAAATTAAAAAGTGATTTTGTCAAGCGCCTAAGTTAGGTTTAATAGCAAACCTGATTTTACCTGGTGAGTATGAAAAATTTTTTTAGATTTAAACGAAATTAACAGAAAACTAGGAGCTTAAGGGATCTAACAAAATGCAGGAAAAACAAAATCTATTAATCGAAAGCGAACAAAGTTATTAAATTTTTAATTTTCAAAAACGACGAAAAAACACGCAGATCTGCGTGTCTTTTTTACAAAAGAGAAAAACCGGGATGAAAACTAGTTTAGGAGAGGTAGGGAAAAAGTGACGGCGTGGTATTTTTAAGCAAGAAGAAGGGCTTAGGTTAGGTTAGGTTAGGTTAGGTTAGGTTTTTTTTTTTTTTGAAGGGGGAGGAAATCCTCATGGATACAGCCAGGCCGGACCTGACTGCATGCCCGACTTCACTGGGAATGGTGCCCAGTGACCTACGGACTAAAACCTCCCCCTGGTGGATGGGAATTATCCGCCGGTCACGCAGCGCTATCGGATTACGCTTTGTGACCGGCTGATGGGTTGGGATGGGAAAGTCCCTCCAATCCCCAACAGATTGGGGAGAGGAAATATTAAGGGACGGAATAAGTGGAAAAGGTAAGTGAGTAGGGGACGATTATAAGAAGGTGGAGAATGGTACTGGTGGTGGTGGATTGAGTGAGAAATAAAGGAATGGAGTGGGTGTGAATTAGGGTGAAAAATGGTAGAATAAGTGGTGTGGGTGTTTGTGTGGAGTGAATTGTGTTTGGTGAGTGATAATGCACGGAGGGGCAGCCAGGTGCCGAGAGTGGGAGCTCCCGACACCCGGCCACCCCTCCGCCCGGAAATCCGGGTAATGTTTAGGATGTTTGTGAAATTAGGAAATTTGAGAACCTTTGAAAGGGAGAGGGAAGATGAGTGAGTAAGTGTGTGAGTGTGTGGGTAAATGGAAGGGAGGACAATTGTGGGTTAGAACGAGGAATGGGGAAATGGAGAAAATGGAGAGATGAAGGAAGGAATTAATGGGATTATAAAGAGAGAGAATAGATATGGGTCGGTGGGAGTGGGTGAATTGAGCTGTAGTTACCCATAATTAATACGGGCGCTAATAATGGATTTCATGTGAGCCATTCTGGGACACGCGGAAGAAGTAGCGCTATGCATGGTATTTACGTTTTTGATTTTGTTTTTAGTGGAGTGAGTGGTGCAATTATAACATTTTACTTTGGAAGCATTGTTGTGATCAGGGCAGTCCCGGTATTCGTGGCTAGGTGACGCGCAGTGCGAGCAGATGACTCCCTGTTCTGTGCATCGCTTCCTGGTGTGTCCATACTGCAGGCACCTAAAGCACTGCAGTATAGGCAGGTACTCGCATGCGTGCACGCGCTGGTGATCGATGTTTATCCTGCCAGCGCTGATTGCTGCCCTGAAGACTTCGGGGGTTGTGAGGAGTACCGCATTATAAAGTTGGGGGTTCCTATTTCCTCGCAGGAAATGCAGGGTGAGGTCACAGTCGTACTTCATGCTTGCTTCCAAGTGCTCGTTCTGTTTCACAATGATATCGGTCAGTTGTTGTGCCGGTGTGTCCTTAGAGATGCCTTTCAGGACGATCATAGGCCGAAGAGATCTAGAGGCCTCAGCGGTGATTTCGCCGTTAATGTCGTTGGTTTTGGAAAGTGCCTGGTCGCGTTGTGTTGAGGTGTCGAACTCGACCCTAACCTTGTTATTAGACACGAATTTCGTGGCCGCAGGGGCAAAATTTGTGTCTTTGAAAGAGACTGCCTTCCTCCATGCTTGTAGGGTTTCTTCCGGTTTTTTAACCTCTTTTTTGGAGGTTATGATAATGGCAGGCTTCGTCTTCGGGATGTCGGGTGGCGTAGGCGGAGACGGAGGGGCGAGAGCAGTTCGTGTTCGAGTTCGAGCCGCTGCGGCATATGTGTCTGGCCCCATGCCAGCGCCTGTTCCAGTGTTTAGGCCAAGGTTGCCAGAAGACGACCTGAGTTTACCAAATTCCTCCCTAATAGTGGATCTGATCAGAGTTAAAGTGGCATCGATGGTATCATTGGTATTTTTTGAAATGGGTTTGGATGGGGTGGGTTTGTTTGAGACGGGTTTGGTTACAACGGGTTTGGTTAGAATCGGTTTGGTTGGGATGGATTCAGTTTGAGTTGATATAGTGTTTTTAATACGGGACGTGGAGGGGTCGTTGCTGGGCTCTGCGACAGCTGTGTGACATGTAGCATCTTTGGCAAAACGCTCGGTCACCAGCTGAATTTCGTTGGTGAGCTTTTTTACCGCATTTCGATCCTCCTTTGTCACGATTAGGTGCTTCGTGATGAGATCCAGGATGCCCTGAGTCCGGGTCAGGACTTCCGATCTGAGCGCAGCAGTTTGTAGTGATGGGCTCTGCGAGATGGAGGCCTGGGATCCCTTTGAATGTGTTTTGGGCAAAGGTACAGGCGCAGGCGCAGGTGCAGGCGCAGGCGCGGGCGTGGGCGTGGGCGTGGGCGTAGACGTAGACGTGAGCGAAAACTCCTCAAACTCATTTCGTTTGATCGCCATGACGAACTTTGACGTCTCCATCATGATAGTTTCAGCCAGCTTCCTGACCTCCGCCTTGTCGTCCTTAGTGACGGATTTGTGCCGGCCAAGTGCATCCATTATTCCCCCGACCCGATGGATGGTCATGGCCTTGAGCGTACCAGCGGCTGTTCTGGCGCTCTGGAGCCGAGGGGTAGCTTCCCCACTCGTGGCACTGCCCTGACTGTGTTGTGGATTTGGAGGAATGTTGGCCTGTGGGAGTGTTTCTAGCGCTCGATGAGTTGTGGTGGAGGTGGTTGGTTTGCCGGACGCAACGTCACTGCTATCCTGGCTCCAATGTAACGGTGGAATTTGCAGGAAGGAAAGGGAAGTGTCGGAATCCTCGGACAAGGTTTCAGGAATGGTGGGTGCGGAGGCAGTGCCAGGAGTGGGGTCCGGCGGTTTATCCCGCGTGCGGGGGGGCGAATGGTGAAGCACCATGATATTGAAGCTATTATTAGACAATTGCCCCGACTTTTTTCCCTATAAAATGAAAATAGCGCCTTGTAAAAAGTCGCGGCAACAAAAAAGTGACGATTTTTGGCACTTTTGAATTAAATTTGGATGTACTTCCAGATGAGGTACGGGAACGTGAGTGATACCAAACGACGCAGAATTTTGAGCTCTATAAGGCTAAATAGACAGAACAATTAAATATTTATACAAAAGAAAGATAAAAAATAAAAACTGATTTTTGACAGCGCCTAAGTTAGGTTTAATAGCAATGTGAAATTTACTTGGTCAGTATAGAAAAAAAATTTGAAACTTAATGAAATTTACAAGAAATGAAGACTTAGGCGGTACAATTTAAGTGCAGAAAGAATAAAAAGATTTTATTGAAAGGGGACAAAGATATAATTTTTTCAAATTTGAAAAACGACGAAAAAAGACGCCGATCTGCGTGTCTTTTGTTAAGAAGAGTAAAACCGGGGGGAAATCTAAAGTTAGTGTGATAAATGAAAAGTGATAACGTGGTAATTTTATATGGGCAAAGTTGCAACTGAGGGAATTATTTCGGAATTTTCGATCAAGTGGTTGGGGAATAAACGCAATTGGAAGTTCTCAAATTTCGAAATCGGTTAGGTTAGGTTAGGTTAGGTTAGGTTAGGTTAGGTTAGGTTAGGTTAGGTTAGGTTCCCCCCCGAAGTGCTGCCACCTTGTCGTGGTGGGGGGGCTTGCGTGTCCCAGTGATTCTCAAGGCTATGCCGGATAGGGCTTCCCATACCGGACAGGCTTGGGGTGAGGGGCCAGACTAAGAGCGGCACATTCCCTTCCCAATCCCCACCTTCCCTCTCCCATCCCTGAATTCCCGTCTTTTCCTTTCCTCAACCACCTTACCATCCCTTTCCAACCGAACCAGTGGCGGTATATCCACTAACACTTAGGGCTAGCGCAAGCCTGGGGGACCTAAATACTCCCCCAAAAGTGCGTCCTCCTCGAAAGGCGGTGGGGAGTGTATGCTGCACGTGGGCGTTAGCTATGCAGGCTGGTTCGAAAATGTGTCCCCAGGTGGGTCCCCGAAAGGGGGAATCCCACCCATCCGCTTCGGCGGGTGGCAGCCCCTCGTACTCTGGGGGGGGCAAGAACTGCCTCGTGGGTCGGCAAGATGCCGGCCCTCGTGAACACGAAACTGACCCGGCTAGACCGGAAGAAAACATGATAACGGACTCCGACTTGCAACACGATTTGGATATCGACGAACAGGCAGTGGAGGTGGACGCCCTAGCGTGCACCGACACTTACGATTTGGCTACGAAAAAGGTACCGGTTGTAGTCCTCACTCCCGCGGATAGAAGCCTGGCTGAAACAGCACTTGACGGGGAACCCATAGTGGGAACAAAGGACGCCCGAATAGCGGGCAAGAGGTCACATGTGGACCAAATTGACGATGCCACGCCCGAATTCGGACCTAAGGGCACACCATCCACGCGGGGAAAGGGGGCCAAGCCCAGAGGTTACCACACTGGAATTTCTGCGGCGAAGGCCCAATTAAAAGCAAGCGAGATGGAGGAACTCGATTCGGAAGATGAGGCGGCTCCAACCTACCGCCGCGATTTCCCAGCTCTACGCTCCGCACGAGGAGAGGAGATGGGAAATGGGGATGATTTGAGGGGAAGTTCCCCAAATTCGAGGGACCGCAGCCCAGTTCTGGGGGAGAGAAAAGCCCCATACGAGAACGACTACGTCGAGATTGCCCGGAAGGCGGCGTATGTAGTCCTCGCGGAGGCAAAGAAATCTGGCAATCTCAGCGGCCAGGTCTGGGGGAAAATGAATACGGCCTGTCGAGACATACTTGCAGCTATGGACTGCCTCGAGTCTGGCAACGAGGATGACGAGCTCCGCATCTTGAAGGCCGACAATAAACGAATGAGGGAGCAATTGGCGCTCCTTCAAGCGGAGACGAAAGCCCTAAGGACGGCCTTCTCTGAAAGGAGAACTCAGGTCCCAGTGCCTCCTCCTCCTCCTCCTCCTATGACGAGCCTGGCTGACGCCCTGGAGGACCTCAAACAAGATCTTTTGGTTAGTCTCGGTGAAAGGATTAATGTCCGATTGGGAGAGATTGAAAAGCGTTTCCCTGCTGAGGTGCTCCCCCGGCCTCCGTTAGCAACGGATCGGAAAAATGCCGCAGCCGCCAGCCGAACTGCCGGCCAGCAAGAGGCCCGAAAGCCGCAGCGTCCGGCAGCCGCACCGCGCGTGCTACCTGCCGGTAAGCCTGTCCCCGCTCTGCCAACGCAACGGGCTACCAATAGGCCTCCCCCTGCACCGGCCGCTAAACTGGCCCCGGCCCCTGCTCCACGGGCACAGCGGAACATTGTTGGGAATCCCAGCAGCTCTGTTCAGACGGCACCACCACCTACCCAGTCGTCCTGGACAGAGGTAGTAAAGAAAAAAAGGAAGGCCAAAAAGTCCACCCCAGCGCCGGTGGCTCGAGCCGTCAAACCTGCACCGGGACCTAAAAAACTGGCCATACCCAAGACCGCCGCTGTAGTAGTGACTTTAAAGCCGGGCGCGGAGGCCACTTACGCCTCAGTCATGGCTAAAACGACAATGTCGTTCAAGTTAGCTGAGGTGGGGCTGGATCACGTGCGGGTACGCAAAACAGCCACCGGAGCTCGTATTATTGAGGTCCCGGGTACGGACAGCGGTAGGGCAGCTGACGATCTGTGTAGAAGGATAGGCGACCTGGTTGGGGATGTGGCCACTGTCTACAGACCCGTGAAGATGGCTGGTCTTCGAATCACCGGCCTTGACGAGACGGCGACAACGGAAGACGTGGGGAACGCTGTGGCAGCGAAAGGG
Source organism: Tortricodes alternella (assembly GCA_947859335.1). Lineage (NCBI taxonomy): Eukaryota > Metazoa > Arthropoda > Insecta > Lepidoptera > Tortricidae > Tortricodes > Tortricodes alternella. The sequence continues at coordinate 54,228 of OX401979.1, read as the reverse complement.
GGCTGCCCGCTGGCACAGGTGAAAGTGGGTACTATTCGGGAGCTGCACAACGGGACTGGGTCGGTGCTGGTCCAATGCCCGGTTACAACGGCCAATGCGGTTATTTCGGCTGGACGGCTGCTCGTCGGGTGGTCATCCGCCCGGGTGGAAGCATTGGAGCAGACATCGATGCGGTGCTTCAGATGCATGGGCGTCGGGCACACCAGAGTGATGTGCCCCTCGGCTGTGGACCGGAGCGAGGTGTGCTTCCGGTGCAGCAAGCCGGGCCATCGAAAGGCCGCCTGCGTGGCGGAAAGTTTTTGCTCTGTCTGCCACCACGCCAGGCGCCCGGCCGGCCATGTTATGGGGGGACGGTCATGCACCCCCCCAGCCTCCAGAGGTAAAGATGCTCCCATTCGGACCCCGGAGGCGTCACAAGGATCTGTCAATCAATCGGCCGTTGAGGGAGAAATTATGGATGTCTAAATGCCAGCACACCGGCATTTAGACATCCTACAGGGCAACCTAAACCACTCCGCCCGCGCCCAGGACCTGCTCATGCAGACCATGGCGGAGTGGGGGATAGGCTTAGCGGTGGTAGCAGAGCCATATTTTGTGCCTCCGCAGCCCAACTGGGTCGGGGCTGCGGACAGCGGGGTGGCAATGGTGGTGCCGGCAGTGGGCGACTTCCCAATCTTGTCCAGGATCGAAGGCGGACTGGGGTATGTGGCGGCCAAATGGGGACACACAGTGATAGTGGGGGTTTACTTCTCCCCAAATCGGCCGCTGTTCGCATTCGAACAATTTCTGGAGGGATTGGGAAGGGTCGCGAGGAGGGCGGCCCCGGCTCAGATTATGATCATGGGGGACTTCAATGCCAAAAGCGCGGCATGGGGCTCCCCCATTACAGATCCTAAGGGGGCGGCCCTCAGAGACTGGGCGGTGGTGATGGGGCTGGAGGTCCTTAATCAGGGCAGCGCCTTTACGTGTGTGCGGCGGCTGGGGGGGTCCGTTGTGGACGTCTCGTTCGCAACCCCGGCCATGGCCTCACGTGTCACGGGATGGCGCGTCCTAGACGGTGTGGAGACCCTCTCCGACCATTTGTATATTCGGATGAGGGTCTCCACGTCGCCGGTGCCCCCACCACCTGGCACAGGGGGGCGGGCTAGGGGAAACCGATTTCCGAGGTGGACGGTTTCCCGCCTCGACCCAGAAATGGCGGAGGAGGCGGCAATGGTCGAAGCGTGGTGTGCGCCCCCACCGATCACCTTGGGGGTCGAGGAGAGGGCGGCTCGGTTCCGCAGTTCGCTGACAGCCGTATGCGACGCGGCCATGCCCCGGGCAAGGAAGCTACCTGCCAAGCGGCAGATCTACTGGTGGTCGAGGGGAATTGCGGCCCTCAGAGACACCAGCAACCGCGCCCGCCGCGCCTACACGCGATGTAGGCGACGAAGAGCACACACGGCGGATGAGGAGGAGCTCCTATACAGGGCCCTCCAAGAAGCGAAAGAGTCCCTCCAGCTTGAAATTTCCAAGGCCAAGGACGAAGCACACGCCGAGTTCTTGGCCACACTGGACAGGGACCCATGGGGAAGGCCATATAAAGTGGTGCGCAACAAGATGAAGCGCACCCCCCCCATGGACTCGCTGGAGCCGGAGCTCCTCTCACGGGTGGTAGAGGGACTATTCCCGCCGGCGCCGACCTTTACTCCTCCAAGGATGAGTGCCCCCTCGGAGGAAATGGAAGGTCCTATCGCCGCCCCTCCCCCGGTCACGGACGACGAGATTGTCGGCGTGGTGGGCCGGCTGAGGGCCGGTAAGAAGGCCCCTGGACCGGATGGCGTGCCCGGGAGGATCCTCCCGAAGGTGCTCAAGCATCTCGGGAACCGCCTCAGGGATCTCTTTGACGATTGTCTTAGGGAGGGGCGGTTCCCGAGATGCTGGAAGGAGGGGCGGCTTTGTTTGCTGCGGAAGGAGGGTCGTCCGCCGGATTCTCCTTCGGGGTACCGTCCCATCGTGCTGCTGGACGAGGCCGGGAAAATGCTAGAGCGTATCCTGGCCTCCCGCATTGTCCAGCACCTAGGGGAAACGGGCCCGAACATCAGCGAGCGCCAGTTCGGGTTCCGGGTGGGGCGGTCCACGATGGACGCTCTGAGGGCCCTCAGAGAATTCTCGAGGGATGCGGCGGGACGAGGGGAGGGGGTCGTGGCGGTGTCATTGGATATCGCCAACGCTTTCGGCACCCTCCCCTATGCGGTGATTAGAGAGGCACTTGAGTACCACCAAGTGCCTCCTTATCTGCGGAGGATCGTGGAGCACTACCTTACCGAGAGGGTAGTGCTCTACGACGACCGATGGGGTCGAAGAGTGGTACGGGGGATGGCCTGCGGGGTTCCACAGGGGTCAGTGCTGGGCCCCCTGCTGTGGAACCTCGGCTACGATTGGGCCATCCGAGGCGAGCAACTTCCCCGCATGGCCACCATATGTTACGCGGATGATACTATGGTGGCTGTCCGGGGAAGTGAGTATAGGGAGACCCTGCGGAGGGCGGCGGTGGCGGCAGAGCTGGCGGTGGGCCGCATCGAACTGTTGGGCCTAAAAGTGGCCCTCCCGAAGACGGAGGCCATTGTCCTCGGGGGGCCGGGCTGGCGGCTTCGCGCCGGCACAGAAATCCCCATCGCGGGGGAAATGGTCCAGGTCAATGCCCACATTAAATATCTGGGCATTGTCCTGGATCGCAAGTGGGACTTCGGGGAGCATTTCGCGAGACTTGCTCCCCGGGTGGTGGGGGCAGCGTTGGCCTTAGGCCGATTGTTGCCAAATGTGGGGGGGCCAAATACCCCGTGTCGGCGCCTCTTCGCAGGGGTCGTCCGAAGTATGGCCCTATATGGGGCCCCTATATGGGCGGAAAGGCTCTCCGAAAGGAACAAGTTGCTCCTTCGGAGGCCCCAAAAGGTGGTGGCCCTGAGAATTATCAGGGCCTATAATACGGTGTCGTATGCGGCGGCATGTGTGCTCGCCTGCACCCCGCCTTGGGAGATGGACGCCCAGGTGCAGGCGAGCACATACCAAATGCGGGTGGAGGCCAGGGCGAGAGGGGAGAGCCCGGCCCCAGAAGAGGTCGCCCAGGCGAGGCGCGCGACCGAGTTGCGGATGAGGGACCGCTGGAAGAGCGACCTGGAGGACTCCCCCTATGGCACCCGCACCATAGGGGCACTCCTCCCGTCGCTCGACCTCTGGCTAGCGAGGGAGCATGGCGCACTGGGATATAGGCTCACGCAGGTAATGACCGGGCACGGCTGCTTCGGTCATTACCTGCATAACATTGGGAGGGAAGAGAGCCAGTCGTGCCACGAGTGCGGCGCTCCGGATGACACGGCTCAGCACACCCTTGAGGTGTGCAACCGCTGGGGTACGGAGCGCCGCGCTCTATGCACGGCCATAGGGAGGGGGGATCTCTCGCTTCACAGCGTCGTTTCAGCCATGCTGGGGAGCGAGAGATCCTGGGAGGCAGTTGCCTCCTTCTGCGAGACCGTCGTCTCGCAGAAGGAGGCCGCGGAGCGGGGGCGCGAAGACAGCGTCGACGCGCACCCGCTCCGGCGCAGACGGAGGGGGAGGAGGCGAGCCCAGTTTGCGGCTCGCCTCATCCCCCAATAGGGCCAGCGGGTGGGAGATGGGGATCTCCTGCCCGCATTGCACGGCTCTACACGTCTGAGGGGAGGGTCATAGCGTTACCGATCCTTCCCTCCTTGGTGCGGGTGGCCCCCGGGTAAACCGGGGCGGCCGGGGGGCGTCGTTTTGGTTGAATCTTCGGGATCCCACGGCGCCCCCGAAAACGGCAAAGAGGGTAACGCCGGAGTGGTTTTAGTGGGTATGCTCCCCCTTGGGAGAGAGTCCCACATAACCCCTGCGCTTACCCAGGCGCAGGGGTATGCGTAATGCATTTCCACTCCGTGAAAAAAAAAAAAAAAAAAAAAAAAAAAAAAAAAAAAAAAAAGGTTAGGTTAGGTTAGGTTAGGTTAGGTTAGGTTAGGTTAGGTTAGGTTCCCCCCCGAACGTGCTGCCACCTTGTCGTGGTGGGGGGGCTTGCGTGTCTCAATGATCCCCGAGGCTATGCCGGATAGGGCTTCCCATACCGGACAGGCTTGGGGTGAGGGGCCAGACTAAGAGCGGCACATTTCCCTTCCCATATCCCACCTTCCTTGCCCCATCCCTTCATTCCCTTCTTTTCCTTCCCTCAACCACCTTCCTATCCCCTTCCAACCGAACCAGTGGCGGTATATCCACTCACTCTTAAGGCTAGCGCGAGCCTTGGGGAATTAAATACTCCCCTAAAAGAGCGTCCTCCCTGAAAGTCGGTGGGGAGGGTATGCTGCAAGATGATGGTGATGAAACCTAAGGCGCATTATAAAATATGTCCCCAGGTGGGTCCCCGAGAGGGGGAATCCCACCCTTCCGCTACGGCGGTAGGCAGCCCCTTGTACTCTGGGGGGGGCAATAATCGCCTCGTGGGTCGGCAAGATGCTGACCCCCGTAAAAACAACTTTGACCCGGCTAGACCGGAGGAAAACACGCTAACGGACGCTGATTTGCAACTAGATTTGGGTATAGATGAACACGCAGTGAAGGTGGACGCCCTGATGGCGTGCACCGACACTTACAATTCGGGCATGAAAAAGGTACCAGTAGTGGTCATCACTGCTGCGGATAAAAGTCGGGCTGACGCAGCATCGGGATCGGAATCGAGCATCTGCAGCTTTGAAACTGTGAGAAGCCGATCGGGGTCCTGCTCGTCCGCGATCATTGGGCGCCTTTGGAGCGCGGGACCAAAGCGACCGCGCTTAGATCATAGTTCCTCGTCGAGTGAAGGGGAGGCCGCATCCCAAACGCCTAATCGAAAGAAAGATAAGGGTGGGCATCTCAACGCCAAAACAGTGGAGGATGGTATACGCCGAGACAGAGGGCGCCCTGCTACCCCTGGACAATACTTTGGGCTTGCTCAAGCCAAAGCGGCACTTGCTGCCCAAAAACGGGAGGATATGCAGCTCAGAGCCGAGATGGAGCTGGCAGAGCTCAGCAAGAATAGTAAGGGAGCCCGAATCCCACGGCTCTCAGAGTCCACAGCCCAGAGTACGGATATAGCTGTTGACCTCGTGGCGGACATAAATCAAAAGGTACTGCAGAAAACGGCTCTTATTGATAAGATCGCGACGAGGTCATCCAACCTCAAAGGTACTTGGGTGCGGGACCTTAAGGAGGCGACAGCTCTTATTCGGGAAGCAATCGCTGAGCTTAGCAAGCGCACGACCACGGACGAAACACTAAGGCTACAGGCGGCCAATGCTCGCCTACAAGCGGAACTTATCGATGTCCGCAAGGAGCTTGCAGATATAAGAGCAGATCTTCAGAGGGCTCGTCTACCCACAGCCAAAGATGATGGAAACCCCCTCGATATCCAGGAGCTGTCGCGCGCGATTATGGAACAGGTAGGGACGATGGTAAATGCCCGACTAGAAGCGGTCGAGGACAGGCTCCTCCCAGCTCAGGACAAAAGGGTTAAGCAGTCCCAAAGCACGGCAGCGACCGCTCCGGATAAGCAGAAGGCGGTGGGCACAATGAAACCCCAGCAGGGGAAAAAGGCAAAAGGTCAAAGGCTGGAACCGAATACGGGAAGAGCGACACAATCTACCACCGCCCCTCCGCAGGAATCCCAACCGTCACAGTCGACAAACTTGTCCAGGGACGAGGGCTGGACCGTGGTGACACGGAAGGGTAAGAGGAAAAAGAATAGAGCCGCTGCACAAGCCAGTTCGCAACTGACTCACCCAGAGCCGCAATTACAGTCCCGTCTGAAAAAACCGGCGAAGACAAAACGAAGGAAACTGCGACCCCCTCGCTCGGCAGCTGTTGTGTTGACTTTGCAACCGGGTGCGGAGGAAAAAGGAGCCACATATGCAAATGTGTTGGCAGAGGCTAAAAACAAAGTTGACCTCGCAGGCCTCGGCATCACGGCACTTCGCTTTCGGCGGGCTGCCACTGGTGCTCGAGTCCTGGAAGTGCAAGGAGCTACCAGTAGTGACCAAGCGGACAAGCTCGCCCAGAGATTGGTGGCAGAACTGAACTCTAACATTGTTCGCATATCGAGGCCCACAAAAAGTGTAGAAATGCGCATATCCGGCCTCGACGACTCTACGACGGTCGCGGATGTAATAAGTGCAGTGGCGGAAAAAGGGCGTTGTGCAGTTAATGATGTGAAGCCTGGCGAGATCACCCGGAACAAAACTGGTCTTGGGTCCCTGTGGCTGCGATGCCCGATCATGGCGGCCAAAACCATAGCCGAAGGGGGTAGGTTACTGGTTGGTTGGGTGTCAGCGCAGGTCAAACTGCTGGACGACCGGCCCATGCGGTGCTACAAATGCCTAGAGATGGGTCATGTGAGGGCTAAATGCACCGCCGAAGTCGACCGCAGTGATCAGTGCTACCGATGTGGGAAGCCTGGTCATAAGGCCAATACTTGTGAGGCGACCCCTCACTGCACCGTGTGTGCGGCTGCGAGCAGACCTGCAGACCATAGAAATGGGGGAAAAGCGTGCTTGGCACACCAACCCTCCAAAAAGAAAGGAGCAAAAAAGTTAGGCGGGGATGGTCCCAGGGCCCCCTCACCGCCTTCTCGCCCGCCTCTGGTTGAGCGAGCTGAGGTGACCGAAAAGGCTGCTAACTAATAATGGCCATCCGTGTCCTGCAGGGGAATCTCAACCACTCGGCTAGATCTCAAGACCTACTGTTTCAGAGCCTGGCCGAGCGGTCGATACACATTGCTGTGATTGCTGAGCCATACTCGATCCCGGACAGAAACAATTGGGCGGGTGACCGGGATGGCTTGGTGACTCTAATTGCCCAGATGTCCGCTGGCTCCCCGCCCCTAGAAAGGGTTGTGAGGGGCCATGGTTACGTCTCGGCGTTCGTAGGGGAATACATGTTTGTCGGGGCGTACTTCTCACCGAACCGGACCCTTGCCGAGTTTGAGCTGTTTTTGGGTGAGATTGGCAACTTGCTAGGTAGAACCCACCCCAATTTGGTTGTAGTGGCTGGGGACTTTAATGCAAAGTCCAGGGCGTGGGGATCTCCAGCGACTGATGCACGTGGCGAAGCATTGCAGGAGTGGGTGGCCATGACCGGTCTGGCCGTCCTCAACCGGGGATCGGTGCATACATGCGTGCGGCAACAGGGTGGCTCTATCGTGGACGTTTCGTTCGCCAATGCTGCCCTGGCGCGCCGTATCGAGGGCTGGGAAGTGCTGGAGAATGTGGAAACGTTATCGGATCACCGATATATCCGATTCAACGTTTCCGCTCACTCAGCAGTCCCGAGAGGTCCAATCCGATCCCCGCGGGTAGATGGCCCTCGTTGGGCATTGAAACGCCTGGACAGGGAACGATTGCAGGAGGCGGCCCTAGTCCAGGCCTGGGTGCCAATGCCTGAAGGTCCGGTCGCAGTGGAGAGGGAGGCACAATGGCTGGGGGAGGCGATGATCGACGTGTGCGATGCGGCTATGCCACGCGTGGGACCTCGTTCCCCCAAGCACAAGGTGAACTGGTGGTCCGTAGAGCTCACGCAGCTGCGCGAATCTTGCGAGGCTGCGAGACGCCAGTTCCACCGAAGTCGAAGGCGTCGCAGGCGAGATGCCGCGGAGATGTTGCGGCTGTATGGGGCTTACAGCGAAGCCGTCAAGACGCTGCGGGCGGCTATTGGCAGAGCCAAAGACTTAGAGAGGACAGAGATGCTTGAGACCCTGAATCGTGATCCATGGGGAAGGCCGTATAAGACGGTAAGAGGCAAACTTCGCCCCTGGGCTCCCCCGCTGACGCAGAGTCTCGAGCCTCAGGTGCTGGACCGGGTTGTGGAGGCCCTGTTCCCAGACAGAGCACACAACACGCCCACCTCGATGGTTCCCTCAGCAGAGACGGACGAAGAAGATGGGGAAAACACGACGGGAGCGCCAGAAGTGACGGAAGATGAGTTGGGAGCGGCGGTATTGCGGCTTCGTGCCAAAAACACCGCCCCAGGACCTGATGGAGTACCCGGGCGCGCGTTGGTGTTGGCCCTGGGCCCCCTTGAGCCGCGACTGAGAGCGCTGATGAGCACTTGCTTGGAGCAGGGCCAGTTTCCGGAACGATGGAAGATGGGGAAACTGGTCCTCCTGCAAAAGGAGGGACGACCGGCTGATTCGCCAAAGGCGTACAGGCCAATCGTTCTGCTTGATGAGGCGAGCAAGCTCTTTGAGCGAGTGGTCGCTGCTCGCCTCATTAGGCACTTGGAGGGGACTGGACCCGATTTGAGCCCCAAACAGTTTGGCTTCCGCCGGGGCAGGTCCACCATTGACGCAATTGCGCGGGTGAGGGCCCTGGCGGAGAATGCAGTGGATAGAGGCGAGGTGCTGCTGGCGGTGTCACTTGACATCGCCAACGCATTTAATACGCTGCCCTGGGCCACCATTCTGGAGGCGATGAGGCACCACGGTGTGCCCGGATATCTGAGGAGGACGGTTGAGGCATACCTCTCCGATAGAGCCGTAGTTTATCCGGGCCGTGATGGTACGGGCCGTAGGATAGTTTCGTGCGGTGTTCCACAGGGTTCGGTCCTCGGACCGCTCCTGTGGAACATCGGCTATGATTGGGTTCTGCGCGGGGCTTGTTTGGAAGGAGTTGACATGACCTGCTACGCGGACGACACCCTGGTAACGGCTTGTGGCCGCACCCACCGGGATGCCGTTATCCTGGCAACGGCTGGCGTGGCTCATACGGTGGCCAGAATTCGGAGACTGGGGTTGGAGGTCGCCCTTGAGAAATCCGAGGCCGTTTGCTTCCACGGGCCTCGGAGGAGGCCGCCTCCTGGCACTACCCTGGTGGTGGGAGGAGTTTCCATTGCTGTCGGGGATACCATGAAGTACCTGGGATTGGTCCTCGACAGTCGATGGAAATTTGATGAGCATTTCCGGCGGCTGGCTCCGAGGCTAGTGGGAACGGCCTCCGCTCTGGGTCGGCTCCTGCCGAATGTGGGAGAGCCAAGCGCGAGCTGCCGCCGCCTGTACATGGGGGTGGTGCGCTCCATGGCCCTTTACGGAGCGCCCATATGGGCGCACAGCCTAACCGCTCAGGGCAAGGCTCTGCTGCGGAGACCGCAGCGAGTCATAGCGGTCAGGGTGACGAGGGCGTACCGCACCACCTCCTGCGAGGCGGCTTGCGCACTGGCAGGATGCCCACCATGGGACCTGGACGCGGAGGCGCTCTCCGCCATTTACTGGCATACGGCGGAAGTTCGAGCCGAGGGGGAGGAGCCGCTTCCGGAGCAGCTCAAACGGTGGAGGACTGACGCTCGTCAGAGTCTGTTCTGGAAGTGGCGGGATAGGCTAGAGGAGCCGACATCTGGCCACTGGACCATTGCGGCGATTCGGCCCGTTCTGGAAGAATGGGCCGAGAGAGTAAGGGGAGGTATATCCTTCCACCTTGCGCAGATCCTGACAGGGCACGGTAGCTTCGGCAGGTATCTGTGCAGGGTGGCAGGAAGGGAGCCGACTCCTGAATGCCACCACTGTGGCTGCGCCGAAGATACGGCGCAGCATACACTTAAGGCATGCCCGGGCTGGGCGGAGCAGCGGTCCGAACTAACCGCTGTGGTGGGGAACGACCTCTCCCTGCCAGCCGTGGTTAGAGCCATGGTCGGCAGCGACAGGTCATGGAGTGCGGTGGCCTCCTTCTGTGACGACGTAATGACGCGGAAGGAGGCGGCGGAGCGGGAGCGGGAGGAAGACCCCTCTTCCCACCCCATGCGCCGCAAGAGAGTTGGGCGCAGGCGGCTTGCCTATAACCGCCGCCTGCCGCCCTAGTTGTGTACCCTGGGTGGCGGAAACGGGGACTTTCGTCACCCACTGGTCAAGGGTTCACGGGTTGGATGGCGTGCGACGTATTCCCAGCGCGCCTCTAACGGTGGAGGGGGACTATAGTGTCCCCCGGAGGTGAGCCCGCTTCGGCGGGTGCCCGCCGACGGGGCCGTGGAAGTCGCATATCGCGTGCCCATAGCCCCGTCCCTACGGCGGTGAGAGGGAATACCCGGGGGGTTTTTTTTTTTTTTTTTTAGTGAGTAGGAGTCTCACATAACCACCGCACCTCCCCGTGGCGCGGTGGTATCCATGATGGATTTTCCCCCGGAAAAAAAAAAAAAAAAAAAAAAAAAAAAAAAAAAAAAAAAAAAAAAAAAAAAAAAAAAAGGTTAGGTTAGGTTAGGTTAGGTTAGGTTAGGTTAGGTTAGGTTAGGTTAGGTTAGGTTAGGTTAGGTTAGGTTAGGTTAGGTTAGGTTAGGTTAGGTTAGGTTAGGTTAGGTTAGGTTAGGTTAGGTTAGGTTAGGTTAGGTTAGGTTCCCCCCCCCCCCGTGTGTCGCTACCTTGTCGTGGTGGGGGGGCTTGAGCCCCTTAGTGATCTTCGGGCCTAAAAGCTCGAAGTGAAAGGGTGACCAAGAGCGGCACGGCCCCGGTGGAGCCCATCTTGGGCCAGGCGGGGCAGACGCGCCCTAGTGAAAGGGTGCGTCGTATTCCTGCTCCCTATCTCCCCTGGAGCAGGGGACTATGGGGATGCAGAGGCGGTGGGTCCGCTCTCGGTACTTCTCTGAGTAGCAGAGCTGACTGAGATGCGGACGTGGCACGAGGGGCGCTGTCCATTAGGGCGGTGCAATTGTGAAATCCTGCCGACCGGTTTAGCCGAGAGTGCAGAGGCGGTGGGTCCACTCCCGGTACCTCTCTGATGAGCAGAGTAGACTGGGACGTGGACGTGGCGCAGAGGGGCGCTACCTGCAAGGGTGGTGCACGAGCAGGGCTCTTGACAGTGCAACTGCGAACTCGCAAACCCGGCCCGAAGGTGCCGGGAGTGAGGGTCGTCGCCTTTACAGGGAGGACCACGAGGAAGGAAACCTCTTCAAAAACCAGGGGTTAACCGCACCTTATCGCGGTTCTGGATGCGGGTTGCAGCGCATCCAGTACCAGGCTGGAGACAAGTAGGTCCTGCGGACTGAACGGGTCCGGCCTGGATTAGCGGTGAGCCTCATGTACCACATTTATGTGGAGAAAGGGCCAGCGTAACTGCAACACAGGGGAACTCACCCCTTAAAAAAGAGGAGGGTGCTCTCCCTTTAAAAAGAGCAGGGGACTTCCACCTCTTTATAAAAGGAACTATGAGTGATTTTAAAAATGTATTACCCCAGGAGGGTACCCTTCGGGGAGAATCCCTCGGCGCGCAAGCGTCCAGCCCCACGTACTCTGGGGGGGGCAAAAATCGCTCCGCGGGCCTGGAAAGCCCGCGTATAAACCTTCACTCGGCGGCGATACAAATCCCGCATGTCCCGCACATATTTGGGACCAGCGCGCCAACGCGCGAGTGCAAGGTGCTTCTCACGCGGCACCCTGCAACATCAAACTCGGAGCCCGAACTGAGGGCTAATACCAGCTCGGAAAAAAGCTTTGTCTCGCAAGGGACCGGAGGACGCGAGTCATCCGGCAAGAGCAAGCTTGATGACATCTCGGAGGGAGCTGAGCGGACGAAGACGAAGCAGAAGCGCAAGAGATTGCGGCCTGCTTCATCCGACTTCAGCTCGAGCGAAGGCTCAACATGCCTTTCAGTGGGAGATGAGAAGTCAGCGGCAAGGGGCAGAGGCCGCCCACCAACTTCTGGCAAATACGTTGGTCTTGCCAAGGCAAAGGAGGCCTACAATCGGGCACTGAAGGAGCAACTCAAGCTGCAGGCGGAGATAGAAGTGCAAGAGATGCACATAAGGACCCGCCAGGGATACCAGAAGGGCGAATCACCTCTCTCGATGATTGATCAAGAGAGTACCGAGGCCACGGTAGACCTCGGACAGCAGGTGGCCGACAGTGTGGCCATTATCACAAAGGTGGCCAAAAAGTCGAAAAACCTGTCGGGGGGCTACATCAAATGCCTCAACGATGCGGCCATGGCTATCACCGATGCGTTTGCTGAGCTCAGCAAACGCAACAGCACTGAGGAGACGGCTCGGCTGCAAGCCGATAACACCCGGCTACAGGCAGAGATGGCCAGCCTTCGAAAGGAGCTGGCCGAACTAAGGAAAGACATGGAGGGGATGCGGAAGCAGGGTAGTCTGCCACCCCTCCACACCGGATCAGACAGGGAAGAGCTGCCCCCTGCGCGGCCTTCCCCAAAGGGAAGGACGGATGGACGTGGAGCCATCAAACCGCCACCGACGCAGATAGAGGAGCTCTGCCAGGCGGTCATGGCCCACGTCGGACCATATCTTGATGCCCGATTGGCGGGACTCAAGAAAAAGCCGACGCCAGAAAAGCCTGTGCGGCCTCTCTTGGCCCCTGGAGCCAGGAAATCCGGACAGGCTGATGATTCTGCCTCCGGCTCAGGCCCCACACGCCCCAAAAAGGCCAAAAAGAAGCGGGCAAGGAAGGGCAAAATTAAAGAGGACCGCCCCGACGCTATTCCGCTGCCGCCACAGGCCAACAAGTCGACTTTGCCGACAGAGTGGACCAAGGTGGAGCGGAAAAAGAAAAAGCCGAAGGAAAAGCGAGCACAGACGGAGAAGCGCCAGGCTCCGGAAAACCTGAAAAAGAAGAAGAAGCCCAAGAGACTTCGCCCTCCTCGCTCTGCGGCAGTAGTGATTACGCTGCTAGAGCCGCAAGCGAAGGAGAAAGGAGCTGACTTGGGCACGGTCTTAGCGGAGGCCAAAAGGAAGGTCAGTTTGGCAGACCTAGGAATTCCTGGCCTCCGCTTCCGCAAGGCTCAGACAGGGGCCTACGTTATGGAGGTGCCGGGCACCACCAGTGGGGAGAAAGCGGACGCCCTAGCAAAAAGGCTGGGAGAAGTTATGGACCCCACTGTGGTCCGTATATCTAGGCCCACCAAGTGCGCAGAGCTGCGCATCTCGGGCCTAGACGAGTCGGTGCTGTGTCCCGAGGTGGTAGAGGCGGTAGCACGAGTCGGGGGTTGTCCAGAGGCTGACATCAAGTCGGGGGAAGTCATCTTCGGCCCCTCTGGACTGGGGACAGTCTGGCTGCGCTGCCCTATACTGGCGGCTAAAAAAGTGGTAGAGGCAGGAAGGCTATTGGTGGGCTGGGTATCGGCGCAGGTCAAACTGCTCGATGCCCGCCCCCTGCGCTGCTTCCGCTGCCTTGAGGTGGGCCACGTGCGGGCAAAATGCAAGGCGTCGGTGGACCGCAGCCTATTATGCTACCGCTGCGGGCTCCCTGGCCACATAGCCAATGCGTGTGCGGCACCCTCACGCTGTACGCTATGTGCAGATGCCGGGCTGCCAGCAAACCACAGGGTGGGAAGCAAGGGGTGCAACCCATCCAAACAGGGGAAAAAACGAGCTGACGATGGCCCCAGGGCCTCCTCGCAGCCGGTTACCCGGATAAACAGCGCTGCTGAAACCCAGGTTGAGGAGGCTGATATGGCCGAGGAATAAATGGCTCCCACTCGTTTTCTGCAGGCGAATCTCAACCACTGCGCCAGAGCTCAGGACCTCTTGTTCCAGAGCATGGCGGAGTGGTTGATCCACATAGCCGTAGTGGCCGAGCCATATTCGGTCCCCTCCAGGGACAACTGGGCAGGGGATCTGGACAGCCTCGTAGCCATTGCCACACAAACATCGGCTGGCTCTGCACCGCTCGAAAGGGTGGTGCGGGGTCATGGCTACGTGGCTGCGTACACTGCCGGAACGATGGTGGTCGGGGCGTATTTCTCGCCGAACAGGGCTCTCGCTGATTTTGAGGTTTTCCTCGACGAAGTTGGGGCTCTTATCGGCAGAAGTCTCCCCGAACTGGTTTTGTTCGCCGGGGATCTCAACGCCAAATCCACGGCGTGGGGGTCCCCCGCGACTGACGTGCGCGGACATGCGCTGATGGAGTGGGTGGCTGCGACCGGGCTAGTGGTGCTGAACCGAGGGACGGTCGACACGTGCGTGCGGCAGCAGGGCGGTTCCATCGTGGATGTGACATTCGCGAATGGTGCCCTGGCGCGCCGTGTCCAAGGCTGGGAGGTGTTGGAGGGTGTAGAGACACTATCGGATCACCGATATATTCGGTACGAAGTCTCCGCCCACCACACTACCCCGGACGGCCTGAGCCGTCCTCGGAGAGGTGATGGTCCTAGGTGGGCACTAAACCGGCTTGACCGGGACGTCCTTTATGCGGCGGCCCTGGTCCAGGCCTGGCCGGAAGTGCCTGAAGGTCCGGTCGACGTCGAGGAAGAAGCAGCCTGGCTTGGCGAGGCGATGACGCAGGTGTGTGACGCCGCTATGCCGCGAGCGAGATCCACGGGTCCGAGGCGGAATGTTTACTGGTGGTCCGCAGAACTTACGCAGCTGCGCAAGGACTGCGTGGCTGCGAGACGCCAGTTTACTAGGAGCCGGAGGCGGAGAAGAAGGGACCTGGCGGATGAAGACCGGCTTTACGCTGCCTACAGGGAGGCCAACACAAGTCTGTGCACGGCCATAGGCAGGGCGAAGGACCTGGCCGAGGAGGAGATGCTGGAGACTCTGAACAGCGACCCGTGGGGGCGGCCGTACAAGGCGGTGAGGTGCAAGCTTCGCCCTTGGGCCCCCCCGCTAACGCAAAGTCTTCAGCCCATCCTGCTGAGCCAGATTGTGGGAGCTCTCTTCCCACAGCGCGGCGAACATCTGCCTCCACGCATGGCCCCAGCATCAGCAGCGGTGGAAGACACCATACCCGAGGTGACGGAGGGGGAGCTGGGGGCGGCGGTGCTGAGGCTTAAGGCCAAAAACACCGCCCCAGGACCCGACGGTGTTCCCGGACGCGCCTGGGTGTTGGCGCTCGGCCCGCTTGAGGAAAGGGTGAGGGCACTATTTACCGCATGCCTGGTTCAGGGGCAAATCCCAAAGAACTGGAAGTGCGGTAAATTGGTGCTGCTCCGTAAAGAAGGAAGACCGGCAGATTCTCCTTCGGGATACCGGCCGATTGTCCTCCTGGACGAGGGGGCTAAGCTCTTCGAGCGGGTGGTGGCAGCCCGCATCTCAAAACATCTGAGAGAGGAGGGGCCAGACCTGAGCGCGTGCCAGTACGGGTTTCGCCAAGGCAGGTCCACCATCGACGCAATTGCGCGGGTGAGGGCCTTGGCGGATGACGCGGTTTCCCGGGGTGAGGTGGTGTTGGCAGTGTCCTTGGACATTGCTAACGCGTTCAACACCCTCCCCTGGGAAACTATCCAGGAGGCGCTCAGGTACCACAACATACCGGCGTACCTGTGTAGGGTGGTGGGATCATACCTCTTTGAGAGGGCGATCCGCTACCCTACCCAGGAAGAGTGGGTACAGAGGCCGATGTCGTGCGGTGTTCCACAGGGTTCTGTCCTAGGGCCGCTCCTGTGGAACATCGGGTACGACTGGGTGTTGCGCGGCGCCAACTTACTGGGAGTTGACGCGACTTGCTACGCCGACGACACCCTCGTCACGGCCCGAGGTGAGACCTTCCGGGAGGCGTCCCTGTTGGCCACTGCTGGAGTGGCCCACATAGTGGACCGAATTCGGCGGCTAGGGCTAGAGGTAGCCCTACACAAATCCGAGGCCATTTGCTTCCATGGGTCTCGGAGGGCACCTCCACCGGGTTCCCGTATAGTGGTTGGGGGAGTATCTATCGGCGTCGAGAAGACGATGAAGTACCTGGGACTCGTCCTCGACAGCCGGTGGAACTTCCAAGAGCATTTCCGGCGTCTGGCGCCGAAGCTGGTTAACACCGCGTCAGCACTGAGCCGGCTCCTCCCAAACGTGGGCGGGCCAAATGCGAGCTGCCGCCGACTGTACACGGGCGTGGTGCGGTCGATGGCGCTCTACGGAGCACCCATCTGGGTAGATGCCCTTTCCGCCCATAACAGGACCCTACTGCGACAACCGCAAAGGGTCATGGCGGTTAGGGCATCCAGGGCGTACCGCACCACCTCGTTCGAGGCGGCTTGCGTTCTGGCAGGCACCCCACCGTGGGAGCTGGATGCCGAGGTGCTGGCGAGAGTGTACCGGCGGGTAGCCGAGGCCCGCGACAGAGGGGAACAGCCGTGCCCGGAAGAGATAAGGCGATGGCGAGAGATCTCTCGCCGAACTCTCTTCCGGAAATGGCTGGAGGCTCTGGAACGGCCGAGGGCCGGCCACTGGACCATAGCGGGAGTCCGACCTGTCCTGCAAGGATGGGTCGAGAGAGAGTGGGGCGTTGTTTCTTTCCACCTGGCACAGGTACTGACGGGGCACGGATGCTTCGGCAAGTACTTGTGCAGGGTCGCAAGGAGAGAAACAACGCCAATGTGTCACCACTGTGGCGGGGCGGAGGACACAGCGCAGCACACGCTGCAAGTGTGTCCCGCTTTCGCCGAACAGCGGGCTCGCCTAACGGCCGAAGCTGGTCGCGACCTTTCGCTGCCGGCCGTGATTAAAGCCATGACCGACAGCGAAAGCTCGTGGATAGCGGTGGCCTCCTACTGCGAGGAGGTCATGGCACTGAAGGAGGGAGCGGAGCGGGAGCGCGAGGAGGACCCGTCCTCTCAGCCACTGCGCCGCAGGCGAGTAGGGCGTAGGCGGGCTAACTTCGCCCGCCAAATACCGCCATAAGGAGGACTGCGGGTGATGGGCAAGGGGTTGCCTGTCTCCCGCCATAAAGTCCTCGAGCTGGTAGACGCGCCAAGTGTTCCGGCGCGCCTACAGCGGTGAATATAGGAGCTACGTCTCCTGGAGCAGAGTCCTGCACAGGACAGACTGCCGTGCTGCCGCCGCTGTGGTTGGTAATTTTCCCATGGCCGCGGCAGCAATACGGCAGTGAAGTGGAACACCCTGGGGTTTTTAGTGGGTAACCCCCCTCAGAGGGGTGAGACTCCCACATACCCACCGGCAGCCCCTAGCCGGTGGGATCCATAAAGGATTTTCCCCAGGTCAAAAAAAAAAAAAAAAAAAAAAAAAAAAAAAAAAAAAAAAAAAAAAAAAAAAAAAAAAAAAAAAAAAAAAAAAAAAAAAAAAAAAAAAAAAAAAAAAAAAAAAAAAAAAAAAAAAAAAAAAAAAAAAAAAAAAAAAAAGGTTAGGTTCCCCCCCGAGTCGAAGTCGTCTTTGGCCCCTCTGGACTAGGAACAGTGTGGCTTCGCTGCCCTATCCCGGCGGCCAAAAAAGTGGTGGAAGCGGGTAGGCTACTGGTGGGCTGGGTATCGGCGCAGGTCAAACTGCTCGACGCACGCCCCCTACGCTGCTTCCGCTGCCTCGAGGTGGGCCACGTGCGGGCAATGTGCAAGGCATCGGTTGACCGCACCCTCTTGTGCTACCGCTGCGGACTACCTGGCCACATGGCCAATGCGTGTACGGCACCTGCACGCTGTGCGCTATGTGCAGATGCCGGGCTGCCGGCGAACCACAGGGTGGGAAGCAAGGGGTGCAACCCACCCAAAAAGAAGCAGAATCGCGCTGACGATGGCCTTCGGGCCTCCTCGCAGCAGGTTACCCGGATTAACAGCGCTGATGAAACCCGGGTCGAGGAGGTTGAAATGGTCGAGGGATAGTATGGCTCCCACTCGTTTTCTGCAGGCGAATCTCAACCACTGCGCCAGAGCTCAGGACCTCCTGTTCCAGAGCATGGCGGAGTGGTTGATCCACATAGCCGTAGTGGCCGAGCCATATTCGGTCCCTCCCAGGGACAACTGGGCAGGGGACCTGGACAGCCTCGTAGCCATTGCCACCCAAACATCGGCTGGCTCTGCACCTCTCGAAAGGGTGGTGCAGGGTCATGGCTACGTGGCTGCGTACGTTGCCAAAACGTTGGTAGTCGGGACGTATTTCTCGCCGAACAGGGCCCTCGCAGACTTTGAGAATTTTCTCGACGAAGTGGGGGCTCTTATCGGCAGAAGTTGCCCCGAACTGGTGCTGGTTGCCGGGGATCTCAACGCGAAATCCACGGCTTGGGGCTCTCCCGCAACTGACATGCGCGGACACGCGCTGTTGGAGTGGGTGGTTGCGACCGGGTTAGTTGTGCTGAACCGAGGGGCGGTCGACACGTGCGTGCGGCAACAGGGCGGATCCATCGTGGATGTGACATTCGCGAATGGTGCCCTGGCGCGCCGTGTCCAAGGCTGGGAGGTGTTGGAGGGTGTAGAGACACTATCGGATCACCGATATGTTCGGTACGAAGTCTCCGCCCACCACACTACCCCGGACGGCCTGAACCGTCCTCGGAGAGGTGATGGCCCTAGATGGGCACTAAACCGGCTTGACCGGGACGTCCTGTATGCGGCGGCCTTGGTCCAGGCCTGGCCGGAAGTGCCCGAAGGCCCGGTCCACATCGAGGACGAAGCAGCCTGGCTCGGCGATGCGATGACGCAGGTGTGCGACGCCGCTATGCCGAGAGCGAAACCGACAGGTCCGAGGCGGAACGTATACTGGTGGTCCGCAGAACTTACGCAGCTGCGCAAGGATTGCGTGGCTGCGAGACGCCAGTATACTAGGAGCCGAAGGCGAAGAAGGAGAGACCTGGCGGAGGAAGACCAGCTGTACGCTGCCTACAGGCTGGCCAACACAAGTCTGTGCACGGCCATAGGCAAGTCGAAGGACCTGGCCGAGAAGGAAATGCTGGAGACTCTGAATAGCGACCCGTGGGGGCGGCCGTACAAGACGGTGAGGTGCAAGCTTCGCCCTTGGGCCCCCCCGCTAACGCAAAGTCTCCAGCCCAACCTGCTGAGTCAGATTGTGGGAGCCCTCTTCCCACAGCGGGGCGTTCATCTGCCCCCGCCCATGGCTCCAGCATCCACACCGGTGGAAAACACCGTCCCTGAGGTGACGGAGGGAGAACTGGGGGCGGCGGTGCTGAGGCTTAAGGCCAAAAACACCGCCCCAGGTCCCGACGGTGTCCCCGGACGCGCGTGGGTGTTGGCACTTGGGCCACTCGAGGAAAGGGTGAGGGCACTATTTACCGCATGCCTGGTTCAGGGCCAAATCCCAAGGAACTGGAAGTGCGGTAAATTAGTGCTGCTCCGAAAAGAAGGACGACCGGCCGACTCTCCTTCCGGATATAGGCCGATCGTCCTCCTGGACGAGGGGGCCAAGCTTTTCGAGCGGGTGGTGGCCGCCCGAATTACGAAACATCTGCGAGAGGAAGGGCCGGACTTGAGCGCGTGCCAGTACGGATTTCGTCAGGGCAGGTCCACCATCGACGCAATTGCGCGGGTGAGGGCCTTGGCGGATGACGCGGTATCCCGGGGAGAGGTGGTGTTGGCAGTGTCCTTGGACATTGCTAACGCGTTCAACACCCTCCCCTGGGAAACCATCCAGGAGGCGCTCAGGTACCATAACATACCGGCGCACCTGTGTAGGGTGGTGGGGGCATATCTCTCTGAGAGGGCGATCCGCTACCCTACCCAGGAAGAGTGGGTGGAGAGGTCAATGTCGTGCGGTGTTCCACAGGGTTCTGTCCTAGGGCCGCTCCTGTGGAACATCGGGTACGACTGGGTTCTGCGTGGCGCCAACTTACCGGGAGTTGACGCGACGTGCTACGCTGACGACACCCTCGTCACGGCCCGAGGTGAGACGTTCAGGGAGGCGTCCGTGTTGGCCACCGCTGGAGTGGCCCACGTAGTGGATCGAATCCGAAGGCTGGGGCTGGAAGTAGCCCTACACAAATCCGAGGCCATCTGTTTTCATGGGCCTCGGAGGGCACCTCCACCGGGTTCCTGCATAGTGGTGGGTGGAGTATCCATCGGCATCGAGAAGACGATGAAGTACTTGGGACTCGTCCTCGACAGCCGGTGGAACTTCCAGGAGCATTTCCGGCGCTTGGCACCGAAGCTGATTGGCACCGCGTCAGCACTGAGCCGGCTCCTCCCAAACGTGGGCGGGCCAAATGCGGGCTGCCGCCGCTTATACACGGGTGTGGTGCGGTCGATGGCGCTCTATGGAGCACCCATCTGGGTAGATGCCCTTTCCGTCCATAACAGGACCCTACTGCGACAACCGCAAAGGGTCATGGCGGTTAGGGCAACCAGGGCGTACCGCACCACCTCGTTCGAGGCGGCTTGCGTTCTGGCAGGCACCCCACCGTGGGAGCTGGATGCCGAGGTGCTGGCCAGGGTGTACCGGCGGGTAGCCGAGGTACGCGAGAGAGGGGAACAGCCGTGCCCGGAAGAGATAAGGCGATGGCGAGAGATCTCTCGCCGAACTCTCTTCCGGAAATGGCTGGAGGCTCTAGAACAGCCGAGGGCTGGCCTCTGGACCATATCGGGAGTCCGGCCTGTCCTGCAAGGATGGGTCGAAAGAGAGTGGGGCGTTGTTTCTTTCCACCTAGCACAGGTACTGTCGGGGCACGGATGCTTCGGCAAGTACTTGTGCACGGTCGCAAGGAGAGAAACAACGCCAATGTGTCACCACTGTGGCGGGGCGGAGGACACAGCGCAGCACACGCTGCAAGTGTGTCCCGCATTCGCCGAGCAGCGGGCTCGCCTGACGGCGGAAATCGGGTGCGACCTTTCGCTGCCGGCCGTGATCAAATCCATGACCGACAGCGAAGGCTCGTGGACAGCGGTGGCCTCCTACTGTGAGGAGGTCATGTCGGCTAAGGAGGGAGCGGAGCGGGAGCGCGAAGAGGACCCGTCCTCTCAGCCACTGCGCCGCAGGCGAGTAGGGCGTAGGCGGGCTAACTTCGCCCGCCAAATACCGCCATAAGGAGGACTGCGGGTGATGGGCAAGGGGTTGCCTGTCTCCCGCCATAAAGTCCTCGAGCTGGTAGACGCGCCAAGTGTTCCGGCGCGTCTACAGCGGTGGAGAAAGGAGACGCAGATCTCCTAGAGCTGGGTCCAACATAGGACAGACTGCCGTGCTGCCGCCGCTGTGGTCGGTAATTTTCCCATGGCCGCGGCAGCAATACGGCAGGGAAGCGGAACACCCTGGGGTTTTTAGTGGGTAACCCCCCTCAGAGGGGCGAGACTCCCACATACCCACCGGCAGCCCCTAGCCGGTGGGATCCATAAAGGATTTTCCCCAGGTCAAAAAAAAAAAAAAAAAAAAAAAAAAAAAAAAAAAAAAAAAAAAGGTTCCCCCCCGAGTGTCGCTACCTTGTCGTGGTGGGGGGGCTTGAGCCCCTTAGTGATCTTCGGGCCTAAAAGCTCGAAGTGAAAGGGTGACCAAGAGCGGCACAGCCCCGGTGGAGCCCATCTTGGGCCAGGCGGGGTAGATGCGCCCTAGGGAAAGGGTGCATCGTATTCCTGCTCTCTATCTCCCCTGGAGCAGGGGACTATGGGGATGCAGAGGCGGTGGGTCCGCTCTCGGTACTTCTCTGAGTAGCAGAGCTGACTGAGATGCGGACGTGGCACGAGGGGCGCTGTCCATTAGGGCGGCGCAATTGTGCAATCCTGCAGATCGGTGCAGCCGAGAGTGCAGAGGCGGTGGGTCCACTCCCGGTACCTCTCTGATGAGCAGAGTAGACTGGGATGTGGACGTGACGTGGAGGGGCGCTGCCCGCAAGGGTGGTGCACGAGCAGGGCTCTTGATAGAGCAACTGCGAACTCGCAAACCCGGCCCGTAGGTGCCGGGAGTGAGGGTCGTCGCCTTTACAGGGAGGACCACGAGGAAGGAAACCTCTTCAAAAAACCAGGGATTAACCGCACCTTATCGCGGTTCTGGATGCGGGTTGCAGCGCATCCAGTACCAGGCTGGAGACAAGTAGGTCCTGCGGACTGAACGGGTCCGGCCTGGATTAGCGGTGAGCCTCATGTACCACATTTATGTGGAGAAAGGGTCAGCGTAACTGCAACACAGGGGAACTCACCCCTTAAAAAAAAGAGGAGGGTGCTCTCCCTTAAAAAAGAGCAGGGGACTCCACCTCTTTAATAAAGGACTATGAGTGGTTTTAAAAATATACTACCCCAGGAGGGTACCCTTCGGGGAGAATCCCTCGGCGCGCAAGCGTCCAGCCCCACGTACTCTGGGGGGGGCAAAAATCGCTCCGCGGGCCTAGACAGCCCGCGAATAAACCTACACTCGGCGGCGATACAGATCCCGCATGTCCCGCACATATTTGGGACCAGCGCGCCATCGCGCGAGTGCTCGGTGCTTCTCACGAGGCACCCAGCGACAACAAGCTCGGAGCCCGAACTGAGGGCCAACACAAGCTCGGAGAAAAGCTTCGTCTCGCAAGGGACCGGAGGTCGCGAGTCCTCCGGTAAGAGCAAGCTCGAAGACATCTCGGAGGGAGCTGAGCGGACGAAGACGAAGCAGAAGCGCAAGAGATTGCGGCCTGCTTCATCCGACTTCAGCTCGAGCGAAGGCTCAACATGCCTTTCCGCGGGAGGTGAGAGGTCAGCAGCAAGGGGCAGAGGCCGCCCACCAACGTCTGGCAAGTACGTCGGTCTTGCCAAGGCGAAGGAGGCCTACAATCGGGCCCTGAAGGAGCAACTCAAGCTGCAGGCGGAGATAGAGGTGCAAGAGATGCACATAAGGACCCGCCAGGGATACCAGAAGGGCGAATCACCTCTGTTGGTGACTGATCAAGAGAGTACCGCGGCCACGGTAGACCTCGGACAGCAGGTGGCCGACAGTGTGGCCATTATTACAAAGGTGGCCAAAAAGTCGAAAAACCTGTCGGGGGGCTACATTAAATGCCTCAACGATGCGGCCATGGCTATCACCGACGCGTTTGCTGAGCTCAGCAAACGCACCAGCACGGAGGAGACGGCCCGGCTGCAAGCCGACAACACCCGGCTGCAGACAGAGATGGCCAGCCTCCGGAAGGAGATGGCCGAAATAAGGAAGGACATGGAGGGGATGCGGAAGCAGGGTAGTCCGCCACCCCCCCACACCGGATCAGAGAGGGAAGAGCTGCCCCCTGCGCGGCCTTCCCCAAAGGGAAGGACGGATGGACGTGGAGCGATAAAACCGCCACCGACGCAGATAGAGGAGCTCTGCCAGGCGGTCATGGCCCACGTTGAACCGTATCTTGAGGCCCGCTTAGCGGGGCTCAAGAAGAAGCCGACTGCAGTTAAGCCTGTGCGGCCTCTTTCGGCTCTCAAAACTAGGAAAGCCGGACAGGCTGAGGACTCGGCCTCCGGTTCTGGCCCCAACCACCCTAAAAAGGCCATGAAGAAGCGGGCGAGGAAGGACCAAAATAAAAGTATCCACCCCGACCCTACTCCGCTGCCCCCTCCGGCCGAAAAGTCGACTTCGTCGACACAATGGACGAAGGTGGAGCGGCGAAAGAAAAAGGGGAAGGAAAAGAGAGCTCAGGCGGGGAAGCGTCAGTCTCCGGAGAACCAGAAGAGGAAGAAGAAGCCTAAGAAACTCCGACCTCCTCGCTCTGCGGCTGTAGTACTTACACTGCTGGAGCCGCAAGCGAAGGAGAGAGGAGTAGACTTGGGCACTGTGTTAGCGGAGGCCAAAAGGAAGGTCAGGTTGGAAGACCTAGGAATTCCTGGCCTCCGCTTCCGTAAGGCACAGACAGGTGCCTACATTATGGAGGTGCCGGGCACCACCAGTGGGGATAAGGCGGATGCCCTTGCTAAAAGGCTGGGTGAAGTCATGGACCCTACAGTGGTCCGAATCTCTAGACCCACCAAGTGCGCAGAGCTGCGCATCTCGGGTCTAGATGAGTCGGTGCTGTGTCCCGAGGTGGTGGCGGCAGTAGCACGAGTTGGAGGCTGTCCAGAGGCCAATATCAAGTCGGGGGAAGTCCTCTTCGGCCCCTCTGGACTGGGGACAGTCTGGCTTCGCTGCCCTATCCCAGCGGCCAAAAAAGTAGTGGAAGCGGGAAGGCTGCTGGTGGGCTGGGTGTCGGCGCAGGTCAAACTGCTCGACACTCGCCCACTGCGCTGCTTCCGCTGCCTCGAGGTAGGCCACGTCCGGGCCAAGTGCAAGGCGGCGGTTGACCGCGCGCTATTGTGCTACCGTTGCGGGCTTCCTGGCCACATAGCAAATGCGTGTGCGGCACCTCCACGATGTGCGCTTTGTGCAGATGCCGGGTTGCCGGCAAATCACAGGGTGGGGAGCAAGGGTTGCAACCCACCCAAATCAAAGCAGAGTCGCGCTGACGATGGCCCCCGGGCCTCCTCGCAGCCGGTTACCCTGGCAATCAGTACTACTGAAACCCGGGTCGAGGAGGAAGACATGGTAGAGGGATAAATGGCTCCCACTCGCTTTTTGCAGGTGAATCTCAACCACTGCGCCAGAGCTCAGGACCTCCTGTTCCAGAGCATGGCGGAGTGGTTGACCCACATAGCTGTAGTGGCCGAGCCATATTCAGTCCCTCCCAGGGACAACTGGGCAGGGGATATGGACAGCCTCGTAGCCATTGCCACCCAAACATCGGCTGGCTCTGCACCGCTCGAAAGGGTGGTGCGGGGCCATGGCTACGTGGCTGCGTACGTTGCCAGGACAATGGTGGTCGGGGCGTATTTCTCGCCGAACAGGGCTCTCGCTGACTTCGAGGTTTTCCTCGACGAAGTGGGGGCTCTTATCGGCAGAAGCTGCCCCGAACTGCTGTTGGTCGCCGGGGATCTCAACGCCAAATCCACGGCGTGGGGGTCCCCCGCGACTGATGCGCGCGGACATGCGCTGTTGGAATGGGTAGCTGCGACCGGGCTAGTGGTGCTAAACCGAGGCGCGGTTGACACGTGCGTGCGGCAGCAGGGCGGATCCATCGTGGATGTGACATTCGCGAATGGAGCCCTGGCGCGCCGTGTCCAAGGCTGGGAGGTGTTGGAGGGTGTAGAGACTCTATCGGATCACCGATATATTCGGTACGAAGTCTCCGCCCACCACACTACTCTGGACGGCCTGAGCCGTCCTCGGATAGGTGATGGTCCCAGATGGGCTTTAAACCGGCTTGACCGGGACGCCCTCTATGCGGCGGCTCTGGTCCAGGCCTGGCCGGAAAGGACCGAAGGCCCGGTCGACGTCGAGGACGAAGCGGCCTGGCTTAGTGAGGCGATGATGCAAGTCTGCGACGCCGCTATGCCACGAGCGAAACCCACAGGTCCGAGGCGAAATGTATACTGGTGGTCCGCAGAACTCACGCAGCTGCGCAAGGATTGTGTGGCTGCGAGACGCCAGTTTACTAGGAGCCGAAGACGGAGAAGGAGGGACCTGGCGGCGGAAGACCTGCTGTACGCTGCCTACAGGGAGACCAACACAGCTCTGTGTACTGCCATAGGCAGAGCGAAGGACCTGGCCGAGGAGGAGATGCTGGAGACTCTGAATAGCGACCCGTGGGGGCGGCCGTACAAGACGGTGAGGTGCAAACTTCGCCCTTGGGCCCCCCCGCTTACGCAAAGTCTCCAGCCCATGCTGGTGAGCCAGATTGTGGGAGCCCTCTTCCCACAGCGCGGCGAACATCTGCCCCCGCGCATGGCCCCAGCATCCGCAGCGGTGGAAGACACCATACCCGAGATGACGGAGGGAGAGCTGGGGGCGGCGGTGCTGAGGCTTAAGGCCAAAAACACCGCCCCAGGACCCGACGGTGTTCCCGGACGCGCATGGGTGATGGCGCTCGGCCCGCTTGAGGAAAGGGTGAGGGCACTATTTGCCGCATGCCTGGTTCAGGGTCAAATCCCAAGGAACTGGAAGTGCGGTAAATTGGTGCTGCTCCGTAAGGAAGGAAGACCAGCAGACTCTCCTTCGGGATACCGGCCGATCGTCCTTCTGGACGAGGGGGCCAAGCTTTTCGAGCGGGTGGTGGCCGCCCGAATCACGAAACATCTGAGAGTGGAAGGGCCGGATTTGAGCGCGTGCCAGTACGGATTTCGTCAGGGCAGGTCCACCATCGACGCAGTTGCGCGGGTGAGGGCCTTGGCGGACGACGCGGTTTCCCGGGGTGAGGTGGTGTTGGCAGTGTCCTTGGACATTGCTAACGCGTTCAACACCCTCCCCTGGGAAACCATCCAGGAGGCGCTCAGGTACCACAACACACCGGCGTACCTGTGTAGGGTGGTGGGGTCATATCTCTTTGAGAGGGCGATCCGCTACCCTACCCAGGAAGAGTGGGTACAGAGGTCGATGTCGTGCGGTGTCCCACAGGGTTCTGTCCTAGGGCCGCTCCTGTGGAACATCGGGTACGACTGGGTGTTGCGCGGCGCCAACTTACTGGGAGTTGACGCGACTTGCTACGCTGACGACACCCTCGTCACGGCCCGAGGTGAGACCTTCCGGGAGGCGTCCCTGTTGGCCACTGCTGGAGTGGCCCACATAGTGGACCGAATTCGGCGGCTGGGGCTAGAGGTAGCCCTACACAAATCCGAGGCCATTTGCTTCCATGGGCCTCGGAGGGCACCTCCACCGGGTTCCCGTATAGTGGTTGGGGGAGTATCTATCGGCGTCGAGAAGACGATGAAGTACCTGGGACTCGTCCTCGACAGCCGGTGGAACTTCCAAGAGCATTTCCGGCGTCTGGCGCCGAAGCTGGTTAATACCGCGTCAGCACTGAGCCGGCTCCTCCCAAACGTGGGCGGGCCAAATGCGAGCTGCCGCCGACTGTACACGGGTGTGGTGCGGTCGATGGCGCTCTACGGAGCACCCATCTGGGTAGATGCCCTTTCCGCCCATAACAGGACCCTACTGCGACAACCGCAAAGGGTCATGGCGGTTAGGGCAACCAGGGCGTACCGCACCACCTCGTTCGAGGCGGCTTGCGTTCTGGCAGGCACCCCACCGTGGGAGCTGGATGCCGAGGTGCTGGCCAGGGTGTACCGGCGGGTAGCCGAGGTACGCGAGAGAGGGGAACAGCCGTGCCCGGAAGAGATAAGGCGATGGCGAGAGATCTCTCGCCGAACTCTCTTCCGGAAATGGCTGGAGGCTCTAGAACAGCCGAGGGCTGGCCTCTGGACCATATCGGGAGTCCGGCCTGTCCTGCAAGGATGGGTCGAAAGAGAGTGGGGCGTTGTTTCTTTCCACCTAGCACAGGTACTGTCGGGGCACGGATGCTTCGGCAGGTACTTGTGCAAGGTCGCAAGGAGAGAAACAACGCCAATGTGTCACCACTGTGGCGGGGCGGAGGACACAGCGCAGCACACGCTGCAAGTGTGTCCCGCTTTCGCCGAACAGCGGGCTCGCCTGATGGCCGAAATTGGTCGCGACCTTTCGCTACCGGCCGTGATTAAAGCCATGACCGACAGCGAAAGCTCGTGGATAGCGGTGGCCTCCTACTGCGAGGAGGTCATGGCAGTGAAGGAGGGAGCGGAGCGGGAGCGCGAGGAGGACCCGTCCTCTCAGCCACTGCGCCGCAGGCGAGTAGGGCGTAGGCGGGCTAACTTTGCCCGCCAAATACTGCCATAAGGAGGACTGCGGGTGATGGGCAAGGGGTTGCCTGTCTCCCGCCATAAAGTCCTCGAGCTGGTAGACGCGCCAAGTGTTCCGGCGCGCCTACAGCG
Source organism: Tortricodes alternella (assembly GCA_947859335.1). NCBI lineage: Eukaryota > Metazoa > Arthropoda > Insecta > Lepidoptera > Tortricidae > Tortricodes > Tortricodes alternella. Next base: position 26,836 of record OX401979.1, on the reverse strand, counting down.
GTGAATATAGGAGCTACGTCTCCTGGAGCAGAGTCCTGCACAGGACAGACTGCCGTGCTGCCGCCGCTGTGGTTGGTAATTTTCCCATGGCCGCGGCAGTAATACGGCAGTGAAGCGGAACACCCTGGGGTTTTTAGTGGGTAACCCCCCTCAGAGGGGTGAGACTCCCACATACCCACCGGCAGCCCCTAGCCGGTGGGATCCATAAAGGATTTTCCCCAGGTCAAAAAAAAAAAAAACAAAAAAAAAAAAAAAAAAAAAAAAAGGTTAGGTTAGGTTAGGTTAGGTTAGGTTAGGTTAGGTTAGGTTAGGTTAGGTTAGGTTAGGTTAGGTTAGGTTAGGTTAGGTTAGGTTAGGTTAGGTTAGGTTAGGTTAGGTTAGGTTAGGTTAGGTTAGGTTAGGTTAGGTTAGGTTAGGTTAGGTTAGGTTAGGTTAGGTTAGGTTAGGTTAGGTTAGGTTAGGTTAGGTTAGGTTAGGTTAGGTTAGGTTAGGTTAGGTTAGGTTAGGTTAGGTTAGGTTAGGTTAGGTTAGGTTAGGTTAGGTTAGGTTAGGTTAGGTTAGGTTAGGTTAGGTTAGGTTAGGTTAGGTTAGGTTAGGTTAGGTTAGGTTAGGTTAGGTTAGGTTAGGTTAGGTTAGGTTAGGTTAGGTTAGGTTAGGTTAGGTTAGGTTAGGTTAGGTTAGGTTAGGTTAGGTTAGGTTAGGTTAGGTTAGGTTAGGTTAGGTTAGGTTAGGTTAGGTTAGGTTAGGTTAGGTTAGGTTAGGTTAGGTTAGGTTAGGTTAGGTTAGGTTAGGTTAGGTTAGGTTAGGTTAGGTTAGGTTAGGTTAGGTTAGGTTAGGTTAGGTTAGGTTAGGTTAGGTTAGGTTAGGTTAGGTTAGGTTAGGTTAGGTTAGGTTAGGTTAGGTTAGGTTAGGTTAGGTTAGGTTAGGTTAGGTTAGGTTAGGTTAGGTTAGGTTAGGTTAGGTTAGGTTAGGTTAGGTTAGGTTAGGTTAGGTTAGGTTAGGTTAGGTTAGGTTAGGTTAGGTTAGGTTAGGTTAGGTTAGGTTAGGTTAGGTTAGGTTAGGTTAGGTTAGGTTAGGTTAGGTTAGGTTAGGTTAGGTTAGGTTAGGTTAGGTTAGGTTAGGTTAGGTTAGGTTAGGTTAGGTTAGGTTAGGTTTTTTTTTTTTTTTTTTTTTTTAAACGGGAGGAGGAAAATACTCATGTATACACCCAGGCCTAGGCCTGGCTGTATGCCCGACTCATCTGGGAAGGTGACCCAGACGCCTACGGACTAAAAACCTCCTCCCGGTGGTGGATGGGGTGATTCACCGGCCACGCGGCGCTATCGGGTTACACCTTGTGACCGGCTAATGGGTGGGGATGGGAGAGTCCCTCCAAACCCCAATCAAATTGGGGAGAGGAGAATTTTAAGGGACGGAGTGGTTGGGGGACGATTAAGAGAATGGAGTGGAGTGAGTGATTGGGGAAAGTGGTTTGAGGATGTGAGTGAGTGGGGGACGATTAAGGGAATGGAGTGGAGTAAGTTGGGGGTGTGAGTGAGTGGATAAAGTGAGTGGATGAGTGTTTGGTGTGTGGATTGAAACGTGTTTGGTGGATTTGGAATGGAGTAAGTTGGGATATGAGTGAGTGAGTGGATGAGTGTTTGGTGTGTGGATTGAATCGTGTTTGGTGGTGTAATGGAGTAAGTTGGGATATGAGTGAGTGAGTGGATGGAGTGAGTGGACGAGTGTTCAGTATAAGTGGTTAGGAGAGTGGGTGGGGAGCCTCCAAGTAGGAGGACGCACTTTTGGGGGAGTATTTGGGTCCCCCAGGCCCGCGCTAGACCTAGTAAAAGTGGTTATACCGCCACATGTTCGGTATAGGGTTTGGGGGACCTCCAAAGGAGGACGCACTTTTGAGGGAGTATTTGGCTCCCTCAGGGTCGCGCTAGCCCTAGTAAAAGTGGTTATACCGCCACATGTTCGGTATAGGGTTTGGGGGACCTCCAAAGGAGGACGCACTTTTGAGGGAGTATTTGGCTCCCTCAGGGTCGCGCTAGCCCTAGTAAAAGTGGTTATACCGCCACATGTTCGGTATAGGGTTTGGGGGACCTCCAACGGAGGACACACTTTTGAGGGAGTATTTGGCTCCCTCAGGGTCGCGCTAGCCCTAGTAAAAGTGGTTATACCGCCACATGTTCGGTATAGGGTTCGGGGGTGAGTGAATGGAATGATGATGGTAGATAGTGATTGGTGATAAAAGTGATTGGGAATAATGAGTGAGTGTGTGGAGTGTTTGGCCTCCAAGGAGGAGTGGATGGGTGTGTGTGATGGTGGATAGAAGTGGTTGGTGTAAGAGTGATTAGGAAAAAATGGGTGAGTGTGTGGAAGGTGTGAGGAGTGGATGGGTGTGTGTGCCGCTCTTGGTCTGGCCCCTCACCCCAAGCCTGTCCGGTATGGGAAACCCTATCCGGCATAGCCTCGGGGATCACTGAGGCACACAAGCCCCCCCACCACGACAAGGTGGCGGCACCCAGGGGGGGGGTTAGGTTAGGTTAGGTTAGGTTAGGTTAGGTTAGGTTAGGTTAGGTTAGGTTAGGTTAGGTTAGGTTAGGTTAGGTTAGGTTAGGTTAGGTTAGGTTAGGTTAGGTTAGGTTAGGTTAGGTTAGGTTAGGTTAGGTTAGGTTAGGTTAGGTTAGGTTAGGTTAGGTTAGGTTAGGTTAGGTTAGGTTAGGTTAGGTTAGGTTAGGTTAGGTTAGGTTAGGTTAGGTTAGGTTAGGTTAGGTTAGGTTAGGTTAGGTTAGGTTAGGTTAGGTTAGGTTAGGTTAGGTTAGGTTAGGTTAGGTTAGGTTAGGTTAGGTTAGGTTAGGTTAGGTTAGGTTAGGTTAGGTTAGGTTAGGTTAGGTTAGGTTAGGTTAGGTTAGGTTAGGTTAGGTTAGGTTAGGTTAGGTTAGGTTAGGTTAGGTTAGGTTAGGTTAGGTTAGGTTAGGTTAGGTTAGGTTAGGTTAGGTTAGGTTAGGTTAGGTTAGGTTAGGTTAGGTTAGGTTAGGTTAGGTTAGGTTAGGTTAGGTTAGGTTAGGTTAGGTTAGGTTAGGTTAGGTTAGGTTAGGTTAGGTTAGGTTAGGTTAGGTTAGGTTAGGTTAGGTTAGGTTAGGTTAGGTTAGGTTAGGTTAGGTTAGGTTAGGTTAGGTTAGGTTAGGTTAGGTTAGGTTAGGTTAGGTTAGGTTAGGTTAGGTTAGGTTAGGTTAGGTTAGGTTAGGTTAGGTTAGGTTAGGTTAGGTTAGGTTAGGTTAGGTTAGGTTAGGTTAGGTTAGGTTAGGTTAGGTTAGGTTAGGTTAGGTTAGGTTAGGTTAGGTTAGGTTAGGTTAGGTTAGGTTAGGTTAGGTTAGGTTAGGTTAGGTTAGGTTAGGTTAGGTTAGGTTAGGTTAGGTTAGGTTAGGTTAGGTTAGGTTAGGTTAGGTTAGGTTAGGTTAGGTTAGGTTAGGTTAGGTTAGGTTAGGTTAGGTTAGGTTAGGTTAGGTTAGGTTAGGTTAGGTTAGGTTAGGTTAGGTTAGGTTAGGTTAGGTTAGGTTAGGTTAGGTTAGGTTAGGTTAGGTTAGGTTAGGTTAGGTTAGGTTAGGTTAGGTTAGGTTAGGTTAGGTTAGGTTAGGTTAGGTTAGGTTAGGTTAGGTTAGGTTAGGTTAGGTTAGGTTAGGTTAGGTTAGGTTAGGTTAGGTTAGGTTAGGTTAGGTTAGGTTAGGTTAGGTTAGGTTAGGTTAGGTTAGGTTAGGTTAGGTTAGGTTAGGTTAGGTTAGGTTAGGTTAGGTTAGGTTAGGTTAGGTTAGGTTAGGTTAGGTTAGGTTAGGTTTTTTTTTTTTTTTTTTTTTTTTTTTGCGTAGGAGGAGGAAATCCTCATGGATACAGCCAGGCCGGACCTGACTGCATGCCCGACTTCACTGGGAATGGTGCCCAGTGACCTACGGACTAAAACCTCCCCCTGTGGTGGATGGGGTACTTCACCGGCCACGCGGCGCTATCGGGTTACGCCTTGTGACCGGCTAATGGGTGGGGATAGGAGAGTCCCTCCAAACCCCAATCAGATTGGGGAGAGGAGAATTTTAAGGGACGGAGTGGTTGGGGGACGATAAAGTGAATGGGGTATGAGTGGTTGGGATGAGTGGTTTGGGGATGTGAGTGAGTGGGGGACGATTAAGGGATTGGAGTGGAGTAAGTGGATAAGGTGAGTGGATGAGTGTTTGGTGTGTGGATTGAAACGTGTTTGATGGATTTGGAATGGAGTAAGTTGGGATATGAGTAAGTGAGTGGATGAGTGTTTGGTGTGTGGATTGAATCGTGTTTGGTGGTGTAATGGAGTGAGTGGGAATATGAGTGAGTGAGTGGATGGAGTGAGTAAATGGAGTGAGTGGACGAGTGTTCGGTATAAGTGGTTGGGAGAGTGGGTGGGGGACCTCCAAGGAGGACGCACTTTTGGGGGAGTATTTGGCTCCCCCAGGCCCGCGCTAGACCCGAGTAAAAGTGGTTATACCGCCACATGTTCGGTAGAGGGTTTGGGGGGGGAACCTCCAAGTAGGAGGACGCACTTTTGGGGGAGTATTTGGCTCCCCCAGGCCCGCGCTAGACCCGAGTGAAAGTGGTTATACCGCCACATGTTCAGTATAGGGTTTGGGGGTGAACCTCCAAGCAGGAGGGCGCACTTTTGGGAGAGTATTTGGCTCCCCAAGGCCTGCGCTAGACCCGAATAGATGTGGTTATACCGCCACATATTCGGTATAGTGGTTGGGGTACCTCCAAAAAGGAGGACGCACTTTTGGGGGGGTATTTGGCTCCCCCGGGCCCGCGCTAGACCCTAGTAGATGTGGTTATACCGCCACATGTTCGGCATAGGGTTTGGGGTATGAATGATTCGTGATTGGGGGACGATTATGGGAGTGAATGATGAGGATGGAGAGGAGTGAGTGGATGGTTAGACCTCCAAGGAGGAGTGGATGGGTGTGTGTGCCGCTCTTGGTCTGGCCCCTCACCCCAAGCCTGTCCGGTATGGGAAACCCTATCCGGCATAGCCTTGGTGATCACTGAGGCACACAAGCCCCCCCACCACGACAAGGTGGCGGCACCCAGGGGGGGGTTAGGTTAGGTTAGGTTAGGTTAGGTTAGGTTAGGTTAGGTTAGGTTAGGTTAGGTTAGGTTAGGTTAGGTTAGGTTAGGTTAGGTTAGGTTTTTTTTTTTTTTTTTTTTTCGAGGGAGGTGGAGAATACTCATGTATACTGCCAGGCCGTCCTGACAGTATGCCCGACTCGCCTGGGAAGGTGACCCAGACGCCTACGGACTAAACTCCACCCCCTGAGTAGTGTGATACTCTGAACGCGCCGTGCTTTCGGGATACACTTTGCGTTCAGGTGTGTTTTGGGTAGTGAATAAATGTGTGAGTGATAGAGTGTGTGTAGTTGTTGAGTGATGATTGGAATGTTGTGGAGTGTGTGGGGGAGAAAGAATGAGGGATGTGAGGAGGGAGGGGGGAGGCAAGCCAGGGTGGGGGGAGCGAGGGGATATGAACCCCCGCCCCCGCCCCCCGGCCGGCCTCTCCGCTCCGTGTGGTGATGGGTTTGGTAAGGAAGGAGAGGGGATAACAGGTTGGGATAAATAGATAAGTAAATAAATATAAATAAATAAAAACATAAATATATATATATATATATATATATAAATATATATAAATATATCATACTAAATAAGTGAGAGTGAGCGGGAAAATTCAGGTATTGTTGAAAGCTTTGAGATTTTTGACGATGTGATCGATAAGAGAGTGGAGTGATGCTGCAGATGATTCTTTAGAGAGAATGCTGCGTAAGTCAGTGGGATCAACGTTGACGTTGTTGCAGGTAATTGTATGATCCAGTCGTCTGGCGCTGAATCTGGGACAATGTGCAATTAAGTGGTCTAAGGTTTGAGTGGTTGTATTGTCGCAGGGGCAGTGTTCGTTATTCACAATCTTAAACCGGCAAAGGTAAAGCTTGTGGTAACCATGGTTACTTAGATATTGAGTGCTGGAAAAAGTGGGGTGATGATTTGCGAGATAAGAGGAAAGATCCTCGTGGGTGGGGAATAGGGTTTTTGTATAACTGCAGTTGGAGGGATTATCGTAGAGTTGGCGCATGTTTTCTTTGAGTATAGTTTTATTATTGTATTTAATGTGGCTGATCGGTATTTCAATGTGGTCCGGAGATTTGTGTAGGTTGGCAGCAGCTTTGGCCGCCAAATCCGCCTGCTCATTACCCGCGATTCCGCAGTGGGCCTTGACCCAGTGGAATCGAACGGTTAAACTGCTTTGGTGTTTGTGTATGAGGGTATGTATTTTGTTTACAAGGGGGTTGTGGGAATTAGAGTTACCGATTTCTTGGAGGCCAGATTTAGAGTCACTAAAAATAAGGAGTGTATGGGGGTGGTTGCGGTGGGTAATTGTAAATGAAATGGATCTATGGATGGCGAGGAGTTCGGCCTGAAAGACAGAACACAGGTCGTGCAATTTGTATTTTTTGATAATTTGGGAGTTGTCGGTTTTAGTGAGGACGAAAGCCGACCCGACTTTGTCGTCGTGACGGCTTCCGTCGGTGAAGACTTGCCATGTGTCAGTGGGAGGATAGGAAAGGAGAGTGGATTGGAGCTCGACAGAGTCGTTGATTTCAGTAAAGGTTATAGGCTTTCTTTCAGCGGGATGAAGTAAGGAAGATGGGGGGACTGGTGTTTCGATCGGGAGATCGCCAGGGAGAAACGACGCATAGCCGCTCAATCTGGCGGTCTCCAGGTCAGAGACGTATTTAACTTTGGCTGGGAGAGGAACCAATTGAGCGAGAGTTATGGAAAGTGGAGTACTAATAGTTCTAAACCCATGAATAATTTTGATGGCGAATAGACGTTGGAATGATAGAAGTTTCTGGTGAACGCATTTGAAACGGAGTGCATCGCCCCAAATGGACGATGCATACGTGACTATGGGGTCGATGACTTGATTGTAGATAGTCCGCACATTCTCAGAATGGATACCCCAGGTGGGTCTTATGAAGTGTTGCAACTTATAATAGAGTTTCTTTGCTTTGTCGAGAACGTGTTGCACATGTGAAATAAATTTGAAATTACGATCAATGATTATACCGAGATACTTTATTTGATTAACGAAGGTAAGAGGGGTGTTGTGCATGAGAATATTGACTTGAGGAGCTTTGGCAGAGAAGGGAATGGCCTGGGTCTTCTCCCGGCTAAACTCCAATTTGACGGAGAGGCCCCAGTCAATGATGTTTTGTAAGGCCTCATTGGTGTTTGCCTGCAGCTGGTTAATTGATCTAGAGTGGCAAACCAGGAGGACGTCATCCGCATAAGCCTGCACGTGACAGCCCTCCGGCAAGTTGATCTCAAGCAGCTCGTCCAATATCAAATTCCAGAGTATAGGTCCGACGACCGAGCCCTGAATGCACCCCCGTGTCATCTCCTTCTGTGTAGAACAATCTGCGAATTTAATATGGACGAGTCTGTCTTTAACATAATTGCGGAGAATTAAATAAATATTTCGTGGACATGAGACGTGTTTGAGTCTTTGGAATATGGCGGGCCACCAGGCGTTGTCAAATGCCGCTCTGATGTCGAGTGACACCGCGAGCACCTGCTCTCCGTTTTCTTTGGCCGTGCAGATCAGGTCCTTGGCATGTTTAATAGCGGAAACTGTCGATGTTTGGGCTCTAAAGCCGAATTGTGTTGAGATGATCTTGTTGTTGCGGTGCATATGGTAAGTGAGACGGTTTATAATTAGTTTCTCTAATAGTTTGCCGAAAACATTGACAAGTCCTATGGGTCTGAATGAGGAGGTATTTGTGTAGTCGTCCTTGTTAGGTTTTGGGATAATTTTAGTAGTGGTGATTTTCCATGTGTCCGGGAAATAATTTAGCTGTAGGCATCTGTTGAGAATGTGTGTAATGGTGTCAGGGAAAATTTTGGTAACTGCTAGACAGATGTCTGCGGTGAGACTATCTGTACCCGGTGCCTTTTTGTGTCCAATGGTGTTAAGGGTATCAAGCACCTCTTCCTGTGTGAAGGGGGGCTCTTCCGGTGTATCTGGGGGTAAGTCAGCTGAGTCTCTGAGACGTTTTTGGTGATCTGAGTCGTTGAAGTCGTCCTCCGGGTAAAAAGTGTTGAGAAGGGCTTGCGCGGATTCCTTACTGTCCTGAGTGTATGTGCCATCCGGAAGCATGAGAGTGGACGGGGGTTGTGAAATGGGTCGAGTCTTGATAATGCGGTTGGTAACCGACCAGACATCCTCCTTATTTTGCGTCTCGCAGAATGTTCGGAAGGCTTCCGTGGACGCTGCGCAACATGCATCCGAGTACTTTTTTCTTAACTCGTTTCTTTCGCGCACGATGTCTTCCAATGGAAGCCTCCGACGGACGGCCTTGGAAAGACGGTGGTGGTTACCGATGACCAGTCTTTTCATTTCCTCCAATTCGTCGCTCCACCATGGAGGGCGCGGCGGCGGTCGACGAGTCTTGGGGAATAGGTCCTTACACATGTGATGTATGTTGTTGGTGAGGTTAAGTATGACAATATCGATTTGCTCCTCAGAGCAAGAGTCAATGTACTGGTTGTCATCCATATGCTCAGACATAGCCTCCCTAATGTCTTCCGCGAGAAGGTCCCACTTTACGCCGGAAGTGTTATATTTGAAAGTGGATAGCTTGGTTTTATTCGTAAGTCGTGCTGATTTGGCAGGAGAAGTTGATAAGCAGAAGGTGATGGCATTGTGGTCGGAGGCTGGACAGATGTTGGTGTCCACCCTCCAGTTGACAACTTTAATGGGGTTCCTTCCGCGATGGGGATTACTTCTGATGAAAGTGAGGTCCACAACAGAGGTTCGAAGTGTGCCGTGTGAAACGGTCTCGAAAGTGGGGGTGTTCCCCGTGTTGCAAATCTCAAGTCCATGGACAATGGCAAGGTCGGCGATGATGTTTCCTCTAGTGTTAGACTGTGGGCAACCCCAAAGGTTGTGCCACCCATTGAAGTCGCCTCCGATTATATGTGTAGAGTTAGGGGTGCTGGTGATCTGCAGGAGGTCTTCGAGCCTCTTCAATGAATCAGTAGGATCCCGGCGCGGCTCTATGTAAGCCGACACTAAATAAATCTTATTGCCTGATTTTTCAGTAAGCTGGACCACACATAGATTAGGACCAGAATATTTTGTGTGGCCGAGCGTGCTGATATGACTTTCTCTGATATATAAGGCAGCCTTAACCGGTTGGTTGGATACGGGGAACTGGTAAAGAGTGAATCCAGGTATCGGCTTAGCTAGTCCGCTACTGCTGACGAGATAGGGTTCGGAAACAAACACGAAGTCAACAGACTTATCATTACTAAGGAAGACGCAGGCTTCCTGAAAGGCATTTCTGCCGTGTCCCAAGTTGATCTGTAAGCAATTGTGTGAAGATTTAGGAGTGGTGATTGTTCTTTGAGGGGTGTAACTATCCATAATTTATGCGAGCTTTAATAATGTTTTCCATATTAGATTTCCTGGGACACTTGGCAGAGGTTGCACTATGCCTTACGCTTCCATTCCTTATGTTGTGCTTCGTGTTGTATTCCGTGCAGTTATGGCATTTGGCCTTATTGAGATCCTTGTTGTCGGGGCAGTTTTGGTAGGAGTGTTTTGGGGACGCGCAGTGCGAGCACACCGCGACCTGACTGCTGCACCTATTAATGGTGTGTCCGTACTGCAGGCACTTGAAACACTGCAGTACGGGCAGGTACTCGCACGCGTGTACCCGCTGGTGGTCGACGTTGATTTTAACGGTGTTAATCACCGCCCTGTACACCTCAGGAGACGCAAGGAAAACCGCGTTATACAGGCGGGGGTTTCGATTCCCTCGTTTGAAGTGGAAAGAGAAGTCGTGGTTATGATGAATGCAGGCACCGATTTGATCATTTTGATTCTTGATGATTTCAGTGAGATGCTCAGCCGGCGTGTCCGCAGATATTCCCTTGAGGACGATCATGGGCCTCAGGGAGCGGGATGCCTCGGCACTGACCTCTGCGTTTATGTCGTTTGTTTTTGAGAGGGCTTGATCGCGCTGCTCTAGGCTGTCGAATTCGATGCGTACTTTATTGTGTGAGACGTACTTGGTGGCGGAAGGGGCGAAGTTGGTGTCTCTAAAAGACACCGATCTCTTCCAAGCCTGCAAAGTCTCCGCCGGGCTCTCAACAGCATTCTTGGGGGTGACGATGATCGCCGGCTTGGTCTTGGGAATACTGGGAGGGGTGGGGGGAAAGATGGGGGCGCTGCGGGCAGCTGCAGCGTAAGAGAATGGTTTTGTACCAGGGGCAGACCCCGGTCCTGGGCCGAAGCCGCCAGATGACCTAAGGAGATCAAACTCCTCCCTGATGGCCTTTTTAATGATGGTGGTCGCGTCCGTGCTCGCGCCATCCCGCGCAGGGGTGGGCTCAGTCTGAGTGTAAGTTGTGGCGAAGTTTGTATGTTTGGGTGGGGTACAGAGTTCTGGAGGAGAGGATAAGAGGGGCTGGATTACATTGACGAAGCGTTCTGTTTCCGCTTGGATTTCCTTGGCCAACGCCTCCGCCCGTTCTTTATTGGCTTTGGTCAGACTTTTCCCCTCATAGAGGCGGGAAATGATCTCCTGAGTTTTGGCAAGAATGGAAGATCTGAAGGTGCCAGGGGCGCCGCTCGCGCAGCCGGGAGTTGCTACCATGTCGTCCTGACTGAGGTGCAAAGCAAAGCCTTGCGTGAGTGAGGTTTCCGAGACTTGTGACAGAGTCAAAGGTTCACCACTGATCTCCTGGCGTGGCCTTCCGCTGATCGGGGCAAACCCAGCGGAGGCGGGAGAGGCGGTGAAGGTGACAGTAGTAGTAGTGGCGGTGTTTGGAGACACCGTGCAGGACGCAGAGGTGACGGTAGTGGTCAAATGGTCACCAGAGGGCAAAGTTATAGGAGGAGGTTTATCAATAACCCGCTTCCGGGGGGGGGAATGGTGTGTCGGCATGGTTACACTTAGAACGTAGCGGTATTGCTGAAACTAATTGGATTTACAGCAGAAGTAATAGTTAGGTTAGGTTAGGTCAGGGTAGGTCAGGGAAGTTAGGTTAAGTGAATTCAAGCTAAATAGGTCCAGTCCAGGCTGGGCCGAGTCAGACCAGGCTAGGCAGGGCCAGGTTAGGTAGTAGGCTGAAAATTTATGGAATTAGTTGCAAAGACGCGCGACTTTTCCCATACAAATTAAATTTGCGCCTTGAGAAAAGTCGCGGCAACAAAAATAATGCAATTTTTGGCACTTTGCAACGAATTTTTGAGGGACTTCCAGATATGGCCCAGAGACGCGGGTACCGTCAAAAGACGCGGAATTACGAGTACTACAGGGCTATGGAATCGAAACAAATAAAAATTAGAAAGTGTGAGGACCAAAAATTAAAAAGTGATTTTACTAAGCGCCTAAGTTAGGTTTAATAGCAAACCTAAAATAAACTGGACAGTATGAAAAGTGAATTTTGAATTTAATGAAATTTACAGGAAACAGGGAGCTATAAGATTCTAACAAAAAACAGAAGAGACAATTTGGATTGGACAAAAGGGGACAAAGTTATTAATTTTTGAAATTTTGAAATTGACGAAAAAACACGCAGATCGGCGTGTCTTTTTCGTCAATGAGAAAAACCGGGGGGAAAACTAAAGTGGAAGAGGTAGGGGGAAACTAATAGCGTGGTAATTTAAGTTGACGAGAGGCGCAACTGGGATAATTATTCCAAAATTTGGAGTTAAGGGAATTGGGAGATATCGCAATTTGAAGTTCTAAAATTCGTGGTTGGTTAGGTTAGGTTAGGTTAGGTTAGGTTAGGTTAGGTTAGGTTAGGTTAGGTTAGGTTAGGTTAGGTTAGGTTAGGTTAGGTTAGGTTAGGTTAGGTTAGGTTAGGTTAGGTTAGGTTAGGTTAGGTTAGGTTAGGTTAGGTTAGGTTAGGTTAGGTTAGGTTAGGTTAGGTTAGGTTAGGTTAGGTTAGGTTAGGTTAGGTTAGGTTAGGTTAGGTTAGGTTAGGTTAGGTTAGGTTAGGTTAGGTTAGGTTAGGTTAGGTTAGGTTAGGTTAGGTTAGGTTAGGTTAGGTTAGGTTAGGTTAGGTTAGGTTAGGTTAGGTTAGGTTAGGTTAGGTTAGGTTAGGTTAGGTTAGGTTAGGTTAGGTTAGGTTAGGTTAGGTTAGGTTAGGTTAGGTTAGGTTAGGTTAGGTTAGGTTAGGTTAGGTTAGGTTAGGTTAGGTTAGGTTAGGTTAGGTTAGGTTAGGTTAGGTTAGGTTAGGTTAGGTTAGGTTAGGTTAGGTTAGGTTAGGTTAGGTTAGGTTAGGTTTTTTTTTTTTTTTTTTTTTTTTTTTTGTTGAACGGGAGGAGGAAATCCTCATGGATACATCCAGGCCTTTCCTGGTTGTATGCCCGACTCGTCTGGGAAGGTGACCCAGACGCCTACGGACTAAAACCTCCTCCCGGTGGTGGATGGGGAATAATCCGCCGGTCACGCCGCGCTACTGGTTTACGCTTTGTGACCGGCTGATGGGTGGGGATGGGAACGTCCCTCCGAACCCCAATCGGGGTGATTGGGGAAAGGAAATATTAAGGGACGGAAGAGTGGAATGGGTGAGTGAGTAGGGGGCGATGATGGGAAAAGGGGAGAGATGGAGATGGTGGTGGTAGTGGTGGGTTGGATTTAAGGAAAGAGAGTGGGTTAGGGTGAATGTGATAAAGTGAATGAGTGAATGTGAGTGTTTTGTGTTATGTGAGTTGTGTTTGGTGAGTAGTTGTGCACGGAGGGGCAGCCAGGTGCCGAGAGCAGGAGCTCCCGACACCCGGCCACCCCTCCGCCCGGAAATCCGGGTAGTGTGTGAAGAGATGTGTGTGATGTTTATGAGAATTTGGAAATTTGGGAACGTTTTGAACCTTTAAGTATGGGTTAGGGAGAGGAGTGAGAAGAAAATTGAGAGATGGAGGAATGGGGGTATGAAGGGAGAGGGAATGAAAATGGGTAGGTGGATGGGAATGAGAATGGGTGAATGAAGCTAAAGTTACCCGTAATTGATACGGGCACTGATGATGGTTTGCATGTGTATCATCCTTGGACAATTGAGTGAGGTGACACTGTGCTTAGTGTTGACGTTTTTGGTGTTGTTTTTGGTTTGGTGATTGGCGCAGTTGTAGCACTTGATTTTAGAGATGTTTTGGTGATCGGGGCAGTTGCGGAACTCATGGCCAGACGTTGCGCAGTGCGAGCAGATGACACCCCCTGCTTTGCATTGCTTCCTGGTGTGGCCATACTGCAGACACCTGAAGCACTGCAGTATGGGCAGGTACTCGCACGCATGGACCTTCTGGTGGTCAATGTTCACCCTGCCACCGCAAACCATTGCCTTGAATACCTCGGGGGAAGTGAGTAGGACTGCGTTGTAAAGTCGAGGGTTCCTATTCCCTCGCTTAAAGTGTACGGCGATGTCTCCTTCCTTTTGGATTTGGGATTTTATATGCTCATTTTGTCCAACCACGATCTCGGCCAGCTGCTCGGCCGGTGTGTCGGCAGAAATACCCTTCAGGACGACCATTGGTCGGAGGGTCCTAGAAGCTTCTGCCGTAACTTCGCAGTTGGAGTTATTGGTCTTTGCAAGTGCTTGATCACGCTGTTCAGGTGTGTCGAACTCAACCCTGACTTTGTTGTTCGACACGTATTTGGTAGCCGCAGGGGCAAAGTTTGTACCCCTAAACGAGACCGACCTCCTCCAGGTTTGGAGAGTTTCCTCGGGCTTCGTTGCGGCTGTTTTGGGGGTGATTATGATGGCTGGTCTTGTTTTTGGGATGTTGGGTTGTGCGGGCGAAGAAACGGTGGCGGTAGCTCGAGCCGCTGCGGCATATGACCTCGGTCCCGGTCCAGGTCGAATTCCAGCATTCAGGTCGGATTTGCTAGAGGACCTGATTTTCGCGAATTCTTCCCTGATCGTGGACTTGATTACAGCAACAGCGACGTCGGTGGGGTCCTTAGAGGTGGAGATGGGTTCTGTTTGGGTGGACGTAGTGCGTTTGGCGGGCGGAGGGGAATTATGTCTGGGTGACGACGAGGGCATAGACGTGGGAGAGGGAGTGGATATGGGTGTGGGAGCATGTGTGGAAGTGAGAGTAGTAGCGGGCACAGATTGGGTCCGGGCGAATTTGTCGAGCCCAAGGAGTCGACTGAACCTCCCAGTCTCGATCATAATTTCGCCCGCAAGTCTTATTACCTCCTCCTTATCCTCCTTTTTCACCGACCTGTTCCGGCGTATAGCTGTCATTATTTCGTCTACACTCTGGT